>CM037837.1:24142706-25342706 GCA_021234535.1 Stichopus chloronotus | reverse complement strand
AATGGAAAGGCATGTTTATAGCAAAAGGTGAATCTAATGTATGGTTACAAGATTTACTGCAATACAAAGCTACTTGTAAAATGTTTCATATTGCAAATTTATCTTCCCTTTGTGATGTGAGGGTCATCAACTGGGCAAAAAAAAAAAACAGACATGAGTAGATTCGTTCAGTTGTCTCCTCTCCATGTATTCCTTTTTGAGTTACATTCTGTCATTTTCTATGCAAATATATCCACCGTGTAAATACTAAATACCACCAAGCACTGTATTCTTGTGCACTGTTCCAAAAATATGCCTGTCAGTATGCAAAATGTCTCCAGTTGAAAGTTAAACATTTTTTAAAAAAAAAATTAACATCACTTCCAACTGTAATGTAAATTGTAAATGTATTATTTTCTTGGAATAGATTGTTTTGTGAGTGTAAAATTTGTCTTGTTTTTCTTATTATATGTCCTCCCCTCTGTCCCAGACACTTGAAGATGCTGTTTTAATGGTGAGTCCAAGAAAATAATTCCATTCATGTAATACCCTCCTCCTTTTAATACTAAGACTTGGAATGAATCTGACAATAACACATCTCACTTAGTACGTCTCCGATGGTCTGACAGCATCTAGTTTTGCAATATGTTTTCAAATTTGTAAAATAATTCAAAAAAATTCATGACCATTATTAATAACCTTTGCCTTAACCTCGTGATCAATTTACAGATCTCTCATGATATCACCGTATGTTGCACAATCTAGAATTGAAACTTACAAATTGATAAATTTCCATAATTCTAAGCTACCCACCATCCCACAATTTGAACAGCTGGGATCAATTTAAATAGTCACATACATCCCTGACAGCGTACTTGGCTGTGTACCTGACATCTAGATGACTTGTAATTAATTACATATTGGCCAATAAAATAAGGTTGTGGCTATTCACGATCACAAATTTGTGTAAATAAAGCCAATCATTGGCATGAATGGAATCGTTATCAGGGGTACGTTAGGGGTTAGGTTCGTGCAAATGATGAAGGTTAATGTCTGCTTACGTTGTTCCTTCAATGCCTGCTATCAAAAATGATGACTGAAAATTTCTGTTTGGGGAGCATTTTGAGATGAATTTTTGCACAAACTAAAGGAGCTACTTGTTACCATCAACAGCTATCTTTTTCATCAGCTGTTTTGGCCTTAATTTTACTATGTTATAGCTAAGATTGTAATCTAGTTACATTAAGTGGTTTACCATGGTCCCAAAGTTACCCAGGATCTAAAATAAATAAGGCAGCATAGCTTTCTCTGTTTTTGAGCCTCCTTGAAACTCGAAACCTTTTGTAAAATAGTGACAAGCACAAGCAACATCCGTAATGCATTGCACATACATAAATACATCAAAGGTTTTGCTGTTAAAGAAAATTAGGAATGACTTGGCAGACTGCTACTTTAAGCTACAAAAACTGCTGGCAATTCTTTTTTTCCTCCTTCAAAGGCAGCCCTTGACGATAGCAACAGAACATTGCATCTATACATTTATCTGGGTTTACTCTCTGACGGAAATGTTTTGTGTCAGATGGAGCGAACAATGCCCATTTGCATATCGTCTGAGATCTTGGATCTGCTGAGCCAGTTTTCTGTGAAGGTTTACACCTTTATCTTGCAGATAGATTTTGAGACAAGGAAATTGGTTTCCTTTTCTTTTCTGGAATTGTGATTCCTGCTGAAGGCTTGACTATACTTTCAACGGTAGATTGACTTATTAAAAGATCATGGCCTACATTTCGTCCTCAAAAGTGGAAACTGCACTTGTGTCATATGGAATATTTGTACTGACAGAAATGGAACTGCTGGAGTAATTTCTTTGGGCGTAACCATGGGACTATTGGTGTGACTACCAGCATTCCATGTACTAGTGTATTAATCCAGTGGCTTCATCTTGGCAAGGACATACTCCCCCCCCCCCATTAAGTCATTCGTTATAAATCAGACAATAATACAAGATCTTCAGTCTTACCCATTTCAATAAATTTCTGAAAATGTTTATGCTCTCCCTCCTTATCTGTCTCATGTTTCAGCCTCGAACAACTGGTTTTATATACTTTTATCTGTTTTAAATCTGACTTGTGATATTCAAGGAAGCCATGAACTGAAGTCATTTGAAATCAGACTAATGGTAACCATGATGTAATAAAGCTATCTAGAAAGAAATGGCGATAACCATCACAAAAGACAACCAACCGGTGGAAGCCCTCTCATCAAATGCGAAAGACAGATTGAGCCTGACATATCATGAAGAATAATATTGATGGCAAGTCACCTGGATGAAAACTGACCGTCACATGGATAGTAAAGTCATTAGTAGTATCGCTGATGGAAACTAAAGTAACAACATGTGGTATAGTATTGTCATTTTGAGGATTATAAATGGTGGCCGTGATATAGTCAATGATCTGCCACTGTCGAGGCTGCCAGTCAGGTCTGATCAGAACGACTAACTGCTGACCATCCCTAGCTTAGAGGCTGACATTTCCGACCGACAGTATTTTTAACAAACAGGCAGATAAAATAGCCATCATTGGCAGTAAAAGTGTCCCAATCAGGGAGACTTTTTCTTAGAATTCAAATTTTGAAGCAGATTCCTCAACATTTGGATGCATGTCGCAAGACCGAGAGGGTGCCACTTCCTGTAGTCTATTGGTTTATGGAGAGAAACCTTTTCTTGTATGATCCATGCCTTTGGATGGTGTTGCTGCAATTAGATGGACCTATTGCCGATCAGTCGGCCCTAGGCAGGACCCTGTATAGTTGAGTCATTAGGAGTATGACTGGAGGTAACCATTAGTACAGTCCTTGGGAGTCTTACTGTTGGCAAAGCTGATTCCATAGAGACATATTCATCTTTCCCTGGTTGGTATTTCATCTTTTTATGGTTGGTATTTCACACTGTTGCCTCATTCTGTCTCTTAAGTTCATCAGTGATCGGCAGGTCTCCTCTGACTTGTTCAAGATAACCGTTTCTTCTTCATCAGTTCCATCTCCAAGACTCTTATGATTTTCACCTTCTCTCCTTTTTGCCTCTTTTCCTCTTCCTTTTGTTTTTTGTTGTCCTAGAAAGGTAAAAATGAAGTAAAGTTGAGATTTTATTTCAGATCTTATGAAACATCAAAGATGATAAGTATCCTGTCCCTTTTTTTTAATTGCTAGCACTATTTAGACATTTCAGAGGTATGCTTGAAAACTTTCCAGAAAGGAATAACTAGAAATCAAAACATCCATACAAAAGTTCAGATGACTCATACACTGAATATTAATTTTTAATACCAAGTTTTAAAAAAAACTTTAGTAACAAATATTTGCAAAAATCAAAATAATCTTGTAACTTAGTTATCTCTAAATCATATTTTCACATTGACCTGCATCTTTTCTTAAAGAGAAACATTGAAGCTGTTTTGTGAAATAAGCTACATTTTCCAAAACCTGTTGGAAGTTTCCTACACAGACTAATGACAAATGGTTATTTAAAACAAAGAGGATATCTAAGATTAGGAGCAGAAGACCAAAGTAAAGGGATTATAGCAGAGTTTTGCTGCCAGCACAGAGTGGTTGTTTTAAATTGTAGTCAATGTGAAGATATGATGGACTTAAAACATATGTAAGACTCTGAAGAATGAAAATAAAAGTCTTCTTAAAACAGATCTTCAGATTTGCTTCTCTTGTTTGCAGGAGATCTTTAACAACACAAATTATCCTAAGTAACGGACATATGGGATAACAATCAAACAGCTTAGTGTGATGTCTAAAAATGGATCATTTTGGCTGTATTTTTAATCATTATGAAGAATATCAGCAACTGTCAGACATTTAATGAATCTGCAACAAATTGACACACTTGATAAAAATTGTGATGAGGTAAAACGGGGATAAAACAAAATTGGTAAAAATGGACCTCGAGATGTGCTTTAAGTTGACTTATAGAAGGCAAGGAGAGGTATGGCAACACACTCACTGATTGAGGGCAGCACTGATGGACGTCTGGATGAGAGATGAGATGAAGGCTGGAGAAGTAAAAGTGACTTTCATGTCCTCGAGAGAACTGACCAGGTTGGACAGATCGGGTGGCTAAAAATATCAAGAATAGAGAGATAACAATATCACATAACATAATACAACAACATAATATAATAAAGAATGATAATAAACAACTTGAAAGAGATCTGGTGGAGACCATAAAAATAAATGTAGAATTGGCAGCCATTAAAAGAAAAGCAACATCTAACATAACATTACTTGGAAACAAAAAAGAAGTCAGTTCATACATTTCCAACAAACCAAATTTTGATTAATACACATTTTTCCAACTGTCTTCACTATTTGGATCCTGATTGCCTGCTGATTTCAGCCAAAAATGGACCTCAGAAATTAAAACATATTGTTAGGGCATAAACTGATCATCCGAGGAGAACAAAACAAAATATAAAAGTTTATTGAAATGTCAAGTCCAGCTACCTTAAGTTTTGATACACATGTCACAATAACGTTGTAGTGTGAAAAACCAGTCACTAAATTCAAGGGTTCATGTTAAGATGCAGTGAGCTGATACCAAGAGGATGACACAGGGGTGATGGTTGGGGGGAATTGTTTACCAAGCTTCTAAAGCTATGGAATAAAAGCTGAGACCCACAAATGTTGATACCAACACCCAGTTACAGCAATACATTTCTTTCATTCTTATTTTCTCCACAAAATTGTTACCTTTTAGTTAAAGCCCTATTAAAAAATATTTCAAAATAAAAAAATCAAAAAATGCTGACACCAGTGTTAAGGTTTACCTCATCTGACTTGTGAGCAAAATTGGAAAACTGCTGAACAGCTACAAGTACTTCTTTTAATAATTTTGGTTTAGTGCTCTCAGAATTCTTCAAGAAGGTGGAAAGTGCCTGATGCAAGAAACAGAAAAAATGGAAATATGAATGAAATCATTTTAATTTGAAATTAAATCACTTCAATTTTCTCATCAATACAAATGTAAGGAAAAAATGGATAGATGGAGGAGCGATACAAATGGCATTAGTCGAGTAAAGGATTCCGGCTAGATTGGACATGTTCAGTACATTTAAAGTGAAAATACCCACAAAAGGAAAACAAAAATGGATGATTAAACCAGAATGCATAGATCTCTCTTAACCAGAACATATAACATTTGTAACACACCAACAAAATCGCTTCAGATAGATTTGAGTCCTAATGGCCTCTTATTGTAGAAGTACACAGGAGAATCAACAAATTGTGATCTTCATGGGTCTCAGATACATCCACCCCTCTCCCCCAACAAAAAAAAAGAGAAGTTTAATCACCAAAAAGTGTGTCAGCGATTGTTCTTGAAATATAGAAGTGTGTGTGAGTGTTTGTAATGAAATCACTTAAAACAGATAAGTTTATTATATAAAAGAATACTTACGTTGTGCAGTGATCCCTGTACAGCAGAAATGAGTGTGGTGCGTTCACTCTCAGATCGCTTAAAAGGTAAAAAAAGAAAATGAAGTGCATCAGAAACTTTAACAAAACTAACTTACTTCAACAAACAGACAGAGTGATTAAAGTGACCTCACAGCTTCTTACCAGATCTGGTATAACTTAGTGATCAATTTCCTAATGACATGCTGTCATGATGTACCTCTTTAAACTCCTCTTTGTGCCAACTCCCCCGCCACATTGACAATTAATCTTTACATTTAAGATCTTTAATATTTACCGCACCATTCTCCTTGAAACAAAAGATGCAGCAAAAATCAGGTGGATAAATTGTCTGAGGGTATCATAATGAAAGAAACTACATAAAAAGAACATAATACCTTAAACTGAGTCTTACAAATAGCAGAGAGCATCACACAAGCTTGTATCTGATGACAGAACAAGAGAAATAAGAGAAATGTCAGATGTAGAAACATTGTACTAAAGAAATAGCTCTAATTATTGCTAGCCAAACCTCCCATGATATCATACATGTTTATCCCTTCTCGAGAGGTACCTACCCTAATCATTATGGTGCATCTGGCTATCTCCCCATGTTCTATCATGTACACAGGTTCTTCTTGAGACAAGATTTTAGCACTAGTTCTCACAGAATTTCCATAATGTGCTAAAATCATATGTCGAGAAGACCTTTTCTACATGATAGAGCATGAAGTGATAGCCAGATATACCATAATGTTTACGGTAACTACCACTCCAGAAAGGATAAACATGTAGGATATCATGTGAGGATTGACTGTTGTTGCTGTGATATACATGCATATTCATAATGCTATAAGTATAAATACCTGTCTGTACGTCAGGATTCCAGTGTTAATATAGTCTGCAAACTCTGTTACCAACAGCCAAGCCACCTCCTAAAAAAGTAAGCATATTTAGAGTAGAATGTAACTATGGATAACTGAGAGGCAATATCAAGTCGGAGATAAAAGGGTTGACGGGGGATTCTAAGCTAAGCTAGGACAAACTAGGTTATAATGATGTGCATCCACATTTAATTCTCCATAATTTGAACACATGCACACATGATATAGTATCATAAACAAATGTACACAACTTTAGTTGGAAATTTACCAAAGTTATGTCAATTTATTGTCACTAGAACATGTCTTCAAAATTTGTAAAACAAGTCAAACAGTTTCAACATAAAGCCAAATTTATATTTGCATTGGCCTACAATGTCATCGTTGCTGTAAAGTGAAAATGTATAAAGTTGACTTTCACTGACATGTGACTCTTACGTAAACATTTTCAGCACACAAATTGACTACAAACATAACGACAAGCCATGACTGACAGTCTGCATTCCTTTCCAAAAGCAAAATATTTCAAAAATTGACTCACTGGAACTTTCTGAATTAGATCAAGGAATAGGATTGGCTGTAAATTTGTTGACCTGAGAGGAAAATAAAAATATGGTTTAGAGAAAGAAGAGAGAAATATGAAAAAAAAAAGAAGTGAGTCCTCTTAGTTCCACCATCATTGGTGTTTTTTCATTCTATTGATCATCAGCTGCAGAGGATTCTAGCCAGGAGCAGAATAATTTGACAGGTGTCAAAAACTTTTAGTAGAGTCCTAATTAAATGTATGCCACATATTTCCCTAGATTTAAGAATAGTAACTCATTTTTTTGTATACTTCTGTGAGCAAATACTGTTTGTCTTATGACAAAATTCAGAGATTAACATATTAATTTAATCCCAGTGATGAGTTGACAATATCTGACAAAATAGTCTCGGTCTTCTCAATACGATGTCGCATTCACATTCTTCATAACTATGACATACGGGTGACATTTCTCCAGATGGCACATGATACGATATCGCCATGGAAACAAGTTCATGAAGAACAATATCCTACATTCTGATCCTCTGATATATCTCTCCAATATAAAGAGTTACTATATCTTTTTAACAGTACAGTATTCCAATTTCCTGGATGTTAATGTCAATTTACCAGTTTGCTATATCAAGTTGACTTCTCAGTTTAACTTTACTATAGTAGCTTGTAGTTTGCACAAACTTACCTCTTAGTCATAAAGTCCTCAAGAGCAGATGAATATAATGTTTTTATTTCTTTCATCTTAGCAGGGTTGACCTGAAAATAGAGATTAATGAGGAATAATAACCAAATACATTGAAATTATCTTGATATGTGACTGCATTTAATGAACTTTAAGTCATAATATAGCAACATGGACTAACATAGATATATCCAACTGGTCACAATGAGGGGACACCCTATGGACAATGTCACATGACCAAAGTGTAATGAAAGATATTTAGTGAGACGATCAAATATAGAAATAAATACCTTCTGATTCCGTTCTGAGGATTTATATCAAAAGGGTATGGGGTTGAGGGATTTTTCATGTACTTACGCATAATTAATCACCAAAAGTTTCATAATGACATCAACTGTTGTATGCTTAAAGAAAACTGGGCCACCTGATTCACCTTGACAACTCTGAAGCCAGCCAGTAACATGTTTTGAGCACCTTCTTGTCTTAGTTTCATCTTTCAGTCAACAGTAAACTTATTTAAATGACTAGGGGCTTCTCATTGTGAAGATAAGTGATAGCATCAGACTTTCATCCAGTACAATGGAAGAAAACAACATTCGATTCACAGCATCCCCCCTCTTCCCCCATCCACCTTTTCAGTTCTGACAGAATATTGCTTTTTGACGACAACAAACTGTTCACGGGATGTGATTCGATAGAACACATCTAAGGATACAGTACTGTTTCCATAGCAACCATTATGAAGAGAGAAAGGTCAAACAATGCATTGATAGATGTTATACTAAGAAGAAAGAAAAGCAACGAAACGCTTGTTTTAACGCTTTTCCACAAAAGCATTCAGACAATCTACAATGCTTACCTTCTTTTCTCCTGATCTTGGATTATTATGGCAGGCATTCATAACTTTGACCTTTTAGAATAAAAAAGAAACAAAACTGCTCACTAATTGACATCTGACAGCGTTTTGCCAGAGATTTGACAAATGAATTGGAATTTATGATGGACAAGTAAGATCAGCAATTCCCTTGGTTACCAACAAGGACTTTTCAAATGCTCAAAAATACTGAGAGCAAGGATTCGATCGTTAATATGACCACTTCTTTATTCTTATTTAAATCAATAATCAGTGTTTCCCTCACAAGTTTGATTACAACGGAGACTGCGTCACACTTTATGACAAGCATAATTCGATTCTAAGCCATCTTTCATTTTAAGAGTGGTGTCACTCTTTAATCTCGAAAACTACAAATAGGCAAATTATTCTGAGACTTACCAAGTATGTACAACAATGAGATATCTGGGTGACTGTCTTCAAGGAGTGGGCTGACAAAACATAAAGTAGATACCATATTTTATAATTTTGTTGGAAAGTAAAATAAGCAAAGGAGCGATATCTCTGGAGCAATTTTGATCATTTATAAGACTATCATAGGTAAAATATTGAGCAGTCAACAGAAGTTTGAATCAACATTTAATTGAATTAAAGGCCACAATCAATCACGGCTACTGACTGCATACAACAAATATGAATACTAATAGCAATCAATATATCAAGGACTAAGTATAATTGATCTTGAGTTTTAAAGCCCTGTATAAACCATAATAGCTAATAAATAAATAAATAAATAAATAAATAAATTGATCAATGTTTGCACACATGCTTGCAATAAAATGGAAACATGAAGCCAGATGTTCTACGGTGAGCAAATTTGCTAAAACCACAACTACTGCAAACAACGATATTAAACAAATGAAGAAACTGTGTGCTCACTAATATAAGTTAAATTAGTAAATCAACAGTAACAATGTCATATGGGGGCGTGGGGAACGGTTCGAGTAATAGACAAAACTTGGATTAGATTCAGGTAACGACAGTAATTATCTATAAAATTAAACTAAAAGTTACAAATCCTGAGGAGACAAGACCTCTTTCCTGACAGTAGTGAATAGACTCACCTTCCTTTGCACGGTTTAACAACTTCTCAAGGGTCTCAAAGAGGAAAGTGAGGTCACCCTTTGAAATACAATGTGGATACTGCCAGAAAGAAAATACACGTAAAATTGGCTCTTATACAGGACAGACTAAATTGAGAATGACATTTGAAATTTGGTATTGTCTCTTATGAGAGCAGTTTGCAATATAACAACTTGTTATGATTGATAATTATGCTGGCAAACAAAATACAAGAACAGAAAAAGATTTAAAATGAGTCTTTTGGTATTGTCAAAGGTAAATAAGCATTCTAAGGCAGGTATGGATATATCTACAAGCTTTATTATGTGAAAGACAAATCACATTCAATTAGTATGAGGGAAAGAAATGTTATGATCCTTGTCGCCTCAAATTGCTTTCGTCCATTTTGTTTTTTTAATATTGTAGGTTACTATCAAAGTTCATGAATGACAAGAAAACCTGATTACTGCATATTAACAAAAGTTTGTAATCTTATGGAAAATGAAGATAAACAGAGGCAGTTGTCGTCATACTGCATATGATGACCCTTCCATCCCAATTTTCCCTAAACCATAGCTTTTCCTCGGTACCATAACGACTACAATCCACCTCTCCTTCCAGAACGACTTTCGACATCGCACTATCATCCCCCAACTTTACTTCCCCTTTTTTCAACTTCATTATCATTTTCTAGTTCTTTGCTTCATTCTTAACATTCCCACTAGTCTCTCCATGAAATTCAAAACTATCTTTCTAGCATATACCACTGTCACTACTGCGCTTGGTATTACATACCTTTTTAGTCTTGTAGAACTTCAACTCCAATAACTGTCCAGCCCTCTCAGCCAAGATCATCGTATCCCTCTGACCTTTCACAGTTCCAGCTATCTCCAGCAAAGGATAGACCATTTTCTAAAGAAGCAAGCACAGTACAGAACCAAATGACATTTTGTAAGCTTTGAAAAGCAAGTAGTTGGAAATGAGGCAACATGTGAAATGTAATTGTCATTGTGCTCCAAGAGGAAAAGATGTTATCTGCGAACAACCAAATTGCGAATGAAGAAACCTTACATTTCACCTTTTGGGATAAACATTAACAGCAGTAACACTATACTAAGAGAATACTTACAAACAGCAACAGGCTCTCTGGGTTCCGCTTGATAAATATATCTAACAACTGAAGAACTCTAAGAGGGGGAAAAAAAAAAACATACACTGTTTTTCAAAAATTGAGGGAAAGTTAATTATCAAATGAAATTGCTTACTGTAATTCCCTTCAAGGATCGATTCCTACACCACAATAGTCAAATACATTAAATACTGCAAAATGACGTGGTTAGAATGATTTTGCACCAATGGGAAACAAAGTCTGATCTCTTTCTGCTTCTATGATAGTTTGGTGCACAAAGTAAAATAACGAAAGACAGTTTAAATTGTTAATGTTCTTCTACCTGTTGTTCTATACAAGAAGTAGCTCATCAAAGTTTTCTTTGGTATACTCTTAAGCTCCTCAAACCTCTCATGGCTTCATCACAATTAAAAATGAAATTAAACATGGCTTCTGTATATTCTTTTTATTTGTTTCTTGTATCATGCACAGTAGAATTAAAAAGTTGCTTTAATAAACTGTCTTGCCTACCAAAAGTTAAAAGGATTATACAGAAAATATTCAAAATATCCTTAAGAAATCCATAATTAATTATAATCCATTACAAAAATATCATGTCAAAAATTCTCAGTTTGACCCTAGTCTTCGCGTATGTATACAGGTCGTTTCAACAACCAAATTTTTAAATAGGCCAACCAAGCCTATGATGTAGAAGTCACCCAGAAATAAAAGCAAAGAAACCCATTGTGTGATCCTGATAGTAGGTCATCGTGCTGTGATAACGGATTTCCAACGAAGCTGTCTCGAATATTATTTATCACAGAGTGTGTTACAATGTCACAATTTTGTCGACCAGGTGTTTTACAGGAAAAAGGTAGAAGTGAGAGCATCGTATGACCACTATTGAATATTCTCTATTTGCGACACAAGTTCGAGAATGGTCTGGATTAATATCTTGTAGGTTGAAGTCCTTCCCTACCTCAGTTTGAAATGAGCTACGGTCTCTTCGTTGGCTTTGGCATCAAACTTTTGATTCTTCTTTTTCTTTGTCCTGAACACATCAGCCAGAGTATCATCTAGAGCCATCATGGCTTCATCTGTCATATCGCTGTCGGAATCATCCTGAGATAATAACGGAAAAGTGAAAATCAAAGAAGTGAAAAGTATCAAAGTACTGTGAAGAAAATCAAATCTTTACATACATGTAGGGAGGTGCCAATATCGTAGATGCTCTCTATCTATTAACTAAACGTCGTCATTTTTAATCCAGTGGTGTACTACACCACTGAGGTAAACCTTCCTGGGGTAATCACAATCAATATCATTGCACCAATAATATCCTAGATCATCATTCTCACATCTGGAGAGCGGACATTTAGCAGCAGTTGAAAGTCAGACTGTATAAAGTCTTAAGGAGGAATTATCCCTCCGGATGTGTTTGTCCAATACAACTTTCAAGTTCAAATTTTTCTGGCAAAGCATTTTGACAAGGACCCAAAAGGAGTTGTAAGATCATGCACAACAAGGAGAAAGACATTAAGTATTTCTGAGACACAACAACAACCAGATTTAATTACCTATAAAAAGAAATGCAGATAGATGAAAAAAAACAAACAACAAAACTGAAATATAAAGAAACAGAAATTTGGCACGAACATACCTCAGTTTTCTTGAGTATGCCAGCACTTCCTAGAGCGTTCATGACCTGCTTTCTAAAGGCAGGGTCTACGGGAGCAGTTTCCTCTTCCTCTTCATCTGAAGAATCGGAATCTTCATCCTCATCTTCATCCTCATCATTCTGTGGATGGCAATAAGATTATGGAATAAATGGATTTATTTTTTTAATAATAATTAATTTTTTCATAGGTAAAAGTATTCTCCTGTCTATTTTTGTCAGTTCTGTTTATTTTTTAGCGAAACATAGATATTGCTGTTAGCCCATGAAGTTTATCTAGTACAGAAAAATAGAGAGATGTCTGCTACTGAATAGAGTGGAATTATTCCAGGCAAATAGAAACAAAAATGTGAGTTTATCTCCATTCTAACTCTATCTAACTCATTATCCAACTTCAACTAGTTGGCTATTTCACATTGATTTTATTCAATATTCTTAATTTTAATTGATCTTCAGTTGGGCTGCATGAAAGACAAAAATGAACATTTGAGGTAAAAGGCCAATTGATCAATTTGCATTCAACTATGTAACTATGTGTTACTTTGTGAAATACCAAATCCACAGCATCATACAAACATGCAAACCATCTGTATTATTAAATGAATTTTTCAAAATTATGACAAAGATTCTGTCATATTTACCTCAATTTTTTTCTTCTTTGCCTTTGATAATTCTTCTTCCTCTTCATCTTCTTCTTCATCCACACCACCATCCTCTTCCTCAATTAAATCCTCGTCTTCGTCATCTGAAGTGCAAAACAAAAAGGGATTTCTAACAAGGAAACAAATGATAGTGAACATTTGTTGAGCATCCATAGTATAAAAGAGAAAGCTAAAAGGAAAGGAAACAGCACTTTTCATTCAATTTTGCGGCAAAATTAAAACAATTTATCATCAGGAAAATGATTTTAAAAAAAGAAAAAGAAGATATAAGCAAATACACGTATGTCATTAGTTGGTGTTAGTTTGGTCAGGATATTTTTACATCACAAATGAATTTGTTAATCTTGTTTCTTTATTTCAACAGGTCAACTATGACGCAAAAACATACATCACAGCCATCAGCGAAACTTCAAGAAAAAAAATTATGACAAAATTTAAGAACAAGAGGGCAATCCACGGAGTTGCATATCTCATCGCCAACATGCACATTGATTTCAATACAGTGCCTGCACATGGGAATTTGTAATAGTTTATTGCTAAGTACTTACAAAACTTGAAGTCAATTGGTTTAATAGTTCTCAAGAAATGCTGGAAATAGCAATTCTGGGACAAAATTGGCTTTTTTTCCCAAAAAATCAGCAAATTTGACTCGATTTACATTTACAGTAATATTATGTTGAGCAATGTGTTCTCATGTAAGTACTTACAAAACTGTAAGTTAATTGATCTAATAGTTCTCAAGATATGCTGGAAATACAAATTTTGGGGCAAAATTGGCTTTTTTTCTAAAAAATCAGCAAATTTCACTCTCTTTACTACAAAAGTGATATACCTTTACATTTTTCATTCTCAGGTAAGTTTTTGAAAAATTTTGCATTAAATGCTCAAATACTTCTCAAGATATGCTGGAAATAGCAATTTTGGGGCAAAATAGTCTTTTTTTCTCAAAAATCAGCAAATTTGACTCGATTTAACATACAACTAATACATCTTGCACATATTGGCATCATGCACAACCTTACCAAGTTTCAACTTAATTACTCATGAGCTTTTCAACTATCTGGAAAAACCACAATTTGGACAGGTCCGGAGGCACACACACGCACGCCCACCCACACATGCACACATATTGGCACGGACACGTTTTCGTTTATACCACCTAACAGGACCCTCCTGTGCCCATGGTCACTCTACCATGGGGTACCCCTGGGGTGTCGCTACTCACCCACTCCAAGCGTTTCCATGGCAACCATTCTCCCATGGGTGCACAGTACAATATATAAATCCACTAGCCAAGTGACTACAATATCTCATCTAGCCCCAATAGGGTGATGAGATGAAAACCTTGAAAGATCTTAAAGGTATGAAAATGCACACATGCACATTTTTGGACGTCGACTCACCAGACTCATCTCCTTCGGATGACAGGAGAGACATGAGTTTCTTTTTATCTGGATCAAAGACCTGATGATTCAGAAAAGTTAAAAAAATGAGAATGGAATATCAAAACAAAATCAGAGATATATCTTTGATGAAATGGGACGGTAAGGAACCGTCTCTCCTCTTTCAATATCGCAGCAAGCACGACATTAACTGCATCATGATCATGTGACCAGGATTTGATACAAAAGACGGGAAACTGCAAAGTCTGCGACATAAAACACGAGGTACATCTTACAGTCTGAACTGATACTTTGTTCAGACAAAACTAAAAGACTATTTTAGAAAGAATGCTCCAAAACTGGTCTGTATTATGTGACATGGATAAAATAGTTTAGATTTGAATAATGAAACAAAATAAACGTAACACTACAAATGTTGCAGCAAACAGAAACACAAAGGATGACTTTTCATTTGTAACCCCCTCCCCCACACATTCACCCCAACCAGAAATGTTATGAAAGGAACATATTTGGACAAACGTACGTCAAGGATAAGCTGCAGAGAGTCTTCCGTGAGATGCGAAGAAATGATTTTAAAGGAATGTTCGACGACAGTTCTCAGGAGATGAGAAGATTTGGCGAGCAGGCTGAGCAGAATGTCAACAATTACTTCCATCCATTCAGGCTCTGAATAAAAGAAATATATTGAGATAGGATAAGATCACCTATCAGAGGAAATGTAACAGTTCAGGTCAGTAAACTGATGTGTTGGCCAACATTAAGAAAATCTAAATTCATAACAGACTTGAGGTCATACAGCAGTTCATTTTTAACTGAAAAAATTAACATTGCCAGGTACATAATAGTACATTAGAATGTCTTAATACTCAGTTACCCCATTGCTTAGTAACATTCACATTTTAGATTGATATTGTGATGCAGTTGTGATGAGATTGTGATGTCGGTCACAGCTAGTAGAGATGCAGGTCATTACGTAGAAATAATTCCAACTACGTTAAACTTTTTGACCGTCAATCAAGTCACCCATTTAAAATATTCTTAACAAGGATACATCATCGAAATAAATCTAACCATCAGCAGCAGCTGTCCTTTTTTTCTTTTTTGTTTTTCCTTCTTTTTCCATGGCTCTCTCAAAACACTGCTGCAGATCCTACAAGACAAAAAAAAAAGATAAAATGGAAACAGGCATCTTTGAATTGACAGAAGGTGAAGAACAAATAAATATTTTCGTAAAAATTTTACTAAGAAACAACAAAGAAAATATGAACATGGTAAACAGGGGTATGGAATTCTACACCAAAATGGTTATCACAAAGCCAACCCTTACCATATGATCACCTTTTGAGCAACAAATTGCCTTGGGTAATATCCTCTGACTGAAGTAACCCACAACCCCCAACTCAGAATTTATACAACTTTTTGGTCCCTGGTCTTTTCCTCCATGATTACAGACCTCTTGAACAATTATTGGCCCTTCAGGATTCATCACCAGCAGCTTTACTCACCTCCAGGATCTCGGCACACTGCTGAGGTTCACGGAACGTCTGTAGTCCGATTTGCAGGAAGAGAAGTTGAAAGGCCAGGCCGGCTGTGGCGGATTTCCCGTCTGAATATTTCTTTTTGATTTTGTGGACGGTTGAGAGCATCATCTCCCAGATCTCTTCAATCTAAACACGTCAATAAAGACATCACTGAAAGACGGGCTGAGGACACCACCGTATTTGACCCTATGTAGCATACACTTCTTGCAACATAAAGTGTTTGCTGTAGAGGAAACTTCTAGGAATGATTCCATCAGATCCAAGTTACTTCTTACAATTCTGATGAATTGGGATCAATTACAGCATGCCATATTCTTGGGAAAGTTTCCTGGCTTGTGAAAAATTTGAGCTGTGCAGGTGCTAAGTTGATGTGGCAAGTTTCATGGTGACAGGAAAAAACATGGCTCTCGAAAAAAAATGGAGATTCATGGATAACACATTTTTCTTTGACAAGAAGAAACTTGAAGGGGAACAAAAAAATACAATGTCCTCAAAGACAGTGATCGGTCAGACTTTCAAACGACTAAAAAAGTATGTGCATTTAACTGATTTTAACTGTGGCTAGGCTAAAGATTTCCAGTTGCCTAAAGATTACAAAATGCCATTAACACTGGAGAAGTACTACAATAAGACTTTGTTGTATGTCAAACAAAACCTAATCTATTTTTGTCACTGGTAAATAAGCACTTCAATGTAAAAGGACAACATGATATACTTCAAACTTGAGGCAGTTGGAAATCTTTTTCCATCACAGCTATCTTTCTTCCAGGAGAAATATCTTGTGTTATGGACAAGCTGTTGGTGTGGGGTTTCAAATGAGTGGAGTGAAAACATGTGCTCTTTCTTTTAAGATCTCCTTCACTTACAACCGGAATATTCGTTTTAAGGGGTAAAATGCCTCAATGAGTTGATCGTTACACAGACATCATGTTTACTAAATCTACGGGAGGTATGGATGATTATGAAGAGGGAAGGAGGTTGAGCTACTTACTTCTTCAGTAAACGGAGTCAGACACTCCACAGAATCAGATGAAAGTAATGACTAAAAGGGAAAACAAAGAAAACGTCAATTAACCAAAGACAAAGAGAAACATAATGATGATATATCAATACATCATCAAATGTATCATCATTCTATCTGTGACAGTTGTCTTCATTGATGCAGTTTGTGTTCTCTTCTAATCATCTTTTTTTTAAATTAGGTCATCGATGAGTTATATGATGAAATCAATTCTACACATTTTAGGGAACTCAATATGGTACTTTGAAGGATGCATTTTAAATGAATAAACAAATACACATACTTTTTTTTCCTGAGGTAGATATCTCATGGCTACATAAATACCAACATGCCAAATTTGCTGTTTGTAAACTTTGCAACAAACTGCAAAGTGCAATTGTTAGATATGGTGTTTGAAATGCCACTACAGTGCTAAACAGTTGAAATGACTTTGATACAGCTGTTACAGGACTTTCAGCGGTAACAAACCTTAATTATGAATTTTCTATGACTTATTAAGTAACATTATTCTAATTTGAACACATGGCAAACAGGAAGGTAGATTATGAATCTCAGATTTAGGACACTGTACCGACCACAGACAATTTCATTTACCAAGGTCAGGGAAGCAATAACATCAGTTATTTTGGCAAAAGTTTTAATGTTATGTCTGAAAGATTGAAGTCACCATACCAGTATTATATTATTACATTTACTGCAATTAATTTAAAATGATGTGCAAACATTTTGAAAAGCTCTGAAAATTGTTTTGCTTTTAAAACTAAACACATGTTTAATCATGTATTACAATGAGAATCTGTGATGACACATGCCATGCTAAGAGTTCACAAGGTTGAGCAGTTTGTTCTGTTTTCAGTAAAATCAAAGTCACATTCAAACAAATAAAACACCTTAAAGAATCAAAGTGCAAAGGGCCTCACCTTAGCATAAGTAACCAAGTTATAAACCCGCAAATTGCCATCAGGGGCTACACCATGAAGTCTAAGATCTGGTTTATCTGTTGGAAAATAACACAGAGCCATTAAATCAATAATGAAAGATATAAACACTAATAAAAGATGCAATTACTCATAAAAGATGTCTAAGAGTGATTTTGATATATCAAAAGAATCCTGATGCAAAAAGTTGCAAACCAAAATGCAAAAATGAAAACAACATTCTACAAAAATAAAATATAAAGCTATCTGAACATATCTTTGAGTGCACTTTTGGGGTAAAGACAACATTTTATGGTTTTGTAAATACAGATTTCAGTTTTCTCATATGCTTTCAAAAGTTGAACTGAAAATATATAGAACTGTCTAAGTTTCTTTTGGGTCACATAGAGTCACGGACCACACTGAAATGATATAATATTCAATTAGAATTGATGGGAAAATACTGAAACTGTTATACATTTGAAAGCTTTCAATTTTTCACCTTTTTTTTTTGGCTTCCTTAACATTTGCTGTTTTCTGCGATGTACTATAACATCATTTCAGTTTTCAGAAAAATGGTTAACTCTTGTCTTTGCCCTTTAGATCCTTAAAATAGAAACAAAAATCGATGAAATATCTCCCTTTGGTTTTGTGTTTAATCTGGTTTACAGTACATCAAGTTTATCATTACAATGTTTTGACGTTGCAATAACCTGTTGTTGCCATTTGATGTTTCTTAAATGGTTGAATGAGATGAAAAATAGGCTGGATGTATCTAAGGAGTTGCTTCATGCAAGACTTTTAAAAAAATATCTGATTGGAAGATCATTTCAGAAATCATTTTAATACCAACTTTTGAAAAGACCTAACAATTGCTTGTTTCAATCTGATCTCTTTCCAGACAGGGATATGGGGGTGAGGTTGAGATTAGATGAGAGCTGGAATAAATATTAAAACAACCACACAATAATAGGTTAATTACTCCCATCCTAAACTAACAGAATTCACTGTGCAATAATCTTTAAACTATACCTTTTAACTTGAAAACTCCAAATCAAAATCTATGCTTTCTTTAGGAAGTAGCTTAAGTAACAATACTTCTTTTCATTTTAACATAGTAACAGTCTTGTAAAATAACAGCATTATGAAAATTAACAAGTATATTGTACATAAACTTAATTCAGACAATGGTTAATGTTTACAATTAAAATCCACATACAGCACAGTATATAACTACCTTGAAAAGGTGGACTGTTGCTAAGAATCTCCACAGCAGAGTAGAAATGTTGGGCTAACTCCTCTCTAAGGTCGCCCGTGATTGGTGGATTAAATGCCTGTCAGAGAAAAAGAGAACGGTAAATACAAGAAATACAAGCTATCTCTGAAAGAAACAATCTCTTTTTGATCAAGTTTAATTCTTTGCAAAGTACTTTGATGGCCACCGTCTCCAAAGTGCTCCTTTCTCACCTGATTTTTCACCTCAAAAAATCCGTGGAGGAAGAAAAATTGAGCAGACTCCATCATCCATCCTTCTTCCCTTGGTAGGTTTGGATTCTTCATCAAGATCAAAATCTAAAAATTAATATAAATTCAGTCAAGCATAGAAATTGAAATATTGCATCATTGGCTTTGAAGTTCCAACCCCACAAAGCTGCTTATGGAGGTTACAAGGGAATTTTGCCTTTAAAATGCACCAACATGGGACACACTGTCTGTCACTGTTAAACCATTCAGTTTCACTAATAAACAGTAGTAACTTCATCTCCTCAAAATATTATATAAGATGAATAATGGAAAATGTATCGCTTTACAGTTTGGGTGAACACACAAGTCAATGTCTCCATGTGAGAAACTTATTTCTGGGAAACAAGGCTGCCAGCCTGCCTTATCTTGAATAAGATATTATTCTGTATCCAAAAATATTGGTTTAAAATTATGATTCTGTTATATTAACCAAACACAATATTTCCCTTTTAGCCTTGAAAAATAACACATTTTATCAAACACAATCGTCATCTACATGCTGACTGATTATCAGAAATTGTGCTATCACAACAATCTTCTGCGTATTCTATTTTATCTTTGAGTGAGGTACCTGTACCAAAACAAACAATATCTGTATCTCTACATAATAAACTGATGGACAGGCCATCATCACCTGCAATTCATTAACTCTTATGATCAATAGATTGACCAATTAATTATTATTGATTGTTGAATTTTACACATTTTGGTTACCTGAACGGTTTTCTCTTGTTTGTTTTACTAAGTCAGTTTCAATGTTTGAATTTAAACAAAGTAAGAATGACATGAAAGGTATCTATACGTGATATAATGGCATCCTCTGATTATTTAATCTAATGACATTCTTCAATTCAGTAATCTAATGGCATTCCTTAATTATAAGATCTCAAGACATTCTTTAATTTCTACCATTGTGTGCTGACAATTAAAGAACACCTACACCACCTTTCGTGACTACATATTAAACAATGGTAGGAAATAAAAGAAGGTCATTGATTACATATAGATATCATTATAACACATATTTTACCTCACAATGTTTCACAGCTATGTTACAATGATACAAGAGCAGGTTGACACAGTACCTCTCGGAATGAAATTTCTGTGTTCTGATGGAGTCCTGTTATTTCTTTTTGCTTACTTTGATATGTACCAAGTAAGAGATCCCACACATCTAATTAAGATTAATTAATGATTTCTCAGTGATAACATACTTGTCGGCATATCCATCTTCTGACTCCAGGAACGTCTGCTTTACCTGTCTCTTTGAAAAAGAAGTCCTTAAGCCATTCGAGGTACATCTTCAGTCCATCGCCATTCAACTGCAAAGAATGAAAACAAAAAAATCTTCATAATATTTATTCCCACCAATGACACCCAGAAAGGGTTTTGTTTCATTTCATCTCCATAAATATGTAAGAACTTTGAATGTTTGATGACAACCATGAAGAGGTTTCCTCATATTTCCAAAGTCTTGTGTTTGATTTAGCATGAACATACACCCCTTGAGGGTGATAATGTCACACATCAAGGTCTACAATGCATGCATATATGAAGGTGCCTCAACTGTGTGCCTTCCAACATTCATTCCGATTCTCCAAGTGTTTGTTTGGCTACCTCAAGTTGAAAGAAAGGCAGTGCTAAATTGAGCTGATGCGTTTGCCCGACTAGAACTCTGACAAACCAGGGTAAATACTGAGTAATCTGTCTTCTGCTTGGATGGACTAATTTCCAACTATAGTTCGCATATAATGACTTAAAGAAGTTTAATCAAGTTTGAGTACTTTGTGGCTTGAAAGGGAAAAAGCGTAATCTTAACCATACATCTGTAACCCAACACCCCCAGCCCAATCGAGGGGTCACTAGTCAACCTCTTGGAGTTTGCATCTAACAGACATTGGAGTTTTTAGTCATCCTTGTTGACATTATAACTAATAGATATAGCATCCTCAAATGATGCTCTAACATTATAGTTTATATGTGAAAGGGCCTTTGGTCATCCTGTTAGACATTACAACCAGTAGCTAGAGGAGTCTTTCATGGTCCTCTTAAGACTTTGTAACTAATAAATAGAAGAACCAATGATCATCCTCTTAGACATTACAACTAATTGATGGAGGGGCCTAAAGTCATCCCTTCAGACTACTAGATGGGCTCTGGTCATCCGCTCTGACATTATAGCTGATAGACAGAGGGCTCTTTACTCATCTCCTTCCAAGACATTATAGCTAACGGAGAGATGTACCCTCAGCCATCCTCTTAGATATCCTAGCTAATAGATAGGGGTGGCCTCAGGACATTCTCTTAAGACTGGTCGATAGGTCATTACTTACACTACTGATGACGCTAGATACTGTTTTTGTCCTCGTGATGGCATCAAAGTGGATAAAGCCAGGACTGTAATGATAAAGAAAATGATACACAAGAATCATTAGTAAGATGGAGGTGTCAAAAGCAATTTTCAAGGAAATCTTGAACTTAGAAACATAAACATTTCATTCTGATGACAAAAGTGAAAACAATGTAAGGAATTATAGAGAAGCTAGCAGTAGAAATATTGTGAAGCCACAGGCAGTTAGAACCATATCGCACCTTTCATTTTGTGCTTAGAAACAAGAAAAATGACACATTTGTCAAATGACTAGATGGAGAAAGATGCAATGTCAATCCCTTACAACAGTTCTGATCCCATAGAGATGCATACCTAAGTTGTCAGCTCCAGAAAATAATATAACCTTTTTTCAATTAATGAACCTACTGCAAGATATATGCTGAAAATGCACATTAATGCAGCACCTTAAGAGCAGTATAATGTGGAAAAAAAGCCAAAATACCATCTTCTCCAACAATGACTCAAAATATATTGATAACAGTAGTATCAAGAAAGATAACTTATCAATCCAGATCTATAGGTGTATGGACTTTGTAAATCTGTGACAACTACATGAAAGTTTGAGAGATTTGCAAAGTCCTTTTTCAGTTTACTGTAGCATGAACATATACCCCTTGTAGGTGATGAGGTCACACAACAAGGTCTACTATGCATGCCAAGACACTTGATTGCCTGTTAAAGATAAAATTCTACAAAGCTTAGTTTGTAAGGAATGTTTTGTCTGGATTTTGGAAAATTGCTCAGATCAAGATGGAGAGATTACTACAACTAAACAGATTCTACAGACACTAAACATTAAAATGATGTCAAGCAGCATTTCAGGTCCATTCAATGTGAATCATTAATGGTAAAATGTTCAAGGGCATAGTAACCTAACAATCTGAGATTTCAGCATGGTATCATACCTGGAAAATAAACATCTTAATACAGACAGCTGTTGTGAAGCTGTAGGAAGGCC
Source organism: Stichopus chloronotus (assembly GCA_021234535.1). NCBI lineage: Eukaryota > Metazoa > Echinodermata > Holothuroidea > Aspidochirotida > Stichopodidae > Stichopus > Stichopus chloronotus. Next base: position 25,320,011 of record CM037837.1, on the reverse strand, counting down.
AGCAACAAGAATGGGCAACCTCTCGGTCTGAAAAAAAGTATGCATTAGCAACTGTTAGATGACTGCTTGGGTCACATGTTAGTTATAGTGACTGATAGACGAGAATGCAAAGTGATTTTGACAGGGTAGACAGTTTTCATTTAATGTCATAAGTAGTACCAATTCCATAATCACAATATGTAAACCAAAAACATTGGGTTATCGCAAACATTGTAAATTATATGAGGTTTGCCCATGCTTCCTTCTTGAGTTTTACTGATGCTTTTTTTTTTCAAAGATATCACATCTTGGCATTAATAGCTTTTCACCTAAATAAAACTATCAGCATGTTTTACTCAATGTGGTAAACTTTCCAATTACCCATAGCATCAGTTCAAGAGTCCATTCTAAATACCTTGTTTACAATCTTTTTTACTTTCTTTTTCAATTTGACCACGTTTGATGTCAAATGACCTATTATCAATATCAAACACAATAACTTCTCGTCCTTAATGTAGTGCACTTACACACTAGGTGTGAACACTGTTGTAGGTTTCTACTTGAGATATGGTGCTTGCAATGTTTGCTACTCAACAACTGTTGACCCCAAATAACCTTTGAACTACACCACCAACAACAGGCATCTTGTACTCATTGTGATATACCTACAAACCAACTTCTAGATCAAACAAAACTTGTTTTCTTTGGATGATGTCTTTTCAAGTTTTCTGTAATTTGAGCCATGTTGACCTCAAGTGACCTTTGACCTCCACCGCCAGCAACAGGTTACTCATTGTGGTACATCTCAATACCAGCTATGGTACATCTAAATACCAAATAAGATCAGTCAATGCTTCCATTGTTTTGATACTGTTTACAGGCTTCTTGTAATTAAACCTGTCTTGACCTCAGATGACCTTTGACCTTCACCAAATCAATAGATTTCTGGCATTCAGTGTAGTGCACCTACATTATCTTCTATGAAAGTGGTCCAAGATTTGTACTCCATGCATTTCACCTACAATTTTGAATTTGAAAGTTTAAGGGTCAGGAAGCACATATGGGCTCATCAAGAACCCTATAATACCATGTCGATCGTGGATGAGCAAATGAGGCAGGGTGAAACCAGACAATCCCAATGAAAACCCAATCCTGCGGTCAGGACCATCATTGAACGTCCCCAATCGAGAGACACACTAAATGTGAATTCAGGTAAACTTCCCTTCTTGAGGTATTTTTACAAGCAGGTGTCACAAAAAGATATACACATCCCACTAGGCTCCTGAAGTCATACATCCTTTATTCCTACTGAGGACCTTCAGACTTGCAGATGTGTCCATTGTTGAGTGGTAAATATTCTTGTCAGGGTCTCATTTGTAGGCCTACATACAAATGCATACATACACACACATATGCCAGTGTGACTAAAAGGTGACAATTATTATTGAACCAAAACTGACTGGCTGTTTGGAAGTCAAGAATGCAGTCACCATGGTTGCCATATACTTGAAGCCTTCTCAATTCTACCATAAGACACAGTTTACACACTGAGTATTCAATATTTGTGAGACCCATACACTAGATCATTAATTATCTGTGGCCATAAAGACAAGAAATAAAAGCTAAATAGAAATGTTTCAAACAAAAAATAAAAAATAGAAAAGGAAAAGAAAAAAAAAACAGTGCCCTGCAGTGACTTAAAAGAAATTTAAATACAAAGCGAACATTGGAACATAGATCAACAATCAGTTTAAATGAAGAATACGTCAGACTCTTACAAAGCTAACTAGATCTTGTCTGGTTTTTCCTTTGTCCTTCTTCTTTGCTAGAACTGAGAGCAGGAACTCCGCGACCTTCGGAGAGAACAACTCTGGGATGTCTTTCTCCTTGCAGTGTGGGAGCAGACGCTCAAGGATGGTGAAGATGTGCACACAGGGGGAAGATACATTCAGACAGAGACCATCTAGAAATAAAGATGAAAAGAAATAAAAAGTTTTTGAAATGGGAAAAAGTTATCATCATTTCAGGGGGGAACAAATTTTTTCATTAATATGAAGCAGACTCAAATGAAAGTTGCTCTAGGAGCATACTCAACAAACACTTGATTACTATCAGTTACAAACATGCTCAGAACATACAAATACAATTGAAGATACAGAAAACTCACTAAGTTACAAATGCAGTACTGTAGGGAGCAATCCCATTGAGTTAACTGTGTGCGAGAGAATAAACACCTGCTATTGCACAATGTAGATCAATATATATTTGTACGGTAGTTTATAATAACCACAATAATGGTGTTTAGGCTATTATTATTGTTTTATAGTGAAAAATTATCCCTTCCTCTCTATTGATAAGCATTAAATTTCACAGGGTCGTGAACCTGTTAATAACAGACAACCTTATCAAGTTTGAAACAAATCTGACCCATGGATAAGGAACTATGGCAGTTTTAAAATTTTTTATGTTTTACCCCATAACCTCATTAATATGCAAGATTTGGACACCAAAAACAATAGGGATCATCTACTCAATATGGGCAACCAACATGCCAAAAATGAAATTACTCAGAGTTACCCTTCTTGAGATAGAGTGTTTACGAGCAACCGTCACACACACACACACACACACACACATACCCACACACGACATCAGGACTGCATAGATTCCCCTGCCTACGGCAAGGAATCAATAAAGGGGATGCCTTTACAATAATACAAAAGAAATTATCCAAAAACCTTAGCCAAAGAAAATCAACATCTTTCTAAATCCAGTGACTGTAATAAATGGTGATTCCCGATTTGAATCACACTGCGGTTACAGCTGAGTGAGACGACACCTTGACGGTACCAAACCATCATCCCGCACTAACCTGCATTATTTGACACTAGCATTTTTTTTTTGTATTAATAGGCACAGTATTGAGCCATAACAGGAGAGCAAAAGGTCACATATTACTTACTTTCGATGACCTGATTCCAAAACTCTTTCATCGCTTTTCGATTTTTGAGGAGATGAGCGGTCAAAGTGTCTTCAAATACAAGGCAGTTCATACTGTAGACTGTTGAAGCTCTCTGGAAGGATCCAAAGAAAACAGGTGGTCAGATCTTGATTAATTATCTCAAAATATTTCTCTGAGCAAGTTAAACTGTAAGCATTCAATTTTCAAACATAAGAAGGTCAAAACTAAATATATTAGTGGCTCATTCAGTTTTGTGGCACTGTGATAACTCATATTATACTTGAATATTAATTTCAGACATGAATCCATGTACTTCTTCTCTGATCTGCGGTAAAGAAGAATCTCGCTCCTATGGTCTCGCTGCGACTGGTGTAATGCCAGATACATGGAAATCCAGGATAAATGACAGTAACTGTTGCACAGTGCACTTCACAAATGCATGTCAATTGCCAAGCGGTTTGAAAGAAGCAGCAAGTCATGATTTTCATCCAGAGACCTGCAGTTTCAACAACTACAGTAATGATTAATACCACAAACAATTACTGAAGTTCTGTTTATACAAACGTGCTGGATGACCCATTCTCCAAAGACAGCCGATCATCGTACCAATTAATCAGGTGATAACCTGGACACTGCCACCTCCTCTTTACCCACCTTCAACGATCTTCAGTACGGTTGACAGTAGTGTCTTGCATCAAAAGGATTTGAACAGTCTCAGACTCTCAGTTAAAATCCAACTGTTCTAAATCTACAAGCTTCACCCTTTTTTTCACTTTACTGTACAGCATCTTTCACTTGCCTCTTTCCTGAGGCACTCCATCTCACCATTACAAACAACAAGATCAAAACACAGATAGACTCTCTCTGTAAAAAGATACATAAATCTCCACAAAACACTACACATGGACATGGGATATGAAACTTTGAAAAGTGTCATGATAAATAACAAGCAAGAATTAAATGAATACAATTAGGATGATGTGCCATCAAGAATAAATATTAAAAATATAGAATGTAACAACTGCACATCAGTCAAATAGGTGGCAAACGTTTTGGTAGAAAATGTCAGGATTTTCATGCATCTTTAGGAAAACTGTTAGAAGTTTTGTTGAAGATACATAAAGTCCACTTATTAATTTAGCATGAACATGTGCCCCTCGATGGTGAATAGGTCACACAACAAGGTCTACTGTGCATGCATTGATTGCCCCACAGAGTACACTCCTGGAAAAATTCACTTCTGTTCTACTATTTCAAACAATAGCTTATATGTAAAAGGGAAGTATACAAAGTTTTAGACAAAAAAGGAAAAAATTTGACTTAATGAGAAAATTTTAAGAAATCCCACACAATATATAAATTTTGAGTTTAATAGTATACAAACTGACAGAAAGACAGACTAGACCAAAAACCAATAAACAATCTCATAGATATACTTTACATGAAATATTGCTAGTCTACGTGGACAGTATTACAGTGGTACTTTCTCTTCACTAATGTTTGGTTGTAAAAAAATAAAATGTTTACAACAAATGGCAGAATATATAACTTAATGACAAAAGCCATTTTAAGATTTAAGTCAAAACATTACTTTATGTCATAAATTTTTCATGATAACTTTGACTAATATTAAAGATATGGAAAGCACACTCAATGCTCATTTCAAATTTGGCATTTCTCTGCAAATAATTAAGAATTTGAGACTTACTACAAGCAGCTTTTGCACTTCATGGAAATTCTCCCAGTGAAAGATATCTTCATTGCCAAATGTCTCCTCAACAAAGCGGGATGAGACGACATCCTTTAGGAGTAAAATATGATGAAAAAGAGAAATTCAAATCAAGCAACTGCAAAATTTGAAGTATCTTGAGCATTGCATTGAAGAGTAATACATTGGGACACTCATAGGCTCCACAACTTACATCCAATCAACCGAAGCACATCTTCAACAAGCAATTACATTTATTTACTAACTTCAAAATAAGTTTAGTCAAATTTTTAGCCAAGTGAGTTTACCTAAGACTATCTCCACAACAATTATTTTGCAAAGATTAAGACAGGTATCAAGTATGTAATCCAGATTTACAAATTGTCCATAAACATTTCATAAATTCTGAGAGAGAGCTTTTTGATTCAACACACTGATAGCTTAACTAACAGCGCTCTAAATTCCTGAGAGAAAATTCAACTTTATGCTTGACAATAAGTGGATTGCTTTTCTTGCTGATATTGCATTGCATGTTTGGCTGTGGCAATTGATAACATTTTAGAAGTCTGATGACACGGAATCATGTTTATGACATCAGTGTAAAATCTCTTACATAACAATCATCCATTACAAAATGACGAGAAATATTCGCCTTGCAAAAATACAAATCAAAACTGACAACAAAGCATTGACTGGACACATCCTCAATCTTCTGAGAATAGCTCAAAGTTGAACCTTTTCATTAAAGGAGGTGTACACACTCACAGAAACTTTCAATTTTAAATTCTGTTCAGTAAACAGACATAAACGATGGTAAAGTTTCAGGTGTTCACTCAATTTCTAAGTGCAAATGAACAGTAAATGAATATTTATGACTTAAATGAAGAAAAACTATATGTAGTCTTTCTCAAAACTATCTATCCTAATTTTCCATGTCTGTCATCTTTAACTATAAAATTTTACTTAGGCTATAACATTGAATGGGATCTTGAAATCACAAAGGTAAACCTTAAACAAAGTTGTTATTATTGTAAATCAATGTGTTTCTTATGAAAAATGACATTTATATTTGACATATGTCCTGGATGGCTCTGTTTCAACTTGATACTGTAAGTTAAAATTCCACTAGAAACCATCATGCTGCAAACTAAGGACTGCAGCAATGTTTGAGTCCACTTGCCACCTTAAGGCAGTCATAACAAGTTGTCATGGGTATTCCTAGACAATCCTAGCAATATAACTTTCTTTTCTTCTAATAATGAACAAAACTAATTTTGCATATTAACAGTATGAACACAGCGATAAAGCTCACAAAAATTTCAATGTCATCTTACCGGGAACATTTCCTGACACACAGACAAAAGGGCAACAGAGTTTGGCTTGGTCTGGTCCCAACCTTTAAATTCAGATTTCAGGTCATGCCAAACAAACTTAGCAAAAATGTTACCTGAAATCTAGAATAAAATGTCAATTATTACAAACAGCAATAATGTGAATATTCACACAAAAGAAATGACACAATCAATTTATCTTTCTTCCAGATGAGTTGTAAATGAACTAGCCAATTTTATCTCTACACTGAAAATAATGTACAAAAGACAAAGGCACAAATGAATGCTACCTTGAAATATGGCCAAGGGGAAATGCATCTTCCTTCTAATGTGTACTAATTTAAGAAAATTTTGTAACATTTACATAAAAAGGCAAACAGATACTGTACTGTGTTCACCACTATTCATTTAACAACGCTTGCTCATAACTCACCTCACTTTCAAATGCAATTGAAGACTCCCAACAATGCCTTTCCCCTCCCCTCATAAGAAACAAAGCAACATCCTCCTTTTCAATTAGATATATTAGAAATATGACAAAGAATAGATCTTCTTTCTCAATGATATTACTATGTTCCACAAACAGTTGTTTTGATATTATTCAAGTGATACACAAACAGGTATTGTGTTTACAATTCCTCATCTCAAAGGTTGTGTGACATGCTTCTAGAAAAGAGCATCCTCCATTCAGAAGTTGCAAAATAAAACCCAGAGTGAAAATCTGTAGGAATTTTGTTAATATCTTTTACCATTCTTGAGATATGGCTTTTCAAAGTTTGAGAAAAATGCAAAACAGATGACGTGGAGTGTTGCACAGTGTCAGTATTTCTTTTGGTAAGCCTCTATATTTTGCCTCTTAATTACGTTATTACTGAGTTACACACAGAGGTAACTGATATTGATATTTTTGAAGAAGAAAAAACATGCTTCCAAAATAAAATCCTCCGAGCATATAAAATTCTCAAATGTCCTTGAAATAAAGGTTACATAAACAAAGGATTAACGTAAGACATATCATAGCTGTCCATCTCTTGACATCACAAATTTGCAAACTTGGCCAAATTTTATTCACGATACAGCTAGGAGACATCTCTGACAGATTTTGGATGGAATTTGTGATTATTTTTAATATTTTCAATGCTTAATGCACCCGAATACTCCAGAATGTCATTTTCGTGTCACACAACCTGTAACAATCTTTGCTCACAACAAACCTTTGCCTCTGCATGGAATGGCAAGTTATCTATCGTGTATGCTGTCCAAAAACTTTAAGCAAGTTTTCTCTAGCAACTTAAAGGGCATACAATTTAAAAGGATTCATCAATCTTATGCTTTCCTTGACAGAGGAAGATTTAAGAACATTTAATCAGTTTATAGTAATATGTTTTTGTCGTCAATGATACATTCCACGAAGGCCATACATGAAAACATCTCCAACAGCGGAACAGATTACCTTGGTAAAACGAAAAAAAAAAAAACTTCAAAGAAAGAAGGAAATGAGACGACAACCAACATTGATAATAATAGTAACAATCATAAACTTACTTTCTTTACGAGGTCAATTAGTGCCTGAAAACATATATCATGTAGATAAGACTTCTGTTTGGATAATTTCTTCATTTCCCTGACCACTCTGTTGACAACGCCACCTTTCTCCTGAAACAGAACACGAGAAAAGTAACAAAATTCCCAGGCTAGTCAGGATACAAACTTTTATCTCATTTAGTATGAACTGCAAAGAGACTTAATAATACAATGAGATTTTTAGTAAAAGAGTTTCAAACAGCACAAAAAGGGAACTACAACAAGGGCTCATTGGGCTGATATAGTTTTTTTCTTTTTTGTGACATGTTTGAAGGGAACCATGACATGTCAATACTTTTAATTAGCCTCTTTATTCATGATTCCAGTCCTACTTTACTGAAAATTTGAAAAAATTGTACTTTCCTTACGAACAGGGCTTGCCAATGGTAAATACTGTACCTCACAGTAAAATGGGTCTCGTCAGAGGTTTGCAATAAGTGATTCTGATTGTTAATTTCCCTATCATTATTGCTTCAGTTATTTGTCACATCATCAGAATCTCTTAGTTTGAACATTTACCATCAACATATGAGTAACACTCATCAGGTGTGATGCAACTCAATGAGCTCCTTTAACCAATATTTAGTTTACTTCTCACAAACCACACAGTCTCTATCTTCAATGCAATGAAAGCAGACAACGACAGTTTATAAAAGATAACTTTGGAAAATATACACAAATTGTGATATTTAGAGAGTTGAAAGATAACGAGATCAGAGACTTACCTTTGTGATCCTCTGAGTCTGAATTATGGCATGGTAAGCAAAAACATTCCCAAAGATAATTTCTCTCTCTTCCTGTAACAAGACAAATTCAAACTTTTACAACAATACATGCAGCATAAAAATAGATAAATAGGAAAAAACACAGCAAAACCACATATGAACTATGTAAAGTTTCAGTATCAGCTGATTCCTTTTACAACATTGCATTTTTTTAAACTGACACTTTTCCCCACAAATACAGTATATACAGTATCACATCAAACTGCTTTTCACTGACGTGGATCGTATTTTCTCTACTTTCGCGGTTCACTCACTGAATTCAGCTTTCATGTGGGTCTGTCCCCAATAATCAAGATGGCCAGATTTAGCACTCTTTCTGAAATTGCTCTCAAACCACCTTGCCTGATTTCGAGTATTCTCCCCCTAAAACCTGGTCTTTTTAACATCTTTGGTCATCCACACTTTCTTGGTTTATTCACTTTAAAATTCTTGTGCCTTCCTAAACACATGTCCATATCACTGTACTTTATTCACCCTTGTCAGCTGTTTAACTGATTTCCTCCAATGCAAGCAATTCCATAAAGTCCTCCCTCTTCTTTTGTTCCCTTACTTTGATTGCTACACATCACTTTCATCATTTTGTTGTCTTTGCTCTTCTCCAAATCACCATTCACTTTCCCTCAAACACCATGTCTCACTCCCATACAACATTGCATACCTCAAGCAACTCCAAGAACCCTTCCTTCCATCTTCAAAGAAAACCCTCTCCACATAAAAACACTCCTCATTCCCTAAATTTCACCCATCCAAGTCTTGTAAGTTGTAACAGACAACCAATACCAACTACACATTGCTCAGACCAAGCTTTGTTTAGAATCTTACATGAAAGAGTACTGTGAAAAAAAAAAAATTCAGCCTTGTTAGCACTTACGATGGTTTTTGATTCTATATCAAGTTCTGTATCCATCAGTTCAAACACAACTGTCATATCGATGGCTTTGATTCTGTCCAAGATCTTTGTGTGAGAGAAAGAAAAACCTTTAGGATAGCAAGAAAATACTTGATATTATTTAACACAGAATAATTTCAAACTATTAAAGCCCACAAAAGAAGGAAATGTATACACAGCAGTTTGTTTAGCACACTGAAATTACTGCAAGGATATCTCAAAGCCTGTTATACATTCTATATGTAAATGCCATTATGCAAGTTTTCTCATTTTGTTGCATACTTATGATAATACTTAGGGTAAAACTGCTGTAAAAAAATTTACACAAACAAATGTATCAAGTGTTTTATTTCTCTTGGTTCAGTTAATATGGTGAAGGCTTGGAATAAATATTACCTCATAAACATTGTAATGTCAGGTATATTATGAAATACTTTACCATGCAACACCCAATCTATAGCCAAGACCATTGGTAAATTGTTCATTGTTCTTCACTTAACTCTTTAAGGCATCACATCTGATAAATTTAAAATCCTTCACTAACAGCTATAATGTTAGCTTGCTACTTTTGAGAACATTTCTGAGAAGTTTTTGGTCCTACCGTGACTTGATCTCAGGGTTCAAGTGATGTGCATGGACAAGAAATCTAGCAATTCTAAATCTTTACCTTCATCGCATCTCAACTAATACATCTTTTAACCTCAAGTATCTTGAGATGTTTTTTGTGTAAATGGAAACAATACCAAGTGTCCAATATTGCTTTGAAATTCTTAATCAGATTTTAAACTGGTCTTTGTAGATCTTGGACTGTAAAGCATAGACAAGCTGTAAAAACAAACCTCTGTGAGGGTAGCTGAAAAGCCAAGCCTTGCAGAGTTTCTTGGTGAAGCGACTCCTCTGACAAGCCTCTTAAGAGCATATTTCACGGCAGGACTGAGTTTCTCCTGCAAATAGTAGAAAATTAATTTAGCAAATATATGTACATACACACATCTTCATCACCATACACTGAAGAAGATGTGAAAGTTTTAGTGCACTCAACTGAAGATACTAAGGAGACCACTGGAACTGTAAGTCATGGTAAATCTCAGAGAATGGGATCTAAAGACTGTCTCATCTTTGCCTCATCATAACTGGCGATTACCATATTTAGAAGAAAAAAAAAACGGAAAGTATAAAGAATGAATCCAGAACAGCACCCTCAGCAGTCTCAAGCCAGTCTATGGATATATACTGCTACGCATCATTTCGTTTAAACCAAGCCTGTTCAAGATGCATGCTTTCCCTGATGACGGGCATTCATAAATTCTGTGACTTATAAATGCAAAAGTCAGACTGGAATATTTGCAAATTGTTTTTTGGCAGTTCAAGTGTGTGCTGATGAAAGTTCCTTCTTCCACAAATATGCGCAGTGTCATAGGCATCTTTCAGTCCGTTGGTCGTCTACACATAAGGAGAAGTTTGTTAGTAGTAGGTTACGCGGATGAGATAAGATTTTAGTAGACCTGCGCAAATGGACATCATTTCTTTAATTTGTGTGCATAGCCCATCTCTGTTCTTATTTCTGTTTGGAGGTCATGGGGGACTTTGTATTGTTTAAAGTCCCTTATTTTGCCTTTTATTTCCTAATGTGCCATTGTTTGGGTAATGCTGCTTTCACACGCGAAAATAAACTGTTCCCGTAAATAAAATGATCCCCAACCATTTATCATATTTCTTTTTATGTTTCTTGTCATTACAATAGATACCTTGTATTACTTTCTTTTTTATGTGTCTTGCAGTATTCCCTATCATTTTATTCAGGGGATTAACATCTCACAAGCTTCCAGTAGCTGTATTTGAAATTGCTCTTTTTGTATGAGTCTTGTGATAACTGTAAATTCTCTACTTCATCATACCTTATTGAAATATACTTTACAAAATCAAATCCAACAACACAAACTTTCTAATCTAGCATATCACTGTTCAATAGTACCTTTATGGACTGATAAATTGGGAGAATGGTACTGAACTTAAAAACGACATCAAATAAACATTAAGGCTTACCTCCCAAAGTCTAGATCTGCTGCAAGTGCCGTGCAGTTGCAATCGGCTCCAGTAATTTATATATATGTATAATTTCTTAACATCAAAGAGTGATTTCATGCACAAGTTTGCAAATCCCGGTTCAGTTACAAATACTGCAGCTATTGTGTTTTGCCATGCTTCAGTTGCATAAGGATCCAACTACTTCTTACAACACTCCTTTTCTTCTTCTTTTCTGTGTTTTCCTGTTTTTTAGTTAATTTTTTGTTCAGTTGCTTCTCATCAAGACTGATGGAGGACCCTGTGAGGTCCAAAAATGAGATATGTTTCACCATTTTCTATTTATGTCTTTTGTCTGTTTTTGGTGTGACGACTCATTTACTGAACTATATATTCAAGCATGACTTTCAGGACACAATTCAACAATGACAAGCATGTGGCAAAAGAACTAACCTGCTCGGCTTTCCAGTTGCTACATACTTTAATACCCCAGTCACGCCCCTCGTAATCTCCATTGTGTTATTGTCAAGGACTGTTTTCAATATACCCATGGTAAAACGCTGTACAAACAACAAGTAGTCTTTAAACTGCAATGTCATGTCAATGGCCATAACAAGGACACATCCTTTTTATCGCACTATTCCATCGATATGTACAGTGTGATTGCCCTTGGGAAGTTCTACTTGCCATCTGAGCAACCATTTCAGGAGAAAATCACAGGGTGATCAAAATGTCATTATATTGTTTATGTATATTGTTTATGTATATTTCCTATTTCATTTCGTTTCATGTGTTGGATTAATAGTGTTATCTTTTTGTATCTTCATGTTGTTAAGTTTTCCACCATACAGGATATGTTTATTCATATCACAATGAAGTTCAGCCTTGCTAGTCTAGGCCTAGCCAGCTCTTACTAATGCAATTTTTAGCAAGACCTAAAGGAATGGATGTCTGGTGCTACAGCAATATTTGCCTATAGCAGATTTAGGACATGTTCTACAGTATCAATGTCGCGGCGGTGTAATGATATGAGTGCCATTATTGATCCTGCAAGCATTTCCTAGCTGTCGTAAATTAGACAATGTGATATAATGAGCTTACGATCTGACACAAAGTCTGGTAACTAAAACTTAGGCAAGTTCTATCCTAACATTAGCATGGTTTCCACATGATAACCATTATTATTTCCAGTCAAGCTTTCTCTAGTTAGGCCTATAGTATACTGGCTATAGCCTAAGAAATTTCCTTGTGGCCTTTGTTGAAGGAATATTTCTAATTCTTGAATCTTGGGCCTAGTTAGGCCTATAGTACACTAGCTACAGCCTAATTACACGGACACAGTAACCTGCACAAATGGCCTAGGGCACTACTGGCTAAAGTTAATCCTATGTTCGTCGAAGTCGTCGATCTTAAAAGCAGGTTTCTCTAAACATCGGGAATAATACCACGCCAAATTCAACTACGATATCTAAATTAAAATCCTTACAGTATAACATTTTTGGTTACTTGCCAACAGTTTTGAAGAGTTACTAATTAGGCCCTATCCTTATATACAGTGACTCAGCATAGGGGATATATCCGCGAATGCAAGTCTTACCGTTACAGCAGACTTTTCATGAATCTTTTGCTGTTCGATCAGAATGGTAACCAGTGTAGACCCTCCTTTAACTCGCTGATCAATTTCATCTTCTGCCAAAGACCAAAATGTGTCTAAAAATGTTTTGTCTTTCAACACCTGAGACATTTTGTGGATTTACATGCCTCACGTGCTACCGTTGCGTTCACTGAATTGCACTCACAGCCCTGTACGAATGTTGCGTAACAAGCTTCCCACATGTTTAATATCTATCATACAATATAATATACATACAGAGACGTATGACACCTGTCCTACAGTAGGTAGCTACACATTATACAAGGAACGCCGTTGGGACATCCGTCACTGGAGCGATTGGCTCAAAGAAATGTCATGAAATCCCGTGATTATTTATGAGGATCATATTTGAAAGAGCATATCTTTTTACACACAAGGAGCACAGGCACATCTAACCCCAAACCAATTTCCTTATCATAAATTCAAGATACTGTAATTTTGAAGTGGGGCACTACAAGAGGCACATAATGCCATATGTCTACGAAATGACATTTACTGCCTGAGTGAAACACCATCATCAGTTGGTACAGAACATACCTGGGTGAAAATTTTGGCCAGAAACACATTCACAATTACCAGAAATGACATTTCACTTTTTTTTCAGGTAGGCCTACAGATTGACCTATCAGAAACCTCTTACCCATCATACCAGTAATTTTCATTTTACGACATTTAAGATTATAGAAAAATGAAAGAGGATACCCACCTAGGAGTGTCCGTGTGACATACATCACAGATTAACCACAATGTAATGTCAGTATCACTATGAAATACATTGATTTGTAGTAGAGCACACGACCACAATATGGATGTTTTCCACAGTGGCCAATCCGTTTAATTGATCATGCAGGCTATCCTTGAAGCCTACAACGATGATATATCCGTAACAACAGCCTAGGTGATAGAATTGTCAGCGTTAGGCAACTAGATCCATACACGCAATGCAACCCTGCTGAGAGTTGTTTACACAAAAGATGTTAAGAGGTATTCAGGAAAAGGCAGAGCAGGCTAATTTGAAAAGGCTCTTGAGGTTGATTACATAATTAGAAGAATTCCTTATGTATGAGGGGGCTGGATACAAGATCAATGTTCCAATACTGCTGATCTTTGATGAATATTCCTGAAAATGCTTACTTGAAGAAGGGATGAAATTTGGCCAGCAAAAGACAAGGTCATGTCACATTTTCAAACACATTGCATTGAATGATGTATTATAATCAAGATTTGGGTAGTACTTAATTGACTGAGTCAATTATTAACTAAAAAATTCATTACTTACATGTGAAAGTGGAAATAATAATCACTGTGACAACAATCTGGTAATGGTTCATGGAGCATGTTTATTTCATATTTATTATAGTAAAGTAACTACTACAGTGAAACTTTTTATCAGGTTGAAGTAAAAAAATTAGTTATTTCCACTTAAGCAGGAAATGGCATTTTTGAGAAAAAAATGAAGTGTATCAAAGAAATAAGAGAAATTTAAATGAAATTCAGAGATACTGCAATCTTGTCATGACTTTAAGAGCTGTAATCAAATTGAGCCATACCACCACCCCCTCCAGTAAATACCCCCTTCCACTCTTCACATGGGGATAAATTCTTCAGAAATGAGGAAATTAGCTGGATCTGCTATAAGGAACATGCAGTTTCCAATGATCAGCTATGCTAAATGCAATGATGAACCATCCACGGAAGCAGAAACCAGAGAAATTGTTTAGAAACAAATATGAAGAATCTTGTATGAACAAAGACGAAAAACAACCTCTAACACAGTGCCAGTCTTGACAGCATTCATTGAACTCAAACAGAATTTTTTGCATTGTCTACCATGCAGATGATAAACAAGTCATCAATGATGAGATGGAAATAGAAACGATGAATTGAATCATCTTGTCGATATTAATCAAAGAAAACCCCAATATTACATGTTTACTCTTATGTGCAAGACAGAAAAACATTCTAACTTCAGCACAATTTTTAGAGTTACTGTATATTAAAGTTGTTCAAAAGGGGGTTTTTTAAAATGACTTCACAGATTGCTTCGTCGAACAAGAGCCATTTGTCATTACATAGCCCCAACAGCCTAGCATACAAACCATAAAGTGTTAAGGCTAAGCGGTGCAGTCAGCCAGTACCTGTACCACATGGCCTAGCTTATTGTGTGGATGGCTATGGTCAAGGTGTAAGAGAGTTGGTTTGTACATCTATGATATGTACAAGTAACATAACCAAATGTTATGTGTTCATGAACGATGAGGACTGATCTGGCATTCACGCCTAATATTCTGTGAGGATATATTTTAGAATATTTCAGTATTCACTTTTCAGTTGACGTCTGACAGATGAGGTGTACCGATGAGGTCTGACAGTTGAGGTCTGACAGATGTTCTCAGGATCATTACCATGAGTTACTTTCAGTAAATTTGTTTTTATCTGCGACCAGGGCTGAAGTTTACTTAAGAATGACTTTATTTGGACTTTTAAATTGTAAAATGTCTACAGGGATTTCCAGCCAATCAGGTGTCCAGGCCAATGGGATGACTTTGCCCATGACTGTTGATTATTGATACTGTCACTTCACTGTTGATATTGCACACCTCTGCCTAGAGCAGTAGTCAAAGGGCACCACTGGGACAAGTCACATTAAAATGTTTTACTCCTCCCCCTTTGAATGTTTTTTGGGAAAAACTAATTTACCAATATGTCATATGTGTCAGCGGACCTGCTCCCCTTCTGTTTTGGCCCGTAGGATTTCCGCCTCAGCCTCTGTTCAACAGTATCATCATCACCAGCGGCCTTCACCATCCAGTGATTTCTACACCACTCAGAATCTACATTACTCCTACACCATTACATTGTCTTTCTGTTTCCATAGCATCAAATAATCACTGCCTGGAGCAGATAGCAGGAGAGTTCTCTCCTCTGTGTGGGAACCTTTGTGGCCTCTCATCGATCTCTGCAAAGAACACCCACTTGGCTCTCCTCTCAGACCATTTGACAACACATTCTTACACTCATTTCCCAAGCATCCATCAACTGGGTGAATGTGTACAGGTCAGGCATGTGGGACAACTGAGATAGGAGAATCTTGTGGACCAGTTGATGAAAATGTGTTTGACCTGTGAAGGGGCAAAAATTAGAGAAAAGAAGTGAAAAGCAATGACACAGAAAGACAAACATACAGGCAGACAGACAGACAGACAGACAGACAGGGTTCATCACCAACATTGTAACATGTACAGGATAACAAACACAAAATCTATCTGAACTACATATTAGCCTAGGGAAAATGTAATTAGAGATGTATAATGAACTAACTGCAATAAGATGACAAACCACAAATGGCAAACCACATTTGCAATATTGACATTGGTTGTTCACAACAGTTCTCCCCCTGGCCCGATTAAGCTGCCACTATTTCAAGGTAAAAAGTACTTGCTCAAGACAGAACTATGTGGTTAGAATTGAACAGCTCAATTTAATCGCAGTTTTTCAACCGTGCGTGCACATATTATGTATGCATATCACACAAGCAGTTTAGTAGCAAAATGAAAAGTGAGCAAGCCAAGCATAATATCATACAAGATACTCTATTAGAGGCAGAATGGACTTCATGGTTTATTTATCAACTAATGGACACCATAGATCTAATGGATCTAATAGATCTAATGGACACAATGGATAATGATAAGATGTAGAGAGATTCCACCCCACAATTCAGCATTTACCGTTAGGAACTTAAGCTACTATTCAATTCAAGTAGTATGTTGAACAGTTACTTCATTCAGTACTTACAATAGAATGTATTGGCATTGTACTGTGGGTTGACTGACGGATACCTCTCTGGTATCACAACACACACTGGAGGTACACTTGGTAAAAATTCATCCTCTGAAAGATAGGAAAAAAAAATAAAACTATGATGACAAATGTTTATATTCCACAAAAATAGAAGTTCCCATTATTTGATCACCATATCCTAACTTTCCAGAGATGGTTGTATGTGTTTAATGAATGATAATGAATATTCACACCATGATGAATATCCATTTTGCTTCAGAACAAAACAGTGTTCATCTAATGTTTCTAACTTGAATATTCAGAATGGGGGAAAAAAATAATGGTTCAATCTACTTTTAACATTACACATAACCACAACATTTGAGATCTCAGGTAACACATTCATCACTATGAATGAAGTCTACATGTTGAATTATGTTGTTTTAAATATTTAACATGAAAAACACTGGAAAAAATAAAATGACCTACCAAGTTTACAGAGTAGATGGACAGAATCACTGTCAGGAAGGTGACCTGGATCTAACGAGACCTGAAACTTAGGAGGCAGTCTTGCAACTTCTCCTTGTACAATGTCAGGGATGCCTTGAGAAGATGGTGAATCCGAAGGAGGCTTCTTTAAAATAGGAGCAGTAAAACTGAAAGATGATAAAACAAAGATATCTTCAAACTCTGACTAAAAATTGTTTGAAACTGAAGGGCAAACTCTCTTTGGCTAAGGGATGAACGGAGCGAAAATTGCTAGCTAGTCAACATGCACACACAGATGTATCCATGCATAATTACACACATCCACACATCTTTATTCATTTTTATTCATCCATCCATCCATGGATACATCCATCCATACATTTGTATGTATGTATGTATGTATGTATGTATGTATGTATGTATGTATGTATGTATGTATGTATGTATGTATGTATGTATGTATGTATGTATGTATGTATGTATGTATGTATGTATGTATGTATGTATGTATGTATGTATGTATGTATGTATGTATGTATGTATGTATGTATGTATGTATGCAATCAGCTAAAATAACGCCATAACTTGAAAACAACTCCCTCTACCACTGGAAGACATATTTCTTTGACATCAAGTGCCAACCAACGTCTATAACTTCGGATGTGGACGATATCAGAGACAGAATCAACGGTAAACGTATCACCATGTGTTCTATGTTGCATAAATATTGTCACAGCAACACCATCAACGACGGCCAGGGTAAACGACCAGTGTATGAATTTACAACACACGCTTGTATTCTTTGTTACATGATATGTATCGTTCAGTTCAAAGTGTGAACATTTGTCACGCAGATGATAGTTAGTACCTCAGCAAGAAGTGATAACATCCTATTTTTTAGTGAGCAAGTTAATGTTCGCTAAAATTAATGAGATAATGTGATTAATGAGATAATGATTGCAAAAGGTTCCAACAATGTTGAAATTCACAACCCCAATAAACTCTACAACAATTAAAACAAATTTACGAGTTACAAGCAGTGGAGGACATGGGATACTCACCAGTGACCAAACTAAAAAAATGTTAATTTGGATAGCCTTCTCTCCTTCCAATTTTTACATGCAATACCTGATTAGGACCCATCCCAAAATCTACTAACTTAATTCTCTCAAATACTGTTACTACGGTAATTGTCGAGAAAGAACCCTTACCTTGATGGCGTGCCATGTAGTTTGTTAAGGGCAGGACCGTAGGCCTTCTGTAAATTATGGTTAAGGTGTGGTGAATTTATCTGTTCATTGATGGCATTAAGTAATGGCTGAAATATGAGAGAGGACTTGGTACTGGTGGTCGTGGAGGTTGCGGTTGTGGTAGACGAACTACTGGGATGGGTCGACTGGATAAGAAGAAACAGAAGTTTTACTTTTTAACTAGAATATCAGGTTCATAGCTTTCTGGCCACAAAAAGCCATCATTCAGTGATTTCTTAAACTTTCTCAAAACTGTGAGATGACACAGGATCAAATTTATGTTTCGTGTCCAATAAATCTTGCAAATACCCTCTGGCATTACATGTAATAATTTTTCAGTTTTTATTAGCTACTGAAAGTGAGAAACTTGACTCATTACAAGCATTGTTACATGGTTGTAACCTTCAAAATCCTCATTAATTT
The DNA here is from genome assembly GCA_021234535.1 of Stichopus chloronotus. Lineage (NCBI taxonomy): Eukaryota > Metazoa > Echinodermata > Holothuroidea > Aspidochirotida > Stichopodidae > Stichopus > Stichopus chloronotus. The sequence goes on along the minus strand of CM037837.1, from coordinate 25,301,149 downwards.
AATCATATCAGTTCATTGTTCCACTTTCAATATGAATGTTTTTGACTGAGGTTACATATTTCAACAACAATTTCATCCACATTGCCCTTCATGTTGGTGATGCTGTTAATGAGGTAATCAAGATCTTAAAAAGGTCATTTAAGGTCTGAATCGAAAGAGAAGACCAAGGGCATTCTTGGACCATAGCCAGAGATTGGTCATGAATGTTGTGGTAGCCACATCACTCTGGTGAGAGATCACTGAAAGTAATTTACAGTAATCTTTTGTGATTTGGTTTTCTAGAATTAGTTTCTTCTTGCTTTCTTCATGGAGTTTGGCAACTTCGTCACACCTTACCCCCCTCTCAATACTTCAATCCCTTCCAAAGACTATAAACCTGGTGTGCTGCTCAATGCCAGGGTTATAAATTCAGGTACAGAAAACAAAGAGGTTTAATTTTGTTCATTTCTGTTTGCCTGATGAACAAAAATTTGAAGTTTCCTATGAGAGTTATTGATGAAATTACACCTGCAACAGACTAAGAAGGTTGATACTCAAACAAAGAAACAAACAAATTACATGACGACAACACAAACACAGCTTCTTCAGTAATATACAAATAAAAGAGAAATGCAGTGATGCTGCTGTAGCTCATTCGTTAAATTCCAACGATAACTTAATCTCTGTAAAACATACATGACAAGAGTGGGTTTAACCTTATTCATTTGAATGTATCATCCCCTTCTTGAGATATCGTGTTTACAAGGTTTTCACAATTTGACCCCTATTGACCCAAAATGACCTTTAACCTCCACCACCAACAACAGGGTTCTTCTAATCAATATGGTACACTTTCATACCAAATTTGAGAGTTGTCCAAGCTTCCTTTCTTGAGATATCATGTTTACAAGGTTTTCACAATTTGACCCCTGGTGACCACAAAAATGACTTTGACCTCCACCAAAAACAAGAGAGTTCTTCTACTTAATCAGGTTCACCTACATACCACAAATGAGATTGGTCCAACCTTCCCTTCTTGTGATATCCTGTTTACAAGTTAGGGCATCATGAACATGCATACACACATATACACAAACACACACATCTATGCATGATTACAAAGGTTTGGATTATCATCGGAACCAAAACAATAGCTTCCTTAATGCCATACTTGACATTATCTATTATTCTGTGGTCTGTTATTGAAATGTGATCAAAAGGAGCCATTCCTAAATTAGTAATGGAAATGTTTGGTATTAGTTCATGTACAAGCACTAGAGAACACGGTAACTTCTAAACAACTGTGTTCTAGTTTTTGGCGATCACTACCTCTCAGCTCAGCATCGTAAGTAGAATCTCTAACATAGATTATCATCTCAGTGAGATCTAAACTTAAAGGGAATGAAGCTTTTGCAGACGTTTGTTGATGAGCCGGAATGCTTTAACTATGACTAAAGCCTATTTTCTTTACATGTCATGTTAGTGCAATGTAAATACCTCATGTTCCCTTTAAAAGACATCCACGTCAAAAGTAAATGCAATGCTATTACAAACTCATCAGAAATCATATTGGGTTTCATGACAAATTCAAATAAGTTTTTGTCAAGTTCAACTCCAATTATTTCATTGGTATTTTCTTGCTTCAGTTCTGTCGCATGTGCTATCACCTGCAAACTACATGAAATGGTAAGAACAGTACTCTAATATGCTACACTGCGGTCACTCCCTGCTGTGTATCTTACCTCTGTTTCCAATCATAAGCAAAAACAGAACCAACTTACGATTTAATGATCAGTTGGCAATCTAGTGACTTTACGACCATCATGAGCATTAGAAATCCCTTTTACAATTGCTTTATATAATAACCACAAAGTGCAACTCTTAAAGAAAGGTGAAATACATCATGCCTTGTTGGTACGTAAAAAATAATCACGGTTGTAAGATCAAACTATGAGACTAGTGAATATTTTTAATATTGCCAGACCAAAGTAAACTAGTACTTGTATTTAGTTTTTATTCATTACCACACAAAATTACAGAAGAATAAAGTGGTTCAGAATTAAACTGCCAATAAAATAAATTCAGGAGAATGATTATTCCTTGGATCTCTGTGATAAGGTACTCACCATTCCAGGAGTTTTACTTGAAAACTGGTGCAGTCGTTGTGTAATTTTGGCCAAATCATTGGATTTTGAGATGTCAGTTAGATGTTGAATGAACTGAGCTATCCTTTGCGCTTTGACAGAATCACCTAATGAAACCAAATCAAATGTAATCACACAGTAAATGCAACCAACTTTATAAAAAGAAAAATTTACTTGAAACTGTTGGCTTTTTGTAAAGTTGAAGTTTGATGTGAAAAGGTAGAACCAAAACAAAGACAACATGAACACACATACAGAATAGGTCTCAATTTTTTTCTTTTATGGAAAACAATTCCAGCTCAAGTGTATATATATATATTTAACAAAAAACCTACTCTTTGTTCCACATCTCTCTGTGGCTAAATACTTTGCAAATGCATTCAAACTACGCTGAAAGTTGAATGTGTACCAACAGTCTTCATAGCTGATGAGTGATTCCCATTACAAAACTTTCCCCTCCTAGACAATTGTTCAGATTTGTTAGTTTCTGCATTACATGATACCAGAGCAGTCTTAACTGTATCTATTCTCATCATTTATTACTTGCAGCCATTTTCTTTTTTTTTTCTTCCAAGGTGTTTTCCTCTTATCTCTTTTGTTTCTTTTTCTCTGGTTTCGTTACTCCATTGCATGAATGATTTAATTTCACTGTCATTATTATTGGCAGACAGATTCTTCTTCTTCTGTGGTTCTCTACTTTCATCAAGCATGCCATATCCCTTTCCATCTCACGAAAACATTTTAAGACCTTCCTGTTCAAGCATCCTTACCTGACATGACTCCTCACAGAGTGTCTTGGTGCAAAATTTTGGTTTTGGCACTATATAAATTAATTCCTTTGATTGACAGATTGATTTATTGATTGACTAATCAATACCAATTCCATCATGCTTCCATCACTTGAGACATTAGCGAAAATGAGAAGACATTTGGAAAATGTGATCATACCTTAGCAATGGAAGAAACAAAATTGGACTTTAAGAAAACTGATGACAGAGACATAAGGTGTTGATGATTTTCTGATCTATTATGTCAAATGAAAATCTGCATAATTTTCACAGTTTCTATTTTTACAAACCTTGTTCTTTCAAGATCGTCAGCTGTTTCTTACACTGCTCCACATAATTTGCAAGCTGTCGCTGCTTTTCTCTCAGTTGGATCTGCTCCTCCTGAGGAACGTGAGAGCCGATGGACCCTGGGCCCCGCCCTGCACTTCCAGGACTGGGTACCGAACCTACAGACGATGGGTTACCTGCAAACGAAGGAGACAAGAACACGAGAACACTTTTCACTCGTGATCCTTCGCCGAGGGATATTTACAAGAGTGTGGTGTTTTGGATAGTCTGTAATCCTTGTCACAGGCTATTTCTAGTCAAATCCACAGAATTGCTCCATTGAAAGTATCTGATCGCTATCCTTACGAAAAGAGGAATGGCGGGCCGGATTAAAAGTAGCATGTGCTACAGCATTGAACTTTCTTGGCCATGCTGAAGCTATCAGTATCTGCTTTGAATATAAAATCCATTATCTCTGCAAGCACATAAAACAGGGTCAGCTGAGGGTTGTAATATAAGTTATTTGTTGCACATAGTGAGTGCTCAGATCTACACATTTACCCATTAACAGTCACATTTGTCGCCTTATTGTGTAAAACTGAAGAGTCACAGCGTCATTGACAAAATCCCTGTATCAATGTAGAGGGCATACATATTGAACATTCTAGCTTGATCTGATTCTGTATGAGTGTCAGAGTTGTATTGTGAGCTATTTATTATGACACGCTGGACAACTTTCCGGATTGCATCTCTTGATTCCCTAACACTGAAAAGGCTAAGCAAGAAAGCTTGTGACAGAAGTTTAAATTTTAAGACAATTCAGTCACAATTGTGAGATGGGATACAAGAAAGTTTTCTTGTATTTGAATTCGAAAGTTTGAGGATGTGAGAGCCCATAAGGGCTCATCAAGGACCTTAGGACCCTGTTGATCATAGGATGAACACAGGCGAGACTTGCCTGTAGGGTCAACTTTTTTCGATGAGTGTCAAGAGGACAATGAGGCAGGGATCAAACCAGACGATCACCAATGTAAACCAATGCAAACCAATGCAAACCCAAACCTGCTCCTCGGACTACCATTTAACATCCCCCATCTGGTAGATGAGAGTGTATCCCCCAGTCCTCAGCCTCTTCCCCAAAGGCTGGGAGGGGTGGTGGACCTACCCAGCTCAGCAGCCTATGAGCTGTACCAAGCACCTGAAGTGGACAAGACCTAAATCGGACATCAGGAACGCAAATAACCACCTCAACACCACCGGTGAGGGGGTTAAAGATACTAAATAGCTATACTAAACAAGCCGAACTGAATCACCAGACATTTGCAATTTTTCTGCCTGGATATGATCTAGGGACCCAAAGATTGCAAGACGGACACTCTCATCACCAAGCTAACTCTCCACCCATTTGAGAAATAAGAAGGCAAATTTGAAGAGCTTGTGACACTAGCAATATTTCACAGACTTGAATGAGTGAGAGCATACATAGTGTGAATAAAATAATTTATTCTACATGATGTTAGTAATACTAACACCATTACACCAACTACCTGATGCAACTACCGATGAACAGCATACATTTTATATACAAATTTAAAACATTTAATTTCAAATCGTTTTCTGAAGCAAGAAGCGATTCCAGTATGTTTTTGTTTTTATCCAACTTGCTGCTTTTAAGGGATATTAAAGAGGACTCACCAGGGGTGTTCAATGAGGTGGACGGAGAAGGTACACCAGCTCTTTGGATGGGTGATGGCATCGACTGCTGTGGTGAAGGGCTTGGCTGGATGTAAGTAGCTGGAGAGAGCACTTGCTGAGAACTGTGAAATATTATAAATAAGATAAAGGCTTAAATACCAATAAAATGCCACTAATTATCAAATAAAAACAGTATGTCTATTTTATCCGCCACTGCAGTACACAAGAGATTTACTCTCAACAAACTTTACAATTCAGTAGTAACATGAAAAGAAGCTTCGCCGGTAGGAAAGCTTAGATGCGTAATGAAAAACATCAAATTCTACTCTGAGGGAGAATATGCCTACACCTTTACTTTCATAAAGTGTATTGTGAGGTAAGTTGTGACTGCTGATTTATTTATTGAAGAATTTGAGTGTTTCATTTTCTACTGAAATAACAACTTCCCATTTATTTTCACTTTTTATTCCTAGTACTACAAAAACAGATGATTTGTTTTCTGATTACATACCATTAATGATTGAGTCAATGATGAAATGCAGAGGGAGGACAAAGTTTTGTTGTTTTTTCTCAGAACATATCGCTTATTTTCTAATGTAAACTGACACTTGTGGCGTGGAACAAATACATTGTGGTATTATTGCAATGCATGCATACTGTTTAAAGATGAAGCAATGAATATTTCTTTGACACATTACTAGTGCAAATCTTTATTTTCTTTCTAAACATAAGGCTCCAACTTTAAAAGCTAAGCCAAATTTAGAGACACAGAAATGCCAGTGTTTTCTTAAGACAGCTGGCAATGAAAAATGAACACTTTCACTCGAAGTAAAAAAATTAAATTCATAAAAGGTATAATATTACTACGATAACCAAACTTCACACAATTCTTTGAAAAACTATTTGAAAGCCATTAAAACTATTTGTGACCTTAACAAATAAAATGTGGAGCATTTGGAAATGGGTTGCCATTAATTTAATGTTGCCTTGAATAATCAAAATGATTTATTCTCATACAGTGCTTTACATAAACATTTGTAAGGATAAGGGGTGAAGTATATATTGGAATAAGTTTGCCTGCTGATGCAACCATACAATATTCAACTGCCATAATTTGATGAAAATTGTGAGTTTTGACTACGGAACACTGATTACGATTGGTGGCCACCTATGCGCACATGGAATGCAATAATTCGGTATCTAGGTTATTCATCAGCATGTTTGCATCAAAATTAAATGCAGTAAAAGACACACACTTTCAACAATTTCAGATTCTACAGAAAAGATAAAAGAATGTGCCCATAAGTCATCTTTCAATTTATTGTCTGCTATTTTCCTTGTAATGCACAATATGATATTTTGTCAAACAGAGAATTTATAGAAGTATTTCTTTCCTTACCCTGGTTGTCCTGCTGGAGACATTTGTTGTGCATATGCTGGAGATGGGACCATACCAGGCTGTGAATAGGAAATAAAGACACATGTAAGATTCAAAACTTCTGTTTTATCACGTCACAATTTTTACAAATTACTATAGACAAAGAAAACAAACTGACCAAAGGGCTTTTTATTCTGGATATGTTATGTGACAATTTTTCAATTTTCAAACCAATTTTCAAACCAATTTTCAAAAGGGTTGCTTCATAGCAAAATCAAGAGCAATGAACTAAGAACCAGTTAATGCCATCCTAATTTGCTCCATTCATGTTCAGCTCAGTGGAGTGCAACAAATATATTGCTACCACAGTCAGCAATCTGCATAACTCATTGTGTGCTTTTTTTTTTCTGTTGGCTTCAAAGCCTTCAAGCCACTTTTGCAGCTTATCTTGAATTAAAAAATACCTTGCATATCAAACTACAGACTATGACACTCCAATGAGGCATGGCATAAGTTCCTGTGTTGCCCCTTCCACTCTGCTAATTTCAAAGGCATCAAGCAGAGGCTGCAGCATTTCTTGGTAAGAAAAGTACCTCGTAAATCAAAGGCAGATGGGAGACTCCATAGAGACATGAGTCATAATGCAGTCCTTAGTAACTATGATTATACCTTCAAGCCATATGAGGAGGGATTTTACCGGGATATTCATCTTTTAACCACCATATTGGTGTTAAGTGCCTTGAAATGCTACAACTCTTTATTGGTGACGCCGCTGTTACGCCGACGTTCTTGCATAAGTGTTCCTTCATAAATGCTCTCTGAAAACTAATGCAATTAAATTAAAAGCCTTTTACAGATCTACTGTATGAAAAGAACATTCACCAATAACACTGCTTTTATGTCTGATACATACAGACACATTATCTTTTACCCCCACACCTCCGTAATGTTTATAATGCAATATGGTGGGATTATTTTTTTTCCTGATGCATTGAAGAGATAAAGCTCTTCCTGATGTCAATCGAGACAATAGATGGAGATGTAACATTTTCAGGTAAATCCTCATGGTAGCAAACCCCTACTAATGTGATGAATATAATGACCACATACCACCCTATGACTGCAAACCAAAGTAATTTTTAATATCTTACAACAATACCCTGTCTTAATTCCTTTAAGGTAACCCCCCCGTCTTCCTTGAATGTAACACAACTAAAGGTGCTCAATCAGAAGTGATTACACGATGTAATGACGTCCTACTGCCTTCATCGGTATGTAACAATTTGATGAAGAATCCCAAATAAAAGCAACTGAGCAATGAGTTGCCCACAGCACCGACATACACAAGACATTTGAGTAATTGTGTGAAACAAAGTTAGAATATAGCAGTGAAATGCATCATACAAAATGTGAATGAGCAACAACGAATTGCACAAAGAAGGCTTAAATTTTATGACAAGTCCCAATCATGCATCAAAATGCTGTCCTCTTGATACAAAAGAATTGAGAAAACAATTTTGAGAAAGCAAACACTAGAACTTGAAAAATATTTTAAGTTACGTATTGGAAATTTGAAATATCTGAATCACTGCAATACAAATGTGCCAAAAAAAAAGTCCTGGAAGAAAATAATCAGAAAATGAAGAGGACAAATTGGTAATAATTGGCATTGTTCGAACAAGTTAGACTTTACTGAAGCATCAGTGACAAGAAACACTTGACATCAATAGTCTAGGACAGGAAATAAAAATTAATTAGACTTTCAAACTGATGTGAAAAGATTTGCAACAGCTGAGTAAAACTGCAGTGTACGTCTTCAAGGACACAAAATATGTAAAAGGGGAAAAATTCTATTTAATTCACTATTATTCATCATTTTCTTTTCTCATTTTAAACTGTGTAAAGAAAATCACTAAAGTTTGCATTACATCTACATCGCCTCTTGGCCAAAATGAAAAATACTTCTAGATTCCCTTTATTAAAATTTGGTAAAATAGAATTTTTAGTCTAGCAACTTCAAAGCAGGGGACCTATGTTCCTTTAAACCCATTTTCCATGACACAAGCTGGAGTATATACCGTTTGTTTACCATCACTGTACAATTTAGGGCGAAGTAACAAAAGCCTTCTGCATGACCTTGTAAGAAACATTTCTTTGACCACCCACAGAAGCAAAGATTCCCCAAAACTACCACGTTCCGAAACCGTGTCCCAATACCAAGAAATGTCTATAAAAATAGTGTATAAATAATAGAGTTGGAAAAGGAAAGACAAAAATAATGAAAATGATCCATTTTTTTCCTTTTGAATTCCATACACACCTGAATAGACATCACGGGTGGGTGACTTACATATTGAAATAAGGGCTGCTGAATGGTCCAACAAAATGCAGAATACACAAAAAAGAGTAATTAATCTGAGGGAAGTTGTAAAGTACTACAAAAGGGGTGTGCAACCTGCAGCCCATGGGGAAATTAAGGACCTGTGACCTGTGGTCTGACCCAAGTAATAAATTTCAATTTGCCTTACTTGAAGCTCTGCCTCAACATTTGACTTCAGCTTTGCTTGACATCTGAATATCATGAAAACAAAGAAACAACCACTCCCTGCCATTAAATGAGGATACTGTAGATAAAATATGACGAGTTTTATGTCTTTGTTACTTTTTTAGGTTTTAAATGGCCTCTTAGTAGTTGGTTCATTCCTAGCAGTCTATCAACAACTGAGTCTCACAGCTGCGAATATTCATTACTAACAGCACAAGTATTGCCCAGCTGTGTAAAACGATAACCACACAGTCACAGGTCTCTCATGAAGGATTCCCCTTAAGGAGAGTGATATTTAACCATTTATCAATCATAAAACTTAAAGAATTTTCTCAAAGGACCGAGACATTCTGAAATACGAAGTACTGGTGATATGCTTGTTGAAACAAAACAACGGTGTAGCAACACAAAGTAAGTTTCAACCACAAATGGCCAATATTCCAATGATGGGCCATCACAGGGCCGGGATAGTTGGGGTAGGGGTGAAAATGAAACGCCACCTCACGTAATCGTTTCTTCCACTGCAGCCGCCCTTCACGGGCTAAGGCAACCTGATTTAGCATGATGTTCAAAGAGGTTGCACACCCCTTGTGCTACACACTCTGAAGCGTTACTTCAAAGATATGATGCTAAATTATTGCTGAGTAAATCGTACATGACAAAATAAATACACAAAGTGGCAACACTATAATGAAAGAACAGAATGCACACTGCAAAGAAAAAACTCTCTACATCCTCCCTTCCAAAGTGCCAGTCAAATTTCTGGCATAAGTTACTGGTGGCCCCTATCAGTTTAATGTCAATAATTAGAATACAAGAAATCAGTTTGTTTTCAATTGGTTTTAGCATCCTCTGCTTCCTTTTAATTAATGGACAGATAAGAAGAATATAATTTTAATGGAAAAATTCGTGAAAACTTTTACCTAAAATGACGTCACAAATGACTTTGTGAAAGGATTCAAAATACACCATTTGTGTTCTCTGATGGTTCCCCAAACAGCTGCAGAGGAGCCTACAATCTTTTACATGATTGGGGACTGCCATATGTTTATGAAAAGGCATTTACTATCTACCAGGAGTGTCACCATCAGTTGGCGTGGATCGCACCAGAAAAGTTTTGGCTGAAAACACCAAGAAGATCACCAGAGATGGCATCTCTGATCCCATTTTTTTCATTCATTTACATCTCACCCAGGCCCCTACAAACAACTGTTGCTTAAAATACCTTTTTTCAGGTAAATTAATTTTGGGGGTCAACATATGATTTGGGGAGAACATACCCCCATGTGCCCCCACCCCCATGGGGCTGCACCACTGAAAAGCTGACAATAACAGCTGGATATAATGTATTGTCTTCTCAATACTCAAAGTTCAAAATTCCTGACACAATAGAATTTAGGAAAGCCTCACAAATATAAACCAAGATCATCTTACACCAAGTTGTTGCTACCCACTGTAATGTGCCCAGCAAACAGACAATAATGAGTCATGCTCCAGTGCATATATCTGCTGGCCTTACGGATCTCATGTACAGGCTGTCTATGCTCAATCAAGTGGGTTATGCAGACTGCATGATGAGAAGCAGTGTGAACTTTTGTGGACCTAAGATGATCTTGGGTTAGATTTGTGAGGCTTCCTTTTGAAGCTGTGTTTACTTGGCAAGGGAATTACGGAATGCAGATAGCAAAATATACAAATCTGGATCGCAGAAAGAACTCTGTTGTGCTTTTTCAACAAGCTGCACCAATAGCGGAATGTGGAATGAACTATCAATGTCGAATCCTTTTTGTGTTCCGAGCACGGATTGCTGACAAAGATCCTAGACAGCACAGGCAGCATCTTCGTCATGCAAGTACAGTGTTTACTGGAACTGAATTATTTAGTTGGTTTCACTGACGCCAAATGTGGAACGCTCCATGTGGGATGTTTATTGGCCATGCGAATTCTCTCCGCATTCCATATTCTGCCATTTGAATTCGGCTACTTGAGATCCTCTGACCAAGTAAACCAAGCTTTAAAGGGAAATAGGGTGTTTAGAATATACCAACATGGCATACAAATAAAATAGCTTTCGTCATTGTCAAACCATTCATTCTTATCAATAAACATCTGCAAAAGCTTCATCTCATCAAAACATTATGCATGCGTTGAGTAACGGAAGATGCATCATTTGAATTTTGGAAAGTTTGGGTGAACAAATTATTGCTGAGCAACAAACAACTGAATTTCTATCTGTGAGAAACTTAGTTCTTGAAAAGAAGGCTGCTGTTCTTCCTTTTTTGAATAACTTATCATTCTATGTCCACAGACATTGGTTTTGAATATATGTTTGTTTTCCGTGAAACAAACGCCCTATTTCCCTTTAAGCCACATCAGGAGATATGAGGGTACCTCTTTCTTCCATCAAATTTTGAATTGCCCTTTTGGGCATGGTGGTGCAATGAAGCCAAATACTCACTTGATGCTGGGGTGGAGTTGGCTGTCCCGGGAAAACTGGCGCTGCAGGAGGTGCCATGGGGTTTTGTGGGGGTTGACCGGTTGGACTCTGAAATAGAATCAGATGAAAAAACAGTTATGTAGTCATCTTGGATCCCACCACGTAAGATACACATTGTAGTTCCATAGGTAACTAACTGTAACAAGTATAAACTCTTATGGTACTGAAAGGGCGAGACAAGCATCCTGTAGAAGCAGGTAAAGACTACAATATGTAACGAGTTAGAAATAGTACAGCACTCAGAAGATATGACAAGTATCCCATTGAACTATCCACAAGGATCACGAAAGAGAATTTAAATTCTCGAGCTAGATATGCAGACAAAATGGATCGTTTTGCTGCATAAACTTTGCCGTGTCGAAGTTGTATGGTTTTTAAGAGGTCTAAATCTACTGAAGTTAAGTGACCTTTTAGCTGCTCCAACTTTCAAAACATAAACAACAAAATGTCTTGATGTTTAGAAAAGAGGAGAGAAGAGGAATGAAATCATGTTTTTCTTTTTTTCCATCATATATCAAGAATCTTTCAGGGAAAGTGACCTTATAATATTTGAAATGAAAAAGTGTGAGATACTGATGATGCATAATACAAAACTTTTCATAAAAAAGTCAACACTTTTCCATGCAATCTTACTTATCAGAATAAACAGACCAAAACAGTAATTTCTTGCCAAATGGTTGTAACTTTCGAAGAATATCTTTCTTTGGATGTGGGTTAAGGTCTATAAACAGTGGGTTTCCCCCTCACTGTGCAGTATGCATGATCAGAATCTCGCAAGCGCTACACTCCTCTTTAAGAAGATCAAACTAGAGGCCCACTACACCATTGATAGTGAGCCTTGACCGAAAGGTCCTGACCCTAGGATTTGTGTAGAAGACATTAGAATATATGGAAAGATCTGTGTTCTAGACCCTATGCGCAAGAACAGGAATTAGGGAGATCTGTTCCTGTGCTAAAATTTCATTTGTAATGCCAACAAAGAATGGGGTGGCTTGCAAAATTATTCCTGCACATGTATCTATCACTTGCATAGCCCTCTTGTACTTTGATACCACATTGGGGGGTTTAAAATTCAAATGTGTAGTGGTTCAATGGTCAACTCTGTTCCAAAAGTGCTCAAAATGGAAGAGTCCATTAAATGGCAATACTTGGTCCCTTTGTGTAATGAAAGGCTGTTAGAAGCAATAATCACATGCAAGCGGCTCACAGTGAAAGTTGCGGGTGCACGTATGATCTGCTGGGCCTGGTTCATATTAGGATTGAAGGTTGTCATGGTAGGTTGTTGCTGTTGCATAGCAACATTCTGTTGTTGTTGCGAATGTTGGTTCAGGTGCATATGAAGTGACTGCTGCTGCTGTTGCTGTTGAAACTGTTTCTGCCGTATCATATTCAATTGATCTGAAAAAACAAACAATGGCATTAACTTGATAATGATGTGATGACCATTTCATTCAATGTCTCATTTAAACAGCATATGACCTGCTGGCATTTGCACTGCATCTCAGTGACTTCGAAACAGTTGCAAATTGAAAAACATCAACCGCATGGGCTAGCACTGTCTGGCAGTTTACTACTTTACGTTACTTTGCAGAAATACATAGCTCATTCAGACTGCTTGCTTAGGAAGAAGAGCTCACGAGATGAACTAAGTAAACTCAAAGAAAAACAAAACATGAAAGTCAATATGATTGTTTCCATGACTTCCAAATTAGATCTGCCAGGCTCAATGAATATTCACATTGCATACTCACTCTGTTGAATATTCATTGGCTGCTGTCCTTGTAAGTTTTGTTGTAGTCCTTGCACGCCTGCCGGTGTCATCTGAAGCTGCTGATTGCCGGCTAAACCCTGACCTCTGTTCGGTAAGTTCTGCATCGCCATCATTGCATCTGAGAAATCAAAGTCATACCTGAATGTAAAGTACCCTAATGAATATGAATTTACATAAATTTAAAATACACCATGTGACAAAACTTTCCAAATGACTCCACCACGAAAACAACCCTTTCAATATGTCCATAAGTAAATCCAGGAATGTGGTGCTATTTCGACCACGAGGCAGCTTGAATCAGGTTTTTTTTTTTTTTTGCATGTATCAAACACTTATGAAACACTGATCTTGTGAATTATACCATTTATTTCCCTAAAGATATGCATATTTGATGATTCCCATTTAATTTACTGGGTGATGCAGGTTGTTAAATAAGGTATGAGTGCAATTTATTAACATCGGGCATGACAATGCTTTACTGGGATACATCTGAAAGCTCTAAAGGGACCTGAGAGGAGACTCATTCTGTTACGTAAGAACAAGGGTGAGGGGTGCTGCATCATGCTACGAATAGCAAGTTCAAATATAACCAGTGGCTGGCTCAGTGATCATTTATATCCTGGTAGGCTGTGTATTACCACAAAAACAAAGTTGCAATTTACTCTGGGAGTTGGTGAAACTAAAACATCTATGTACTGTATGAAAAATAGCAATTATTGTTAAATAAACTCACTGCAACTTAACTGCTTTTCTCATGAGTATCAAAAGACAAACACAGAGGAAGTAATGCAAGTTTAAATACTGTGATCATAAAGGAAATCTACTTTAATTGTATCGAGAAAAAAAGAGGTGGGTTAAATGTTGGTGTGGGAAATGGAACAAAACGCTTCATCTGACATATTTCTGTGCAGGTACAGGATGGATGTGTGGTTGTTCATGTGGCATATATTACTTGGATTTAAGATGTACAATCCCATGGTGAACAACGAGAGGCACCAATTTGAGTATACTGTTGGGTGGCAATGGTGTCAGTGAAATTACAGAATACAGTGCAGTTTACAAAGCAATAGTTTCCACATCAAAACACACATTGGGTGTACCGTCACAAGTGCTGCATGAATGTGGTGCAATGTGAACATGTCCAATCAATGTTATGTGAATCAAAAGTGAAGAGTGTTAAGTAAATTTAAACATCACAGGCACCTTTCTTTTTCTGTGAAGTGGGGGGTGCAGGTGTCATTGAGGGCACAAAATGATGCTGAATGGTAGATTCTCAAACCAGAATGGTCAAGTGAGACAGGATGGGGGGTGTTGGGAGAGGGGTGACGGTTCAAACTACATCTCTAAAATAAGGAAGTAACACTATTAATGCACACAAACATTGCCATTCTATGCCACAGTTTATCAGGCACAAAGGTCTCATTTTAATAGTATACCTACACTACAAAGTTTTTGCTATTCTGCACACATACAGTAATGAGAGTGATACTTTTTTGTTTCATGGTGTGGTTGGTCTTTCAATGTGGTCTAAAGAAAAGAATTCAGCCATCAAAATCACAACAGTCTGGAATACAGCAGAGTCACCTTTTTAACTCAGTGATACACTGTCTGCATGTGCTTCCATTCAATTAAATTTAAACAGTGTTTCTCAAATAGGAAAACAAACCTTGGCTAGTCTGTCAATACGATGACGTTATCATCATTATTATTATCAAATTCGTTATAACCCCTAATTTACATGAATTTCATTAATTTGCATTTTGTTCTTCATTTTTGTCCAGATTCCTTCACTTCCCTTCTCATATCACAAACTTTAATTTTATTTTTGGCTTTTTTTCTCCTAACTTGAGAATCATTTCTGGCAGTGAGTGAAGATAATGATGGCAGTGTCCCTATTCCCATGCAAAGGTTAATTAGTAATATCGACTGGTGCATGTTTCATGTTACCTACCTCCAACAGTGTGCACAGCATACATAGTGCTATGTCCCTGTTGCATTGCCATGGTATCTGCTTTTCAAACAGCACAGCAAAGCACAACAGGACAGCACAAGTGAAAAAGAATGGACAGATCAAAGAAAAAACATCAGGCAGGTTTGATCCCCCATGAAATCATGTTGCTATGGTAACAAATAAAATCTGTATCTTTCTTTTGAACATTCTGTGGAAAATAGCCACCTCCTTATTGCTCTACCAGTTACAGAGCTCTGTTTCCTACAACCTCTCTTCAAACACTCACGTGACAATTTCCCTCATTTCAAAAACAATTCCTTCAGGATTTCATCACCTTTCTGAAACCATATTACCTCTTTTTCTGTTTCAGTAACATGACCTCATCCCTTTCCCATCTACACATTTTTCAACAAACCTTAGGTCACTAATATCCATTTGCTTCTGCATTCGACAGAAAGGCACCACCATTTTCCTCTCCCCGATATCTTCTATTAAATTTATCTCCCTTCAGCTTGGTCTGATCACAAACTTTCTCCACTTCTAGTAAAGGGCTGACATGCATTTCATCAATGACATCATTACTGTATGTCCCTCTCTCACCAAGGAAATATAATCATTTCAATTTCTCTGCAAACTCTGACCGATGGCCTTTTAGCTCGTCTTCCCTTTTTCTCTCCTACTCCGTCTTATACCGTCACCATCTCCCAACTACTGTAACATTCTCACATAATCAACCCCTGCTGCATCTTTTCCCTCTTTCTCTTCGTTCTGAAAGCAGAGACTCCATCTGAACAAACTCAAACACAAATTTTTAATGACCAAAGCAACGATGATAGTATTGTTTGCACCAGGTTCAGTATTCTGACCTGGGTATCGTAAAATACAACTTCTGGAATGTTACAAGTTCACTGCCTTGCTGCACTTCTAGTAAAGGGCTGACATGCATTTCATCAATGACATCATTACTGTATGTCCCTCTCTCACCAAGGAAATATAATCATTTCAATTTCTCTGCAAACTCTGACCGATGGCCTTTTAGCTCGTCTTCCCTTTTTCTCTCCTACTCCGTCTTATACCGTCACCATCTCCCAACTACTGTAACATTCTCACATAATCAACCCCTGCTGCATCTTTTCCCTCTTTCTCTTTGTTCTGAAAGCAGAGACTCCATCTGAACAAACTCAAACACAAATTTTTAATGACCAAAGCAACGATGATCGTATTGTTTGCACCAGGTTCAGTATTCTGACCTGGGTATCGTAAAATACAACTTCTGGAATGTTACAAGTTCACTGCCTTGCTGCATAAAATGAAATTTTGATTGCACCTACACATGACACCACATATCTCACATACCAGCAAAAAAATGAACATACATGTTGATTTTTGCCACACCTACAGTGTTGCGCTAGTGAAACTTTGCGTCCAGGTAGCAATCTGACATGATTGGTCAGGTACCTGCTATGAGCACTAGGAGGTAGCTATCAGTGACCAAATTTTTGCTAGAAAAATATTCAAGAGAGAACCCAAGATTCACGGGCCATGAATAACATAGACATGTTGACCAAAATAAAAGGATATTAAAACTGAAGAGACCCAAGAAAAAAAAACTACAGCTTAAGGTTTGCAGAGTAAAAACTGTAGAAAAAAGGAACTAATTTTTGTTCTTTCTATGTTTTACTGAAGGTGCAAAGACATCAATTACCAGCAGATATAGAAATATTCTTGATAATTGTCGCTGATATACCTAGGAACTTAACTACTATGAATGAGTACAGTATTATATCCATTTAGTCAATCTACATTATTATAAGTAGACTTAATCCCTGTCACAGTGCAGTAGGTACAGATGAAGGTCTAAATACAAAACATTTGGACAATCACAACCATTCTTCTTATTTATTGGTTTAATTTTTGAAGACCTGTCTGTGGCTAAGACACCAACTTTCTAAGCAAATCAATGATTTTATAAACACTTTTCAGCCTGACGGTATCCTTCAATTTGTTACAAATAACCACAAAAATTGCAAAATTTCCAAGAATCCCAAAGCGTCTAAATATCGATTAAATTCAATTTAATAAGCATTACTGTAAGGGGTATGTTTTAAAATGAAAAAGGTTACCTTGCTGTATATTCACCATGTTCTCTTTCTTTGCTGAAAAAAAATGACACAAACTGGATGAACGCTTGATACTTTCAAACCTCATTTAAAGTAATGAACACGTAGTAAAGATTCATATTACAAGTTAGTGAAAAAAAATATTAACAGACATTTTAAACAAGCAACTGATGTTGTGAAAAATTTTGAGGTTATATTCTTTAAATTCAGTCTGTTCCACTAATTCACATTCCAAAAACTAGCTCTCTTTCTACTATGATAATATTCTATTGTACTTCTCAATTGCAACAACTTTTTACCAGCACCTCATAGTGGGGATAAATTGCTTTTTTAATAAAATTCCAAATCATGATTGTCTTGATAAATGAAAGTCGGTCATCAGCTTCTCGTCATGCCCAGATATTGTCTTGAATATTACAAATATTCCAAGGAACCCTTTCATACTCCTTAAACAATCCTGTTGGGAGGTTGTGACAGAGATGGCTCACTGCATTACCCATATTTAGCATACTAAACATTTACAATTATACTTCAAAAAATAGGACTTTTTTTATACAAAATGAATGACACTGACTTTCTGATTCCTTGCCAATATTCATGATGGACACAGTACAACATGTACATACCAATTTTGAAATTCAAACACCTTATCATTCTACAGTAAGGGTGTCAACAGTAAGCTATTTTGACCACTGTGTGTACTAAGCAGTTTATATGCAATATAAAGCAATATAACTGCTTTTGCCATCAGCAAGGAATCAAAAAGTAAGTTCCATTAAATAATCTTTTTAAGCACTCTCTTGAACATTACCTCTTTGATTTAAGCAGTTTGGGGGCTTTAGAAAGGTTCCTAAGCAACCCTCCCCCCGAAAATTCAACTCAATTTCCCCTCAGACAATTCCCACCTGCGATAAACTTTACCATATCCCATTCCCTGTAAGGAAATTGTGAAAGGGGAATTGCTACAGGGGAATTCTCTGTGTTGGGAATTGTCCGGGTGGGAAATGTCTGGAGGAGGTTGTCCGACTGGAATTGTCTGTGGGGAAATTTTCTGGGAGGGAAGTGTCCGACGGGGGAGTTGCACGGTCCCGCTTAAAAATGTTTCCAATGAACATCTTACCATTTGTCTTACTAGATAGGATAAAATGTCTAAATAAATCACACACCACAAATCATGATACCTAAAGGGATGTTAGACCAGGGGAGGCCTCAATATGCAGCCAGCAGGCAAAATGCAGCGTACAGAGTGGCATCACACAGCCCTCCAACCCCGTATTGAACAGAAACAAAGATTGAAGAGAATTAAATAACTAAGCAAAAGAAAAAAGGATAAGAAGTTATTATCCATACAAAAGCTTGTGATCACTAATATTTTGTTTTCAAATCTGATACTCATTACATACTGTAGATGGTACCAAGTTTTCACATTTTTTTTTGGTTAGCTTTGCCTTGCCATTGACATTTCTACATGGATACTACTGTTTCATACCATTCTATTGTCTTGCTTGTTAATCCTTGTAGGGTGGGGATATTTGTGTTTTTATTTTTTTTAAGTACAGATACTGTAGTATAAAGCGAAGGATAATAAAGGGAAGCAACCTGTGTGGCCCACCGCAAAAGTTCCAAAGTGGCAATGTGACCACTTGATTCAAAAAGGTTAGACCAGAAGACTTACCAAATACAACCACTCCTAGACAGCTAAAAGGTTAGCAGCTACACAAATTGAACCATATGCTGTTACACTTCAGCAATGAAATCTAAAAACAAAAAACCCTCTCAGTATGTGGCATGTAAATTTCAATAGAATATTTCTTATGATAGACGCAAAGCTGTTAACAAATTTCAACATCTTTGTGCCAAAAGCAAAAATTAATACAAAACAACAAATGATTTAAGTATCGTGCTAAAACTTTACTGAACTACTTTGTGTAAATACAATGACATGGTTCAACACACAGATACACATATGAACTCCATATAGTTGACATGATGTTACTAAGGTCACCAGATGCTCAAACCATTTCCATTTTCTTTGTGAATATGAATAATACCTTTCTTTGGTCTGTAGTAGCGATCCATTATCATCCCAGAAATGCCTGACCCTACGCAGTTCAATACTTTGTAATATTTATTGCAGTTTAGTCACAGTCCAAGTAACCAGAGTTAGAACTCTCGAATACAGAACAACATCGGTGAGTTTGAACATATTCCTACAAGCAGCCACACACACATTACAGCAATACTCAAAAAATATCATCTCTAATACTTCTTTCTTCATTAAATTTACTACCAGCAAGAAAAAAAGGCAAAAGACAAAAAAAAAAAAGAGAGATAGCAATGCATTTGAAAAGTGGCACTCAGGAAAACTGGCCTGGGAATAATCCTCCACTCTATTTGACATGAGCCAAATGTAATTTGAAACAAACTAGCCTGCAGGATTTTTTTTTTCTTTGGTGCATACAGATATACAGTAACTGGATATATTTTACAGCAATAAAAGACAGGGATATTATACTGTACTTACAAGGGCAACCTACATACCAGAGTAAACCTACTGTGAGTTCAAACAATTGTTGAATATTGCACCTTCATTTTTTGGAGATTATGACCTCTATTGATCTCAAATGAAATTTGACCTCCAAAAAGAAAGACAGAAATGGTATACTCATCAAAAAGTATTTTCGTCCAAAGTGTGAATTTCCAGCAGGAGTCACTTCTTGAGATATCTTCCTTGAAAACTTTTCAGGCTTTAACATCTGGTGATTCAAATGGCATTTAATCTTAATCACAAGCAAAAGGGATCATCCACTCACAAAGGACAAACCTGCACACTAATTTGGAGCTTAAACAACTTCCATCTTGTGAGATATCACATTTACAAGGTCTTCAAACTACGACCTCAAGTGACCTTTGACCTCCACAAAACAACAAAAGAATGATCTAATAGGCAAAAGCTAAATGTAAAGTTCTAGCAGTATTCACTTCTTGACATATCTTTCCAAAAAAAAATTTCACACTTTAAATTCTGGTGACCTCAAATGACCTTTGACCTCCATGAAAACAATAGGGACCAGAGAACGACAAGCCAAATTAGGAAGCCCACGGTAGATTGGTACAGAAATCAGTTGTTCCTGGGCCCGAAATTGTATCAATTCCAATAAGTGCATGCTGCATAGCAGGTGCGATGGAATGACCTATATATCAGGGAAGGGAGAAAGTTGAGTGCCAGCAGGACCATCTAAGCAAAGCACCTCCATCGGTTGGCGTGTAGCATACAAGAATTTTTTGGGCTTCACCCATCTGGAAACTGCGGAGGGCTGAATGGAGCATAAGTTTTGAGATGGGGGACAAACAGTAATTACACTAAATGAAGCACCACCATTGGCTGGCGCATAGCATACTGACAAAATTCTTAATAATAATGACCCTCATATTGTAGGAAATGGCACTTCCCTGTCTCTCTGGCCTTGTGAATGTCAGTTAAGTATTCTTTATCTTTAGTTATGGGAAGTGGGATGTAAGCCGCAAAGTGATGAAGAAAGGGGAAAGTAGTACCGACACTATCTAAGTGGAATGACACTATTGTAAATTTTGCTTGGTCATTCAGTATATGAACTGCTTCTGTACAATCGGAGAAAGTGGCACCTGATATCAAAACAATAAGGTTCTGACAGCAACTGCTGTCATCCATGAGGTGACTCTCTCAGGGACATCTGGCCAAACAAATTGTGCACGGGTATGTTGTATGCCATCAGTTACCTTAATCCCTGAACTTCACATGTGAACAAACAGCAGTCACATGACTGGTTTTCTTTCTCACTTATCCACATTATGTGAATACAAAGAGAAAAATGCTCACCGGAAGGTACTTGAGTTACTTGAGATATGTAGTTCTTCACCAGGGTGACATATTCTTCCTAAGGAGAAGGACAAATAATTCATTTTCAACAACTTGAGTCATAAGTTTACTTCTCCTCTGAGATATTATTTTAAATGAAGTTTAGCACACATTTTGTTTCACTGAATGAGATACAGCATACATGTCATAATCTTAGACCACTGGTGCCTTTGGATAAAAGGAAAAAAATAACATTTCCAAACTTCCATACATGAAAACAATTACCCTTCAAAGCATGTAACTTGTAATAAAGGTCATGAAAACTTCGGTGTTAAGATGTTAAGTTCCTTTCAATGCTTTTTCACAACAACAGCTTGCATGTTTCTTACATTATTTATAGTCTAATTACTTTTTGACTGGCACATATGCATTACACTTATGTTTGACAAGTTAAATTTCTTTACAGGCATTGTTGAAATCCAACAAAATGAGTTAAAGTGTCAGTTGCTGATGTGATAAACCAAACTAGAAAAGAAGGCTCTTCTTGGGCATTTAATACTTTAAAGTCAATACACTACTAAACCTAAAATATACAAGGACTAAATTCTTACAATGAAATACAACTAAAAGGAAAAGCAACTAAATTTACCCTTGTTTTTGCTTTATTGAAGCTTGTTTTCTCAATTTCTCTCGCTCTGTTTGGATTCTGAATCATCCTTTCTCTGCAGAATTATTACCAAAAGAAACTTTAGTAGAAGAAAAAAATCACTGTTTAATAAGTTGCAACAAGATAACAGGAAATAAGACATTTGTTTAACAGAAAATAATCATACGTTTGAAAGCAATGTCTGTGTCAACAGAATGATAGATTATTCAAAATAGGGAGAAACAGTGGTCTTCTTTTCAAGAAATAAGTTATTCACAGATAGAAATTCAATCATTTGTTGCTCAAGAATAATTTGTTCATTCCAGTTCAATGGTGCACTTTCCATCACTCATCTTGTGCATAATGTTTTGAGGAGATGAAGCTTTTTTAGATGTTTATTGATAAACCTGAATGGTTTAACAATGATAGAAGCTACTTTCTTCATGCATGCCATTTTGGTGAATTTTGAATGTAGCTACTGTATTTTCCATTACACATAGATGATCTTATAACATGTTGCATTTACATCAGCGGCTGAGGTACCGTAGAGCGCTATTTCCAGCAATTTCCTCGGAACGTACCTCCAAGAGCACCTCCACTCTCAATGAAAGTGGGTCAGTTTCTGAGAAGTGGCACTACCGGTAAGGTATAAAGAATTCATATAGTAATGGAAGACAAAATGCTACACAAAGGTCACAGATGGCACAGAAAGTTTCCTTGACTGGACACCAGATGAAATATGACATAACTATAAAGATGAGGATCTTCACCAACTGTAGGAGGCAATCTTATCATCAATTTTTAATGATAATTCTAGGAATTCAACAAAACATGCAAAGCAGAAGAAACAGAGACATAAATATAATATGCACAAAGATATAAATGGTAAACCGACCTTTCACATCTCAGTATAAACATTTTCCTTACATTCTTATAAACAATTTCCTAATGAAGAACTAACTTTAAGTGGGTGTATGCTGTGCATAAATAATAAAATTTAAACAAAATTATGTGAACTGTGTCCATGTCATTGAGTTTTTTTTAAGCAGTTCAAAGGTGTTCAACAAATACTGTACATACATTTGTTCAGTCATCTTCCTTCTGTGTTGTGTTGTTTTCCATTCTTCATTCATTTTGGTACGATGCTGTGCTAAAAAGCAGACAAACTTAAATCTGTTGGTGAGACAATATAACAAAAATGCAACATGATCAGAATATAGTTCACAAGCATCAAGGAGATTGGCGTGATCATGTCTTAACTAATAATGCAGTATGCAGTCCAACTGCATCCGACATAACAATGGACTTCCTCAGTGACGGACATCTTTCAACAAATGGTTGCTTAGGCTAAATAACAATAATAGATTAACATAAGAACATAAATACACTACATGGTTGTAAGTTGTTTGCTTATTTGTCCTTTATGTAATAGTGTGCATCTGTGCAACATTTCCATAATTTTTTAACATACTGTAGCCTAACGGTGACAAAATAATGACGTCAACTTACTGACAGTTCAGTGACAATTTGAAGCTGTTCATACTTGATGAGTCATCAAACTATGATCCTGTTCATGCGTGGCTTGATCATCTCTCAGTGACTGTGGCTCTTTAACTTTTTGTTTTTCTGTTGTATCATTGAACCTAACATTTTCAGGGCTGTCAAATGTGTTAAAGTCACGCATTTTGGTGCGATCCTCATGCTCTCATGATAAAGCATCAATTTCTCACTCACGGTCTCAATATGGTGTGAAAAATTCCTTTCACGATGTAAACAGCATGTTGGGTGTCAGTGAATTGCCAGCTATCATGCAGTCCAATTCACTTTCCAACTGATTATAGTCTCATTAAAGATTGTGTGAAATGCATCTAGAAAAGAACTGGCTTCATTCAAAAGTTGCGGAGTGAAATCCTGAATGAAAAAAATGGAAATGTGTTTATATCTACTACCGTTTTTGATATGACTTCTTGAAGTTTGATGAAAATGCAAAACAGATGACGTGGAGGTTTGGAGTGTCAGTATTTTTTTTTCCTAGTTCTCTATGGACTGTCCCTTAATTACTGAGTTTCAGATTGGTAAGTGATATCAGTATACCTGTATTGGAGGAATGTATGCTTCCAACATAAAACCCTCTATCCATATAGAATGCTCAATTTTCATTGAGATAAAGGTAAAGTAATCAAAGGATAGCATGACACATATCATATGAGTTCCTTTCTTGATGTCATAAATTTGCACACTCAAGCAAATGTTTATTCATAATGCAGGTGTGAGACAGAAAACTCCCAGTAAAATTGTCAAGATTTGATCAATTTCAATGGGATTTGTGGCTAATTTCAACATTTCAATGATTAATGCACCCAATACTCCAAAATGTCATTTTCAATTTTTCATGTCACACTACACTGTGCCTTTAAGTTGACAGTGGCACAGTATACAACCTTGACACCATTGAGTTATCTTCTTTCATCCTAAAATACAAAAATGTATTATACCCAATCTTTTCCTGGACACAATTTAAAAACCAACCTGATAAACTCACATGAATGAACTTTCCTGAACTAAGTCTGGTACTGTAACCTGCAATACTACACTGATAAATCAGAAGTATACAGTAGCAAAAAATAATCGTCATGGAGGGGCAAAGCCTGTAGAAAACTACTTAAGCATAGCACCAGAATATTGGTGCAAAAGTACAAGAACATTTTGGCATAAAAATAACTCCCAGATTGCTGGAGATGTCACTTCCTGCAGGTCTTTAAAGGCCAACAAATGTAGGGCCTACCACATAAAAACAGGGCAAAATACTAGCAATACCATAAAAACAAAAAAATACCAACAAATGCTCAGCAGAAGAGCTGTTCCCTTTGCTCCCAACACCCAAAAGTTTAACTATGTACATGACATAAATAGCAACATAACCATAGTCTCAATGAGGTTCTATTCCTTCATTCATAGTGATTTTCATTGGGTTTTGTTTCATCTCCACTATCAGGATATATTTACTCTAGTTTAGGCTGTAATGCACATTGGTAGGCCTCCAAACTTCCTATCTTAAATTTGAAAAAAATGACTCCATAAAATTTCAGAGAACATGAAAAAATAAAAACTCGATGTTCCAGACATATAGTGATGAGGTATGTCGTAAAGTACCTGCAATCTAGGGGTATTTTTGGCAAAAATTCTCCTTGGCAGAAAGCTCAGCATGTACAGACGGTCATGCTCAACGTCAACATCCTCAAAGAGAATCTCACTATAATCACTAAACATTGACGGGCCTTGCATTTGCATGCCTTACAACAAAAGGTAACTGGACATAGACATTCCAAATTGTCTACTTTTTGACAGTTAAACACATAAGCCTACTGCAAGGATCTCTTGCTCTAGCAGTACATTGATCATATTTCATAACACTAGGCTACACAAAAATTGACTGAACTAAATGAAATTATTTCTTTATCAAAAATGGTACTAATTTAGATCCATTTTCTATAAGCATAGCGATAGCTCACTAACTCTTGACTTTCAACACTTGCCTTGGATACAACACTTAGAGCATATAGGAAAGCAAAGCAATGTGAAGCTAGCGAGCTCAAATTCAGATGTTATGGATTCTAAAGTTATTGCTCTGAAACCTTCAAACTAAGCGATGCATGTTTTCTTCAGGTCTTGCCAGAAACTTGTGAGTGAATGTCCAAACTACTGTGTCCAAACTACTTGAATCAGATTAACCTAAATGATACAGACAAGATGGACAGATATCTTGCAGAATTATTTTTGTTCCAGATAGAAACAAAAAGTTGGTAAATGATAAACACTGTGAAAAAAGATTACCATGAAATTCAATCACCTGTCTCAATGTTACACATGATAGATTGTGACATATTGCAAATCAAACTTGAGACCCTCCCTCCCTCCAGAAAAAAAAAACACAAACACACAAGGTAAACTTAAAGGTTCTGGCTATTTTGACTGAACATATTTGTGGGGATAACTGATAATTCCTCCAATGTCACCTGACCAATCAGCAATAAAAGTTGATACAATCAAATCAGGGAAGCAGATATCAAAGTAAACAAAGCATGCTCAATATTGTAATGAAGGAACCATAATGGACTGTGCCCAGCAAAGCAAGACTATAAGGCTGTGCCTACAGCTGCCGGATGAATGACAAGACTTGCATTTGATGTCTATGCAGCATTTGAAAATTACTTGAAAAAGTTTGGCCAAGATACATGTTCTGTGAGTCTCCAGCATGGAATAAAATGCTCAAGGCATAAGGAAGTTGGTAAAATGTGATCCATTTATCATGGAAAACAGAATGAATTTGAAAACTACTGTATAGCCCACAGATGCTTCTTACAGCTTTTTTTACAGCTTTTTTTTCTTCTTTGCTGTGTTTTCTAAGACTGTAGCCAACATCTTTGAGTGGGCAAGGTCAAAACATGTGATACCTATAAGGCTGGATATATTCCACATTCTCGGATTTACTGTAAGTTCTACTATTCGATTCCTTCATGAAGTGAAAAGCAACACAACCTTTATGTGAATTAACCGAACTGTGTCAGATTGCCAAATTTCACCTTAGGCTACCATACACAGTAAATATCTAAAAACGGAAGCTTCTTCTTTTCCGCAAGAAAAATAGGTGGTCCATTCATGAGAAGGTGTAGGTAAGTGTATGTTGACTAGTAAGATTCGGCCTCTACACAAAGTTAGTGTGATGTACGGTGCTGTGAAATACAAATGTTAACAATAAAGCCGCTGTTTTGGTCATGGTACTCGGGTACCCGATGGGTTTGGGAAAAAACAACCCGATTCCAAGTTTTAGGAATCAATGAAAACACTACGGGGATGTTTTGTATAAAGCTTCCACCACAAATCAACCAAACTTGCTCTCCTAAAGTAGTAGATTATGCTTAGGACTGTTGTGCCACTGTTACCTATATCCTTGGTTCGAATCCTCTTCTGAACTCTTTCCTTTGGCAGGTTTCTCTTGTTTCTAACCACAGGTTTCCACCATTCCTTTCCACAGAACGTCTATAACTTTGTGATATTGAAAGGAAAAAAAATAAACCACCCCCAAAAAAATTTAGTAGATACAGACCCTATAATAACTCTCCTAGTTGTCTGATACCCTTGTTGATATCAGCTGCGGTCACAGATTCCAATTCGTACCAAGCGCTCTTTTTCACACATACACTGGCGAATAAATACTTTATTGACAGCCACAAGTTTGCGCCAATGATGGATATTATTGGTCCGTGCACGAGTGAATAAACTTTCTTAATCACACTTGTTCAGTCAAATAGACTCGGCCAAAGTTGAAATGAGCTCCCCCCTCCCCTGTTCTAGTTTACTATACAGGGAAATGTATACTTTGCCAGTTCATACAAAGCCCATCTGTACTGGCCATACCAATCAGTAACTTACCCCAAGAGCTCCCTGGATCATGGATGCCCCAACTCTTACTCAGTCGCAGCTGCAGGGTTACTGAACTCACAGTTACCCTGTTACTTGTGTGGGATATTAATACAGTACCAAGTGTGTCACACTGTGCGGTGTAAAAGTTAAACATAGTCTTTTCCAGTCGATGAACAGTAATTGCAACACCCTACTTAAAGTTAACACGGTAATAATTTAAAAAAAATAATAAGAGAGATCATACAGGTACCAGCACTGGTTTTAAGCCTTAAGGTTACTCGCTGCTGCTGTATTATCGTTGGTTGTTCCTCTCTCAGACTGTGGTCTCCGGTACAGTGTTACTAGTAGTATAGTTGTAAAAAACTTGCTATTGCCGATTTAGATGCCAGTCTAATTTGAAACAAAAACAGCAGTCATCAAAAAATATACCCAAATATTACAGAATTTCAATATATATTTTACATTGATTTGATCTTTTCATCAGTTTCAAAAGTAGCTTGAATTTTTATCTAGAGCTAACAATTTGGTTTATTTACTGGAAAACATTTAAGACTGTCATGTCTGCACTCTATTTGTTATTGTGGCTTCTGGTTATAGTTGCACGAAAGGGTATAATGTACGTTGCAATGGCAAGTCTGGCAAGGCAATAATAACAGTATATCAATATCATGAATGAGGATCATTAAGTTAGTATTCGGTGTTTTAAAGGTGCCGCTGGTCTGAAATTTTGTATCAGTTTACGGAGGGTCGTCGAGATGAAGTAAAGTCCTTGGCTAGGTATGTATTGATAAATGATATTGATAGGCACTAACGGAACCAACGTTAGGTGTTTGATACATAGCTTGTGATAGTTGCCAATTCATTACTGATCGAGTGTAGGCCCTAGGTTAGGCCAATGCAATACAATACGGTTTTCTACCTCTGACCAGGGCATAGCGTAAGGTTACGGTCGGCCCTGTACTCACTGTAGGCTAGTTAGTTGTAAGATACAGTGAACTTGGAGTTGCACCATTATCTATTTCTCTGAGTTGAACTAACCTAGTCAATAGTAAACTTTTAACTATGGAGTCAAACTAATTTGTATTAGTTTAGAAATTAGTAGTACATCAGTACCCTATCCTAATTGAGTAATTTACTGTTCATGGATCATGGCTCTTTGTTAAGTTTTGCATAAAGTGGTAATATTTTTGTTACTGGATTGCTAAATTTATTATTTAAGTTTATTAAGTTATTTGTTTACTTTGAACACACAATATTTTGAAATATCGTGAAAGATACTTGTAAGGTGTAAAAGAGATTTGCAAGATTTAGCTGCTTCAGAATAAAGTTGGGGTGACTGCTTATTCCCTTTTTGGCCATGATTTATCAGCCTCTAGGTCTAGGTTAGCCCCACCATAGCAAAATATACTTTTACAGTATAGACCTAGGTTTACTCTAAGCCTAGCCCAGATTGGAAAGTTTGCAATATGCATGGGGGATTGTAATAAAGATCAAGAGAATTGCAGGCCAGCACTATCTAGTAGCAGAGCGTACCGAAACAATTTTGGCCAAAACTTATCTCCTAGATCGCCTTTCCCAGGCATTGTGCTTACCTTTCGTTTCCACCTCCTGACTTTGCAAGTTTTTGCCACCAACTTTTGATGATGCATGCGATATATGCTAGTATGCTCTGTACATGTGTACTATGCAACTTGCGTTGCGTGGCTGCAGTTTCCAAAACTAAGCTGCAACATAAAGAATCAACATTTCCCAAAGTGTCATGATTTAGTTTGGAAATTGATAATGTACCAAGGTAGGGCATATCTGTATTTAAACTCATTATTGTACGGTACCCCTATGCGAATTATCTACTGCCATAAATATAAGCACAAATTTAGTTTCAAATGTCACGACTTCCTACTCAACTGATAGTAAGTCATCAAGCATGGATCTGGTACTATGTTAAAGTTAATTGCAATCCTGCTTGATTTTGTTACCAAGTTTTTGGCAGATCAAGTTTTTTATTATCTTTTGTTGCCTCAATAAGTCTGCACAAAATATTGGACCTATTGCTTATGAGACTGCTAGGGAAAAAAGTATCTGAAGGGTCAAATATGTCATGTTTCTATAGCATATTCCATCATTTGCTCGCCAAGATATTTTACAATAGTTCTAGAAGAATGCTTATCGTTTTCTTCTATTTGGTTTGATACTAAAGAAAGCATCATCACTGTTTGTTCATAACGCACTTTTGCAATTGCATTGTATGTTGTTGGTAATGAGACAGGTACATGTTACAAATCATTCAGGGATCTGTAGATAACTGAATTTGATTTTCAAGCATACTCCTGGTCAATTCCACACACTTTATTTCAGACTCTCCCAACAACCTGATTTAATACATACAACAATTAAATAGCATAATAGATAAAGACAAAAATAAACTGGGAAGGGATTACAGAAAGCTTGCAAAAGCTTGTATGCCTTAATAGGGTAATCACCAGTAAGATATACCAAAAAAGAGTTATTTTCAGTTGAACATATACTTTTCATTTATAAAGTAGTTATCTTTTTTTCTTTACACAGAAGCTGTTTCAAGTGGCATGAAATCTCAGAAATGGAAGCAACCAGTAAAATATTTGTATTTTCATTTGTGTCATTAGGGTTTGCTTTATTTATTGCCTGGTACTATCCTGAAGACAGTAAATTTGCTAGCTTTTCACCTTTAGGATCCATATTTTCTTTAGTAAGCATCATTACTTCAGTGTCTAAACGAAAAGCTTCAGTTGATTTGCCAGGAAGAAATGAACAACCTGGATCTAATCTCAATCGAGAGGAGAGAATTTTTACTTCTGAAGAATTAGCTGCCAATGTGGAAGATCCAATTCTCCTTGGCTTTTTGGGAAAAGTGTTTGATGTCACCAAAGGAAGTAGGCATTATGGACCAGGTGGTGGATATCACTTTTTTGCTGGTAGAGATGCAACAAGGGCTTTCATTACAGGAGATTTTACAGAGTCTGGACTACTCTCCGATATAAACGGATTAGAACCAAGGGAAGCTCTTGAAGTGAAAACCTGGCTTGATTTCTATGAAAAGGAATACATTTACTTGGGTAAGTCATATGGTAAACATGTTTGTTATAAGGAACAAATGTACCAATTTACAAGACATGCTGATATCTTAGAACACTAGGAATAGTTTTTACCAATTGTCTTCTTCAATTTATAATAGAAGAAGTCAATAACAGGATCTTTATTGCTTTCACTTAGTTGTCATGCTCATCATCTTTCTTTTTAATTTTAATACCAGTCATATTAACATCAAATCCTGATGTTACATAATTTGAGAAGTAAAAAAAAAATCAAGTAAATTCTGGACTGAGTGGAAGTAGTAGTTGGAATCAGTTGTCAATGTATACTGTTTGATCATTGTAGGTAATGTAATTATATTCATCCTCTTTCAAAGGCTATATCTAGGGTGTGTTAAAATGCAAATGAGGGGAGGTAGAGGGGCAGTGCCTTAGTCATTTTGGAAGAACATAAATTGATAACACTTAAGGAACAATATGTGAACCATGACATAAGTCACTCTTTTGAGTGATATCTGTCAGAATTTGAAGAGAGCAAATTCTAGCTAACATTCCATTCTATGTATGCAAACCTAATGTGTTTGCACATTTCATCATGTGCAGGTAAACTGCATGGTACTTACTATGACGCTGACGGAAAACCAACAGAGAGGTTGCGAGCAGCAACACACCTTATTAAGGAAGGAGAAAAAGAAAAAGCAGCTAGTGAAGCAGATAAGAGGCGATTTCCCCCTTGTAACTCAGAGTGGACCCAGACTACAGGCACCAAAGTCTGGTGCTCAAACAGGAGGTGATTAAAAATTTAGCTTGCTTGCAGCTTTTTCACTGAACGATATTCAGTGAGTTATGTGTGTACAAGTAATAATTCTTTAGTTTGTACTGATGTTGAATACCTGATACTTGTTGAACAGCATGCAAAGGTTTTTGTGTCATGATTCTGGGTGATGAAGTATTTTCTGACGCAGCCCCGATGCTTGTTTCACATCAGCCATTATCATCTTCTATTTTTTATTTCTCCGATGCTAGTGGAGGTATATCTCGTGACTGGGAGGGCTACCCACGGAAGTATTTTCAACCTGGAGCAAAGTCTTTCAGATGTGCGTGTGTCCCAGAGGGGGAACTGGAGAATCCACACTTTAAACTCTATGAGGGCTGTGACCCCATGTCAACGTTGTGTAAACTTGCCAGCAAGACAGGGTGAAAGCACCCAGGGTATCCAGGCATTACCTCATGCATTAGAATGTAATGGTAAGGAGAAATGACATCACTCCACCCAAAACTGAAGCCAAACGTCTAGCTGGCTGTTGATATAGCAAGTTAGTGGTGGTACATAGTGTAGGCACTAAGTCAATGGTAATTGCACAAATGGTAATTGTGTGTTGTATGCAGATGTCAACAGTGGCAAGATGCACCTAGCAGGCAGACCACTATGTAACTTGTAAGATTTGATAAGTCATTAATATCAAAAGGTTTATGCACATTATTTATCTGACAAGAAACCTGTTATTCGTATTCAGTTGTACAACACAGTACATATGTACGTACATACGAACATACCTGTTTTAAAAGGTAATAGACTGAAGTAATGCCTAAGTAAATTGTAGAGTACTTTCTGGAGTTAATGAATTGACAAACTGTAATGTTTATGTTCTTAACTGAATCTTGTTATTCTTCTAGTAATTTCTTTACTTTTGGGCAAATATATTTTTGTATTCTTGTTTAGATGTATTTCAATCAGTTTGATTGTTGGTTTACATGTGTGTTTACTTTTAATTGTCACAGATATGTGTATTGTTCATTTTAAATTTGCTAGTAGTTTGTATTGATTCTCATTTGAATTCATCAAGCAAATGCTGCTATTCATGACTATAATGTTCTGGTTTTTTTTTTACCTTAATGGGTGATGGGATGGGTGCAATCTAAGTTTAGAACATGTCATGAATATGTATTACCTTACCGTGGGTCTGCATTGTCTTTTAAGAATTTAAATAAAAATAGTCACATAATAGTTACTTCTGATTCTTGTTTGTTTTCACCTTTTTTTCACCAAAATCTACAATTGCAAATCCTGCCATAATTCGATGTTTCACTATGTGAGAGGCATAACTACGATTACCGGCGAATGTAAAAAAAAGTGTTTCACAATCGCTGAAGATGACTTTCTTCACTTGAGATGTATGTTGTACTACATCATATAAGGTCTTTAGTTGACTCTTGATACAAGTATGAATAGTGAATATCTACAGTACTCACTTGGGTGAAAAAAGCCATGCATGTGAATACCTTTGACATACCTAAACAAAGACACATGCTTTCTCCTTTCCTTCCCGTTGCAAAATTGAATTGACCTTGCTACTGGTCTGGGACAGACATAACACTGAACTTGGGTTACAACTGAGTGTAAACCCCATTGTTAAAAAATTTACTTACAAAATTTAATTTAAAATTTAACAATTGTTCGATTTGAAGAAAGTTTAATGGCACAAAATCAGAGCTGAAGGCCTGAAAATTCCCTCTGTTTCCAGCAGGGTAAGGTTTTCATTCTTCATGAAAATTATGACTTTGAAGTATTTCACAAAGTTAATCTTAGTATTTTCTGAGAAATAAGACTTTATTCAGCGGAGGATTAGAGTTTTGCCCACGTCGCTTTATGTTTTCGATATAGTGACGTAGCAACATACCATTTATTGGCTGTTTTCTTGTTACACACTTAGAAAAATAGTTAAAGCTGTGTTGCAGATTACAAATATATCCGTATATATATCATATTGTGGTACTTCTACTGAAGTGAAATTATACTAGTCAAATATAAACCCACGTATGTCCTTTAATAAACACTAAAGCTACACAATCTTGTGATATAGGCTACTGTACCTGTGATGACATTTAAAACATTATGTACACGTATTACAATGGCCAGTGTTCTCCACAGATTTTTAAGAGATGGGTTTCACCTCTGAAGTGGCCATCAGGAAAGGGTTGGAGGGGACTACAACAGTAATATTTGATAATTATTATGCTTCAAGATGCAACAATTCTGGCCCCCGATTAGAAGTAGCAGCAGCCTGTTTGTCAACTTTGCGAGATGTGGAGTTTTGATGGGTGGACAGCAATTTTCAGAGGGCGGTCGCCATTTCAGGGGGTGGCATATTTTAAAAGGACGGGCATCAACCCCCCCCCCCCAAACCTCGTGTGGGGAACACTGCAACCATAATACATAAAGTTGTTAATATGGTGATGGTGTTCTCTCTTCTATCATTAAGTGCATTGCGCTATTCCATCCAGTGTAAGTATCATAATAGCCATATCCAGCACAATTGCCGACGTGAAATCCGATGGTGTAACTTCCCGCAGAGAGTCCGTTGCAATGGCCTAAGGAAAAAATATACAAAATTGAGAAATGTTTTATCCATGGAAGTATTCCCCTTATACCTACATGTTTCATCAAATGTAAAATATAAGCATCAGCATAATACATGAAGAAACAAACGAAATACTCTTGTGTGGTTTCTAACTTGGAACTACGTTTGTTTCGCCGTAGGCGATTTTCCAAAAAAAAAAGAAGTTTTCAACATAGGCCTAAGTTTTTTTTTCTTTGGTCCTCGAATTGAACATTGAATGATTCAATCTTTTTTTCACGTATTGCATGATTTCCAGATGTGTAATCCGGCGTCTCTAAATTGCTTTTCCCGTCAACACGAATGCAGTGAAACGGAAGACAAGAAAAAGGAGCCAATATATCATATTTATCGTGAACGAACAACAGCGAGATTCGCTTTTCCTGCAAGTGTATATCGCGGACTCTTAATGTCCTCGTTTTCCTTTTTTTCACCACCCCCCCCCCCCCCTTCCACTATCTTACCTATGTTACAGTTGTGGTTGCAGGTTCGATCAAGTAAAACCGACTTTAAGAACGAGACGGATAAAAATGTTGTTTTTAACCAAACGTGAGGTAGCTAATCATCGAATGAGAGACCTCTTGTACGTGAATTATCCTGGAGATGTAACTGCCAACTTCTGGATGCAAGAACCCCTGGGGCCTGACCCATCTTAGCATGACTGAAATTCGTAAAATTGACATTGTGTGACAAGTAAGTCATTTTGATATTATACGGCAGTTTTTATCAAAATGACAAAATTAAGTAAAATTGGCATTTTGATCTATGAACTCGTCAAAACTCAGAAAATTGACATTTTGCCACACAAATCTCGTCAAAGGACAAAATTCCGAAAATTATCATTT
This sequence comes from Stichopus chloronotus, assembly GCA_021234535.1. Classification (NCBI taxonomy): domain Eukaryota; kingdom Metazoa; phylum Echinodermata; class Holothuroidea; order Aspidochirotida; family Stichopodidae; genus Stichopus; species Stichopus chloronotus. The sequence goes on along the minus strand of CM037837.1, from coordinate 25,266,795 downwards.
TTGCGAGTTCATAACTCTATTTGTCAAAATAAAAAAAAATAAAAATAAAATGCTGGGAAAACGCATCTACGCGCATCTAAAATTCGAATTTTCTTTGGGGAGGACCCCTAACCTCCCCACCGTGGCTTCGTGCCTTCGGCACTCACTAGTCGGCCTTCGGCCGACGTTGCGTGCGCCCCCACCCCCTTCCTTCTCAAAATCTTAGATCCGCGCCTGGTGACCATGATTTCTAGAATTTTGCCACTTCAATAATCATAAAGTTAATCTTTTTTCTTTGGCATGCCTCTTCTTTGCTTTCGTAACAACTACGGAGATTCCGCAAAAAAAAAAAAAATAGGTGACAGGAAGGAAAAACGAAACTCTTGGAAACAAAAATAAAAAAAAAAAATCGCAAAAACGGTAAACAAAACGTATAGTAGAAACAAAACAGTCAAGCAAGGAAAATAAAATCCCACTGCAGCAACGCAAAAAAAAAAAAAAAAAACAAAAACGAAGAAACGAAAAAGAAATTCACGCAGATACGATGACAAAAGTAGCAGGAAATTAAAAAGGAAATCGCAGAAACGAAGACAAAACTCACAGGAACAAAAATCAAAGCCACATACCCTAAGGGAAGAAATAAACGTCACAGAAACAAGCAAAAAAATATAAATTAGAGGGTTAGTCACCGATGGTCTTCGGTAATTGAGCGCCAAATCTATCTGGTTGATGGGTATACAATGTCACAGTTGGTCATATTAGATAAAGTAGTTGGCATATTTTGGTCATAAGACGTCCCGCGTTGTCCCAATTCCCCGCCTTCCTGCCACCTTCACGTACCCCTGACTATTTCTCCCACAGAAAGAAGTAACAATTTTGTCACAATATACAATCAATCAATCATGAAAAAAAGAAAAACATTCGCTTTGAATAAAATAATCTCTGAAGTAAACAGTTTCATAACCATCTGACCATATTAGTGATAGTATGTATACGAACCAAATACAACTCTTGGACGGTGTAAGTTGTGGTTGCTGAGCCCCCCAGCATACACGACCGCCTCTATTCGGTTTGGGTTGGAACATTCGTTACCATTGAAGGTGAAGAACCATCTCCCGCAAGCATTATTGGTATAAGCCACTCGCAGATTACCGGAGAGGGCAACGTACAAAGAGGTGTCTGAATGTTCCTTGGTGAAACTGCACGACTGCAAGAAAATAAAACTATTTCATTAAATGTAATTTTAATAATTTGCTAACAATTTTGATACAAGCTGTAGACGAGAATAATAATGTGGTTTAATGAGCTTTTGAAACTAGTGTTGACACAACAGGAGGGGGGGGGGGGGGCGCATGGGAAATTCCCTATTTAGAGAGTTTTTTTTTTCCTATGACGTATAGTGGACCTGGTATGCATAGGCCTATATCTATCACAATGCACATTGCATTCATATTTCCGTTTAAGAAATGCCGGCGTAGAAATTGTGAACAGATTGCTTATTATTTATTAGCTTTTAAAGTATAGAGTCTCTTTTCATGTTTTCATGTTCAACTTAGAGGAATATGCTTAACACGTTAAAATCATTTGTAATCTTTGCATTGCATGATGTGTTATGAAAGAAAATATACCTATCATGAAACCTTTGTTTAAACAGTTATATGCTAAAATCCCCCCCCCCCCCTCCACCCTGGACTCCAGCGGGGCTTAGCAACTGGACTCCACGAGCTAAAGCTCACCTTACACCCTCGATTTCGAGCTACGGGTGAAAAGACCCAACGGATTTTGATCTCAATCCACTCCCTCCCCCATACACACTTTCAAAATCCTGGTGTATTAGGCCTACTCACTCCAAAGCAACCGTCATCTGTAAACACAGAAGAGTGAATTACATCCACGTCATCGCCACCCCCCCCCCCTACCCCTCCACTTCCGGGAACCAAGGTTCATAACACAGGTAAAACAAAGAGAAGTCGAATAAATCTGTAAGAGCATATTGGACTATAGCAATGCCTGTAAAAGTGTTCGAATATGCTTAGGACACAAACCCTAAGTGATATCCATAACGTTTTAACTATCACTCCTTACAATAGACTGATAGATCATCATAGCGGGGGGGGGGGGGGGGTAGGGTTTGTGAGAGGTTATTCATATATTTCTCTCTAAGAGTGATTTCCATTGTCATTTTCCCATATACGAAACACCCGTGAAGAGCAGAAATATTAAACGTCTCCTCCTTTTACTACGTGATCTGCCTATGTAACGTCAAAATAACGACTTCAAAAGGTCAATTTAACTATTTAAAAAACAATGTAACTATCAGTTTACGCGTCCTAGCCGTCCTATGCTGCATTATTCGTAAAGTATGAAGTAGCTAGATGTCTGAGATGTGTAATGAAAAAAGAAAAAAAAATCGGATTTACCTCTTTCATGACCCATATCTCCTATGTTACCCCAAACAAGATGTCCAATGTTATATCATACTTAATATTGCTTATCCAATCAAAAATAGTTAATGAAGTTACTCACAGCTACTTGTGCGTTGTCATTGCCGTCGTTCTTATGATACCAAGTACAATGTCTCCAGTTTGTCGAGACAATTTCAGGGGGTCCAGTATCCCCTTTAACGCCCCTCGATCCTTGATACCCTTTGGGACCATCCGCCCCAGCGGCACACTCCTGTTGAATATACACAACAAAACACCATACGCATGTTGGATGAACCTTGAAAAGTTAAAAATAGTCTGTCCATTCACTATGTATTGATCGAACAGTGCAGGATGTGATGTGTCGAATCATGTAACAACTAACAGCATATTCTTTTTAAGCAAAGGGAGGGGGCCTTCCCCTTTAGACGTTTCCTCATGCCTCCTAGGTCTATCTGTGGACTGACTGATTTGAAATTCTGGCCTTAGTCTTGATTGGACAACACCCCTCCCCTTATATCCCTCCCCAGGACGGTGGTCAAAATATGAATTATCAGTCGATTTTCCCCCTCACAAAAAAATTCTGTCTGCGCCCCTGATGCCTTTGTATGTACTTAGTGTAAGCGATACATTATTTCTTTCATAAGATCCAAGAAAACTTATCATCAGCACTGAATAATTTTAGGCAGAAATCGTTTTCACTACCATGCATATACGGCGGATTTATTTCGTAACCACATAAAACTTGGCATGGTAAAACATAATTATAATGCATTGCGGAGTCTCGTCCTCGTTGACTGTCTTAGTGGATTAGAATCAAACAAACACTCAAGCACTGACGTTTTGTGTTATGCTGATTTTCCACCTCCTAACTTTAAAGTAATATTTATCGGCATATTCATTTGTAAGTAGTTTACTTCTGTGTATATGTAAGTAATTGTTTAGTATAACAAGCAAATAAACAACTGGTTTTACTGAAAATTTTGTAGACGGAGCTGTCATCATATCAGAAGCAGTATCTATTATTTCTAAGTGACAAATGTAATGACAAAGGAATATACCTGACATAAAATGACATGCGAGATGTAAAATCATCGTGTTAGAATAGCTTTTCATCTGGACAAAATTTTGCAAATTTTAGAGATACCAACTTACTTGGCATCATGACTTACACGACTTCTTAGAAAAAAATGTCAAGATGTCCAAATAACGTGTTACTAACTTGTTATCGAGACAAAAGTTTGTAAATTGTCTATTTACCGACTTAAGCTAAGTCGACATCTCGAAAGCATTGTAAAATTGTCGACATGCCGTTATTTCTAACAAGACATCTTGACAAATTTCTCCGTAACTTCGAGGTCTAATTCAGTAACTGGACAATTTGCAAAATTTTGTAGAGATAACTTATTTCTGCATTTCGAAAATTTTACAACTTTTTCCGAGACTACGGGTTAGCGACAATTTTCCAACTTAAGATAGCAAGTTATCCTAACAAGATTACATCTAATGGGGCCTATACCCCTTATGTCGGTCGTAGACAAACGACAGTAGGCTACTTACGTCTAAATAAACTTCTCTCTTGTAAACTTCTGCGACTTCGCAATGTGCTAAGGAAATTAAAGACAAAACTGTCCAGAATCTTACTGAAAATAAATCTGACACAACCATCTTCCTATTGGGGCTGTATGATTGAGATAGCCTCCTAATAATGTCAGCATTCAATTGAGATTATTGTAAACAGAGTAGACTATGGTACTAAGGTACATAATCGTAGCCCCTCTTGCGCAGGGCCAGTTTGATGCTTTTTTGGATCAATTTGTTCCTCAGGGTTCTTTGTTTATTAGCTGTACTATCTCAAAGACGCCCATCATGAAGAGTCCCATTGTATCTTAATCAATCTGTTTTATTGATCTATTGATTGGTTCTGCAAGACTGTATGTACAAGGAGTAAAACCTCCTTGGTATCTATGCCAGCTGCAAACTTTTGACTATAAGCCTACACATATGAACGATGTTCTGCTAACATCATTCAATCTGACATCGGGGGTCGCTTAGGTCCTGCAGAAGATTGTCGTGAACGCGGGAGGCGTCTGAGATAGCCTGAAGGTAGACGAAACACTTACGAAGAGCCCATGTAGAACAACCCTCGGTGGCACAACGACATCGAATATCACTTCAATATAATTTATTTCTGAAGCTTTTTAAGCTCAACTAATTCCCATTAGGCATCCCCATTTTAACAGGGTTGGCGCAAGACCAAGTAAGCCTAAGCTCTAGACATATGCCATCTGACAGGTGTGTAAATGTATGATTGTTTAAGGTCAGTCGGGGACTGGAGCTTTATCTCATACGTATTTCTCGTTGCAGTAAATTAAATGAAGTATTGGCGTACAAAAGGATTACTGCGACGATCAAAACTTCTGAGATAAAGCTGAGTCCTCGTATACAGTGGCGTAGCCAGGATTTTTTGAGCAGGGGGGCACTGGTGGGGCACAGACCTTTCCTGGTGGGGCACAAGTTTTGTCTATATATATTTTGACTTAATAAATTGACTGCAAGATAAAACTGCACATTTCAAAATTTTTCATGTAGGGCACCTGGGGTGGCACAGCTTTGTCATGGGGGAACGTTCCCCCTCGTGCCCCCCCCCCCCCCCGTGGCTACGCCCCTGCTCGTATACAAACCTGTCAAATGGCATATCTCGAGCTTGGGTCGGATGGGTGGTAAGGGGGATCGAACAGGTGCAGTTTGTGAGACATTCGTTCAAGTACAAGGAATAAAATAATCCTCGATAATCATGCCTCGAAGGTAAATACAAAGAAGCTGTAAACCTTTCACATGCAGTATTGCCTTTTGTTGCCATCATTTGTTTGGCTCGTGGCCATCAAAGGTTGGCTTCGTGTAACAGACGTCATTGATAAGGCACAGAGAGTTTTGGCATGTCGCCCTCTGTTCCAACCACTTAGCTACTGGCTTGCTCTCGCGTTCCTGATATATCTGCATATCCATTTCTGGAAAAACCAATCAAATCATCGCTAATATGAAGCCTACCGATGGCAGGTGGGGGTGAGGAGAGGGGGTGTTGGGGGTGCACTGTCTCCAGTACGGGGTTTTTAGGACACCGCGAGAGTGAAATGAATCTGGAGGCTCGGAAATGTGATCACCCGACGATCGTGAGGGTACTATTTTCATCCAAACATTTTCGGGCACTTCCACGTCACTAACTGACTGTGGTGACACTCCTCTTAGAATAGCCTTCTCGCAATTCTGGCTGTCCTGTAAGTGATGATGGACGCCACTTGAATCCCCCAACTGCCCCCCACCTCTGGAGAAGATGCACTCCACACGCCACACCGTTACTGTAGCCTGCAAATATTTTTCCACATAGATTTACTTTATCCAGTGCTGATAGATGTCCTAATGATGCTAATGGATAATAGGCAACCCAAGCACAGTGGGTTCCACTGTATTCTTAGTGCCAATAAATGAATTTTCGAGATTCGATTTAAATCTATAATTTTTCCCCCTGTAATTATATACCACTGGATGACAAACTCTGCTGCTTACTTTTGTGAAGAATGCAACGGCGTTACACGAAGATACTTTGAAGTTTCATCACTAAATTCGATTATACTATCAACTATTGTGAATAAAATGCGATAAATTCCCTCGAACAAATTCATCACCAGAAGGTATTCATGTGCTACTATCCGTGTGACAGCTGCTTAACCGTCAGCACTGTGATTGTACACAATCGTGGTAATTTCAAACGTAGATCTAATCATGTATTTGGATTAAACTCTATGTTTTCTTTATCTTTTGGAGTTTTGAAATTTCAGCAGAAGAGATGCCATGTCGAATGACTTTTTAGAGGGTGAAAAAAAATATGACCAATTTAACATCTCAGAGTATAGTACGGTGGAGCTCCATGACAACACAACCCGTGGTTTGCGCAGAGCGTACCAGAAATTTTTGACAAGTTGTATCCACAGAACACCGGAAATGACGTTTCCCTGCCCCTTGAACTTGACTTTTTGACGCCATGATAATCACATGTATCGGAACGGCATTTGAATAACATTTTTAGAAGGACATGTAGGCTCTTTTCCACTTGTAATGCAATAAAATAACTGTAATGATGATAGGCCTGAAAATTTTCTAAAAGCAATTTTGTTGTAAAGAGGAGGCAAAGAATAGCAATGCGGATTTAAAATGCGCCAATGAAATAACATAAAATAAATGGCTCGTTATTTGATGTAATTTATTGTAATAAATAGCACAACATGATGCATGCTCATGAATTGTCCTATTTGCTGTCACATATTGATACATAAACATTATCCACAAAGTGTCAACGCGCAACCTGAAAACGACTTTCAACAACAAGATGGGACCCACATGGGTCTGCCTGGGCTATCCCATACAAACATTTAACTGTTCTCCACTATGAAAACGTATCAAATTGCCCTCAATACAAATTATGTCAGGTAAACATTTGTAAATAGACAATGTTATCACATTTGAGCTTTGAACACACAGTTTAGGCTACCAACATGGGAACTATATGGGGCATATATGGGCATCCCATTCCCATGTTTGCCCATGAATCCCATGGTGAATGCCATGTGGGCCCCACATACCCTGTGTCGGATGGGTTACTTTAAACTTAAGTCAGCTACCCCGTACTACACACCATATTACGGTCCAGCAAAATGTTTAAATTTGTGCAAAAAGGTGAAGAGCTGATGTAATTTTGTTTTTCGTGATATATTTTTTATGTTTCTATCCTAGCGTGCAGCCTCTTCTTCCTCATCCCCTTCCCCTCCCCCACCCCTCCGTGCTGCTTACCCCTCCACTAGATCCTCCTTTGAATGAAGCGATGTATCTAATGGATACACTCTGCAGTGTGACATTTTCTGCCACTCATATCCATTCGGCATATGCAGGACAGGCAATTTGATATTTTACTCGATAAACCTTGAGTGTCCCTTCACTAAAACCAGTAGGCCTATCGCACGAAGACAATTGTGTTTCTGAACGCAAAAAATGACAAACATGCCAAGTAAGTGAACACTGATGTCCCGTGGACAGGAACGCAAAGTTAGGCCAGACAAAATATTAACACTAACGTCGTATTAACTTACCAGTAGTGGAACAACTTAGGCAAAATCACAGCATGACCACAGGCGAATTCTGCAAAACGCGCGTTGTTAGTGAGGGGCTTCGATTTTATCACAAGTGGAATATTTTACCTGACAATTATGACCAGTAAGACATTCATTATGTATGTTGCTAACGTAGGCCTACTATTATAGGCTGAGCCGGATTCCAGATCTCGTGGGGGATTCATCCGAACCCCTGAACCTCCCCCCCCCCCCCATCCCGATACGGGCCTGGAGAATGTTTTTAAACTTTGCTATCATAGTTTAGTTTATTTGAAAACTTGAAAAGGATCATGATGGACATTCCCTGAGAAAAAAAAGCTGAAGACAATGTAAGTGGTGCTAGATTCTCGCAACATTGTGGCAGACAATTTTGAACATGTTCAAAACTGATTGCGATGTTTTTGCTATTCCTGCGAATTTAGACGAGCAGTTCGGCGAAGTTTGGAAATTCAATCGCCGGAAAACCATACGCAACTCCCACAAGTGGGAGACTAGCTTGCACTGTGCTGCTTAAAAGACTAAATAGCATATTTCGCTATTGAAATTTGGGCAGGCAATGAGATTTCGATACGCAGAAACATGAAAATATGTAGAACAACTTCGCTAACGTTAGGATATTGATTAGTGTACCAGGGTATACAGGCCATTGAGATGTATGCTGACTCTTTTAACTTAAGCAGACACACGGTTTTACTAGATCGCTCGACTTAGCTCAACCATTCGACGTCTGCAATCCAGGGAGTCGCTCCAAGTCTATCCTATTCAACAGAAAAGGTACATTTTCGTGCTTAACAGAAAACTTTTGTTCATTTAATTCAAGTGCAGATTGTCCGGTGCGAGTGGTAGCCTATCCGCAGAATCACTGGAGTAAATCCTCAAGCAATGTAAACTAATTAGACCTTTCCATTGCTGTCTGGCCATTACCGTTAGGCCTAACTTACTACTAGGCATCATCATTGTTACGACCCTGGCATAGTTTACAATTCCCGTTTGTTATGGTGTGAGATCTTTGTTATAATTAGGACTTCTTGTTTGATTTGGCTCGTCATAGGCTAGGCTAACAGTCAACAACAAGTTACATAGTGTAGTATTTTTACTACTGTTTTGTCTGAGGCTAACCTGAAACGGGTCCTCATCGCTCACTTCGGGTTCGGGAACACTAACGGATCGGGTGCTCACTGTCGTTTGAAAGCTTTGTCCACAATCCAGTTTTCCAGGGGCAAATGGTAATTACTTCCTTGGCCTCCAATTTCCGGCGTATACAAAACACACAGTATAAGCTGAGTTGCACACACGAGGCACAAGTGGTTGAAGATCAAAAGCTGACTGCGAGGCGTCCAATGGAGGAGGTATAGTCCTGCAACACTCTGGAACACCAGTCCTTTGATCTGTCCGTGGATTAATGGTCAAGCTCAGGATTTCTCAAGTACGACGGATGACTTGATGTGCTGTATAGGCTGTCAAACTAGACATTAGCCTTGACATTAGGCCTAAACAGAGTGACAGACCAGCATTACTAGGCCTACATTCTAAACTGCAAGCATTGAGCAATGACAAGTGCTAGGCCTAGCTATAATTTTAGGCCAAGTGTGCTTTCTTGTAGTACAGGCACTCTCTTTTACTTTAATTTCACAATGTGCTAAAGACTAAGTGATCTCAATTCTGAACATTCTGTTGCTAATTTTGTTATGTCTCTTTAATATTTTTATGTTGTTTTTGTTGCGTTTCTATTTTTACTCCATTTTATAAATATTTTAATACACTGGATTTGAGTAAATGAAAGAGAAAAAAATACAGCAGGTTTATACTGAAAACTTGTAGAGCCTAGACCTTTCATGGCTAGTATGCTGTGCACAAAGTATGTTTTGGGGATTGCAAAGGGATTTGCGTGTATTGACCTACAGCACTTACTATACATTGACATTATATTCAACTGATCCCTTTTCAATCCCATCATGTAACGTAAAGCATTTGATAAAGTCCTTTATCACAGCAATATGATGGTGGGGTCCATAGACAGTTCCAGGATAACCCCCCCCCCCAACCATTATACCCTGACAAATCCTCTCATCCTCCTCACCATTTTCCTGAGTGGAAAAATTTTCAGGGGAGTTGTCCAACGTGGAAATTCTCCGGGCTAGAAGTTGTTTGGGTGGGAATTTCTAGGGGAAGGTTGTCTGGGGAGAGGGGAATTTTCCAGGGACCAGCTGTGTTCTCACACTGGCTGCAGGAATTAAATTATACTTTTCATAGAATACCACCCACCCACACATGCTGAAATGTGCCGCTGAAAATTTCCCGTAGTTGAAAAAACAAAGTTGCATTAGAAAGAAAGAAGCAAGCAATTTATGGTTCTACTGTAATGAACTTGCTTGAAAACTTTGAGAATGCATATGACCAGTTTCCTAATACTAGTTGACTATACTGTAGGCCCAGGCAGGCTTGCATGCATGCTTTCCATTTTTATCTAGTTGTGTATATTAGGCCTATTGGTTGTGTCAAATTTAATATTAATTTACTGTTATAATGTACATATACACTAACATAAGTACCTACAGTAACTAAGTGTTGGGTAATATTGACTTTTTTGTCATAACGATATTAAATTGTTGTTGTATATGAAATGCCTGTACTCAGGGTTCACGCAGAGTTCAACCAGAGTTTATTTACCTTTTCTTTATTCCCTTCAGACAGTTGGTATAGACAATAAAAAACATTAGAATTGCGTTCAGCAAGCACTGTTACTTGGAAAGATTTTGAAATAATCACAGGATTGGTTAATTCATGGATAGCAACAATTTGTATATAGATTACAGTGTATTCTGATTGGTCAACGTCATCATTGACCTCGTGACTCTCAATCTCAGAAGTGTGGGTTCAGCTCTCTGCAGCCAAGAGGCTCGGGACTGGTAATGATGACATTTTTTCTGCTCTCCCTCCTGTCATCGTCATGTATTTGTTTATTTTTAAATTTCAGTCATCGTCGACTTATGTACTTACTTTGTGTGTGCCAGTCCAATCAATTAATAAATGGATCTCTGATTGATCAAACCAAATCGAACTCTCTCTCTCTGTCTAGATTTTTGTTCTGATGTTGTCTCTCAGTTTAACAGAAACTTTCTGTATCATCAACATCTAGGATGAATGTCTCTGGGGCAGTCATACCCCGACTGTAAACCCCCAAAACACACATATTTCCCATTATGGCACAAACCATGGGGATAATTACAATAATTCTTTCAAAGCAGTTTCTTGTACAGGCCTAGACTTTGTTTCATGGTTACCACTCAAGAGCATCAGGCTTATTGGGTAACATAGTGAGACACTTTTAAGTTTTAAGACCATCGAGTTTCAGCATCCAAAAAGAATCAAACTGAATTTCATTTGCAGTTTGTCTGATGTTTGTTGTTTCCTTTTCCATCTCCAAGCAATCTGATTTCTGTAAAATGCGTATCATTTTGAGGGTCTATGCAAGGGCAGAAAGTCTAACAGTACCGGTCATCCTCAGCTCATACAGTATTTGCTATCCGTCTTGGTATGACACTGCAGTATAAGAATGATAAACGATTTCAGTGTGACAGAAGTTTGTTCCAAAAATTGTGTTGGTTTTACTTCTCAACTTGAAAGCTCATGTTTTCATAGCGAGTGATCACTAGTCAGTATTCTGATAATTGTTTTTAATATATTGCCCAACATTTTTCTCACCCTGTTTTCTAAAATTATCTGAACAGTATTCTGTGACTTGCATTTCCTTGGCCTTGTTTGTGCACATAGGAAGAAAAAAGGGAATTGATTACTTTGGAAAAGGAATGAAGAAATTAATTGGAAATGATTACTTTACTTCTTTCATATTTTACAAATTGATTCCCTACCATCTTGATGGACACCCTACCACAATTTTGTATGAAAGAGTCGTTGGTAATATTTATGAAGAGAGTTTGGTGCAACTGTAGATTCACCCCACCAGCTTCACTGCACCTGTGGAAGAGCAGTTACAACAAGATTGAAGTTGGATTATCCTGTGAGTCAGAGTGCCAGCTTGAGATCTCACTGCATTATGGAGGCATACTGTGCCTCTGTATGGCAAAACATCCCCAATACATGTACTGTGTCATTCTCAATATATAGTCTCCCATTCGTACAGCTGGCCACCATGCATGAAGTTTTATTACAGCCAGCATTTTTCTGGGAGTGAACTTTGCTTGCACAAAAAAAAAAAGGGATTAACTCTCAGATTGTGAGCAAGTGCAGTTTTACTGTAATGTCGTAAAATATTTGTTTTGCAGACCATGTTCTATTGAGTCTGAGCTATAAAGATATTTAAGTTTTATGTGTCATGGCCTCATTTTTTTAAGCTGGGGACACCCAGTCATTGCCATAGAGCAACAGAGGACACAACATGATGTCAAGTTCAGTTCACATGTTGTCTCAGCTTTTCAAACATTTTGTTATGCAAGCTTGCGATCATATTACGTATGCAGGCATTACATTAGCACTGGCCTTTCAGTCTTGTCTGTGCCGTTACTATACAGTACTGTAACCACATTAAGAGAAAGCTGCACAGCATCATATGTTAGAATTTCTTGGTCAAGTGTCGTCCACTTCTGTGTTACTGTACCAGTTAGGCAAAAATATAGCAGGGTGTCCTCTGGGGATTTTGGAGTATGAGGTGGTGAGGGCGAATGAATTTTTGGTTCAAATCCATACTTAGGTTCTTCAAGAATGAGTTATTCTAGGATTTTGACCATGATATAAGCATGTGAGGTGGTAATTACGGCATTTTTTGGCGAGGCGGTCTTAAAAAGTTGCGAGGCGGCCGCCTCCGCAATTAAATACCAACGGAAACCCTGATATAGTATAACTTGTACTGCCGAGTTTCTGTGTTTAATACACGTACTGTAAGTGTACCATTAACCACTCACATAACGTTAGCGTTACCTTACTGTCTTATAATTAGGGGGATTTGTAGAGCTGCTAAAGCTTCTTTTTTTTCGTAATGTTTAACAGGGAGACATGTTAAACAGAACTAGCTCTTCTTTCAACTTACCTGTGTAGCTTGTTTCACAGTGGCATCCGATAACTCCTCTTTGGGCCTTTCACTGCAGAATTAATTTTCAGAAATATGTCTGTCTTTTTTTTGCCACAAAATTTTGACTTTGCACTGGAAAAAGAATATATTTTACTCTGTAAACATTCACCACAAAGAGTGCCATTTTCAGATGAGGAATGAGAAGATGATATATCTGCACAGTAGTTACTGCGACTGAAAAGTTATGTGGAAGAGCTGGTTTGTTATTTCGGTACACCATTACGAGTGGACTGGACAATGATCTACACCAACAGAAATGTCTTTTAATCTGATGTAAATGACCACAGAGGTACGGCAGTGATATCCAAGTCATTCAAGTCAAATTGTATTCAAGTCAATGCATGTAACAAAAACCCCCCCAAAATCCTGAGGAACAATTGTTTCATTTGTCCAGCTCTAGGTGGTTTTGAGAGGTGTTTTGTGAGGGGATATGTTCATCGGTAGGCCTAATTTACACCAATATTATGGGAATGCAAACAGGGCTAAGTGCATGTCAAATCACCATCACACAATTGCAGCAGCTAGGCTGCTCATATCATATTCCATTCATAAGAATATTTGGATTTCTGCTGGTTACGTTTGAAAATAATTTGTACATACATTCACCCAAACATGTATATCAAATCCTTGCCTAAGTTGCTGTAATTTCTGTAAGTTATACTCATTTTCAATATTTTGAGTTAGGACTTAAAAGAAAAATGTCAGCAAAAGTTACTGGAAGGTTCTACACACTGCCTATTCTACATGCAATCACTAAATGTAATCTTAGGACTGTTGGCAAAACGTTTGGTTGAATTAGGGTCTACAAGGAAAATGTCAACAAAAGTTACTAGAAGGTTCTACATACCACCTGTTCTATGTGCAATTACTAAGTGTAATTGTAGGCCTGTTGACAAGCCGTATTATATTTCTCTGATGCAAATTGATTTGCTGCAACGTGACCTTGCCTCCTAAATTTTCCAAAATTATTGGAAATGTTTACCCATGAAAGAAAAGAGGTCCTTAGGAACACCTTTCATCACAATATTGGTGTACAGTATGTGATGAAAAGTTTCCTTTTTTGTGCATGAAGCAGTGTTCGCTAAAGGTGCTGTATTTCGTAAATCCCACATATGTCTCTTGAATCCCGCACAAAGATAAATGTTATGCTGGGAAAATCCTGCACACTTTGCTGCAGCTGAGCTCGTAGCTACAATTACAAACACAAACAACACATTGCAGTAGAATTGTTGCCATCGTTGTCTGCCATCTTCTCTGAAAATGTTGGCAGCTAAACACCTGGGATCAAAGCATTGTTCTCTGTGAGCTAATTATTAAAGGATTGGCTGACTTACGTGATGTTGCTAGGGGAACTATATGGAACTAGGATCGCCCCATAAAATAGTAAAATACCTTTGAGCTACTTCAACAGTTTTTCTTCACTTGATTTGGCATGTCTAAAAGTATCAGAACTAATTCAATTTTCCGTTCAATCGCCTTCTAATGAAAGCTTCCTGATGTTACTAACAAATACACTAAGCACCTATCATTAGTCTACTATTTGAATTGCTATAGCTAGGTGCTCAACTGCAGCATAACAGCATCAAACTTTTCTTTCATGCAAATTGCATTGTATTGATGAAGAGGAATCCTGACACCTAAAAGTATCTCAAAGGTTATTTTTTTACAGAAAAATGCTGCGTATTTTGTAGACCTACTTCAACATCTAATTTAGAGAGCTAGTGTTTCACCGGGTAGAAAATTGGTACCCGGGTACCCATGCACCTTTAAGTGTCGGGTACCCGATGGTATTTTAGTTTGGTACTTTGAAATTGTATAGGTCTACAATGCATAACACAATCCACCGCCCTCATCTCTGCAGACAACAACAATGGACTATGGGGTGCTTTAGGTCTATTTCAGAGGCTCGGTGTGCTTGACGTTGGATTTTCTTAAATTTGTTTGTGGCAATAGTTGATTGGACGTGTTTTGCCCAAGCCTAAGCAAACTACGAATGCACTAAAAGACGGGATGTTAATGCGTAATGAAACAGACTATGGCAGTGGGACTAGGCATGTGAAGGTGAGCAGAACAATAGCAGAAGGTGCGAATTGCAATCGTATCTGGCAAAAAGAAAAGTGAAGTTAAACGTGATAAATCATAATGCTCTGTCATGGCAGCTTAAATGTTTCTTAGCATATTCAGCAAGATACCAACATGCCTTGTGTACTGTGTTGGACATGACCTCTGGCCGGGTCTTCTGACTCAGAACTTGTTTTATAAGTTCTGTGAATAAACTACAGATAGTCTACATCTACAGTGAGTATACTGCACTTGTTCAGCAGCTGTGGCTGTTCATTTTACTCTACTTCACTGACATTTTTGTCAAGATCGGCCACTTAATATGGGCGGAGTCTATTTTAATTCTCCAGTGAACGAATTTGACTAAAAGTAAGTTAGCTGTTGGAATGCTATTACTCAACCAATGAGTTTCTGTAGTGCATTGTACACCAAGCTAAGCTGAACATAGTCGTTTACAGTGATATCAGGTTTCAGAAGAGTTCAGTATTTTCATGAATTATTGAAATGAAATGTTTTGATTTGGATTTGAGGTTCATTTTTGAAGAGCCTAGAGCTTGAAATGTAGCAGACTATCGCTGCTACTGCCCTCAAGTTAAGTGATAGTTTACTTTTGTTAAATGGCATTGGCACCGATGAATATTGGTAATACCAGGTGTGTTGTAAAAGCACCGGTACTAATAGGAACAGGCTAGGTGTCAGTAATGCTAGTCATGGTACCATCAATACTGGTAGAGACATGGGCACCTACCACTTTACTGCCAACCCTATCTGTCATACTGAATTGAATACCACTATGATCACAGTACTAATGTATATCCTGACTTGTACGTGGTAAACCACTATTGATTTAAAGAACAACTGTAGGCAATGACAGGAAGGAAATCGTAACTTACAGTACAGTACATGATGTATCAATACAACTGAGGGAATGTTAGATTTTGAGGAAAAGGTGATGACTCCAAAAATTGGGTCACATGTACTCAAACAGTAACTATGAGGTAGAGAAAATGTAAAGGAAGATAATAAGTACAATTGTTGTTTGAGAGCAGAGAAATGATCATACCTGTGTTTTACTATAACTGTGAGACCGCAGCATCTACCTTGTAAATATTAATGCTTAGCAGCTAGAATTTCAGCCAAACATTTGTTTATGCTCTTTTGAAAACACATTTCAAAGTTTCATTAACAAAGAATGACATTATCATTGTAAGGATCAAACCAGGATCTACGAGGGAGTGGAGGGAGGGGAGAATCCATGACGGAGTGGAGGGAGGGGGGTTATAGGCTTTGGTCTTTATTTTGAGCTGGTAGAGTCAGTTTTTACTAGTTATCTTTGCAGATGCCTGTTCATGTGCGTTGTTCGTTTGGAGAAGGATGTCACAGAAGAGGATGTTGTCCCTATAACTATTCATCCTCCTGTAATAACTTGATAGTTTGTTAATTGCTGATGTGGACAAAGAAGATTTAGAAAAAAAAAATCTAAAGATATCAAAGTCATGACTAATTTACATCATGCATGCAATAGACTCATCACACACACAGCTCTACAACATCTAAATAATCACAATATCTATTTTGAAGTTGAGTGTAAATATATGTTGTCACTCTGTGGATTAAGTGATCTTTTGTCTCTTTTTATTAAAAGATATATTAAATACTTAGCCATAGAAGAGCAACATTGAACAATGATGAGAATTTATTTAAATAAAAGCATTTCAAATTGAAGTCATAGTCAAAGAGTTAGAGTCAAATTAAGTCCGTGGTATCTGAAGCAGATAGTACACATGTCTATGACAGTGCAGTTCAGAGGTCGTTTCGTTTTGGGCATATATTTATTGATGAGCCTGTATGGTGCAACAATGATTAAAGCCATGTTGTTTCTATGCCATGTAAACACCCGATTTCTCTTTAAATCAAATTGCAGAAACAATTTGAAGTTAGTATTAAATGTTAAAGTACCTGTTTTATACAGGGGTACTCTGCCATTATCACTTGTAGTAATATTCCACAAGACAACACAAAAGTATATTCCATATGAAAAACTTATGTACTCATGTGAGACCAAACATTCCCATGAAATTTGTTACAAAATTCTTTTGTTTTTGTGTAGCTCAGTTTGTTTTGCAGCTGAATCTGTGTTACTTTAAGATAGGACGTCACATGTGTGACCATTGATAAGATTGTTCTCTTTAAAATGTTCAGTTCTCTATACGTACTAGAACTTAAATAGTACACCACAAAGTTATTGTATTCAACTTGACTTCAAGTGACCAGTCGTTTTTTATTTCTGACATAATAATGACTGTAGCTTACACTTAAGAAGTATATATAACATTCGATTTCATTAATTACTGAACCTTATTGCCAAAGATGAGAGTGCATTTGCATAAGCCATAGTGGGTTGCTTGATGAAAAGCTCTGGTCTGTAAATGTCCTGTACCATCTTTGTTTTTTTTTGTATGATTTTTGAGGTAGAACCCACTTTTTTCTGATTAGTGTGGTGGACGTAGTCTTAGGATGTACTGTGCAAACACTGTGAGTCAGCCTTTTGTCTTTAAGGGAGAATTTGCCAAAGTTGACCCATTCTGTGAATAGAAACTTAAGGCGCACACTTTCAGCATTTTTCCGAAAGCTAGCGTTTACAGAGTTACTGGTATAGAGGGCAGTTAGAATCTCTTCAGCATTAGAAGTGTGTGAGATTCAGTTGTAGTAAATTAATTTATTAAAATTAATTATAATGTATTTTCTTGACAGGCACCACATAGAGGAAAGTAAATTTACTGTAAGTTGAATCAAATTTGAAGATAAAAAAATCGTTAGACCTCTCCGAGTCCCTGATCAGGTCCCCGCATCTGGAGTCTCCACTGTATTGTGACAATTGTTTTAAGGCATCTTTTACTTTTCAAGTCCTTCATCATTTCTCAATTTGCTTCTACTCTCTTCTCTTTTGAGATATTTTCAAGATCAAAAGTATGGAGGGGCAAGGGAAGATTCTGAACTTGCCTGTTTTTTAAATGCCCCCCAACTGCCAGTACAGCACCCAGTGCAATCCTAGTATCATACCTAGTAACCATACTCACTACCGTCTGTACAGTGTTCCGGTTTCTGCAAACTTTCTGCTAAGCTGCTATGACATGACTTTGACGCATTGACCAGTCAATTTGGCACACTGTTGCGCATGGGCACAGTGCACAGTCATTGTGCCAGGGAATTTTTTTGTTCGAGTCTTTATTGCTCATAATTCATTACTTTGATGTAATGTACACATTTTGGTAGAGAAAACACTGACATTGGTGATGATGGTTTGCAAATAATCTTCTAAGATGTGTATACTGTCAAAGGTCATCCAAATTATGTGATATTGTTGTCAATCTGACAAACAAATCATTTTGGACTTTGACCAAATTCAGACTTCAAATGAACATGTGGTAAAAAATGATGAATATTTGCAATTAATTTGCATCTCAAAGAGTATTTTGTGAGTGTGTCCATGGTACACCAACATACTGTAGACAATTTTGGACAAAAGTCCATGGTTGCCATTAAACAACCAACTTGAAGTTGCTAAAACTTTAATAATGTTCACTATGACATTCAGTTTTTAACAATGTGTGTGGACTTGATGCATTGAATAACCATCAAATCAAGTATTGGCTAGTTAATTAAGCAGTTACGTATCATGACCTTTTAATCTTGTCATTTGTGACAAATGTGGATGCTGGTATTATTCCAGGTTGCCATGGCCACCAGAGTGCTGCTCTCAATTTGAGTGGAGAGGACACCCTTCCTCTTGCTCTGCCGTTCGTACAAAGAGCTGCTACGTGGTCTTCATCTTTAAATGTCACAATTATAAATAATTTCTGAATACCTTCATCACTTTTAAAATTAGGCTAGATCCAAGGCTATCTTTTAAACTAAAATATCTCTGAAGCATAGTTTTGTATTTTAGAAAAATCAACAAAAGACACCCTGAAACACTACTTTAGGGAGACGATCTGGCAGTCTGACCAGATACGGAAATTAATCACAACACTCTTTTCATGTGCAATGCTGGATTTTATGATGTATTGGTAATGTGCTTGTTCACCATTAACATGATAACATCAGCAAGGAAACAATCCATTAGAGGGTCAAGGACACCTTGATGTGTCACCCTTGGCACAAGTGTTGACCATGCCTTGCTGAAGGTATTTAATTGTGTTAGATGTGCCCTCAGAGAGATCCTTTTTCTTTGGTGAAAGTTAAGAAGAAAGACAACCATTTGATCTAATCTTCATTGCTAAGGGATTCCAATACAGTACTGTGCATTGTGTACAGCACACTTAAACTGACGGTTATATGTACTGGGCTCACAGTCTAGTATGGTACTTGGTAAGGTCTTCTGCACTGTACTGTAGAGCTACAATACACAATTAGGTTGATTTAGCCCAAGGAATTTTATTAATGAAGTGATTACTTCACACTAATTGGGTCCTGTGGAGGCTCTATCCTAGCCTAACATTTTCTGTCTTTCTGTAAAGTACCGGGTTAACAGAAATCCAACATTTCTTTTCACAAGTTTGTTTTTTTAATTTCCAACATTATCTCATTTTTTGTAATGAAGGTCTTAGAGTTTCAAAGAGGCTCTTAATCTGTCGCTTTACGAGAATACTGTAGGTACAACAGTGTATTACGTCACCAATGGCAAAGTTTTGTGCCTGTGTGTACACAGCCACAGATTTTTTTTTAGTGGCCTCACAAATTGAAAATTTGCAGATATTTCAGCTTTATGCAAGACATAGTTCTATGATGTCTTTAACTGTAATGTATGTGAATTGTGCTAGCATTTTGAATTCATTAGCGTTCATTAGGCTGTATACACTTTTCCTATATGTTAGCATGGACCACAGTGTTACCTTCTTGTACATGATCTGCTTTCTGTCAGTTGTAAGCTTTGACTCACGTCTTCATGGTTTTATCTGTAGTGTTTTTATAGATCTATGATTTGGTTTTAAATGCATTGAAATTTACATGATTGTAAACAGATATTGACACAAGGAAGAAGTAGGAGTGTCTGATTTTGTGTACTTCTCATGCACCCAGATAATATATTACCACCCTTTTGTTTTGGCCATTATTTTAGTATTTTGCTTGTGTAAGTTAATCTTAGGAAAACCTTTAGTTTGGTGCCTGCAGAAATATTTTACTGATCAATTCATTCAATTGGTCTCTGTGATTGTTATGTTTCCACGTGGTGGTCCTAGAACCCTTCGGATCTCTTTGGGACCTCTTCTCTCCCGCTTCCCTTAAGAAGAAGAATGTCATAATGTCGGTAGATTGGTAGACTTTTGTAGATCTAGCTTTTCACATTATTGAACACAAAAATGTAAGCAGAGTGCCAAACCAATATTGATACAAATCATATTAAGATATGATTGATAGCGTGATTATGGAATGGATGGAGAAGGGTAGGAAATGGGTGGGGAAGGGGTAGGGTGGGACTGGGTGGGGAAGGGGTAGGGTGGAACTGGGTGGGAAAAGGGCAGTGTGGGCACTAGGCTTTAAGGGTTCAAGTTAACATTATGAAGTGTCTTATCACACCCATCTGGATCATATTGATTATTGTTACAAATCATTCCAATTGAAGAGAACAATTTATCTGGCAGAATTTATTTAGAGGAACAGTGTAACAAATGTTTGACTTTCTCCGGTGAGCATTGGAGAAGTACCGTACTGCAAACCATCGCTGTAAAGGGAATCGCACAGTATGGACACAAACACAGTATATACTGCACCTGTTGTGCATGTCCATATTAGCACTAATACTGTATATACCTGACAGATCATGAACATCGATCTATCTACAGCTAGGTATGTACATACACAGACTTAATTGTAATTATTACATACATAGCTAATGACTTGTGTCTGAAGATCTCCCCAGATGAATTATCTCCATTTCCTTGTAGAAGGTAAAATCCTCTCATAGACTCTAGAGGATGGTGTGCTGTGCTATATATCTCATAACAATCATTCCTGTATGCAGTTTGATGGCTCGGCGAACGGAAATGTTGATATTACGTTGTTTATCACAGTAATAATAAGGGATGTTTGTTGTTGTTATTATTAGCTACAACAGTGGAATGTGGATATATTACCCCTTCAGGAATTAGGCAGAATGTGGCTTCATATCCGGATCAACACTCCAGAGCAGGGATGTTTTGGACTTAATGGCAAACCTTAACTGCAGACCCATCAGTGTGTAGATACATATAGAGCTTTACAGGTAGTAATGATCCCCTACAAATATCATTGATCATTGATCTTGCTTTTATATTCCTTTTGCGGTCTTGATGATAACTGGAACCTATGTAATCACGATGGCTTGTGTTTATGTGGGACTGTTTGTGATGCCGTTTTTTGTAAAGACAATATCTCCAGAAATATTCCTGGATTGATCTCATATTTGGTATTTGCTGGCACATGAATTATATATTGATCAAACGAATCTTCATGTTTTTGGTCGAACGGCAAATGCAAACTCCTTGTGAATATTACCTCAAGAATGGAAAATTGGGGTGACTTAATATCTGGGATAGGTATGAACCATATTGATTACAAGAACCCTATCATTTTTGGTTGAAATCAAAGGTCACCTGAGGTGAGCAAATGTCAAATTGTGAAAATTGTTGCTAACATAGTATCTTAAAGGGAAATAGGGCGTTTAGAATACACCGACAATACATGCAAACGAAAATTGCGAAAATCATTGCTAAACCATTCAGTCTCATCAATAAACATCTACCAAAGCTTCATCTTCTCAAAACATTATGCATGTGATGAGTAACAGAAGATTCATCATTTGAATTTTGAAAAGTTTGGGTGAACAAATTAGTGTTGAGTAACAAACAATTGAATTTCTATCAGTGAGGAGCTTATTTCTTGAAAAGAAGGATACTGTCCTTCCTTATTTTGAATAATCTATCATTCTACGTCTACAAACATTGGTTTCAAAAATATGGATGTTTTCTCTAAAACAAACGCCCTATTTCCCTTTAAGAAAAGAAGCTTGATCTCATATGGTCTGTCAATGGAGAACAAGGTAGAGAACAAGAACCCTATTGTTTTGGTGGTGGTGGAAAGTTGGCTGAGGTTACAAGGTAAAATCTTGGTAAACACATTGACTTGCCTGGATAGATCATGTTTTGTATAAGAAGCATATATTTTGCTTGAGGTTAGTTGAAAGGTCATTTGAAGTTAGCAGAGATTAAACTGTGAAAACCTTGTAAACTGTGTAGTATATTAAGAATGGAATCTTGGACGTGTATATATCGTTGTATCACGTTATCACGTTTATGAACTCTTTTCATCTTTTTGTGGAGGTCATATTTAGTATAGTGGTGCGGATTTCTTTAGATTTTGATCGATTTAGACGATTGCTGTGCAGAGATTGAATATGGCAGCCAAACTTTATCATCAAAGTAGAATGGATACATACAGTGCTGCAGAGTGCTAATTTGGTCACTTGTTATCACATTCAAATTGATGATCACAAACTGCATACTACAGCACAATGTTTTGTGTTGTCAGCCTCTTGTCATTTTACTTGACGTACTGCAGCTGTCTTGATTTGCAAGAACTTTGATGTGGCCAATGAATTTCAGTTATTCCTGACAATTAACAAACTGGGATATCACATGGCAGACATATACATGTACATGTAACCCCTCACTTAATACAGTAATGCATTGTTTTTTACTTAAGTAGTGCTGATTTCACCAAACTATGAAGGGGAAGATCAGAATTTACTTTTCCAGCCAATTCCTTTCCTTTTCTTGTCATGTCCTTTACATAATGGCCATTTCATAATCATGACATGCAATTTATTAGCTTTGTTTATGTTTGCAACACAGGTCATCTCAACTATGTAAACAAACATGCAATATCAATGGAAGAATAAAAAGCAAGCAATTTATACAATTAATACAACAGGATCAAATATAGTCCATGATAACAGGCGTTTTCTTCGGCCGTTTAAGTGCAAGCACTTTGTTTTTACGGAAAAAATGCCATCACATGACCAATAAACAAAATGGAAAATTGCAAATATTTTGTCTACAGTAGCTTGAATGAAAGTTTGGCCATTTAGAGTTAGTATTTGAAACTTTGAAAGCAGTATTCTGTGAAGTGGGAATGCTTAGGTCATATGTTGGCTCTTGTGTTTGAGTATTTAAATGCAATGTAACTCCTTTGCAGCAATCAGAAACTATGTACAGGGGATTCTAGTCCAGTATACCCCCATCCCCCACCTCACCCCCTTTAGGAATGAAATACTAAGTAGACTCAACAGTTGGTGTTAAAGAAGAAATTGTATTTCTTTAAAAGCAAAGCTTTTTATACTTTTAAAACCAACACTTATGAACACAGAATGGTATTTTCTCAAAGTAGTGAAATATGGTAGCCATATTTTTACAAGAAATAAGTTCCTCACAGACAGAAATTCAGTTTTGTTTTTGGAATACAGAATAATTTGCCCACCCAAAACTTTCAGATATTCAATTGATGCAATTTTTGTAACCCTTCTCTTGAACACTTTTTGGGGAGATGAAGCTATGGCTGGACGCTTTTTGTTGAGGCTGAATGGTATGATAATGACTAGAGGTACAGTGTTTTTCTTGTTTGCCATGTTGGTTTATTTTACAGGCGGCATTTCCCTTTATTAAGTACGTCCAAGCAGTCCATTCTGTTCCCTTGAGGTAGTCGGTGGCATTATTAAAATAGAGGCAAATCGACAGTCATGTGTCGTGAGTGTCAGGTGACCTTTTACCAACTATTTTTATGTGCATTTATTTGGACTGTTCATGTTTGAATTCCTATGGCTGTAGACTGATCAGGCATGTTGGTGTTATTGTTTTCACTATTCATGTGAAACCAGATCGAGATAATTTATGTCATTATTGTGCAAGGTCTGTGATACAGATAACACAGTGGAACGTTTGTAACTTTGTATCGTGACACTATTGCATGGTTTGTATTATTTGAACCATTGTGCATAATGTGCATAATGTATAAGAATTAATGTTGTATATGTAATGATACCATTCATTCATGTCACAGATTCAGTTACACTTAAGCTCATTATGGAAATCTTCATGAAGTCTATGCCAGCAAGTGCTCAGTTGATATGAAGCTATTTGTTATTTTTTTTCAGTAATTCTTTGGTATTTTAAAATTTGTTCCATGCATACACAGTTGAAGATTAAATTAGCAGGTATATAGATTGACTGATGACCTGTTTGCAGTTTTGTTACTGTCATCATTTTCTGACATTTTATCACTGTGTTGAAATTTGCAATGCGGTGTTCTTCTTTTCAGTAGCCACCTCATCCTAACTTGTCACCCCTCCCCCCTTCCCTTCTCCTGATGCAGTATTGTTAATGGTACTTCTATTATATGTACAGTAGCGTTGCTAACAGACAACCATCCATACCCATGACTGATCTACGAAGACAATGATCAGAGTATGATCTCAGTTAAGTTTTTTGACTGATCTTGATCTCAATGTTCTTTTATTTTTTTGGATTCAGTGCACACTATGTAATTTCCATACCAGGTTTATGGTGTATGTGAAGGAAGACCTTGGCAACTACCTATCCTCATTTAACAACAGAGGCCATATGAAGAGGGAAGAGGGGGGGATGGTCAATGTTTGTGCCAACTATTTTAATTTTGGAGGACTGGTCCCTCTCTGTGTGCAAAAGTTAGGAGGGATTTGTGCAAAAAGGGGAGAGATAAATCATGTGGCCATTCATCCTTATACTTTCATGGTAAATTGCCTAATTCTAGCTGATAAAGTTGTATACCAGTTCATCTCATTATTGTGTTTACTGCTATTGTAATCTATATTGCTGTCTGAAATTGGCAATGATAGGTAAATGGAGAAGACAAGTTCTTACCAGATTCCATACAGTTTGCAGATTGTTATGTGTTTATTAGTTACAGAATGAATCTATTTAGGTCAGCTATGACCGTCCAGCATGATTCTTGTTCGGGTGGTTTTCAATTAGGAATTTTGCAGCCCAAAGCCAATCGATGCACTCACAATGCGTGATCTTTAATAGAACTTTGGTAGCAAACTTATGCCAGTGCCGTACCTGTACAAGTATCTTGTTGCAGCAAGAACTACAAGACTGTCCTTCAGGATTTTGCCAGCTCTCTGAATCTGTATTTCCATGACATTATTCAGTGGGTCCATACACTGTATACTCAATAGGAGACAGTTTGACTCACTGTAGTCATTGGTAGTCTCAGTTTCATTGGACTTTACACATGAAGAGTCTGCATTGTTGCTCACACTGCATCAAATTTACGAACCAAACCGATGGCTTATTGGAAACACTGCTGACCAGAATTAAAATTAAAACAAGCTTATTTTTTTTTTTTTTGGCCAATTCCTTTTCAAGTCTGAATGTGGCATTTAAAACATCACAATTTGTGGTGGTAGTGGTACTTTCTCTGTTTCTTCTTAAAATCATGCAACAGTTTGTAATTCTTTTTTACACTGAGGTTTTGTCGGTGCCAGTAAAGATGGGTCATTCCATCTGCCTCCCCCAGTTCCCATGTTTTCAAAATGTGTACTACTGTTGTGCCTTAAACATCATCAGTGCTGCTGCGTGGTCCTCCTACCTAACAACAGTTTTCCTTTTTTGCAGCCATTGTTGTTCCTCATGACTAGAATCAATATTAAAATGAGGTTGCTTTTGGTGACTTCCATACTGCAACCTCTCTTTTTATGTAACATGACCAGCAGAAAGCAATTAATATTGTTCTGAAAGAGTTATCTTCATCCCACACTTCTGCTCCCGGGTTCTTGAAAGTGTTTTATGTTTGCTTTGTCAGTACCTCAGCCTGTCCTCTCAAGTGTCTCTAGACTCAGGATTCTCTCAGATGGCAATTGACGTCTGATTCAAGAAACTGCGAACAACCGAGAGACCGTTGCCGTAGTGATCTTGGCAGAGAACTAGTCTATGCAGCATGGCATCATCTTTTGATTCTCAATTAGCGATATCACACACTGTAGGATTTTATTATGGATAGACACCATCCATGTACAGCAATGAAGATAATGACGATGATTATGCTAGTGTTAAGGCAGCGATAATTTCACTTTACACACTTCACCGAGGATCAGTTCTAGTTTGGACATTTTGTTACCCACTAGTCATAATCTATACTTTTCATCCTCTTTCCTACAGTACCAGGCATTTAATTACAACCGTCTCTCTGTCAAGAATAACTCGGATGTGTCGATAGCGAGCGGCGTGCTTCGTTGTTGAGTCAGAATAATGAAGCTCGGAGTTGGTGCAATAATGACGGAGAATTTCTTAATTTGAAGATGGTATGTGGAATAAAAGTCAGGAAGAGGCATGAACTGTTCGTAAATATTGCTTTATTGATCTTCTTTCTCTCTCGAGGATTACCACGGTAACATTGCTATTTCAATTTGGTTTGACCCAGTGTCGCAGGCCACCCCGTGATTATGATGAATATCCGTAAACCGTTCGATGTGTGTGATTGACTTTTCTAGTCTATGAAGGCTTTCATTGGTATCGATTACACAAATTCATGAATATGTTGAATATGTTGGACGATACCAACGTGGCGCTTGAATAAATAACTGTGATGCAATCTGTTCTTACCCATAGGGTATGAATTGTTACTGCAGGGTAGTATTAAATATGAGGTAGCACTGCTTTTTCTGCTACAGTATGTTTTGCTGATTTTGCACTCTTCCTTTCTGTATTATGTGAAAGAAACCTGTATGCATTTTTCACAAGTGGATTAATTTTATTTTAAATGTGTCCTCATATACCCACGCAGTACATGTGTGTTCAAGTTTTCTTGTATATTTATGAAAGTAGCAGGTACTCCTTTTGGCGATGAACATTACTCTGGAGGCTGTAATTTCAAACCATATTGCCGGTTGTTAGAACTGAGTGAGTGAGTAGTTGTCTATTTTGTGAAACAGCCGCACATACTCTGGAATTTTAAAGCAACGTGTCATAAAAGAACTGTAGAAGAACCTTCGTTCAAGGCTTTTTTTATATGTGATAACAAAAACATCGTGAAGGGGCCATATTGCTGGTAGTGTCTGAAGATTTGGAGAATGGCAATAGAAGACTGCATATCTAGTCCTATTAAGCAATATTTTGTCAGCATGGCATTACAGTATGTTGTTCTATTGAAATGGAAAGTTTGGTACATCTTTTTTCACATTCCATTTTGGACTTCATTGTTGGTTTTCCCAACAGAGTTTTGATATGCAGTAGTTTGCTCCTGTGAGGATTTCTATAAATACTGCTTTGACAACTTGCAAATAAGTTACTGACCTCATTTGAGTGGTTTTGGAATTTTCAATTTGAAATTGCTGCAGTTCTTCTGCTTATCCAAGGTGTATAACTTATCCCATGGGGTTTGTCTGGAGATGATATTGATCAGAATGTAATATGTGTGCAGGTACTGTAGAGATACACAGCACTGTATTTGTAGCTTTTGTGCAGACAGTAAATGGTATATATCTAGGTTGCAGCTACATTGTGCAAATTCTTCTACCAATAAATGGGGCTTTTTATGATGGCATTTTGTGATCAAAGCTGAAGTACATGAAAAAAATTGACTGTACTTTGCTCCTTTCTACCATGTGACCATTACTCAAGTAGGAGGTATCATATACCTACAGTATTGTAGAGATTGACCGCCTTTTTCTTGATCCTGTTATAGCATAGGCATTGTGTATGGAGTACAGAGCAGACTTTCATAAATTCTTGTTAAAATGTTCAATTATTGCATACTAAGTTTACATGCACATTATTGTATTCTACAGCACTTGCCTTCTCTTCAGTGTGATATAATGATAATGATGAATTAAGGATGATGTTATAATGATAATAATGAACTGAGGATGATAATTTAATGATAATGAAGAATTTAGAATGATGATATAATGATAATGATGAGTTAAGGATGATGTTATAATGATAATAATGAACTGAGGATGATAATTTAATGATAATGAAGAATTTAGAATGATGATATAATGATAATGATGAATTAAGGATGATGTTATAATGATAATAATGAACTGAGGATGATAATTTAATGATAGTGATGAATTGAGGATGATGATGATGATAATGATGAATTTAGAATGATGATATAATGATAATGATGAATTGAGGATGATGTTATAATGATTAATATCATAATGATGATGATTATCAGGATAGTGATAATGATATGCAGTGGGAATCTGCAGTAGATATGAAACTGATGTTTTGAAGTTGGTCGACTGGTACTGCAGATGATGATATTGCTTTCTATGCCAAAGGTCATTTGAGGTCAAGAATAGTCGAATTGCAGTGGTGTCACCATAGGGGGCATGTACTACCCCCAGTCATGTTTCGACCCAAAAGATAAATTTACTTGAAAGCACATCTAAGCTAAATTTGTTGAGAGTGGGTGAGGTGTACAATAAACAGAATTGTAAATGGTTTGGTTTGCGGTGGTGTTTTTGGCCAAAAATCCTCTGGTGCACTCTGATTTAACCAGTGGTGACATTCTGCTTAGATAGTATATGAAGATGAACCTAGGACTTTTGCTCATGCTAACCTTAAGATTTTTCAAAAGATAAACATGTGGCTTCCAAAATGGCCAAACAATTTGATAAGTAGAGATATTCTAGACAAAAGCAATGCTAATTTTTACCATTTTCCATAGATTGATGTTTATCTTTATTGCTTGAGAAATTGCAGACATTACAGTAGGTCCCTATTTCAAGGATAAGTACATGTATGCAGCTTACAGTAGGACACCCAGAAAGTGCCAGTTCTTACCACCTGGGTAATTTGTAAAGCCACATATTTTTAGTTATGCTTCTTGCCATTTTTGCTGGGACTCCACTTGGATAGAATATGCAGGCAAACAAACAAAGTTTTGCTTGTGCCTACCTAAAATTATTTTAAAGGTCATGAACTTGCAGTCATCGAATGACCAAACAGGATTTAATATGAGGAAATATGGTAAATAAAAGCAGTCCAGATTATTGATTCCTTGTCGAAGGCATTCAAGGAATCTATGTGATGGTGATTTTGGTTTGGTATGTGTGTGTGTGTTGGTGCGTGTGTGTAACAACAATCTTGTTAGCACCCTAGTTTTTGGAAGGAAAGTAGAAGATAGGTGAAAGTTGGTGTGTGGGTAGAACATATAACAAAATCTCGACTGGGATTGTTTTTGGTGTGAGTCAAAAGTCATATGAGGTCACCAGCAGCCAGTATGTAGAACAAAGTATGTTGTAGTATCTCAGGAACTACATGTTGCATGAACTGCCAATGTGGAGAGTATTTACTGCACTAATTTTTGATTAAATAACATTGTGATGATTTTCTTGGGGGTCAAAGGTCATATTGGGTCATCAGAGGCCATAATGTGAAAAGCTTGTAAACATTTATTAAGGCTCTGACTTTTGAAAGGAAAGTGCAAGACAGATCAAAGTTGGTGTGTATGGAGGACATATAAAAATTCTTGCTGGGATTGTTTTTGGTGCATGTCAAAGGTCATCTGAGGTCACCAGTAGGCAGAATGTGAATAACCAATTTTTGCAGTATCTGAGGAGCCACATTTTGCATGAACTTCAAACTTGGAGGGTGTGTACTTTCTTCTAAGTAAGAAGATTGTTGAGGTTTTTTTATTTTGAGGTCAAAGGTCATATTGGGATATCAGAGGTTGTACAGTGAAAGGCTTGTTAAGTTGCCTCGTAGCGTAGGACACTCGGAAAGTGCTGTTTTTGTCATGTGTCTGTAAAGCCAAATATTTTATTGTATTCTCTGTGGAAAAAGATGCTTGATTTTTAAAATTGTCATAACACTTAGCACATACAAATACTCCCATTTGGGCATATCTATAATCACATTTTTCTAGTTTCAGTTTGTGGTTGACATACAGTGGTAGACATGTACAGCTTGGAAACTGCTTTAAAAACGAAGTGCCCCCCAAAATGTAAATAAATGTTTTTTTTGTTGTTGTCATGTACGCCTACAGTTTTTCCACAATTGCTGCTTCCAAGTCTGTAACGTATACTGTACGTTATTCTTTATTGATCCGAGCGTGATCAGTTTACCATACTGTACAGTACTGTACTTCAGTCACTCAAGTGACTGAATTCATAAACATACAATTTACAAGTCTCTCTGCTTACTGCAGTGTGCCCACAGCTGCAACAATTGCCAGTGTTGTGATGCAGTATCTGCCATAAACTTTATTTAAGCAAATTATGTCATTAATTAAGTCAAAGTCTTTGGGTCCCTCCCCCAGTAAATGTGTTTAATAAGTATTCACAGGAGACAGTCCTTTAATTTCCCTTCCTCCGCAGAGTTTCACATCATTGATAGAGGATGTCATAACAATGCTTAGTCATTTGTGTAACTGCAGGAAAAGCATGCTGTATGCAATATCAAGCACTGTCATTGTAAGTGGAGGGATTCTACCTTCATCGGCATTTCAATCTTTTGACACCTGTCATCTTTTTTTCTCTTTCCTTTTCTTTCAGATGGACCATCTAAATTGTTAAACACTCCGTAAACGCTGCACGGCACTTGCGTGTTCCCAGGAGTCGCTTCACTCTCCGAATTTCTTTTTTTTTTGGTGCTGATCCTGTTTTTTTTTGCCTTTTGAGAGAAGAAATAAAATGGGCCGATATCGCCTGCTACATCTGATCATAACGGCAGCAGCCACAGCTAGCTTAATGTTCTTTTTCATGCAGTCAGGATGCAATGAACTTGAACAGGAATCAAACATCGTTGGAAAGATGGTGCCGAAAGAGCCTCACGTTGTATATGATGAACAGAACGTTGAATATGAGTACAGCCGGAACATGCCCCTGATATTCATCGGAGGTATGCCCCGGAGTGGAACCACCCTGATGAGGGCGATGATAGATGCTCACTCAGATGTGAGATGCGGAGAGGAAACGAGAGTTATACCAAGACTTTTAGGGATGAGAGCCCAATGGGAGAAATCTCCTAAAGAACACGCTAGATTAGAAGAGGCTGGTTTGACGGGGAGTGTGATAGACGATGCTATAAGTGCTTTCATATTAGAGGTTATTGCCAAACACGGAAATCCAGCTCCGAGACTCTGCAATAAAGACCCATTCGTATTACGTTCCACCAAATATGTTCATAAAATATTTCCTAACAGCAAGTTTCTTCTGATGATACGAGACGGGAGGGCGACCGTCCATTCTATCATTTCTCGTAAGGTGACGATCTCTGGCTTTGATATAAAGAGTTACCGGGATTGTTTGAAGAAGTGGAATTTAGCTATTGAGAGCATGTACAATCAGTGCATGGAGGTGGGACCAAAGTGGTGTAAGCCAGTCTATTATGAACAGCTTGTGCTCCACCCAGAAGAATGGCTGAGGTCAATCGTTGAATTCTTGGATTTAGAGTGGGACAATGCCGTTCTTCATCATCAAGATTACATTGGGAAAGAAATTTCTTTATCCAAGTAAGTTTCAACATCTTATGAAAATACGTCACTCCTACTTACTTTTCTTAGCATAATGACTGCACTCCCATCTACCATGTCATGAATACTGGTAAACTTTAAGCCTCCCTACAATGCCATTTGGGCTGAACCAGTGTAGCACCTCTTTCTCATTTTTTTCCCTCCTAATTTGCCTAAATGACAGGAGGCAGCGATATCCATATTTTCAGATTTGTATCATCAGCAAGCTCATTTTCTCTAAAAAAGACATCCGGACTTACACATTTACACATTTCTTCTAATGATTGTCATGAAAATCACTGTAGGAAATCATTATTTTCCCAACACTGTTTGTGTGTAAACTGGCTTGTGTGCACACAAAGCATTTAGCATTTATTGCTCCAGACACCGTATCATCAGAAGATTCACACTGCACCATTCAATGGTGAATGGGGGATGTTGTTGGCTGTTTTAATCCTTTCTCCGCAGTATGAATTTTACAATCTCATTGTACAGTACGTCATTGCATCTTGCTCCCCGTTTATTGCACCGAGAATTCCACGATATTGTACAAGTGCAATGCCTGGTCTGATTATCAACCATTTTCATAGATTATTTTCTTGTCAATAAATTAAAACAACATCCCATTACCGTCAGAATTATTCCGAGCATTCAAAGTATCCAGGAATTCTTTCTTATATCTGAATTGATACTAATTCTTGTTTATAGATAAAATCTATTCCCTTGTAACTCTGTAAAAGTTTCAGTTGTCATTTCCAAATTTCTAAATTGTGGGAGCAATGTGATAATCTTTTCTGTAAACTTTGTAGGCTGTCTCTGAACATGAATTGGCTAACTGTTGTGCATCAATATGGAGGCAACATGCAGTATAAACTCCTGCTTGAGTATATTAGGATGTACATAGTAGACAAATACTTAAACACTCATTGGTTACACTAATTTATTGCTTGACTTAGCACAATCCTCTCCTGAATAAAGTTCTAGCATTTTGCCCTCTCTGCTCTGGATTGGCCTTGTTTATACTTTTGTTGATCCTGTGTGTTCTATAGCTGTCCCAAACTGTGCTCATAGTGCAAGTGAAAGTTCAGATCTCTCTCAGTGCAAAGCATAGAGGGTGCAATGCTAGAAGTTAATTCTGAAGGGCAATGTGCTAAGTTAAACAATGCATTAGTGAAAACAAGAGGTACAGTAATGTAAGTGAAGTCACTCATGGTTACCCATACCTGTGAGGTTCGCAGATTTTGCTTTGGTTTTGTTATTTGGATGTGCTTTGTAAGGTTCATCTATATACATCCAGTATCGCATTCGATAGCCATAAGAACGTTTTTGATATCTGCTTATACCAGTATGTACATAACATTGATACATAGTTCTAGAAATGATACTTTGTGGTACACATGGATAAAAGCTATTTGTATAAATTAGCAGTCCTGAAATATTCTAGGCTAGTGTACCACATTGCATGAAAACTTTGTTGGAAAGTACTGGAAACTTTGTAATTTGTAATAACAAAAAATGAAGCAATCTGTTTGGTTGATTGTTGTAACGTCATACATGGGAGACTTGAGTGGTATTATGCATTCACTGTATGCGTTATATTGTACAACATATGTACATCGCCCTCGTTACTTAACGGTCTGGTGACATGAAAATGACATTTTGAGGTATTGGGTGCATTAGGCATTCAAAATGTTGAAAATAGCCACAAATTGCGTCAAAATCTGTCCAAAATTGACAAATTTACAGACAAATTAGTGTCTCACAGCTGTGTCATGAATAAACATTGGCTAAGTATAAAAATTTGTGATGTCAGGAGAGGGACTCCCAGGATATGTCTTATGTTAATCCTTTGTTTATGTAACCTTTATTTCAAGGTCATTTGAGAATTTCATATGCCCAGAGGGTTTTATTTCGGAAGCATGTGTTTTCTCCTTCAAAAATATCGATATCACGCACCAATGTGAAACTCAGTAATTAAGTAATTAAGAGGCAGAATATATAGGGTTAACAAAAGAAAAACTGGCACTGTGCAACACTCCACGTCATCTGTTTTGCATTTTCTTCAAACTTTGAAAAGTCATATCTCAAAAACGGTAACAGATATAAACAAAATTCCAACCGATTTTCACTGAGGGTTTTACTTTGTAATGTTTGCATGAAGGAAGCTCTTTTTTGGAAGCACGTCACACGTCCTTTAAGTTAGCATTAACGTTAGACAGCAGTTATGAACAGGTGTGGTCTAGCTGTAAAATATCTGTTTTCACTTTGAGATTACAAGTACTGTTAAAAGTTAAAATATCTACTACCAATAATAGTAAAAAGTGACCCATCTGAAGAGAAATTTTTTCTCGTGATTTTGTTGGAAGGCTAGGCGTACAGGTAGCACTGACACTGACAGTTTCTAGTAGTAACACTAAGCTACTGTATTTGTTTTATAATTTGTCAAGATTAAAAGCCAAACAGTGTTGCAATATCTTGCAATGTTCATACTGTTTTTTTTTTTGTAGGTATTTGGTATGCCTCATTTAAAGTGAGTTAAATGTGGACAATGTATTGATGGAGGTTGCAGAATGCAGATGTCACACAATTGCCCACAGGTCACATTTGTTTGATTAAAACAGAATGCACGTTCTACGAACATCCATAGATCCTCTGGAGATTTAGGACCTGAAATAATATTGCACTTGACAATGTTTCAAATGGACTCATTCCCCTGCAAATGTAATTCCTGAGCAATTTTAATTATATTTTTTGATTTAGTTCGACTAAGAGTACTGC
This sequence comes from Stichopus chloronotus, assembly GCA_021234535.1. Lineage (NCBI taxonomy): Eukaryota > Metazoa > Echinodermata > Holothuroidea > Aspidochirotida > Stichopodidae > Stichopus > Stichopus chloronotus. The sequence goes on along the minus strand of CM037837.1, from coordinate 25,232,758 downwards.
TGCACTTCTTTGCAATGCATTTGGACATTAATGCATTTGCAGTTTTCAGGTGGAAGTTGTTATCTGTAGTGGTCGTTATGTACGATGTTATAAAATAAATGTACCAGGAACTGTTCATGAAAAGAGCATATTTGAATTCAACTTATTACTTTTCTGTTACCTGTATTCTTATCGATATTCTCTACAAATTGACTTGATAAATGTAACTTGTACCAGCTAGGATGATGATGTATCAAATAGATGGCCAAGAAAGAGTTGTTACGATGGATTCTCGAAAAAAGAAGCTCCTTAATGCAGTACCCTTTCTCTCATCTGTTTATAGTATGGGAAGTTCCTGTTGTCTGTTTACAGGGAGGGTGCAGTGTAAAAGTTATGCCACTCATTTTTGTTTTGGATGATAATCTTTGTGGTCATGATGCTGTGTGTGTGTGTATGTGTATGTGTGCTCCTTTGTGTTTGTGTGTCTGACACCTTTCTTGAAGCAACAGTCTTCAATGTTTTTTGCACAAAATATCCGTGAGAGTCACAGTTTGTGTGTGTGCATTTTTAATCGACATCACAGTAAAGAACAATCAACTGTAAAGAATAACACTTAACAAAGAATGAACAGATAGAACCTCATCCTCATTATCATCAGGTGTTTGAAACAGGTGTCATCAAAGGATGATTAAATTTCTATTCTCTATTTGAATTATGCTGAAGTGATGCACTAAATTAATATTGTTTGAATAATTACTTCACTCTCACAATGGAAAATGCAAACCATTATCGGCAATTTGCCATTACAAATGAATTATTCGTGAGATACCAAATAAATTGAAGCAAACCTGACAGTGATCCACTGCTATATAATGAACCATGTTGCCATGGTAACATTTCACATTTTCAGTAGTTAATCACTTTCTCCCACAGGTGTTCTTTTATATACTTTGTGGCCTTAGAAGTTGATTCTGTTAGTTGTAAACATTTCCCTCTGATGTGTTTTTACAGATTAGTCATTCGCAATAATCACAGGACTTGCCCTGCATGTCATGTCAGTCTTGTGTAGTCTCTCCTTCAGTGGTATTAGTTAATGCACACTTGTACCTGGATGAGGGAGAAATTTGGCCAAAAGGAAGTAATTGATTAGTCAATCTTTGGATATGAAGACTGATGACTAGTATTTCAGATTGCAGCGGTATGCATCATGTGACATCTGTTATGATGTGAATGTGCATATACTTGATGATTGGTAAAAAGAAATGAATTTATCACACTTTAGTCAAAAGGCCGTTTTGGGATACTCCATCAAAATACGTTTAGGGCTTATCGCCTTTAATTCAGACAGTGGGTGGCTTTATAAAATACAGTTCTAAGTTATAGGCTATCTTTGACAAAATGCTGTTCCGTAACCAATGTGTAATCAAGGGACGTGATGTTGGAAAAGGGAATAGTCTGAATTTTGAGGTAGTCAATTTATTGGATAATTCAAAAAAAGTAAAACATGTTTATCCAATTAGTAGTGTATACTGTGGACATGACAACTGTTACTATATACTGTAGGGAGTTGAATGGAATGTAAAAGGAGTGGGGAACGCACCCCGAGTGCTATCACAAAGGAATTACGAGATACACACGAAGAGGCTAAAAATGAAGCCTAACACAGTTACGTATATACAATACAGTACAAGGATACCACTAACGTAAATACACTGGTGGGTAAGAGGCCTAGCCCAGACCAAACACACACGTGTCGAAAAACGTGCCAAAAGACATGAAATAAAAAAGATACTCATCCAAAACAGGCTCAAAGATGATGGCAAGGATGAGGAATCCTAGTATCGATCGAAAAGGTTGAAAACTTGATGATGGCAGTAGAATTTCGCAGATGCAAAGGCAGTGCAAAAACTTCACTGGCAGACCAAAAGGCTGGCAATTACGGAAAGGCGGTGACCAGATACACACACACACAAATTGCCAGATGCTAGACCATGGTCAATACGGTAATGCATAGGTTATATGAGGTGAGTACGTCGCTAGCGAATTCCCAAACCAGTAAGTTTAGGGGAGAATAGTGTAAACTCTCCCAGATGAAATTTTCATGAACTTAGCACTATTGAAATTTTGGCAGCTTTGTGGTTCTGCAGTCTGATGAGTATTTTTCAAACGTATCTGTGTTCATTGGGGTTAACGTGCTTGTGTTGTACCCTACTTTTTGTAAATATTTTCATGAAAGAAAGGGGCTCATCACAGCCAAATCAGAACTGCTTTAAATGAGAACGAAAGTCAGGACGATGTTAAATGAGAGACTAATGTATGGCGAACACCATCACCAAATTTCATTGAACTATGTTGCGTAATATTTTCCAAGATAATGCAATTTGAATGTTCGTAAAAGTTTATCAGGAAGCCGCCATTCTGAGATTGTGATGACGTAAGGCAACCGACCACATGTGATTGAAAAGCTTTTATTTTTCCTCTGTGTTTCATTGTGAAATGTTTTTAACAGTTATGCATAAATTCAAATCAGAGTAGTAATAATTTGATTATTGCACGATAATTCAACTCAAATTGTGTACAAGTGTGTGCAGATCTATGGAAATTATTAGTAAAGAAAACAAAGAAATACATGGAAGTTCCTGGTATTGGTGGTTATGAAATATCATCATTTGACTTACTCAAGTGGGTTTACAGTCAACTTAGGCAAACATGGCAGCAACCTTCTCTGAGTTTCAAAATTGTGTAACTTGAATGGAAAACAATATTTCTGAATGAAACTTTTGGGAAGATGTTTTCCAAACACCTCTGCATCATATTTCATAAACATATTCCTAGGGTTTCTTTCTCCATTGAAGAAGCTTTGACTGACACTGGCAGTGTGGAGATACGGTTCTTTAAGTTTTCCTTTTTGCATGAAAGTCATTTCTCCATTGCTGTAGCAGTATTTTCCTGAATCCTGATCATGTTCATTTGGATGTTGTCCCAAGATGTGTCTTTTGTTTCTTAATGCTTGACTTTGGTTTCTGAGTACAGTAGCTTTGATGCTTCCATCATAAGTCTTGATATCAGGTGGTCCAGGTAGCTACCACACATTGTCAGCAGATGTCATACAGGTCACATACTACTGTATGTGTCTTCCCATATTGTTACAGGTCACATACTATGTGTCTTCCCATATTTTTAGAGGTCACATACTATGTGTCTTCCCATATTTTTAGAGGTCACATACTATGTGTCTTCCCATATTGTTACAGGTCACATACTACTGTATGTGTCTTCCCATACTGTTACAGGTCACATACTATGTGTCTTCCCATATTTTTAGAGGTCACATACTATGTGTCTTCCCATATTTTTAGAGGTCACATACTATGTGTCTTCCCATATTTTTACAGGTCACATACTATGTGTCTTCCCATATTGTTTATGGAATCTCTAGTGGTGCTTCAAGACCTGCTTGTAGGATGAGCAGATAATAGGATGGGAAACTCTCAAAAGGAGAAAAAAGAGAAAAAAAAAAAGATGCTGAATTACCAATGCTGAACAGTTGGAGCTCTGTCTTACAGAGAGGTGATCAACTAAAAAATCATTTCATCTTTCTTTTTTTTCTGTCCTCTCAGGAGAGAACGGTCTACGGATCAAGTGGTGAAACCTGTAAACATGGAAGGCCTAACCAAGTGGGTCAATCAAATTCCTCCAGATGTTGTGCGAGACATGCCAGACCTCGCACCGATGCTCGAGAAATTGGGATACGATCCCAGGGCTAACCCGCCAATCTACGGCAAACCTGACTCATTCGTTCTGAAAAACGAGGAATTTATCCAACAGAACAAGAACCTCTTGGACGAAAAAGTGAAGGAAGTCTTCGGAGATAAAGGAGTGGACCTGGAGAACAACCCTGCTGCTGATGAAAATCATCCTCTTATGAGACAGCCGGGTGACAAACCACCACGCCCCATACCGAGGGGGGTAAGGAGACCCGAACAGGAGGAGGAAGAGGCAAAACAACCACCTGGTCTAAACAGAGGGCAAGGACCTTTGTTGGGAAAAATAAAAAATAAAATGAACCAATTTGGTAAGAGGAGGGAAGGAATGGCCTTAAGGTGATATTTTCTGCATAGTGGACAATTAATGAGGATAGGTAAACCAGTGATGAATTTTTCTTACTTTTAAGTCATTTTTTTTTTAATGCAGCATTTTTGCATTCTCTAGAGTCCCCATGTTCTTGGAATATTCTGAAAGTTTCTCTCATTGCCATGATGTTCAATAAAGACTGGAGCTTCCGTATAAAGTTCTAGGGTTGGTCCTTCTTTTGTAAGTGATGTCTGTTAGTGCTAACGAAATAAATCGTGTGGTATACTTAACTGTAGTGATACTGAAATAGGATAATGAAACTGACTTTTATTCAAGAAGAAATAATTAAATTTGTAGAGTTAATTTTGGAGTGAATTTGATATATTCTGTTTGTGCAGTGCTCACAGAGAAAACTGTGTATTGTGATGGTCACAAGAAAATGCTTAGTGTTTTCCTTGGAGTGGGGGGGGGGGGGGTTATGGGCCTAAGGGAGAAGCTTATTTTCGACCTTTCATGTGAACCTGGCTTCTTCAACAATAATGTGAAATCTTACTGGAACCAAAGTTACCTACAACAGGGGTCGTATTATGATGTGTCCTGACATGGTACTAACTGAAGTTACATGTTAAATGTACAAGTTATCTTCAGTAGAGACAGAGAGTCAATTGAACAAACTTTCTTATGTTTTGCATTCCCATTCAATAGTATTGCACTTGATCATCTTCTGATGTTTGCAGTGATGTTGCTAAACACTTGGCTCTCTGTTGAGATACAGCCAGGTGGAGTTAGTGTAAACCTCTCCATCAATCTACGTCTCCTCGTCCAGTCCAGGTAATCTGATCCAAATAACCCCTCAAATCAAATTTATCCACTGTGCTCAAGCCTTGGTCACTTTAGCCTCATATTTCTACTTTTCAGTAATTTATTTCTCATTTTCACTGATTACTGTAAGTTTGCCAGTCGTAGAAACTGCCCATAGTTGAGTAGGGTACAGTTTTACTCAAGCACAATGCTTTCTATTTTGCTTACGAAGTATCCACAGAAACAAGAGGTTGCAAGTAAGGTAAGAATGAAATATGTCCATAAGCTAATATGGCCTTGTCCATATTGACATAAAACAAACCCTTCTTTACAATATTTTTGGAAACTCCTTTACCTTATCAAGCTAGGTTACATTCATTCATCTTTCAAATTTTGAACCCATGCGTTAGGGATCCTTGAATTATGGAGGTCTCCAAAGGATGAGGTAATGAGGAGACGGAGTGGCAGGGGATGGGAGGGGTGGCAGGGGATGGGAGGGGTGGCAGGGGATGGGAGGAGGGCAGGGGTGGCAAGGGATGAGGAGCCAAAGGGGTGATAGAGGTAGAGGTACTCAGTTTTCTGTTGATTGCTTTAATTTCTCAGAGTTAGTAGTAATGTACTTATTTCCATTTTTCTCTTGACGGTCTCGATGTGGATTGTGGGTATGCGCCGCTGACGTGAAGTAGTGCCCGTACTTTAATGTTTGGTGAACACATGAACCATGCTACAGACCAAACATAACCTAAACATTTTTGCTTCATCTATTTCAATTGATTAAAGTTACATGCAGTGATCTTTCCAAGCTTCACTTTATAGGTAGCTCAGGCGACCGTGTTGATTTCTTTGCTGTGTCGTTTGTTTTTATTGAGGCACATCAGAAAAGCTTAAGTCATTTTATGAGGGGGGGGGTAATGCCCCTCTATTAAGGTTACTATTGTGCACTTAAACCTTGCTAATATGGTTGTGCAACAGTGTAGTTGCTGAATATGCTTTGATAGTCCTTAGTGGCTTGCCACAGATCTGTTCATGGATATATTAATTTGTGAATTTGACCCACCGAAGTTGAATCGAAAGTAGCGTGTAACTTCCGTAAGATGCTCGTTATCTTGAAAAGGTAACCTTATGAATGATACTTGTCAGTAATACATTAGTGGAAAAGCAATATTCTTTTTTGAGTACTTTTATATTTCTCACCAAGTAGTATATAAATATGTTATGTCAAACCTTGTCAAAAAAGTTTCATGAATATTTAATGTATGGTAGTATAACAAAAGGAACTGAAGTTTTGTTCATATGTTTTGTGCTAAAGACCAATATCTTCAAAGAATTAACATGTGTTTTGAAGGTGCACTAGACCAAATAATTGAAGCATTTGTTCTTTGCAGTTTTTCATTAAATTTGAGGGAACTGTTCTTACCTCTCTCTCCTTTGTAGAACTGTATCTCTTTTGCAGATATATTTTCATACCCAAAACCCACTTTGGCTCTGCGAGCATTGTAATAACTTACGGCGTGTGTAAATGTAGTCTTAATGTAATGTTCAGTGTGAGGACTTTATAAAGACCAGTACCATTCTCGCTGGGTGTATCCACGCAGTTTGAAAGATGAAGATACTTTTTACTTCTTTCTCTGCATTGATTGTTCCCTCTGTGAGAAGAGACCAGTTTCAGATGCAAAGAAAGGCCAATCCTAGGGCTAGCTAGTGCTGGCAGTTGCCTATTTTTCTGGGGAGTCGATTACTCGTCCAGCTCTTTTCGTGTGACTATGATTAATCGATTACACATGTGACATCATCGTTGTCATTTGATGTCATTGCTGTCATTTGAGAAAGTATAGAAAGAAAATGTTTCATGGTCTTCCAAGCTCTGCTGTTTTTATCATCTTTGAGAGATTCTCAAACCATGTTTTTCAATTTATGCCAAAGTTTTCTAAGTTAAGTCTTGAGATGAGATTTTAGTTTTGACTTTTTGCTACTTTGCTAGACTTGTGGTGACAATCTGTGTATTTCTCTCGCTACTTGATTTGGAATGATTCTGTAACACTCGGAGTGGTTGCACCACAGGTTTTGAGCACAGTTAATTGGACTGCCAGATTGTTATTGCTGGTGAGTAATCAGTTGTGACTGTTAGCACTAGGGCAGAGGTAGTGCCTGCTTGGAAGGACTGAGGACCCACAATTGTGAAGTATTCAATAGTTAAAAGTGGGCTGTGAAATCTAATATAGATATATAAATGTAAGACGGTTCTGTGAATAGATATTATATCTCCTTTACAAATTGGCCTAGTGCACCTTTTCATAGGAATAGCCAATGCGTTACTGAGATTGGAGATAGCACAAACAAACCTGACACACGGTTTCACATCCCCTGTCCAAAGCTGATGTCCAAATTGTCCAACATAAAATTATGGCTTTAACAGGTACAGAATGTTTTGTATCTAAATTATAAAAAGCTGTTATATTAATGTGAAAAGATTTGTAAATATGTCAAATTTATGGGATTTTTATTCAATACTGTTAAGGGACATTGTGTCATTTCAGAACTGTTGATCTACAGAAGTGCAAAGAGCTTCAAGAAATTATTAAAAATGATACTAATGTAAGAAGGTGCATTTTACCACCTCTTGTTGCACAAGAAAATGGATTATTTATTCATTCCAAGTTTTTTGTTCCTTTTTTATTAGCAATGGTCTCATCTGATTGGCCAACATCATCAGCTCAGCAGCTTATTTCATCCTAAGAATGTTACATTTCTGCCTGCATTTGTTATTTTTAAGAGAGGCTCCTTTTTTTCATTGATGTGATTGAAGAGGATAGCTATTTTATGAGAAGGATAACTGTTACTTAGAAAGATTCATAATTTTCTGTGAAGTGAGATCCTGACGACCTCTTTGTATGTATTTGTTTTGCCAAATTGTCCATTTAAATTTCTGTGTTTATGTGAAGTTTTCCAAGATTCCTGTGAACGACGGTCGAGTTTATTCCAATTTTCATCGAGTTTGTACCATCATGACAGTAATGTTACATAGCTTCAGGTCTCTTCCTTTCATTCAAATTGGGAGCTAACATGCAAGAATTTTTATCTTCTGATATAGTACAAACATTGAAACTTAAATGAGATTAATTGAAACTAGAAGAAGGTTCAATTTCACTTTTTGTTTTCATGTTTAATAGGTTTTCATGAAATGGTCATCTTCATGATGTACTGGTAGTGTGTAATGTTTGACCCAAAACATTTTCCTTTAACTTTATCACATTCTTCTAAATTAATTTCTCACAGATCGGTGCCAAAGCTACATCGAAAACACAATTCTCTGGTCTCCTTTCGGTGATTGTTTTGTTTTGTCGGATTTTCAGGCTTCTTATCATTTTTGTTATCTGTACTTATTTGTGATGTTCGCCAAAGGATATCTGTAGGCACAATATCTCTGGTAATACCTTGTAGTCCAATTAAAAAACAAAGAATGAAATAAAAGAAAAAGCTAAAAGAATATGTTGCTCCCCTTTACCTGCAGATTTTGAGGTATTAAACTCCGAAATTTATTCATTGTATGAAAGTTTCTCTTTGAAAATTTAGAATGATGTCATATCTTCTGTATAGCTCTTTGCTCATAAATGTGTAATCATTGCCAAGTATTAAATAACAATTCAATGAAGAGATGTTGTTTGGGCTTGGTATAGTCACACAAAGAACCAATGTGACACATTGCATCCTGTTTGCTGGTTGAATGTAGAAGACTGTGTAAACTTGTAATTAGAAATTTTATTTATTCCCATGTGTATATCTTCCTTTTCATTCTTTTAAGGTGGATGGTGGGGGTGTTGTGGAATGACTTACTGGTTTTTTGGGTGTGGCAGTCTTGCATTGATTTGATAGCCTGCCCTCCTGCAGATCACTAAAGCACCAACGATTTAGCACCCGGGGCTGTTTGTCACTTATCATTCACTTCTTTTCTCTCCCGTGTTTCAACTGTAACGAGAATAGTTTCCTCTTTTTTTTTGGATATTAGCCAGCAGTACATACGATAGATAAATAGTAGTCTTGTCCAAAAGTGTTCATCAACGCAGAGGTAAGCAGTCCTTTGTACTGTCCAGACGATATTGATCATGTTTTGAAATGTAAAGGTGTGTCCATGACCGATACTCCTTTGCCCAGTTACTTTTCATTTCTGATCTCCCATTGCTTCAACAGAGTTTCCTATAGTATAATATATATTAAATATATATTGTAGTGGCTGGATGGGTCTGCATCATATCAAATTTAATTTTGTGCCTACAGTATCCCATAAATGAATATTCTTACATAGAGTTTTTTGTCCTATATTTTTCTACTCCTTTATATATATATGTGCCATGCCTTTACCTAGAAGATATGTTGAACATTTTTGTCCTGTGAAGGTTTTATAGTATATTTGTTGTGTTTTATATTTATAGATAATAGAATATTGCAAAAGTTATGGGTACAGAGCAAAATAGGTAAAAGTTTCCAAGGCAGCATTTAAAGCAACTGATATTGTTGAATGATCTCCTTAAGATTTTAGTGACACATTATGCAGTCTTGGAATGTCAAGAATCGTAATCCTTACTTCAGATAATTTGACATATTTTATTTGGAATAAGGATGTGCTTCTTCCAATCGGAAAGATGTTTGCCGTATGCATATCAAGGTAAATACGAACACTTCTGCTGTATTTATCCAAGGAATGAAATGAAAGCTTAAATAAAAACAGGACTTTTCCTGTGTTGGTATGTAAATGTTTAATGCCCAGGGGCCTGAATTTGCATCAAAAACAACAAATAATCTTATCGTGTATCATGCTCCTTCCATGACGGGACACCCTGCACCATCAACCCCAGGGGAAGAAACTTTGGCACTGAGGTATTGCATACCCTGCCAAACTGACCTTCCCCTCTCCTCGTCCTCATCCTTTTAATGTCACCAGCAGTCAAAAGATAGGAAATATCAAAAAAAGTAATGTGAAATGTCAAGATTAAAATATTAATATTCAGTTCAGTTAAAAATATATTCCTCACATGTTCAGACAAGAAATCACAAAAAGAAACGATAAGAAAATGTACAAAATGTATGAAGGGACTGGAAAATAAAAGAGAAATCTGACATCGAAGCTAGCGAATTGTAAACCTAACAAGATTAGCCTGTCAATTGGTTGGGGAGAGTTTCTATAAGTACCTGTACAGAAGGAGTGCAGTTTTACTGTGTCTCTACATTAGTCAAAGTTAACACAGAAAATGCCAGCTCTTCCTTTGTTGCTGATTCAAGTAAGTTGGCTGTGATTGTTTCCAGTGTATCAGATGGCTTGGATTGACATAGCTCATTAAAGCCTTATGGGTGATTTTTATCTGGTCAGAAAAATTCTCTTGTATGTGTAATTTTTATGCAATGTAATTGACATAATGCTATCTTGGAATGAATGTCTAAGTCAGGGGATGTGGGGGGGGGGGGGAGAAGGTTGTGACTTCATATTCTATCATAAGGTTAAAATGTGACCTGCATTTGCATCATAAATACAGTGTTTTTGTTGTGACCTTTGACCTCTGTGACCTTCTATTCAGATTTTATTCTTTTTGTTTCTCTCTCTTTGATCTGTCTGAAGCAATCCAAACATTTTTTTCTGGCATGTAAGTAGCAGTGTAATGACTTACATGGTTGGATTGTATTGCCAGAAGATTTTTTGTGGACTTAATTTTGAGCTTCAGTTTTTTTTTTCTCTTGTAAATGTAAGGAATTGAAGAGAGTTTATTGAAATAGAATACAAACTCAAACCTGTTAAAGCTTTGCTGTGTCTTTCTTGTGTTTATGAGGCAAACATAGGATTATCAGCAGTGTTAACAGTTGAGAGAGCACAGATCAATCTCCTTCACTCCCTGCCCCCCCCCCCCCACCCTGTGCATCTCATTGCCCTTTACATCCAGGATATGATGATGGTGTTGCCAATTTTCTGCCTTCAAATTCAAATAAATACAGTGGTCATCACGAAATGTGCAAATTTTCCCCCAAAGAAATTAATTTTTCATCCAAGGAAATACTGGAGCTTGCTCGCTGGGCCTGGAAAGGACGATTTCTGGGGAGCTAAGGGGGGGGGGGGAGGTGCACTTTTACCTGGCACACTCAGCTCCAAACAATGGTGGGGCTCCTCTTATGTCTTCAAACAATTCTCAGTTCACCCCTAATCGAAAATCCACGCAACAAGGATATACTTTATATCCGTATCACACTGTGTCTTACTCGTTGATGTCCCCTACATCGATGTCACAGGCCCAGTAAGAAACCAATCTAGCTACACTGTGGCGGCGCACTTCAAGTCGCTTGACCACCTGCAAAAATCACTGTGACTCTAGATGCCCAAATGAAAAGTGTGGGAGTAAAGATACGTTCATCCCTACCCAAATATTTGCCAACTGCTCTAAGAATATATGAAAAGGGATGCATAATGTATGATTCTTGCATCAACTCAATTCATGTCATATTGTATTAACATTTTCATAGGTTTACTTTTGCTCTTATTAGTTTGAGAAATTGCAAACATGAAATCCCTGTTTCAAGACTGGGTATATGCAGCTTAGTGCAACACCCAGGAAGTGCCATTTCCACACACCAAGCCACCCTCTCCAGTGGCGACAGCCAGATGGTAACATCAATAAGCATGCAAAATTTTGCCTCCTCTCCAATGAAATCTTTTATGTCTAAAATGGACCTAAAAAGTGCTATTTCATGAGATAAATGTATTTTTGTCAAAAGTTTTTGTACGTTACGTGATAACCCATGGTGGACGGGTGGTGGTCCGCCTAGAAGGGTCGCATGTTTTATTTTAAATCATCAAGTAAGCTTTGCCCCTTTAAAATCTTCCTGAATGAAATGTTATCATGTCTTTAATTCGACAATGGGGATGTTATCTATTTAAATTGGCAGTGGGGAATGTTATCCACTTTTCATGGATAATAAGTATGTTATAGCTTTTTGCATTTGTTATGGGGTTTGCTACTCACATAGAGTAGCCCTTTAGCTGATGACTATTGTTGTGTAACAAAAGTGGAAACTATGATGTTTCGTACGTGAGAGACATTTGCATGTATCTGAGTCTTCACAGAGAGTCTTGCATGGCATGAAATTCATGTTCAGTATGCTATCAATGTACCACCCAAAATGTCCTCCTATGTACTGCAATAATAATGTGACAAAATCTGATCGGGTAATCCCCCTTAAAAACTGTCCTTTTATCAACAACACTGCTGAATTCAAACACGGTTTTGGTCAATTACAACCACAAACCACTCACAAACCACAACAGGTCTCGACGGAGTGGAGTCTGAATTTAGGCCTGTCTTGTTTTTATACATAAAAAACACGCACACACACACACACATATAGACAAGGACGTACACACTAGGAACAACAAATACTAGCATTCACGTCCAGTTACTGACGTCATCTTATTTTTAATGAAAACATGGAAGGAGTATTCCATACATGGAAAACTTTAAAAGCAAGAAAAAAAAAGAGACATCAAAGGTGTGACATGTGCATGTGATGTTTACCTCTAATGCAATGTTTGTATGTTGCGTTTCTCTCTGTTTATTTTCTATGCTGATCTTAACTTTTGACAAACACTGATATGTTTGTCCGTGGCATGGTGCCCTGCATGTGAAAAAAGCACACATGTATTCCAAACCGAGGGAAGTCATGGTCGAAAATATTTGGGTGTGTAAAAGTGTGCATTAAGAAAGCTAGATTAGTACGTAGTAAGTCAAAATTAATAATTTGCTATTACAAATTATTTACTTGTTATTACAAATTATTAATTTGTTATTGCAAAGTATTAATTTGTTATTACAAATAACTTGTCATTACAAATTATTATGTTGGTCGTGCAAATTATTCATTTGCTGCAAAGCATTGATCCGTTTAATCTTTAATCGTACTTCGAGCATAGGCACTCCACTACTCTTTACAACGTTGGCTAATAACTACATGGTTCTGTTCAAAACATACGGTCACTCTTTTTGCTTAACTTCGGGAAAGGGAGCAGGGTTCATGTTATTGGGATACAGTAATGTAATTGCAAAGTGGCCAAACACTTTTGACCAAGGTTGTAATAGCTTACCAGTAGGTGAGTTACTCGGTTAATCGCAAAAAGCGGGTAGATTGTTGAACATTGAAATGAAAAGCACAGTAAGTAAGCTTGTCACGTGAACCCACCGGTAATGAAAAAAAAAAACAAAAACAACAAAGCAGAAGATGAATATGACGCTGAATTCTAAGTAGGTGAAAGCACTTACATTTAATGTTTTGAAGAGCGATGTGACATCATGTTTTTGATCCCTGAGACCAACTAGACTTCTTTCTTACTTAAATGTGAAGGACTTTTAGCCGTTGGAAGCCTTTAATGTTTTATGTTCAGCTTACGTTTACTATTTGGATTGTTTGAAATGCGTTTTCTCTGGTGCAACTAAGTTAGCTTAATCTTATTTAAGGAGATCCTTTTATAGGCAAGAATCTATTCACTCGGAAATGGCAAATTATTAATTAGTTATTCGAGGAACAAGGATTTGTCACAACAATTAAAGGCATTTCCTCCGAAATTCGAAAGTACTGCCTTACCCACAAACCCAAAGAAAAGGCCCATAGGAGTCGATAATATGGTATAACAGTGTTCCAGAACACCTTTTCCAGGTGTTAGGTTTCATGTGGAGTGTAGACCTGTATGTTTGTTGGGAAACTAGAGAAGGGATTAGCAGGGATCATCTGGGGTTAGCAGGGATCATCTGTGGTTAGCAGGGGATCCGATTCTGTTCGGAAAAAAAGAAAAGAAAAAGAAACAGGTTTCACTGTGTATCATCGAAATCGAAGTGCATTTTTACTTCTACTTATAGTTTCTTATCTTACAAACACATACCTATCGAAGCCCCCCAAAAGGAAGCATAATGATAATGTAGGAGAAGTATCTCATTAGTTCTTTTGCTGTAATTACGTCTCGAAGGAACGTCTAGTTGTCATTCCACAAGGGAGATACATTTGCATTTGCCAGCCTGTCTGGTTATCGGCAGTTTGTGTGTCACACATCAAAATGTCAAAGTTTTAATAATTTAAGTCAAGGAGAGAATAACAGTAGCGCATTTCTTTAACATTAAGTCTGACATCGCAACATTATATTTCATTACTTCAAAGGCACATATTAGAGAGAAAAAATGATGCAGTCGGCCTACAGGCAAGAACGTGGGGGTCGAGTAAGGTTGTCGATCCCATCGCACCCCCCCCCCCCTTCATTCGAGCGGCGCCAAGGGTTAGTGATCTGCCTTCTGCACCCTAGTTACGCCACTGATCTTATTTCTCATCAGTCCATATTTAATTTGCCTTTCATCCAGTAATGGCAAACTGTAATCTGGCAACGAATTATTATTTTTATTAAATATGAAGAGGACTTACCATTTGTTAGTGAACTGCCTTTAGTTTTTAAAGAAGATTGCAGAATAAATGATTATCGACTTTATAGTAAGTGTGCATCGCCAAACCGATGGCCATCTTACATGAGATCACTTTCATGGATAGAGTATATTCTGGTTGGAGAAATTGCATTATGGATTGTTTATTTGCATTCTTTGTAGATGCATTGTTTCTTTGCATCTCTTTAGCATCTATGTGACATCAGTCCTCTGATTACTACTGAAGGTGACTGTACTTTTTCAATCAACTGCCATGTGCCCACGGACGTAGGCGCCACCTGCCTTGTTCATCCCTAAAAAATATAAAAAAAATACAGAAGAAGACAAAAATAACTGAAAATTGAAGAAAAAGAAAAGAATGAAAAAAAAAAAACGTTGCATGCAATTACATTCATGAACAAAACGATAATTGGGTTTAAGACAGTTGAACACTATCCATTGTAACGATGCGACGGAGCACCCCTGGAAAATGTTCAGGTAAACATGGACTGTCGTATGCACACGTAATGAAACAGAATCAACTTTTCATGTTCTTTACACTACGTCGTTCGTAACAATATCCTGTAGTGGTCGGTATCAATGTGACGTGACTGTATAACTTGGTCAATTCCTAGATTAAATAACCACTATATTAACTTTCCGTCAAATTACTAAACACCTCATATGTATTATTGGTCTATACTGACCACATATATGTTATGACCATCTGTAGCCTATAAAGAAACATTTGTCACTTGATTACAAAATGTCCCTCTTGTGCCTATGTCCCTCTTGTGCCTAAGAACCTAAGTTAACCTTTGACATTACAAAATCTGTTCCTCCTTTAAAATCTTCTTAATGAAATCTGCTATGTTGAAAATGGACCAGCGATGTACAGTATAGCAATTTGTGACAACAATCTTTTTACAACAAGGCTGTGCTGGCGTTAGGCATTAAATTAAGGCACGACACTAGTGATAAGCAATTCAATGAGAGAACAAAATCGAAAAAAAAAGAGAGCCGTTTTTTTTTTTTCATTTCGGGCAAGAGCATCTATAATATTGAGTAAAACAAATCGATTTATGAAGTAGACACACTTTTATAATAATTCAAAAATATCATTGATTTGGCTCTGATTAAGGTACGACATATAAATCTACAGTGGGCTTTGATTCGATCTGAAAATCATATAAAAGAACCTAAGTTAAGCATCTTCAACCGAGTAGATGGATCTTCAAAATGAAATTCATACAAAAGGGATTGTCATATCACAAAGATTCATATCGGCTGACAGTTAAGTAACCATAACCAGAACGCACAAATGTATTGCGGTTTCGATGATCCAATTATGAGCATTTTATTCTGAATCTGACATTATAGCATTAGTATGTGTCACAAGCTACCCATGGTTTATGAGAAATATGAGATCTGTCCCCCCTCTTCGTGAGATCATGTCTATAAGCTTTGCACGATGTGACCCCTGTTGACCTAGAATGACCTTTGACCTCCACCGAAAAGGAATTGATTCTTATGCTCGACTGGGATACACCTACATACTGAATATGACATCTGTCAAACCTTCCCTTTTCAACATATGATGTTTGCAAGAATTTCATGTGACCCTGTTAACCTCAAATGACCTTCACCAAAGACAGCAGAATTCTTGCAAACTCAATGAGATACGCCTACATATCAAATGTGAGATCTGTCCAAGGTTTCCTTCTTGAGATATTTTGTTTACGAGGACGTTTTTCACAATTTGACGCCTTTTGACCTTAAGTGACCTTTGACATCCAACAAAATTGATAGAAATCCTGCACCATATGCGGTAGACCTATTTTCCAAATAGGAGATTTTTCCAAATTTCCCTTCTTGAGATGTCGTGGTTGTAATGTTTTTAAAATTTGACACTTGTTGAACCCAAATGGCCTTTGACCTCCACCAAAACCAATAGGCTTCTGGTACATAATAAGGTACACCTACACACCAAATATGAGATTTGTCCAAGTTTCCCTCCTGAAGATATCGTGTTTACATGGTTTTCACTATTTAAACCCTAAACGTTAATAAAATCGACAGACATTTTGTGCTTGAATCTGGTACATCTGCATATAAAATATGACATTTGTCCAGGCTTCCTCTCTCGTGTTTAAAAGGTTTCAAGATTTATGGTTGTGGCTCATACTGAAAAGGGGGGGGAGGGGAGATTCAGAGAAAAAAGATGGTAAACTAAACTGAGGTAACTTTAGTTAAATTTCTGACTGGCATAGAAGACACAATCTGGAATTACATAGGAAACATGAACTTTATTGTACAAATAACGTCTGCAAGTGACAACGAATTTACTTACTGCAACTCTGCGGATACAAACCCGTACAGTGTCACCTGTAGGTTGAAGGAAATTATCATGTCTTTGGTAATAGTATTACATAGGCCCATCAACAATGAAGTAGGCCTACTACCTATATGTGTAGTATGGCAGTATGAAAGAAGTCTGTTTATATGGTAAGTGTAAATCATGTCTGCTATCAGGTGACATTGAAGGTATAAGTCACACAATCATTATCTTTGAAGATATGAATTACGATCCACGAGAGAGATCCTAGTCTGATTAGAGTCCGATAAATGAACGATTACATTAAACACGGAGCAGTCAATAACACTCAACATGTCCAAACCCTGCTAGCATAATTTATCTTCACTACCAGTGTGAAATACCAGAGCCGTAGATGGAAAGCCATGGCTCTATAGATGGCTCTGCGAAATACAGTATTATAGCTGTGCGCTGTCCGTACATTACAGCTACGACGGCCGATCAGTGCCGTCGACGAAACTTTATTTGACTGAAATTTAACTACATATACATCGAAATTAAAGATTGGTAAAAGATAAAACTCTTTACTCTTACGTCGCAAATAAATGGCCAGCATCTATTAAACGAAAATAACATTGAACAAAGAAAGCTTTATTTATGACACTAATCGGCCACGGTAAACGGCGTGCCTTGTCTGCTCAAGTTGTGTCAATAAATTACAACGTGACTTATTCTCCTATCTGAAGCCGTATGTACATTAATCAAACAGGTATAGTCTCACAGACTTACTCCACACTTCAGACTCTGGCAACTGATCCGTGATGTACACAGATTCATGAACAACATGTACCGCCGGGCCTAGGCTATAAGCTATATTCGACGAGAGTAACAGAACAATTTCATACAGCTACGACACTATAGCCAACGGAAGGATAACTAATATGAATATCATGATCAAGCGGAAAGTCTGTACTAATGCGTGAAACATTACGATGTAAATTAAATTGCCTAAACTTGTGGTTGATAAATTATGTATCTCGATCAGTGACTCAGACCTGCAGATCAAGAACGTGACCAAGGGAAGCCAGAAAGATATAATCGATAAACAGAATACGGTATGCTGATGATTTTTCTTTAATCATTTTTAAAGAAATAAATTCTAGTTTATAGTTAAATGTAAGTAATAAGACAAAAAAGCACGACGACGAAAGCTTTTACAGATACACTGGATGGGCTTAATATTTCATTTCTGCGTTTTAATTTGACAGATAAAAATATTACACATTAATTCGCTCGGAGATTCATTGGATATTTCCAATGCGGATCCATCATATCTAACAACTTAAGAGAGAGCAGCAATTTCATCCATGCAAGGCAAGGAGAGAGCCACCAATCACAAGAAATGTTCCAACCGACAAGTAACCAGACAAATGTTGTGTCTTACGAATCACCTGACCACAAAATACAACATGAAGGTGGTGTTCCACAAAATCCTCAGGACCGGAAACACGTCAGTCTAGATCAGCCAATCAGCACACTGACAGACGATCTTAGAAAGAAAATGACAATTTCCGCGAGTAGGAAGCGCTAACATGGGAAGTTCTTCTGCAGTCTTGATGGTTGGTCACGATGGATTTATCCCGACCATGGACGTAGCGTGAACTTGTAAACCGCCAAGTAGAGGGCTATGTTAATGCAACGTACTACACCTTAAACGGACGTTATTATTGAGGCCATAATTACTTGCTTTGATAACTTTAATCAATTCATAATTAACACATTAGTGTAAGAATAAAGATGGTGAGTAGATATGCCCTTATAAAGCATTTCTTCTCGGCCTACCTATAAAAAGTTGAGAGCATTCGCTGGCGCATTGCAATTACTCTCAGAATTTCATGAACCGCATTTGACTTCACTGTGATGTTTGGCCGAGTTCACACTATGCAATTGGTATTTTGTTCTTTTTAAGTACTTAGAATACAATTTTCTATGATCAGAATCCAACTTGGATCAAATGAAAGGTGCATGATTCGATGGAGTGTATTAAATGTTGCCAAGAACTATGTGGTCATTAATTACAGTTTCTTTTTTTGTGTGTGGAAGTTCAACAAATTAATCAAGCAAAGGAACTAAAATCAAAGTGAAAGAAAGTGACAGGTAAAGGAGAAGAGACAACAGCATGAAGACACATTTCCATTTTAACTTTCATTTTATATAAGCTTCACAGTCTCCTCCATTGGGGTTGCTTTTCATAATTGTTCTGGAAACAAAAACTGAAAATACAATCTAGTTGAAATAATAAAAATGTATTGTCTGTACAGTATAGACTATATCATATATTTTTGTTCAAGACAATGCACTGTAACAACTTAAGAAAGAAGAAAAAAGAAAGATAACAAGAGATGACATAGTGCCTTACTTAAAGAAAGAAATCAATAAGTAACTGAAATTTCTTGATCAAATTGTAAACAAAGTTGTTTGCAGATATCACCGTTACAACCATCACGGTGAAGGCACTGCAGCAGGGATGCTATCAAGGTGATGGGAGGCAGTGCATGATGATATGACATTAAAAAATAAAGCAAAAACCAAACAGAAGGAGAATTACCATGGCAACCATCAAAATGTGTTCGCATGCCTCATGTCAATTTGTTTCTGGAGTATTAGTAAGAATGCCAGCTTTTCACATTCCACTGGAATAAAGTGACATAAAATTAAGACTGACCTTTTTGAAGCTTTAAATACCAACTACCATAGACCTGACTATGAGGTGCCTGTCATGTCAAAGAGATGAAATCAGACACTTCAAATTGGTCTACATTGATTCCTCAACATTTGCCCACTTGCAGTGTAAGTGGACAGATCACACACAAAAATAATTTTTTATATATATCAATGTAGAGTAGACGGTTGCCGACTCATAATTTATATAATGGTAGATAATGTTAAAGTAAAACTGAATTGTACTTCTGTCAGCCCAGTTTTTGACAAAAGAGACAGTTTAAAGAAATGTCTCACAGAAGCATATCATAACCATGATAGACTTATGAACAAATTCTGCCTTCTGGTCTATCTACAATGTGTTTGTAACCGTTGCAATGACATGTTCATAACAATGGTCTAAGATGTGATGTGTACTTTTCTTTGTTAGTATTATCTTTGCTCACGCCATAATGTATTGACACAAATAAATTAGATCTCAACTGATGTGAATAAGACTTCACTATTATCAGTTTCTCTGTTCATTCTTTTTTGAAAATAATAAATTTTCCAAAGTCTCTGCAGCATTTGTACATTTTGAGTCACTGCAAACATATGTTCATCCTAACTGCAGGTTTTTCTGCTGTTAATTATCACTTCTTGTTATATACAAATGCCATCTCAATGAAATAAACTGTGGTATAATTAAACCATGGTATGATAAAGCCATGGTGCAAATTAAACCATGGTTTAATTAAACCATGGTATAATTAAACTACAATACAATTCAACCATGGTATAACTAAACCATGGAACAATTAAACCATAATATAATTAAACCGTTGTATAACTTAATATGTGGTGTCGATCAAAAGCTGTATGAGATTCACAAACACTGACAAAATCTAAAGAGCTGCCACCAGGAGATCTGTATTTGGTTGTCTCTGTAAGATGATGTTTCAACGATACGAGGATTAATTTTCATTCTTGGACAAATGTGAGAAAACAAATGCCATGTCACATCTATAAAAATTTCAACGAGACTTGTCCTCATCAATTGGTCATGTGTAACAGTCACATATCCGTTGCTTGGCATACAAGAAGAAAAGTTCCCCGTACTTCCCCTTTCTATACACTCTCACTCATCCCCCTGTTCCTTCAACTATGTCCAAAACTCCACCCACTCCTCAACATTCCTTAAACTTTTCCCCTTCGGCCAGTGCAACCATTCCTTCATCATGAAGAGACAGGAGATAAATTTCTCTCATCTTCAGCCTGTGATGATGCAGACAATTGTAAACTGGTCATGGCAGCTTCCAGGTTTTTCATCACCGTTCGTTGTTCTGACTCAGAGATCGCTTCCAGCAGGGCAGACGTGTTCTGGTTGGCCCTCTCAAGTTTCTTCACAGCTATTAGAAGAACCAAGGACGAAGAGGAGACGTGCAAATGAAAATACTAAAATGATAAATGTTTAAGGGGAACACTAATACAGCGTTTTAAAAGGTCTGAATATTAAAAATGAATATTTCTAATGAATTTAAAACGTTAAAGAACACCGTTTGGTTCAATCAGGAGCATTATTGAAGTTTTCATCAGTTACAGTTGAGTCGTAATGGACGTCTCCATTTTTGTCCTAAATTACCCGTAGTTCAACGTGAGAGTGTGATGTCAAAGATGCATATGTATGAACAGTCCCTACAGGTATGCCATACAAAGTGGCAGATGACTTTGTTTCGATTCATATTTAAAAATTTCTCACTGTTGATTTCTACATTAAGCTATGGATAGCTCTATGAGAGATAAATAATAACGATAGACGCCTCTTTTGGATCAAATTCATGCTACTTTGAACCGGTAAAATCGTTAATAAATTCTGTGGTGCCTACAGTGGGATTGTAGAGTGTAACAATCACGGCAGCTGTAATTTATAAGGAGATACATCAGAAAGTTTCACTTAAGCTAGTCCTGATGGATTTTTGTGGAGTAACAAGAGTGTCAATTTATATAGATGATTACAGCTTTTTTGTCTGACATGTCTAACTCCTACTTGGCATCAAAGTGATCTTTTTTTCACACCTACTGATACCCTGTGAACAGGATTACGTGAACAATTGCTTTGATCCCCCAGGTTGCTGCCAACAATCAAGTTGTTGCGACATTAACCCTGGTGCATACCCTACATCAACAATTAACTGATGTTTGTTTGTCCATCTAGAAGTAATGCATCTTACAAGATGATACGAGCGGTAGGATCTGAATGTGTGTCTCATTTTCAATATTTCAAGGCAACACTATGATAATAAATGGTATTTACGTGTAAGATGCTTATTACCCGAGTCTTATAGCCACTGATGCTTCCCTTTTAAAGTGAGAGATTTAAAAGGTCAAGTTTCTTTAGGCTTTTTGAATAATTCTAGCTGATGAGCAACTAGAGCTACCTAAAAGCACAAAGCAATTCAATGATGTCACTCGTGGATACGTTAAATTGAAAGCAGGATGTGAAATCACTTTCCCTTGCACTCACATAGCGTCACAGCTAAAATTACTTTAATCTTATGGCAACTTATTATAGTAAAACCATTTAAAAATAAACATCTAGACATTAAAATATCTCTATTGTATTCATTTCCTTCCCTTTCTCATCAACCTTCCCAGGACAGGTTTCTTTTGTTTACATAGTACTGCAAACAAAGTAGGCAATATTAAATCTTGACGATGAGATGACATTCGATTGAAACTCTCCATCCACGAGTGACTCTAAGACTCACCCTGAGCCGCATCAAACAACCTGTCTTCATCGCTTGCGCTCATTTTCTGTTTCTGGTCTCTGAGAGACGTTATGTAGGTCTTAATATTTGTCAGTAAAAGTTCCTCTTTGCCGAGCCGAATGGTGTCGTTCAGTATCAAACATGCATCTTCTTCGTTTACAATTCCAGAGAGATGAATGATGGCTTGACATAGCTTCAGCAACAAACGAATGACAACAAGTAGGTCTATTAGACCGTAAAATAAAGGTTTGGGGTTCTTAAATGAAAGCACTGAATAGAGAATTCTCACAGATGAACAGTTACGAATAAGATCAGAAGCCCTGTGTAGATACAAACTTGTCATCTAAACACCTTTCATTGACAGATCTTGATTTAAATTCTTCGTGTGAAATACTAGATAATCGGAGATAACATACGTAACCGCATTCATGAAGTAAGATATGGAATGAGATAAAAATGTCACAATTACATCTTAAAACTCTCAATTAACATGGGTTGGTCATGTGACTGGTACTTCATTATCAGATCACTATTAACTTTATCAAGTGACAGTATAATTAATACGAACAGAAAATCCCCAGCAGCATTAACTGGTGGTGTTACAAAATCACCTACCAATGCCACCACATAACTCTGAGTTAGTCATCAGATTGGCACCTCATTATTGAATCATGTTTTATTTTGTTTGGACTTTTAATCATAATAACATGTTATCATATGAGACAGCAAAGGAAGGCAATTGTCCTCTACATATTAAGGACAAATCTAACAGGTCACTTCTGACCTTTGTGAAGACTAAGAAAGATAATTGTCCACCACGTGAGGAAAAATCTTTTCTGATGTCTCTCTTATTAACAGACAATAATGGACATCACATTTTGTGCTTACTTGTTGTCTAAGTGTGTCTCTGTACTTGAGTTCGGATACCTCTTCCACATCATTAATTAATTCCATCGCTTGCAAAAGGCTCGTCCACAGGTGTCTGATCTGAGAGCCATATGACGAGCGATTCTCTATCAGAGACAATGCGAGGGCAGCATTTATCCTTACCTGAATGGAAAAGCATCACATCAGTATTAGAAATCAACTGCAGAGTTACATTGCTGTTATATCAGCTGACTAGATTTGCAATTCAAATCCTAATGGCAGTGGTAAATAAACATGGTAGAGAAATTATCATAATATTACCAACCACCAACCAATGTCTCTATCAGAGTCTATTTAAATTTGCCTCTGCTCTGCACACTATTTAGAGGAAAGATCAAAGCCCCCTTCACAAAGAAAAACAAAATGCTGAAAAGTCTTCACTACAAACCTTGAAATTCTTACAGCTCACGAGAAGCTTTGTAAAAGATGTAAAAATTTCTTCTTGCCAAGCCTCACCATCAGCAGGTAAATTTGGGTTTCTAAAAAAGTTTCCGAGAGCATAGCAGGAGTTCCACCTCACCTGAATAACAATCAAAAAAGAACTTCTATGCTCAGATGTTTCTGCAAAGTAAATACTGAGGGTGTGTGACTCTGTCACATGAAATGAGGTAGGTGGGGGGAGGGTTGCAGTTTTGTGTCTATGCCCCCTAGTTTGATATTGCCTGGAGGGCTACACTAAAAATGGTGCCACAAAAACATCTTTTTGTTGGATAAGATGTGCGTGGCAAAAAAGAAGGGATAAAAACAAAGAAAGAATGATTGCAGTGGTCTTTATGATAAAAATAATTTCATAAAACTTCACTTATTTCTTACTGTTGTTATACAAAACCAATATTGTGTCAGATTTTTTATCCTCCATACAAGTGGCAAAATGATATGACAGAAATGTCCATAAAATAGTTAAAAACAAAACAAAAATTCTTTTGCAAATTATTGATAATCAATAGAACATTTATAACTAAAACAATATGGTATATGTGTACCTTCATAGCTCCATTGTTGATGTTTTTTAGTAAAACTTGAACTGCTTTGTTGATTAATGACTGGAAGACACTTTTCTCTGAAAGAAAAGAAAACATAAAAGCAGAGATTCACTACACCAATTTATATAATTTAACTGGAAAGTATTTATATTCATTTCTTTCATCTCATTATAACTTGTTCAAAATACCAGCCACTGACATGCTTTTAATGACACCAAAGTCATAAAAAGACAATTTCCTCAACACAAAGACTGTAATTTAAATGGTTTACATGCAGTCACTATCATATGGAACCACACATGTTCATATTTACAAGTTCAAGACTTTCTGTTGGAATTAGCTCTATGAGTCAATAATCCCTAACTCAATCCTCTTTTAAGTTGTCAACCGCAAAATTCTAAAATTATCCTCTAGAGTTTATTGTGTCCTGACTGAGTTGTTGTCAAGTTTTGTAAAACTTACTCAAAGTGTGAGCCTCCAAAATTCTTCCGAGGAGCCCGAGGGCTCTGACCGAATTAGATTTGATTTTGTCGTGGTCAGCAGCTCCGGCGACGGCTGCCTCCAAGAGACGTTGAAGTAACAATTCTGAAAATGCCTGCAGGAACTTATGGTCACCATTTTGTCTGCAAAGGAATGACATTAGTGAGAAATAACTTTGGATCTTAATGATGTTACATGACACACATAATCACCTATAACAACAGCAGATACTAATAAAGCATTCTCTTTGATACCATGTTGCATGATACAAATTCCCATATAATACATAATGTATTGTGAGTGATAGAATATTATTTACACACATTTATTAGTTAAGTCTATTACTTTTTTACACGCAAACTATACTTGACAGACATTTATTACATACACACACCTGCTGTACGTAATACATAATACACTTGGCTTGACAACACTTACAAATAGTAACTTATAAAATACCCATACACTTAAATCTCTATAAAAGCACACATGCTATGTATACACAACTTTACAAAACAGAACATGAATTGTACCAGTATACCTTTTACAAATACCTGCACACAGTTATTGTTGCTAATATTTTTCTTTACTCGTTGTTAATCCATAATAAACTACCAATCTACCATATACTCACTATTGTCTACTAATACATATTCATTCATACTTAGAAAAAGAATCCTCAACTCCTATTGGCCTACCACAGTCAGGTGACCGTGTCTTATCCTTGGATAACCACACCACAATTTGAGAGTAAAATCATTAGCGAATGAATACAATAGAAACGTAGATTGACTGTGTTACATTGTCTGCACTATCTTATGTCATGGTAACACAACAGTGGTGGCGCTCTGTCAATCATGCAGGAACATCGTTGCCATTGTGAATTGTGTTTACCTTTTCTCAGGGTTTGTTTCCAATAAAAATGGGGCTATTTACAATCCCAGTTTTGTGTTTCCATGTTTTTCAAGTCTAAATGAACAAACTTATTCAATGCTAGACCTGTGCATTAAACACAGTATAATGCACTCTAGGGGGGGTTAATGCTATCGTTCACTGATATTTATCTCTGAGCTTGCATTATCCTCTTGTTTGTACATGGTTCAGCGTTGATTAACCTTTAATTATACAATGATGCTTGTAAACTGTGCCAAAGATGTGCTTCAAACATATACCTGCATATTTAGCATCAATATTGTTTAATGTGCTGCCACATGAATCCAGTGTTTGAAAGTAAGAATACAATGAAAGTCTGAGAGTGCTAAAGTATCATGAATTTCATTCGTTGAAAGATCGGATGTTCTAGTCAATGAGGCAAAGCTGAGTTGAATAGAATGCTCAATCTTTCAACGCATGAAATTATTCACATAATTGTACGAATGGACAACGTTCATTATTTGTTTTATACATCAGCTTTCCTGACATGCTGAGTCAAAGCACTTGTACATACCACAATACAATGATTGCTGTCTTATTGCCACGGGTTAATACGTACTAACCTATAATCATGGGTTAGTACATTCAGACCCACCGCAGAGCATCACAATTGTGATGACAGTGCTGAATCAAGCATGTGACCACCAATCCTCCAATCAGATGTAAAGTATTTAATAAGGTGTTGTATAATATATATTATTGTTTACACACAAAGAGATGAAGCACAGATGGCTCATGGGTCAATTTGTGAGGTACCTTATATGGTAGCATATGACATTTAGTGCAATGTTTGAGACTGTATAATATGGAGAGAAGAAATTGGTTTAATTTCATCACAGCATATAACTTACATACCTATGGAGGGTTCCTGGGTACTTATACTATAGGTTCTATGCTAAGAAAACGTAGCTTGGACGTTACTACTTGCTCTAAGAGAGAGACAGATGGGCCATAAACGGTGACATTTTCAGTGATTGAGATATCTCAAGATCTGTTATGTTCACTGAGGCATACTGAGAACAGATAAAATGGTGAAATGTTTAACTTTCTGAAGGCGACTTCTGCGAAAACAGAACAGTAGCAGCCTACACCATCATCCTGTACTTACAATACACTACAACCTATTAACTGCGGTGTGATGCAGACCTTGTTTTCCTTTATACCAATTGCAGGAGATCTGTAATGACATCTTACAGGTTCGTACTTTCATACTGACTCACATGTTAGAATGAAGAGCATCGCACAAGTTTCCCAATGACCAGGCAGCTCTCATTCTTACATTTATAGAAGAATGCTGCATACAGCCGAGAATGGCATTCGCAGTGTCTGCAACAAAAGTAACATCCTGAAAAAAAAATAACAAAAAAAACACGTATGACTTAACGTAATTACAATACTTCACAAAGTTTATAGAAACAAATTTTGAAACTAGGTTTTCAAAAAAACTTTGTCTCCATGGTGGTGAACTTCTCTAAATTTTCAAAAGTGATTATTTTAATCTTCTAGTTTTCTTGACAGATTTTGACCTAATAAATGCAGTTTTACTTCTGGGGAGATTCTGGAGCAGTTACTTCTTGCTTCACCTTTGAGTTTCTTTAAAGAGCATGCTGTCGAACGGAAGCACCAATCTTATGACCCGCTACAGCAAAAACCAATTTCTTGACATGGCAACTGAGTACATTGTGACAATAGCTAAGAAAGATTAATGCATATAGATGTTAACTTCTAACAACAAAGCTTTCTTCACTGGAAAAAAAAGAAAAAAGATGTTAATATCTTGCTCAGATACTCCCTTCTGAGGAGTATCTGAGCAAGAGAGTGTACTTTGGTATCTACTTTCCACCCAAGTACACAAATGGGAGCCTGTGAGATGAATTTAAAGTTACTGCAGTGGCTATTTGGTGGTATTTATGGGACTATGGGAAGCCTGAGAAGTTTGAGATGACAGCAACATCATCTCAAACATCTCTATCAGTAAGACTATGAAAGAAATTAACTGTCTTTTTTTTCCCTTAAATTTATCTAAATTTAAAGCTAACTGTTATGATAATGGTAATGCAGAACTACTACATTTCAACAAGATGTAACTTTCACGTAGTTCACAGAGTGCATAAAACTCGCAAACTTATGACGTAACTTGAGTTGGACGATAAAACCTTCAATTTTTCATAACAGCAATCTGAATGTTTCTAATTCAGCTGGTCACTCACCTCTCTGAGACACGGATATTGCACTATTATTCCGAGGGTCCTGATGGCAGACATTTTTAATCTGTAGTCCTCTTCATCGACCAATCCGAGAAGAACCGTCATTATCAGAATACGATGATTGGCCTAATGATAAAAAAAAACAAAAAAACTAAACTAACACAAATGACCACTGTAATAGAAAGGTTTCAAGATGACATTCCCCTAAAATCAATAATATGATTAAATTCCTTGTTTGTGATTTTCTAACTGCTATTTACACTTATGATTTAACTTTTTAAGTTTAGAACCTCCTGAGTCACTTTTTTTTTTCCGTCATCTTTTGTGTCATCACTCAAACGCTGGCATCATACCATTCTTTATTTATCTAAATAAAAGGTTTTTGCTTACCGGTAGTATTTCCATCGAACGATGTCCGATCGTTCCGAGGCAGTCGCACGCAGATGCCTGCAGAACCAGATGAGCATCGTCCTGTAATACTGGAGGCAGGGCACCACTCAGAACACCATCCCAAACCTCAACCACCTAACAGAAAGAAATTTAACACAAAAAACATAAAAACGATTACAAAAACAAAGTGCTCGTATTGAAGACATGATTTTTTTTCACAGACAATTTTTATAGCTTTGAAAGAGTGGCAGGGAAATGAGGAAATAATGCAAAAATCTGAATATTTTAGTAAAAAGTATGTTTAACACAAACGATCACAAATAAATACAAAGTATGTAATTAATCAATCACAAAAAACTTCAAAATTGTTATGCATTTTACTATGAATAACGTTCCAGACAGTCTAATGAATAATTCATAACCATGGGATGATGACATAAAAGTTGCACAACGGGTTTGTTCCCTCTGGTTCATGTGCGAATTCTACATCATGACTGAAAAATTTTTGGTGGTTTCAAATGATCCTTACCTATACACAAAAACTTCAAACAGACTGAAAGTTGCTGGCATGTTGTTTCATATCATTTTGGATTATATGAGAATATTTTCAACATTGTTCAGACTACTATTATAACTTAATGACGCTGAGATTCACCTTTCTCGTGTTAACTACTCACCTGATGTACCCCTAACTCTGGTCCTGGAGAGTTTTCTTCCGTCAGTTTTTGCAGCATTGATTTGCCAAGCTCTTCCAAAACCTTTGAAAAATGAGCATAAAATTTTATATTTTACTGTCAGTTTCTCAAGTTTTTTGCATTTTAGGAAGTATGTCACCCTCCTTTGGGACAAACAATATAGTTTCCAGTATATTTATATTACTTTGCAAAACTATCTGCTTTCTGATGTCATTCACTTGTAGTATTTTCAATCTTATATCTATAATATCTTTTACCCGAATTAAAATGAGCAAATTACTGAGTCACCATGGAGAAGTCACAAGAAAAAGATCACATTGTTTACCAACATAATTGTACAACTTAAAGAGAATTGATCAAAGTGATGAAAACCACAAATGAATACTAAGAAATATCTTAAAGAGGCTCATTGAATTGTTTCGTGATATTTACTAATTTTTCTAAACCTGTCACATTTCCTTCACATACTAACGACAAATGGTCAAACAGAATCCTCATGAGTCACATACAGAGCAACATTAATGAATGAGTAATTAACAATTTAATTTGTTTTAAAAATTGGGACCAGACACTTTTCATATTAATACTTTGTTCACATACTGACAACCAGTACAAGTAAGGGTCACAAATGCAAAGATTTTGACAGTTTTCACGACTATTCCAAGTTGTGAAACTTGACTAACTATGGTAATTATAGCTATTTTCATATACCCTTCAAAATCACCACAAACTTATTGATATCAATGAGCTCCTTTAAGGCAACAGGGAAATCAGAATTTCTGCTGCACAAAACTCCTACTAGTTTTGATTATAATTTTCCTGCCAGTAATATCTGAAGATTATAAATTAATATTACACTAAAGCATGTCTTCTCAGAAACCAAAAACAAACATTTTGATTTTTAATTTTGTATTGTTACCTTAAGACCATGCAGCCTGACTTGATCGTCATCCCCACTCTTCAAGCAAGTCTGAATCACCAACGTCAGCTGGCCGAGGAAAGGATGAATGAGGTCGAAGTAATGTTTGATGATCTGGGTCAACACCTGAAGGGCTTCCAAACGAACTGGAAGAACTTCTGTTACACTGAAAAAAAAAAAAATGAAATGGCAAACAGACTATCAGAA
This sequence comes from Stichopus chloronotus, assembly GCA_021234535.1. Taxonomy (NCBI): domain Eukaryota; kingdom Metazoa; phylum Echinodermata; class Holothuroidea; order Aspidochirotida; family Stichopodidae; genus Stichopus; species Stichopus chloronotus. Next base: position 25,202,944 of record CM037837.1, on the reverse strand, counting down.
GAAAAATATTACATCCATGTTTAAAATTTCACTCCCTGTTTGCAAAGTGGGAAGTGCAACTGTAGAAGATTGCACAAAACAATTCATAAATTGACACCTATCTTAGATAAATTTTATGTACAATACTTGTTTTGTAATGGCGATTTTTACGATTACAACTTGTTAAAGCTGAATTAAATTTCAAATTTCAAAAGACTCCAAAAATGATCTGGGCATCATTAAAAGCTACAAACTATAAATAACAGAATATACACCAATTACACACTGAAGGTCAAGAAGGGACCAATGGGGGGGGTGGTCTGATTCAAAGGTGGGCCAAATTACAAAATTGTTTAGGAAAAGTTAAGAATAGTCAAAAGAAATTCAAGAAACATTAAAAAATTTAGAGATGAAGATATGGATGGATCTACTACCAAGCTATTGATTACACTTTCCTGAGATAGAGAGTGAATATAAGGGTTTAATCTCTCAAAAACAATTGACTTTATTGACTTTCTTGTATTATATAATAGAATTATTCCCTTCAAATGTCATATAAATGTTACAATCCTGCATTCAACAGAGTAGGCTAAGGATAGGATTATTAACATTAGATGTATGACTGTCATACGGGTAAGAATAATGATGACAGCAAACCAGTCATTGCTTAGTACAAAGAATACATCAGATGAGTATATCTTCTATGACTCACAGCATCTGTCCAGGTATAAAGTGAAGTCATCACACTGACATCCCATATATTGCTGAGCCGTAGTTTATATTTTTGAACTGCCAACTGCATTTCATACATTTTACATTTTTTTTCAAAAATAAATTTCGAGACTAATTGGCGAGTTATGATCTCAACTTTCCTGGCTCTTCATTCTGTGACTATACCAAATTCAACATGGCAGCCCTCGAATGTTCCACTGTACCTCAGAGGTTCTTGTTCTTGGTCCTCTCCACCGGTGATGATGTCAGAGCACCACCGCAACAACCATGACATCTCCTCCCCGTCGGTCTTGCTCTTTTCTTTCGCTAAAGATTTCTCCGGGGGATTTCTCCAAGATAGCGGCTCTTCTGGATGTAAATAATGGGAAACAATTTAATCTTGGGGGAAACCAAACCATTCTACAAAATCATTCAGTATACTGAAAGAGTGAAAAAAAGCATCAAATATATTCCAATTGTGAGGAGGGGGAGGAAAGGTAATCCCAATGGAACATGCTGATAAAAGCTTCTGGAGATGAGATGTAAAAGGGTATCATCCATCACCCTTTGAGACACCAGATCTGCCTCATTTTCCACATCAAAATAAATAGTTTAAGGTGTGTGCCATAGAGGTGCGTGCCAATGGCTGGTTCTCAAGCAGATCCTAATAACCACCCGTAATCATTGTATGTTATCGCCAGCATACCTTTTCTTTCATGCCTCGTAAACAATGTTTCGGATCCATCGCTTCCTTTGGTGAATGTTGGATCTGTCAAAAGTTCCCTTACTTCAGGAAGAGGGGCTGACGCAGAGACCACTGCACCGAGACAGGTCAAGCAAGCGGTTCGGACCCGGTTATCTGGCAGGAACAAATATATAAAAATGACCACTAGATGAATATAACAAAAGTGATAGGTAACGAGCACTGGCGGCATGGCTAGGGGGCCAGGGTCCTCAAGTAGCAATTTTTTTGGGGGGAGGGGCAGCAAGAGTGAAAGGGTGCCTGCAGAACCTACGAATGACATTTCTGGCAATCGAGAGGGTAATTTTATCCTCAAATTTTCTAGTACACTCTATACCAACCTATGGATCTGAACTTAGTCTTCCCAAAAGTTTAACTATCATGTTAATGATGTCAGGACCCACTGGACCTACCCTCCTCCCCAGCTTCTCCTTCAGGAAGCATACCTCCACACCACCACTGGTAACAAGACAACAACAAGACAAATCCTCAGGCCAAATATGCTACATACAAAATCAAGGCTGTGAATTAATAGGGTTGTTTATCCACCATACTTCAATGAATGCAGCTGCTATTGTGTAACTTAAATCTACTTTGGAACCCTGTATTATACTGCTACTGGTCAAATACAAGTTAACAAGTGATTTGTCCTTTACCAGATATGCCACCAACATTAACAAAAAAAAAAATCTGAAAATTTCTTTAGCATCAACCTGATGGACAGACAATCATAGCCCATGCCATGATGGTTGGGTCTAATGTAAAAAAATAACAATTTTGCCAGCTAGATAGTAGGGAGACAACTCTAAAACACAAATAAGACAATAAAATAAAGTAATTATTTATTCCATCAATGTTCATCCATTGCTTACATAGTAAAACTGTGTGAAGAAAATATTTCATAATACAGCATGCATGAAACTGAATTGCTTTGCTAGTGAAATAAATTTCAAACCATACTCATCATCCCTACACTCATTCTCATGAGTTTGGTTTGTGTCCCACAAGAAACCCATTTGCCAATAGGCATGAAATGTTGTGACATATTTGCTTACAGTATGCAGGTTGCATTTAGTTTATGTTAAATATATATGCAGAATGCTGCTTACTGGCCTAGTTATTATTTTTTAGTAGTAGGGTAAGGTATGGGCCTACACAATAACTTTAGGCAAAACAAAAGAAGGAAAAAACACGAGCAGACTACACTTACAAACATCTTCCCACCATCTATCCACAACTACATTACTTAGTAAAACAACCAAAAAATAACCCCACCTTTGTGTCAACGGACTAGCCTGTATAATCCCTTATCTGCTTCAGCTCCCATTCAGTTTGTCAGGCACACCTTTCATGGTAGTGTATTTACAGTACAATAACTGTGAAACAGTCCACACTTGACCTGGAGAAGCTTGACAAATTTCCAAACTATACAATGCACTCTGCAGTCATAATGCAATTACACTAGACAACATTAAAAAATGAAATTAGAGTTCAGATGCTCACCGAAACTAGTCATAACGAGTACACTTATTATAATGTCTGTAAGGTTACAGGGAAAGAAAGCAATGATATAGGCCTAATGTTATGACTGTTGTGTACAAAGATGTTGAAGACTATAAAAGCATTACTCTTTGCACAAAGCTGCAACACAATATCATCTTTGGACACTTTGTGTTGTTTTAGAATTGAAACGAACTAGACAGACAAATAACTGTTAGCCAGTTTGTAATCTGCAAGTGGTGACTTTTGAAACCGATTGCCAATGTAAACTGATAGATGGTATTTGGAAACCTCTATGAGTATGTTTCATATTGTCCTATTTGTCAAATCTTTAACTGCTAGAGTACTTCAGTAAATTTTTACTGATTGCAAGACACTATGGCAAAAGGCTGGCATGACAGGTAATAGGGGAGGTAGGAAAGGGGGACAAATAAATGTTGGAGAAAGATCAGAGAGGGATGGAGGGAACAAAATGATTGTCCTGCATTGATAAACTCTCAGTGATATCACAATAACTGTTTCAGCTGCTGATCAACATTCTACAAACGATGCTGAATTTTATCTCTGTTATCTTCCCATACCGTACAACTCTATGTATAACTAGGTTATCAAAATTGAGAATTTGTTATATTAATCAGTATTGTGATATCAGAAAAATTCAATTATGCATTAATCAACAAGAAAAGCCAGTATTACAATGTATTTTTTTCTTCTATCATTGTTTCTTTCTACCATATCACGGACTTACCTTTGTGTTGATAGAACGGCTTCATTGAACGAACTACTTTGCTCAGAAGTCCTTTGTTCAGCTTATGGTAAGGAACGTTGCTCACAAGAATAGACATACACTGAAGAATAAACAAAATGATGTACTTTGATGTAAAATAGTTTATACTAAGTGCTATAGTGACAACACTCATTTTTTCTAAGGTTGTAATATTCCAACATATTTACATTATACCCAAGTTCTGCTTTTCAAAGTCACGTGTGTTTCCTCCATTGACATGTCTCAAATATTTTTGTAACATATAAGCTACTTCACAACAGTCTAGCGTTACAATATCAGTTTTGTCTCTCAAGCAGATACTAATGTAGCCTATCAAGTATTTCTATATTTAACACATATCCATTACCACAGCAGCCTAGGTCAACAACAACTCAGTTCTCTTCTTCTAGCAGCTATTTTTGTTCACAGTGCTCACTCACAACAGTGTCTTTTAGAATTTCTGTATGAAACATGTCAACCCATATTCTCAAACTTTGGCCATACCTAATAAGTATAGTTTTAGTGTACAACTATCATAGCAACAGTTGTTTTCTAATAGTAATCTCACCATTGGTTCCTTAGTTGTTCTTCTGTGACACTTAATCTCAACTTTAATGGTGAAATAGTGGTTAAGATTCAATTGTGTGTGTGTTTTTTTTTAAACCTGCTGTTGTTTCTTACATCTAACCTTAATAATCTGTGTAATGTTGGATCCATACGTTTCTGCTGCCAGTGATAGCTGGAGGCATCGATGAATCTCCTTTATCATAGAGGCAAGAGTTTGTGAGAAAGCTGTGAAGGCTGCTTGGCTGTACTCTCTACAAAGCCACAAAAAAAAAGACAAATGAAAATTACTAATCGCTGTTTACTGTTAAACCTACCACACTTCACTGGACCAGCAGAGCTCTGTTTCAGCTCTTATAACCATGGAATTCATCAAAGACACACTTAGTTTGTTTAAATGAGATTTCATTTGCAAGTAACTAATCAATTGAGATAATCAGACTTTTGTTTTAATACGTAAACTACTGCCTGAATAATGTGAACACCCTTCTCTCACTCGTAAACTGATTGAAAAACTGGTCACTATGGCAACTGTGTACTGTCAGACCACAGGAACTGAATGAAAGAGAGTTATGCAGTCTGTGTCAGTATACTGAATAAATATGAAAAACAAAAGGCTTTTACATAGAACATGATATCTATAACATATTAATGAAAATAAACCTCACACTCTTGTACCAACACTCTCAACATAACTTGACCCTGCATTACTTAGAAAGCTTAACATACCTGTCACTGGAATGGAACTTGGTTAAATGAACAAATGACATATTCTACAGGGTGCAATTATTTATAAAATGCCATGTTATGTTACATCCCCTGTGAGCATTTTGATTTAGTAACCTGAAACAATCGATATTCTTCACTGACCACAGCTCAATACTTATTCTAAATATTCTATTACAGAGCTAAAGTTGAATGATTTACAAATTACTTTACGATTAACTGTTAGCCCTATAGAACCTTGTTTTACGCTTGGAGTCGTAACAGTTACCTTTCTTCAGCTGCTACCAGCACCTGCTTGCTGCCTTCTAGCAAAGCTGATAAAACCATCACAGACCCTGCTCGGCACTGTTAAAAATCACCAAAAGACAACAACTGAATTTTCAATGTTTGCGTTTAACAGCAAGAAAAAAAAAAAAAAAGCTGAAAAATTCTTTTATGTAGCAATGCGCTATGTTCATCTTGACGTGATGAGTTTGTAGTGCAAAAAAAAATTAAAAAAAAAATAAAAGAAGGAAAGTTTTATTTAATAAAACAGAGCAAATCTTTTTTTTTACCTTTGAGTTGTTTTCCTTGAGAATGCTGGTGAACAGTGTTTGAGGAGGAGGACCGGAGACTGCTAGAGGGGCATCAGGAACAAAGAATGACCAATAACCAAACAAAACTTTCTTCTCTGTATTCTGTGACAAAACATAAAATTGGCTGTAAAAGCTTGGAAGAGTATCATTTGGTGCTCTCAGCAGGAGAAGTGCTTGAAATGGTGGAAAATTTCAAAATAAGTCGTAGAAAATATTCTACTGGTTTGTTTTGATGTCAAATAAGTGACGGTACTGTAAAATAATGTAGCATCACTTCTTGGTTGCAGGGCTGCAAAGTTACTGTTCAGTCTCTACATTGTAGGAACTTAGAACATATAAATACTGATGTAATGAATACAACCTTTATCACACATTTGTATCAGTTCCACAAAGCTACAGATTGCATTCTCTTTGTAGACAGGAAGTTTGGAAAAATGTTGATCACCATTTTAATTAATATATTTTCCTTGTGAATGCTTCTATACCATTCAAAACTTGACACTGCATGGTGACTGGTGCAAATTGCTCTGCTGAAAGTTTAAATACTTAACTAATAAAGACTTTCCACTTTTAATGTCAAAGTTTCATTTAATTTAGGACATTTAATGGTATTTAATATAACCTTAGAAATAGTAACATCATGTTAACACCATGGAAACATTGATCAACATCAAATCCCTCCTTTTAGACTGCAGCGTAACTCTATAAATGGATTTTTCAATATCTCTGATAAATTGTACCACCCAACTGTACCTACCTTGAATACAGTGTGCAAGCAACCTAAGGATGCATGCCTAACTTTGCCTGAAAGTGACCTCAACTTTGACATTTGACCTCCTTCTGTGTCTGAATATTCAGATTCGGAGCTGCTGACTTTCCCAGCCATTGGCCAAGATTTGTTGAATATATCTCCATCATCTGTTACAGCAGTACTTGGATCATTTCCAGTCGTCATGGAAAGATCTCCATCCTCTGCCTCCTTAGTCTGTTTCCCTCTGAAGAAAATCAGTCCATCAATATTTTTGTTTTTTATGCTCCCTATTTTAATTACACAATTATCACACTTAAAGTGAACATTGTAGATGTTGGGTCTCTTTAATATTACTGGAACTGTAGAATTGAAAAAGTATTATATGCAATAAGTTAAACAAATGTGTTACATTTGCAGAAGTAGATGAAAACCTACTCGTAAACAATTTACTTAGGTATTTTCTGTCACTGCAGAATTAACAGAGTATGCCCTATTATTATTTTGCTGAACAAACTTTTTGATTTTATAATTTACACTTTTGAAGCTATACAGCACACATAGAATATATAAGTATGATACTAAGACTAAACCGAGTCAAGGTATAGTGTTAGCTTGCAATTCCCAACCTCTTTGGTTTTCTTTTGGTCTTCTTGCCTGTGCTGGGTGTGCTGGTAACATCTCTGGTCTCTTTTTGAGAGCTGTTGGCAGAAGGACTCTTTTCTTGCATGAAGAAAGAGGATGGCAGGAGAGACGGCTGAATCGGAGGGTTGACACCAATACCAGGTAATCCCAGCAGCATAAAGGACTGTCACAAAAAAAAAATAGATGATACTAATAATCTACCAAAATAAACATGAATTTCAATAGAGTTATGATTGAGGATGCTCCAAGAAAAATTAAAAGAAGACTGCCACCTATGAACTCCACATTGTGCACATACAAGGCCAAAGATGCGATAGTAAACTTCAAGAACATAACAGATAAGTTTCTCAAAGACTATTCTTCTTATTCGTGTTTATGTCATCATCTGAAAGTTCAACATCTCTGGCAACATTAATGTCAACTTGATGCCTTCTGCCTTTGTTCTCCACTCTTTCACATTCAAGTGCACATTGCATGTTTATTAAAGGTATTATTTTACAGGCAAGGGCACATTACCTATGCATCAAAGATCTAATTCTCCAGGCACATATGAATCATGAATAGTAAGGTTTTTCATGATTTAATTAAGTTGCCATAGAAATGTGGATTGTCCAATCAAAACATGCAGTTTAAGAAGACAATTTCAAATGATATCCGACACACAAATAGAGAGACAGAACAAACCTTCAAAGCAGCAAGGACCCTTCCAAGATCATTGCTGTGAACAGTTTTGCTGGCTCCAAGAATATTCTGTAAGCACTTGAGAGATGCTAGAAGAAGCTAAATAAAATGGCAGAATACAGATGAAAAAAAAAAAAATACTCCACAATTCTTCCATCAAAAAGAAAAGAGAGAAACAATTCATTCTACTAAACTATAATGTTTGCCATTGTATTTCACATTAAATGTGTTTTTATATTTCACAACATTTTTTAAGTTTTTCAAAGATTAACAAGGGCCAAAGGCAGTTTAATATGTTCTAAATTTGAGTCAATTGAGGAATTTTATTTGGTTGTTTATAAGTCAAATCTGACAGCATCTTTCTGACAAGCAGATTACCCAACTGTTTCGTATATTTCTCTGATTGAATTTCCATTTTTTATGCGTTCACGCTAAGGAATTGAACAAAGGAGGGAAATCCCTCTCTGAGAAACTTTTGGGAGAGATTCAAAATCAAGGAGGGAGTTGTCACTTCCTAAAGTTTCTGTTGCAATTTATAACTGTGGCGACAACCTCAGCTGTGAAAAGGTGTGTTGGATATTACCGCATAGGTTTTATCTTTGTGTGGGACTCAGGAGATAAATACAGGAGTCACGCAATCCAGCCCTTAGTGCAAATACTGTTCGAAAGTTCTACAGTAAACAGGTGAAGAAACAGCAGTTTCCTTTAAAAAGGTATTTTCACATCTGTCTCTCCTTGCTAACATCATTTTTGTTCTTAAAGTTGCAATATGTTAACTCTTTTGCAAATATTTCAATTTTTTTCTTGTAAGTTTATAACATGATGTTAGTAATAATATATGCTGCTAATTCAAATGAGGGCTAAACACATCCTGGTGGATCATTCATATTGCCTAATGTAAAAGAACATGGAATCTTATAAAAGAAGCCACAATTTTCCATCCTATTTACTTCCAACATATTTATCTGCATCCCTATTCTCTTCAAATTAAATTACTAGAATTGTTTTTAATGACTTACTCTTAGGTAGGCAACATCATCCTCTGTTGTCTGGTGGCCTTCGTGGAGAACATTCAGAATGTTATAAAAACTCTTCTGCAGGTAAGTTTCTTCGATCACATCTCCGGTTTCACTTCTAGATTTGAGAGAGTAAAGTGAAAGAAAAGTATTAATATTACCTATAGATATTCACGTCACAAATGTAAAGTTCATGTTTAAGGTGTTGGGTATATACAGGATTTCGATGTTTCAATAGAATTGTATACATCAAAACTGTGAAACAATGCATTTTAATTAACCAAGGCTATTGGATTGCACAAAAGTCTGAAAAGGTCTCAAAGGCCATCACAAGACATGAAACATTGGTTTTCCAATGAAACTGACACATAAATGTGCAAACATCAAACCCAGTAATTCTTCTACACACATGCCCTAAATCTCAGTCTCAGGTACCACCTCTGCTGAATACATCTCAGAAACAAGTCCTAGATACATCTGATTAGTTTGGGTGATTGGAGTAGAAGAAGCAATTTGATATGTTTGCTTTGCTGACATATGTTGCTTATGTCAAGAACTACATACACCTGTCGGATATATCGAACATCACTTGGGTCACATGTCTCAAGATATGACAATTTGGTCATAAGCTTGACACAATTAATTCAAAATCCTAGATAAGATAGCATAAGGAGAAGACTTACTTCATACAGATATTTCCAATACACTGCATAGCTGTCCTCTTTACTTCAGAGTTACTGGATTTTAGCAGTTGGAGAAGAAGGCCATCTTCCATCTCACTGGACAATAATTCATCTAAAAACTGTAATTAAAACAAAAATCTTTAACTAAAATCAAAACCAAAAAGAAAACACTCTATAGATTTTTCCATCTATTGACTCCATTGACAACAAATGCAGCAAATGTGCTAGCCGAATTTGATGTCACTAAAGTCTTTCAAATTACTTCAGACAAACTGCTGCAACAAAAAAAAAATTGCCAAAACGTAACAAGAAACAACATCAATCTGTCTCCAGACAAAAGTAGATCCACAGAAATGGACTTCAGTAATTGACCATAATCAAAAGCATTGCAATTTTACAAGCAATTTAATGCCAATAGCATGGAACACTGTAGCCAGCTACTTTGGATGAGCTGTTACATACTACTGTATGTAAACTATTGATATTGATGTCAGAACACCATTTATTGTTCTACTGTTTATAAATGAGTTAAGCCTATGACAGGTTCCATAAATTTCAAACTGTAAAAAGGTTGATTTCTTGGAAAATCCTGTGGCACCTTATTGGCACCCCTTAGGTCATACAATGTCATATCCATTTGAACTGCGACTAAACTTTGGTGTCTAAGCAGTTTTAGTTTACTCCCACTGTATGTGGGCTGATAGTCATATCTCTTTTGTTCCTTCAAGAATATACACAAAAGTAAAACTAATTAACTATTGACAATATTTCCTCATTACAGGGACACTATAAAACCTGAACACTCACTCAACAATGAAAGAAAAAAAAAGAAGAAAAGTAACAAGGATGAAACAAATTTTCTAATATGCACTGTTTTCAAGAAAATTAGCCCTGAGCAAAAATGAGACGCATGCGAAATCTTACGTGATTTTCAAGAGGGCTGGTACCCTTACATAGCTCCTAATAACTTCATGACATAATCTCATGCATTCAATAGATGAGGCCCTTGATCATCATGTGCACTTTCAGAATTATACCTTTTTTACCTGTGGACAACCTGTTCCATTCTCATACAAAACTGCACCAAGAGCTCGAAGAATTTCTGGTTGGGCCCACTCTGGACTTTGATGGAAAGCTTGAATCAGAAAACGGCAGAGGGTGTCAATTGTGACTTTGCTGAATCGTACATCCTGTGAGTGAAACAGAAAGATCAGAACTGTACAAACTGGATCATCACAACCAGCACAAAGTTTAACATAAAAACATTGTGATTTGTTTACACCGACAAAATATACAGGACGTACATCTCTGTGATGCATATCAGTTACACATTTCTGTTTCATTTGATCTATTCAAGTCATGGAGAAATTTAGGGAAAACACTTTTGTGGAATATCTTAAAAACCTTGACAGAAAGATAAGGTACAGAGATCGCTGGTCACCTTATTATTTGCGGCTGTTGATAGCCACTGGCTAAATTTTGTCAGTAATAAGTCATCATCCAATGGAATAAGATGAGTTGTCTTGCAGATAACTGGATTCAGACTCTGAAAAAATAAACAGGAAAATGAACAGCAATACCAGATTATTGATGATGGTTGCACAGTTTTGACACATATTTTCCTACAATTTTAATCTTAAAGTAAGGTCTGTAGTAGCTTATTATGGCTAATCAGCTGAGATTAATTGTCAACCAACAATGAAATTTCAAGTCGTTACATGACAACACATACAGACCATATATTATACTGTTCAATCTACCCTACAAACCTAGAGAGGCTGCCTGTAGCCTGTGTGGACCTATCATAAACTCATGCTTTGAAAACAGAGTGAAATGAATATATTAGGACTAAGGGCTCGAATTTAGAATCCGTGACTACACGCACACATGCCACACACAATGTACCATGATATGCTTGAATGAGCACTGGTTGCATAAAGGGGTGACCGTCGAAAACTATTAAGGAAATTTATCATTCCAAGTTTGTGAAGTTCCACCTACAAAAGTCGGAACGTTTTCTTATGAATCAGTATTGTCTCAAATGAATATGTATTCATTGCAATGAAAAAGTGTGTCACCAAAGGTGATATCATCCCACCTTCTTTATGACAATCCAAACAAAATTAACTTTCCCCAAGGTGCCCGTCGAGTACGCCTGCCATTAACTTAATGTAGAAATGACAAAAAATGGTGGCGTGCTTCACTATTCCAATCTGCCGAACCTAAGCTTGTAAAAGTTGTGATTTGTAAATGATAGGCTAGAGGCGCGTTCGACGGGCCCGCGCGGTAGTTGGCTTCCTTATAGTACTGCCAGCATATACATAGTATAGGGTATATATAGGTATAATGCATATATATATATATGTACATATTACAGGGATAGGGGATCAGGGATGTATTGTGTATATATATTTTCGAACACCCTTCAGTCTAATTCTCCCGATAGTGTAGTGGGTTAGTCAGTGACAGGACTCTTAAGGAACTGTAAGTGTTACTCTTCCCGCGTAGGTTCACATCCTCTGCTAAAAGTGCTAATCTCTTTCCTTTAGCAGATTTAACTTCTGTCACTTCTCTTCACAGGTTTTCACAGGAAATCTACAACTATATATATCAGTTGTAAGGAAAAAAAAAAAAACAAGCTCCAAGAAAAAAAAAAAATGAAAAGACAAAACTTAAAAAAGTTGGCAGACCACCATTAGTCACTATTTTAGTTGTCTTGTACCCTTATTGTGGTCACAGATTCTAACTTCCTACCGGACTACGCCTACCCACATTGAGCTAGTATAATTTTACTAGGCCTACAAATATGTAACTTAACTCTGCTGAACCAACCACGGTCTAAGTGATAGTAGTATTTTTTCACCTAGCCTGCACTGTAGTGTAGGCTTATTCATTAAACAAATGTACACATGCATTAAGTTACTGTGGCCTACCTCTGTCCGAATGAATCGTGCATTTATGTAATCAATTGAGTTCAGGTCGTCTAAAGTTGCATTGACAACATCTCTGCCATATCCAGTCGGACTCTGAGAAGCTCTCATCAGTTTACTAAGGGACTTCTCGTACCTTCCCCTCTCATCTAACATATAATCCATCTTGCGTCAATTGTAGTTCGCAGTGTAGTGATATCTGTCCGTTTTTTCTTTTAGTTTTACTTAGCAGAGTAAGTTCATGTTTTGGAAACCGAGACAGAAATGTATGGGCCGAGCTAGGAAATCATTAAATAGCACTCATATATTGAAGATTTAAAATCTTTTAATTAATATGTTAACTGGCATAATATTTTAAAGTATACATTAACATATTTTCAGTATTCAAGTGATGTTTTCAAATCAATGTAGTATTTTAATAGAATTTATTCGTGATTCTCCTTTTACATTTACTGAACGAGCTAGCAATATGGCAGCCGCCATGGGTTCAACCCGTCGAGTGCTTACACAAATATTTAGATCTAATTTCGTACACTGTAAACATTGCACATCTTCTGTTTTACGATATGCATCAACGGGAGGCCAGTCTTCTTCGCCTGGTAACGACGAAAGTACGCATTTCGGTTTTGAAAAGGTATCAAAAGACGAAAAAACACAGAGAGGTAAGCTATCGAGGAACCTTTTCATTGATGGCCTACAATACATGCACTGCAGTTACTGTGAAGGAAATAGGGGTGCTAGGCTAGTTGTTGTTGCGTGTATTGTAACATAGCAGTAAACGAAGTGTCTCAAAATAGGCGCACTCTTTCGAGACACCTTATTCGGAAGTAACTTTAATGAAATTTTAGACAATTTTCGAAACTTACGTCAACCCCAGTCAAGATTGCTGATTGGCTTAAATCTTGTCTGTGCCACAAACATGTACTTTTACTCACATGAATTTGTTCGGCAGTGACAAGGTAAAAAAACGTCATGAGAACCATAGGAAATCATTAAATATCATCAACAATCTTGAAATTTTAGCCGCAAAATAAAGGATTCTTCTGTAAAGATGTTTTTGTCCTTATTTTCCTTTGCCATAATAATCAACTACCTACTGTATCATGGACAGTCATTTGTGCCGAAATCATAGCCTGCAAGGCTGCATTCATCTTATTCTTATGTCTTTTTTGTCTGACCATAATCAATGTACCGTGCGGTAAACAAGGGAAGTCGTAGTTCAAAATCCTTCACTGCTTGATAGTCTAACTGTTGATAGAAGCCCATACCTGTGAGTATATAATGACATAGTTACAATGTAGCCTACATAGAAATGCTAATGGTAAGTCATATAGTGGAACATAAAAGGAGAAGGAAGAATGCTTTAATAGCTGTATCTAGCTACTTGAGCAACAGACTTTTCATCAGAATTTAAACAACAGACCCTTTTTGAGGCCATATAATTTTCCAAAGTTTCCCAAGATTGTAAAATTACTATACTGCTTGGGAGTTCCCATCATATTTAGCAATCATTTTTTGTTTTAAATTTTTTGACTGTACACAACACATGAACACTTATTACTATCAGTTTGATTTCTTTTATCAGTTCATGAGGTATTCACAAAAGTCGCTGACAAGTATGACCTGATGAACGATGCCATGAGCTTAGGAATTCACCGACTTTGGAAAGACTACTTCATACAGAAGCTTAAACCTACGCCTGGAACAAAACTCGTAGATGTTGCCGGTGGAACAGGTGAGGAAAAACGCTCAAATATTCATAGAGAAACTGCCATGTTTATGGTGTAGCAGATTTTGTTTCTATTTTCTCTCTCTTTTTTAACCTTTAACTCTTTCAAAGTTATGTAGAAAATAAGAATTCATGGATTTTATGTATAACATCAGAAACATGCCTCATGCCAAGTATGTTTTCTGAGATTCCACATGGATGATATTTAATGCTTTTGATATTTTTTTTCTGGAAAGGTAATGGGAATACACTATAACAAGTTAACCAACCAATTATCAGAGGTATTAATTTCCTCAACTTTTTTTTTTCTGTACACCACATAAGCTGTGTGTAAATTCAACTAAAGATGTACTCTAATCTTGGGATATTATGCTGAACTCAATTTAGTGTTTAAAAAGTTAAACAGATAATCTCTGAGCTCATTTACTGAATAATTTTTCTGAACTTATCCTTTTACAAAGGGGATGTTGCTTTTCGCTTTCTTGAATACATGAAGTACCAGGATTCGTTAGAGCTCTCCTGGAAGATACCCACCAACATGAAGGACGCAGAGAGTTGGCCAAGAACCCCGTCAGAGATAGAGGAAGAATCCTCAACAGCAGATGAAGATACTCATCATGTGACAGTTTGTGACATAAATAAAAATATGCTTGAAGTCGGGCAGAGGCGGGCTGCTCTTAGAGGTCTCATCGATGGTAAGTGTGGGATTTCAGATTCTGGATAAAAATCAAATAGACAAAAAGTAGCAAACCTTAGTTGCAACGTGTGAAAGATGGAAAAATGTTTAAATACACGATAAACATTATGATTTTATATTTACTTGATGTATATTCATGTATTTTTAGTATATTTCCTGTGCTGCGGTCGTTGCGATAGTCAGAGGACACACTGAAGACTGCATTGTGCACTGTCAAAGCAATGCAGCAAATGCCCTTCTGATTTGCTGTTTGAAGACTATATCCCTATTATTATATCCAGAGACTGGGTATATAAAGGGAATTTAATGGCTCCTGGAGTCACATAATATGTTGCATTGTTGTGAATTACTGCTAATGGTGAACCCCCAGCCCAGGGTTTTTTGCTGTTTGATAGGAGCCTCAGTGGCTGAGCAAGTAATATTTTTACTATGCTTTAAAAGCAACCTTATGGTAAATTCAATAAAAATCTCATGATAATGTGTGGTAATTCAACAAAACATATATTATTGCAAACTTTAGCTAAAAAACTGAAAAAGTAAGTCCCGTCTTTTGCCCTCCATTTGCCAGATTGTGGACGCCATTCATCTCCAAGTGTAGTCCAACTTCCAATTGTCACATTGTGAGGCAAAAATTTCATTTTGTGTGCTTTCCATACGGCTGATATCGTTTGATTTCCTTTTACTCCTACCCTTGTGTTATGCTGACCTTTTTGTGGTTTATTTCCAGCCAGCATCTCCATCGTTCTGATTTTCCACATTCCCATGGTCTATTCCAATGCCAACATTGCTATATTCTGACGTCTGTCTTTGCTTCAACAGACATTTCATGGGTAGAGGGTAATGCAGAAGAACTTCCATTTAATGAAGATTCTATGGATGCATACACAATAGCATTTGGTATCAGAAATGTGACCAGAGTCCAAAAGGTAACTTCTGGTGACCTTTTGCTAGTATGTATTTCCCAATTTCAATCGCTCAACAGTATATAGAGCACTGCAGAAGAATAAACACTGTACAATGGGTATCTGTACTTGAAAGTTGTTTGGTTGGAAAAGTTTATGGAAGTGGGTCATTTGAAGCTTCAGTAAGTATTTTGGTTTTTGTGGCCATTTAAAGCTGTGCAGAGAACACTGTAGCTGTTACACATGAGCATGCACAGAGTAGAAAAAGTGTGATATTGCTACTGATACCTCATAGCACACACATGAGTGACAAATGACTGCAAGCTTAAAGCTGGCATATGAGTTGTGCTGGCAATTACCTGGCCATCTGCCTTTGTCATTATTTGAGTCGAAGAGAAAAGATCACCTGGATGAAACAAAATCTGAAAGAGAGCCATGCACTCATTTCCTAGATATTTGAGTATGAAAATTGTCCTGACATTTTTGGTGGTCCTTCAGAAATCTGACAGACCAATGGGAATGGATATGAATATCTATTAATGCAAAAATGGGACTTAAGCATTAGGAATTGGCTTTTCCCTGACAAATTTTCAACTCATATTCCGGCTTTTATGTGTGTCTTCAGCGGTTATCTGTAGAGTTCAGGTAAACATTGATAATTTTCGACCAAACAACATTCCATGATTAAAGCTAGACAGAAGCATAACTAGATACTCATGAATATTATGTGTGGAACATCACCATAAGAAATTTCTTTTT
Source organism: Stichopus chloronotus (assembly GCA_021234535.1). Taxonomy (NCBI): domain Eukaryota; kingdom Metazoa; phylum Echinodermata; class Holothuroidea; order Aspidochirotida; family Stichopodidae; genus Stichopus; species Stichopus chloronotus. The sequence goes on along the minus strand of CM037837.1, from coordinate 25,186,591 downwards.
GTTTACTAGGGCACCTTCCTGACTGAATTAGCGATTGGCAGATAATCTTTTTTTGGCCACAAATCTGTTAACAAGATATGCTTATAAATACATACCCAATTTGAAAGATAAGAGTGCAACAAGTTAAAGATATGTATATCACATCTACCTATCCTCCCTTTAAGTATGAGAACCAAATTGTTTGCGGTGAAGATTATTTGAGGTCACCAGATGAAAAATGAAAAACTGGTTAATGTGATATCTCAAGAATAGAAGCTTGGACTGATCTCATATGTGATTTTTTACTGAGTGAAACTGAATCAAGTGTAAGAAACCTAATGCTTTTGGTTTATGTCAAAGTTTGGCATTGGTCAAAATGTGTAAATTTTTGAAACACATTGTATCAGGAATGTAGGACTTGGACTGAGCTTCATCTCCTTGTATTGTTTCCTTCATTTCTTTTCCCTCAGGCACTAGATGAAGCTTACCGGGTCCTTAAACCAGGTGGTCGGTTCTTGTGTCTGGAATTCAGCCAAGTCCAGTATCCCTTATTAAAAAAGTAAGCTTTGCTCTTATGTATGTCTCAAAACGACATTAAATTTGATTGCAGCAGAGAATTCTAAGATGTCACTTCATTTTTGCATATTAATAATGCCTTCTCATCCTGTAACATCCATCCTCTGTGTGGATATGTTTGATCTTTATTTCTCTTCTTTTTCTTCTCTTCTGAACTTGTGAAGATGAGTCACAAGCTTGTCTTTATATGTTAAAAACAACAATGATATGAAAGAGACTCTATTATCAAAAGCAGCTACCCCTGGACATACCAGTCTTATGACATCTTTAATCACCCTTTAACTCATCACAGGTAATGTTCAAGGACTGAACAATCATCCTTTAAGATATCACAGGGGTGAGGCTCGCCATTTGATTTCTTCAAAGTTTATCAGATCACGATCTTGGCTGGACTTCCTTTCAGTTTATCCATATCGAAGGTTTGCCAGCTTTTATGTGTGTTTGACAGTGCCTATGTCTTCATCATGTCAGAGAACATTTCACTGTAGACAATATGGTCTGTACATGGAAGGAACATAGCAAGTGGGACAGTTAAAGTTTCCTTACAGCTGACATGATCTCAAATGCTACATATGAGTTTGCTGGTTTTAATGCTCAATGTTGGTTCAGAGTCAATTGCATTATACAATCATCTTTAGCATTGCAAAGCTCGAATGAAAACATTTTCTTTTTGTTTTTTCCCAGTATTTATGATCTTTACTCCTTTCAAGTTATTCCTGTCTTGGGTCAAATCCTGGCTAGTGACTGGAACTCGTACCAGTACTTGGTTGAAAGTATTAGGAAATTTCCATCACAGGTAACTTTCATCCCTTAATGATGACTGAATAAATATAACTAGATGAAATTTTAAGTTGGTGCATTTTAGGATTTTAAATTATGTTCAACTAATACCTGATAGATTCCATGATATTAAAGAAGTCACACACAAGAAATGGTCATTGATCCTTTCTTGCAAATGTCATGACAGTCCCATGACCTCAATATGTACATTTTAGTTATCCATAACAGTGAATATGGAATCCTAATTTTATCTCCGGAAGGCAGAGTTTTTATCTTTATTATCCTAATTATATTGTTTCTGCCAGTCTGACTTACAAAGATGCCAAAACTGAAAGAAAAAATATGGAATCTAATAGCTTAGTGTCGGCGCTTTATGTCGGCAGTTTTCTTGAGACTTAAAATGATAACCGTATTGAAAATAAAAATAGCAGTATTTAATGTAACAGTAATGTTTGACGATATTATGTAAGCTATTCAGTTATCCATTTTGGTTCTTTTTTGCTGTTTACTTCCTATGAACAGGAAGAATTTGCATACATGATCGAGGAGGCTGGTTTCACTTGTGTGACAGTCGAGAATCTGTCAGGAGGTATTGCAGCCATACATTCAGGGTTCAAGCTGTGAAGAGAGAAGAGTTAGACCCGTAATTGTGGATGATCGTGACCGTGACTTCTTCTGATAATACGTTCTTTTGTGTGAGAACTCTTTTTATGAGTGTATTTTGGAAAATGTTGTTTGGAGCAGACAGGAGCTGGTTGAAGATTCACTGTTTCACTACGTAAAGAATGGCAGACAGGATGATAGCAAGAAGATTTGACCTGTGACATTCTGTGCAGTCTCTTTTCAAAGGAACAACAAAGATTGATTTTGCAAAAGTTATGATTACAAGCTGAAAAACAGCTGAAATTTTGTTCCAAAATCCTGACAAGGGATGGAAAACACTGCCTAAATGTGTACATTGTCCCTTAAAAGAATTTTCTGGTGGACATTTCTGGGTACTTGCCAAAAAAGTTTGTAATTTTTTCAGAGAGTCAGTGCAATTTAGATGCATGAAATTATCATAGTATCAAGAAACGATTTTTTAAACTACGCGCTGTTAATTTTAAAACTACTTTGAGCGATTGCTCGCGTGACATAATACTAGCAAATCAATTCGATTGCACAATAACCACAGTACACATTATGTAGTAACTTGGCTACTTAACATTAATTACAAATTAGCCAATGCAAAAGTATAGCACAATTGCTATTGGGCTTCACTGTGTTAGGATACACGACTGTCTGGTCTTTCATCAATTGAATTTCAAAAAGCTGGAAATGGTACCAAAAAGTTGAATAAGTTGATGAACTGAACATAATTTGTGTAGATATTTATTGCAAACTCATCATTGCCATCCTCAACGAATTCCTTCGATGAGACGGAAAATTACTGTAAAAAACGAAGTGGAGTCGAGTGGTGACCACCAGTCTCAGTTTTTGTGGATAAGGGTAATACAATCCATGTTTTTGTCCTGTCCAGAAGACACATTTTTGCGTCAAACGTCTAGATTCGGATCTCTAATATATGTTCTTGCAATAGATTATCACTGTCTGAAGGTAGAAATACATATAAATATTTTGCAGGGTGAGAAACTGCGAGAGTGGATTTTGACATTTGCCCAAAAAAATTTCCCTCAATTTTTGCTGGAAGTGCATTTCCGGTAAGGTCATGCTGTTAATAAATATTGCTGTAACAGCTGAAATGCGAGGTCAAACGTCCTACTGGGTATGGCATTTGTGAGCGTCGAAGGTTTCATAGTTGTGAACAATAACTTACAAAGGGATGTAAAACTAAATAAAAAATTTCTTTGCTCATATTTCCAATGTTTTAATCAAATTTCGTTTTCCCTTTCATAATTTTTAGCGAACAATGAACTTAAAACTAGCACTGAAATTTACACGACCAGGTATGGGGGGGCTCTATTTTGCGGGACAAAGATATCGATGATGTCACTTTCAGCAAGAATTTGAAAGCTACCTATAACAATACTGACTATGAGTAGACTCATAGCCAGTAATGATGTCATTACATTGAATAAATGATAAACGTGCTATTCATTGTAGGTTTTAGGTAAAACTCTCTGACAATAGCTTTGATGTAATTTGTGGATCTTGCAGTCTGGTCTATATGTCTGTATTGGAACGATGCACACAAATATCAACTTAACAAACAAAGTTGCGGACTCACTGTTACCTCTTAGAGAGGAAATAAGGACTACTTCGAGTAGTTATGGTACGCAATAAATGTGTCAGCAAGTAAGCTTAACTTGAAATGCAACAATATGAAAGCTTTCATTCTTCAGGTTTTGTAACGGTCCTTTGATCGTAACCAGTAAAACCATTAATTAGGACTCTATGACTCAGATGAAAGGAAATCAAATTGTCACATCGAAGACGAAGTGACCGCAACTGAAAAGAGAACCACAGAATGTTCTTGATACACAAGTGAGCACTAAATGCGTACGTAAAAGTTGCATGCTGCAAAGTACAAGGAAATGCATCTCCTATGACATCATCATTAGAGACAGAGTTGGGAAATGCATCTCCATCAGCTTGGTAAACTTAGGCTTTTGTGTATGGCTTTTGTAGCTACTAAGTTGGGAGGGCGTATATGTGGATTTTCCAGTTAATATGTACTGTTGTATATTCATTAACTAGTCCTCACAGAATTTCCATGAACAAAAATCATGTCTCAAGAACACCTTTTCTACATGATAGAACATGACGGTGATGGCCAGATATACCACAATGGTCATGGTAGGTACCTCTCTAGAAGGGATAAACATGTATGATATCATGTGAGAATTTGATCGTATTTTGTCTCTGAAAAACCTCGCATGTGGATTTCAAATAAAATCCTAAAGATGAAACTCAATCATATCCAGGTCTTTCAGTATACACACGCAATCACTGTAGCGTTGATGTTTATTTTTGAAAATTGGCCTAGTATCATGCAGGAAAGGTTCTCAGCGGTGTATTTGGCACATTCTTATGCCGTTATGTCAATTACCGACTTAATTGATGGGAGTTCGTACACCATGTGTATTTTATTTTTCTCATGTTTATAATGGTAATACGTAACCTCAGGTTTGGGATTTGTTAGTAATTGACACTGCTTTAGTGATTCCTTCACAAAAGTAGTGATTCCTTCGCTATGACAAATTGGTAGAAAAGAGCTAATAACTAAATGTTAAGTAGAATGAAACCAGACAATTTTTTAAAGACCAAAAAGAGACTATTCCGCAAGCACTTCATGCGGTGGTTAAGCTGTTGCAGAATTTGCAATAAGCATCATGAATCTTTTAGGTTGAGCTGCAGTGATGATTCCATCACAAAGTTATGTCATTCCATCCCCGTGACGTATAACAGCAAGAAAATCATTACGTCGTAACAATACAAGTATTACACAATTATGAAAGTCGTCTCGAAGGTCTAATATGTGATCTGCTCAATTGTTTCATGAATTGTTCCGTTGATAAGAAATTTTGAAACAAAATGAGTTACTTGCAACCGATGTCATTTTTGTGTAACCCCGTCACATGGGATGGAAGAGGCGAATACAAAAAGAATTTCATTTTTGTTTTGATAGATTTATTTACAATGAAGGAATAAGCAACTCATATTGGGATGAGCACTAAGTGACCGACGGATGCCAACAACCAGCTCTTGAGCAACTGTCCTTGCGTATCTGAAGTGTCAGTGCCAGGGTGGTTTTGTTATGCTTTAATTCATGATAGTCTCAGGGTTAAAAGTAATCATTACTTCATCAACCAATATTTCCAGTTAGCCAAAACAAGCAACGAGTGTGAATTTGTCCTTGATGTACAAGAATCACAAATGTATGCTCTATGATCACAACAGTTTTGCCTCTTAACACTAACTGAACGTATAGGAAGCTGCAAATGAAAACATTTAGAACGCACTTGTCATTATTATTGTAGTGCGCCGTACTACAATCTTGTCATTATCGGTCGAATGCCAAATTATTTTGTTGATCCTTGTAGGGCTCATAACGGCTATTCTGCGGGTAACGTAAATACTGTAGTTCATACAATTATGCATGCTCGACATTTTAACCATAGCAGTAAGTGCGAGCTACGGCCGTATGGCAAACCGTTTTACTTTTTATTCACAAATTAAAGATATCTTCAAATAATTAAAGATATCTTTAGTAAATTACAGATATCTTTATATAATTGTAGATATCTTCAAATAATTCAAGATATCTTTATTTCCTTTACGGATATCTTTAATTATTTGAAGATATCTTCAATTCCATTAATATTACAAGAATTTCAGATATCTGTAAATTAAATAGAGATAGCTACAAATAAGTTGCAGATATCTGTGAACGAATTATAGATATCTGTAAATAATTTTCAGATATCTATTAATGTAATAGAGATATCTGTAAATGAATTTCAGATATTTGTAAATGAATTAAAGATATCTTTAAATATGACGTCAGATATCGCTAAATCGTTTTCGGATATCTGTAAATATAATTGAGATATCGGTAAAGGAATTTCAGATATCCGCAAATATGACGTCAGATATCAGTAAATGAATTAAAGATGTCTTTAAATATGACGTCAGATATCCCCAAATGTGACGTCAGATATCCGCAAATACACGTTCCTGTCTGCGGCGACATACACTACCAGAGAAGCTAACTCACTCTGCTTAGGTGCGGCGTGCCCTACATACTACATTACACTGTACAGTATACACTAGCACTATACATAAAACTGTACTGTATCTATGGCCGTAAGAGGTGAAAATGTTCAACGAGTTCTTGATCGTATATCCAGGACGCTGGGTGCACCAAGTACAGTGCACACTACCATATGATTATGCTAGCTGTGTACATGTTGTTGCAGTAAGTGTAACTTTAGTTTAGGGTGAGGTTCGCCTTTGCATTTCGCGCCATTCAGATTTCGGACTGACAGGATGCCATTTTTAAAGATATCTTAAATTCATTTAGAGATATCTGCATGAAGATGCCATATTTTAAGATATCTTCAATTGGTTAAATTTCAGATATCCTTAATTCAATTGTAGATATCTTTAATTCAATTGTAGATATCTTTAATTCAATTCTGGATATCTTTAATTCAATTGTAGATATCTTTAAATACAATTCTAGATGTCTTCAATTAAATTCTAGATATCTTCAATTCAGTTCTATACATCTTCAATTCAATTCTAGATATCTTCAATTTAGTTGTAGATATCTGTAGATGTTACAGAGATATCTTCATATGTAACGAATTAAAGATATCCCAAAAAGCAAATTAGATATTTTTAAAACAATGAAAATATTTTTAATTCGTGAATAAACAGTAAAACGGCTTGCCATACGGCCGTCTTCAAACCAAAATCTACAGAGGAAAAGCAGATGTCACGACTGCAAGAACGATTTAAGGAGTTAAAGTGATGAGAGAGCCCTCAGTACGGATAAATTTCCAGAAAACGCCATGAAATGTGGTTCGGTCTTTTTTCAATGAGGTGATTAACGTCGATTATCACTAGTTGTTTCCGGAGATTGGTATGTGCAATACGGTGTTTAATACGCTGTCACAGAATCGTGTACTGCTTCACTGCTTTTTAGTGGGTACAACATGACATCCTTGTACAGAATCATGTCCTGCTCTCATGTTCCATTTCAGTGGTGAAACAGAAAGCCCGTTTTGACAAATATACAGCAGTACTAGAGTACTCTTCATAACTCAGAACAGTAGGCCTACAGTCTAGTGCGACATATACAGTAACAAGAAGCGTCAGCGAAACAGTTTTACAACGTTATGAGAGAGATCCAACGGAATTTTTGTTTCGTCCAGCGTGATGTAAAAAAAAATTGGATTGGGAAAGGTGCCGACAGGAAACGGCACTCCTTTCCCAAAAACGCTTCTCCTATGAGGAGTAGATCCACGATACTCCCAACAACAAGGACTTGCCTACCACGCACTACAATTCTGCGTAGTTTTAGTCAAATGCAGTTCTAGTTATTGTAGTGCGCCGCACTACAATCTTGTCATTACTAGACGACCAGCAATTTCTTTTGTTGAGCCTTATATGGCTCATAACGCCTCACCTGCGCTTGATGTAACTTAGTTCGTACAAATATGCATGCACGACCTTTAAAAATAGCAGTAAGTGCGAGCTATGGCCGTCTTCAAACCAAAATCTACTAAGGAAAAACAAATACCACGACTACAAGAACGATTTAAGGAGTTACAGTGATGAGAGAGCCCTGCGGATAAATTTCCAGAAAACGTGATGAAATGTGGTTCGGCCTTTTCCCAATGAGGTGATAAACGTGGAGTGTCTACGTTGTTTCAAAATTGGTGTGCAATACACCGCCATTGTGTTTAAATATGATGTCGCAGAATCGTGTGCTGTTTCAATGCTTTTTAGTGGTTACAACATGGCGTCCTTCTACAGAATCATGTAGGCCTTCTGCTCTCATGTTTTATTTCAGTGGTGAAACAGAAAGACAGTTTTGACATATATACAGCTAGCTAGTACTAGAGTACAGGCTTGTACGACATACGGTATATAGCAACGATAAGCGTCGGCAACTTTACCACATTGTGCATGTGGGAGAGATCCAATGGAATTTTTGTTTCGTCCAGCGTGATACAAATAAAAAGAATGGATTGGGAAAGAGTTCGACAGGAAACGGCACTGCCTTACGCAAAAAATGCTAACTCCTATGAGGAGTGGGTCCACAGAGACTGGCTTATTCCCAACAACAAGGACTTAGCCTACCACGCACTACAATTCTGCGTATTTGTGGGCAATTGCAGTTCTAGTCTTATCTTGTCATTATCGATCGAACGCCAAATTCTTTCGTTGAGCGTTGTATGGCTCATAACGCCGTTCCTACGCGTAACGTAACTTAGTTCATACAAATATTGATGCTCGACCTTTTAACAATAGCAGTAAGTGAGAGCTATGGCCGTCTTCAAACCAAAACCTACTGAAGAAAAGAAAACGGCACAACTACAAGAAACATTTAAGAAGTTAAAGTAATGCAAGAGCCCTGTTGATAAATTTCCAGAAAACACCTTTAAATGTGGTTCGGCATTTTCCTACTGACGTGGTAAACCTGGATTATCAATCTTTGCTTCCAATTTGTTGCACAACACAACTCCATTGTGTTTTAGCATGTTTTCACAGTATCATGCGCTTTGTCGCTTCTTAGTGAGCACAACATGGCATTCTTGTACAATATCATGTACTGCGTGAATGCGAATGGCTGCATTGCCCTTGACTGAGCTTTTCTCATATTTCGTTTCAGTGGTGAAAACAGCACGGTGGCTCAATAGGGACATGCAAAAAAATCTTCCTGAAAAGTTAAAAGTTTGACTTTTAAAGTCACAGTTTTGACTTTTTAAAGCCAAAATTTTGACTTACAAAGTCCAAAGTTTGATTGTAAAAGTCAAGATTTTGAATTTAAAAAGTCAATTTTCTTTTCTACTTTAAAAAGTCAAAAGTTTGAATTTTGAGCCAAAATTTTTATTTTTATAAATTGTGACTCTTTGAAATGACACTCCCTTCCCCCAAAAGGCAAAGCCTAGGCCTATGAGGAGTAGATCCATCAAGACTGGCTCACTCCCAACAACAAAGACTTGCCCACGCTTTACAATTCTGCGTATTTGCAGGTAAATGCAGTTCTAGTTGCTATGGAGTAAGGGCACTTCTTTTTCGTTTGTAGCACGCCCTCCCGAGGTCGGGGAAAACTGCCTTGAAGTTGCACGTAGCTGGACAGGCAGTTTGACTTTAACACTTATCACGAAACTGTGGAGCTTTGAATCCTCTCCCCCATACTTTGCACCTCGACTTCCTTTAAAAATCCATGTTGAACTTGAATGTTCCAACACGCTCTACATCGTGCTCAAGTCATGCTCCATGTGAGCTGTCTTGATTCATCTATCTGACCACTCATGAAAGAAATGAATCTCTCTGTGAGCCCCCCGACGATCTGCCTGCTACCATTCAAGAGATCCTGTTTGTGATTCCTTGCCGAAGGCTCAAGAAATCTATGCGATGGTGATGTCGTGTGCGTGTGTGTATGTGTATGTAACGCTTTGCTTGTAAACACGACATCTCAAGGAGGGCAATTCTGAGGGATGTTATACTTGGTAAGTGGTTTGGACATACTGAGTAGATGATCCCTATCTTTTGGTGGAGGTCAAAGGTCATTTGAGGTCACCCGAAGTCAAAATGCGAAAAACTTGTAAACACAATATCTCAAGAACGGTAACAGTGACTGATGTCTTTTTTGTTGTGTGGGTTGGTAATATTTAGTAGATTATCCCAATTTTTTTAGTCTAGGTCAAAGGTCATTTGAGGTCACCGGAGGTCAAACTGGAAAACCTGGTTAACACGATATCGCCAGAAGGGTAACAATGACTAATGTCATACTTGATGTTTGGCTCGGTCATATTAAGTAGATGATCCCTGTTGGTTTTGGTCGAGGTCAAAGGTCATTTGAGGTCACCAGATTCCTAACTGTAAAAACCTTGTAAACACGATATTTCCAGAAGGGTAACTGTGACTGATGTCATACTTGATTTGTGGGTTGGTCATATTGGTTGTTAGGGGACGTAAACAGCGATGGTTTTCCCCAGACTTCCAGGCTCCGTCAAAGGCCGGCGAGGAAGTTCTGGGTGCTTGTCTGAGCTGGAAAGAAGCCTACGAGTCGATGTTTGCTGGCAACTGTTGCTAGGCGAGGTAAACAACGCCGATTTTTCCCAGGCTCGTCGAGATTTGCTACCAGGGTATCGCCACGTGACCAAGGGCAGCGTCAAATCGAAGGTATAAAAGGCCTGAGCGCGCTCATGAACAAGGAGGCGAACGGAGAGGGAAGACCTGGACGGTGGAATCAGAAGAAGGAAGGCATAGGAGAAGGCAGACGAGGCCGAGGGAAACAGGAGGGGAGATATTGGTGTAAGTTGTGCTCAGAGGAGTGGACGGCTGCTGGTTCAACGTTAGCGCTTACAGTTCATTGATTGGGTTTTTTCTCGACTGGATTCTCCGCCTCAGTTTATTAGCAGGACCTGCCGTGAGACATTTGCGTATCGTCAGCGAACACAGATTCTTGATAGGACCTGCCGTGAGACATTTGTTTATTGTTTGCAGCCACAGTTTATCTATAGGATTCAAGGTGAGCCTTTTGGTTTATTGTAAGCATGCACAGTAGGGTTTTAGGTGACCCGTTTGTACATCGTTATCGGGCACAATTTACTCATAGGATACGACATTGGATACTTGTTCATCGTTAGCGGACACAGTTTGCAGGGTGGCCGTTTGTGTACAGTTAGCGGGTACAGTTTATCGATAGGAGAGTTGAACCGTTTGTATATCATTAGCGGGCATTGTTTATTTATAGAACTTGCGGTCAGCCGTTTGTGTACCATTAGCGGGTACAGTTTATTGATAGGACTGGCAGAAGCAGTTTGTTTATCGAAAAGAGAGATGCAAAGGACTAGCCCCAAGACATTTGTTTAGTGTTGGCATAGTACATCGATAGGGCAAGATGGAGACGCCAGCGCTGTGGAGGAGGACCATTTTTGAAGGGGAGGGGTTGCTGTCCCGGACGTCGGAGAGCAGGAAGACTTTAGACGCCAGCGCTTGTGGATGCCTCGGACGTGGGACATTGCATTATTTTATTTCATGTGCTATAATGATTACATTATATTGATTCTGATTGGACTGTACATTGATTGCTTACATACGCACATATCTTCTTTGCTTCCTGTTTATCCTGTGTTGTCTCTGCTCGCACCCCTTCCACCTCTTTATCTCCCTTGCACGGTCTATTCCACATAGGAACCCACGTCGGAAGTGGCGTTACACTGACATATAAAACATTACACGTGGTTTTTTTTACGATCACGTAAGGCATTGTATGATTCTTCATGTGACTCTCAAGGACCCTCAACGTAACCCTCACTGAGACCTCACGCACAGCTGACTTCCCCAAGCTTAGTAGATTGTGGGTTGGTCATATTGAGTAGATGATCCCTATTGTTTTTTGTTGAGGTCAAAGATCATTTGAGGTCACCAGAGGTCAAACTGTAAAAACATTGTAAACACAATATCTCCAGAAGGGTAACAATGACTGATGTAATACTGGGTGTGTGTATTGGTAATAATGAGCAGAAGATCCCTAATGTTTGGAATTGGATATCTATGGTGGGAAGCAGGCAATCGGTTTGCTCTCATCGGCAGCGGCGTGCTCTGTCGGTTGCTTCAAAGGCCCTGGCATCAAAGGCCGGATGCGCGCTTGCCTTTGAGACAAAAGGAACATGCCGGCTAGCGATAACAACGGTTGCTGGGGGACGTAAACAACAATGGTTTTTCCCAGACTTCTCAACTTCTGCTGAAGCCAGTAATAGAAGTCCGGACGTACGCTTGCCTTTGGAACAAGGGGAACGAGCCCATGTTTTCTAGCAACAGTTGTTAGGGGACGTACACAACGCCGATTTTCCCCAGACTCGTCGGGTTCTGCTACCAGGGTATCGCCACTTGACCAAGGGCAGACCAAGCTTAGTAGACTTGTAGTATAGAGACCCACTTTGTAATACTCCACCTGGTCTCTTTTATATGGTCCTTAGTGTTACGTCACTAGATGATCTATCTACCCCCTGAAGACCCTCCTTGCGACCTTGCAGATGACATTCATTGATCCTATCATGGGGACACTCATTCATAATATTACCCCATGTGACACACTATTGGCCGACTGTCTCACCTCTGTTAGAGCCCTGTGATGCCCATGTAACCACCTGAATGGCATTGTTCCGTATATATAATAAAAAATACTGACAAGCTTGATAATTGGAGTACACAAACAGTGACACTATTGGCCAAAATATTTGATATTATCCTCCAAGAAATGTTGTGACATTGTTGATCAAGCTGTTGTGATATTATGAGTAAGGAAAGGTTGACATTCCAAACACTTTATTCAACCAATAACGTAACAATTCTGACATATCATCGGTGGTTACATTATGGGCCGGGTGTAACACTATTGGTTGTAACATGAACTACACATAATATAACTATTAAACGGCAATTTTTGCACTGAAAATATGAAAACGTAAATTTACTTCCTGAACTGGAAACTAGTTTAGTCTACATAGAAAACTGTCACACATTTGTAACAGGGCTAGAGAGTCAATGAGAGATTTACAATATGTCAGATATGTCAAATATTACTATACTTATGCCGGCTTAATGGCTTCAATTATTATTGTAAGCGTTTATTATAGCTGGTGTTATTACTATAGTATGAATTTTCTTTGTTGCTATTGTTCTTGTCATTGTTAGGTTAACTGATGTTAAGTATGTCATTTGTTGTCATATACAACAACGTTGGATTACGCTAAGCCACTAACCGCAGGTTTTGTGCTTACTGAGTAGCACACATCTGAATCGACTTGCAAAATGTGGATTCTGTTGAGTAAGTTGGTTTACACTTGAATGGTATTCCACAATACTGAAGGTGAGGACACGTCTCTTCTGGGACAGATGTGGAAAGGTGTGAGAGGGGAGGGGGTAGATAGCACAAAGACGAACTCTGAAATGCGCCAAAAAGCAGAATATGTAAGTTTGAAATTACTGGAATTGCATCTCTCTCAACGTTAACATTTAGAAACAAAATAAACTCTATGCACATTAAACCATTACATCAGTGACGTAAAACCTTAAGCGCAACTGCCTGTTTTCGGGCACTGGGCAGGTGTCGGGCACTGCGCAGGTGTCGTGCAGCGTAGGTGTCGGACGGCTCAGGTGGTGAGCGGCGCAGGGGTTGCGCGGCGCAGGGGTCGAGCGGCGCAGGTGTTAAGGCCTCGGACAACGCAGGTGTCTGGCACTACGCCGATTGGAACAGCCTTTCTATGGACCTAGTAATGATGATTACTGATATATATATATATATATACTTTTATACGTGACCAAGAAAAGTTTACCCTTTTGAAACGTCGTGCTGGCTGTATACTCATTTTACCTCGTAATGATTTAACCACTTTTATCATCTTATTGCATTGAAGATTTTAACTATCCGGCTTTCATATCTGTTGTAATAAACTTTTATGGATTGTTCTTGATATGTCGTGCGTCGTAAAGTGGCTTCTTATTTTCATCTATATATATATATATATATATATATATATATATATATATATATATATATATATATATATATATATATATATATATATATATATATATATATATATATATATATATATATGTATATATATATGTATATATATATATGTATATATTTATGTATATATATATAATATACTTAAGTGAAATCAGAAGTTTTGACTCATACTGTTTATTACCACTAATTAGTTTCGTACAACACGTGAGGTACGTGCTGCACTCTTCAGGTAATATGACAGTAATGATTGATTCAGGCCAAATCGTACGACCCATCATCCAATAGATGTAACTTGTGCCTCTAGGAGAAATACTTTATCATTTGTAAACAACACTTAGCTACCCTAAATAAGCTTAACGAACTAGTAACTGCGAAAATTTTTGCTGAGAAACTTCGTTACGTAGTAACGCTATGTAGCGACGTTTATAGCATGCATATTTTACAATGTTTTCTTTGTTACGCAGCGGCGCCCGTTGACCACAGTCCACATATAAATACGCACAATGTTTCCTGCTTTATTTAACTTTGTTTGAATCAATCATTACTGTCATATTACCTGAAGAGTGCAGCACGTACCTCACGTGTTGTACGAAACTAATTAGTAGTAATAAACAGTATGAGTCAAAACTTCTGATTTCACTTAAGTATATTATATCATAAGCTCTGGTCTACCATTGAGCACTCTATCGTGAGTTTTTTGCAGGACTTACAATATCGTTTTGTATATATATATATATATATATATATATATATATATATATATATATATATATATATATATATATATATATATATATATATATATATATATATATATATATATATATATTTCAAGTGATTTGCGTTCCCGGTGTAGAGTGCTCAATACTTGGTGAGAGTAGAACTGGTATAACTCTTATATTTCGTGCTTACAGTACAGCACTCTGAAGTGTGCTTCAGAGTGCTGAAGTCACCTGAAGAGTGCTGTACTGTAAGCACGAAACCTGCGGGTAGTGACTAACGTAATCCCACGTTGTTATTGTGTTATATATATATATATACGTATACATATACATATATCGGTAATCATCATTTCTAAGTACAATATGGGATGAGTTAAGATACAGAAAGGAAAATAGAGATTAAATTTTCGTATTACTACTATTGACTTGTCTTACTTTGGCATGTCAATAAGTTGGGTGTTCCTAGTTGAAAATGGCACATGGTACCCATTTCCTTGATCCTAATGTCAGAAGAACCATCAGTTTCAAAAACAAGACACGTGAATGAACCGTTAACGCATAAATCAACGTATGCGTACAGTGACGGCACTTTTGAAGAAGGAAGGGTAGTTCCACTTAAGGAGAGGAAAGAACAATTTGAGGATGGAGAGGTAATCAGCTCAATCATGAAGTCGAAATATCTCCAAACAGAACACTTTAGCAGCAACTCAGGCTTGATTTCTGGCAGAGTCTCTTCAGTTGTTGTGATGAGAGATGGTGAAGGATAACGAATATTGTGCAGACTGAATGTTTTTTGGAGAAGAACGGTTTCTCCTGCACCCTCAGTTAACTTTATGTAATAAACACCAGCGTCTTGATAAACAGTGTTTTTTATTACAAATGAAAGTTGAGCTGAAATAGGGTTTCTGTTGTTGTCACGCTTGATATATACAACGCGAAATGCATAACGTTGAAAAGTGTAGGAATGTTCAAACCAAAATTTGTCTTTGAATGCAATAGTCACATTCGAAAAAAATCCACCTTTTGAATATTGCGTGAAATTCATATTCAGCCAATAGTAGCCCATATCAGAATCGTAGAAAACCACAGTCGGGAATTCAACATCGCAGCCAATCGAAGAAACGAAGCAGCTAGTATATTGATATTTCGAATAAACTGAACATTGTCGTGGGCACGGATTTCCGCTGGAAGATAGATTAATAACACAGAAAATTACATAAAACGCTGTAACTTTAGGATAAACATGTTTAAAGCTTTCCATAATTTTAACCTGTTCTTCGAAAGCTTAGCAATTGAGTGATATACATTCAGTGATTGTCTTTTCAAAGATGAGCAATTACTATTTACTTGCCTGTATATGAAAGGTTCGAAAACAGTAGCCTATTACTGAAAGATCCAATGTTGTAGTTACACTACTGTGATATTTCTGTTTCACGTCTTTTGACAGAGCGTGTGAATATTACCCTCTTTTAATGCAAGGAGAATTGTTTCACTTGTCATTCTAAAGATAAGAGTTAGTACCGCAATTATCTCACATATTTTTAACACGACTTTTATTTTTCATCTATAGACTTATGGTAAATGGAGAGTCAGGCCAGAACGAAGAATGCCTGTTCGGTGATTAAAAATGTGCCACTTGCTCTTTCGTCATCTCGTCGTTGGAAAAACTGCTGTCCATATGGCCGAAGTGTGGACTGACAAACTTCATATTGAAATGGCGTGTGAAAGACTTCTAATATTTATTTATTTCTCCGTTTATTCTGGTCTGTTTTCTTTTTTGTTTTCTTTAACGGTGGTACAATGGATGTAATCAAAACGAAACATATTTCCACTGGTTTTTACAATAGTTAAGTTAAGATGTTTACAGATACATTAGATCTTATGCAAGATATGTTGTAGTATAGATATAGAAAATCACCTTTCGTGTCCGATACCATTTCCAAAGATGAAATGCTTATATTACTCAGGACACAGATTGAAAACCTTTTTTAGTTGAATGTAATTGTTCTCACTTTTTGTTACACTCTTAGAAGAATAATGAATATGTTTTTCAACATGAAGAGCAAAATTAAATTTACGATAGAACTCTGTTATGTGGGGTAAATCGTTTTGTCTCTTTTTTATTGAAATATAATACTTAAGATGGAGAATAAGGAAGTTTGTAGCGGCTTCATCCAGAAGTCATAGATCGGAAGCCTGCCCTCACTTCCGGTGTCCACTTGGCAAACAAATTCTTCCAAATTCCCAGAAAAGTTTTCTTGCCAAGTTTTGTATGAACATCCCTTTGTTTCGGCGGATGACTAATTATGCATCAGCCGAAACCTCTTACTTGACATGAGGAGATGAACAAAGAACTCTCAACACTCTGCGTCCTATTTCTCAACGATTAGGCACGAGCCTCCGTCTCTAGTGAGAGTAGCGAATTTTTATTAAATACCCCATTATTGACGCCAATAATCCTCGCATATTCATCTTCATATTTTTACCCCAATTTCACTTTATATACTTCCCGGAGAACTCTTTCAACTTCCTTAGCAAAGCCACGTGGTTCGCGACAGGAAAGTGAAAAGTTCTTAACAGCATCACTTCAGTAATTCGCCGATTTATATATTTTACTTGTATTTTACAATTTGGAATATCGACCAGGACCTGAATATATTGACCACGGATTTAGCCAGAGCGATTGTTCATAAACGGACTTTAGATTTGTTTTTGGTGAGTACACTTCTGATTTCCTTATTGGATCTGTATAGTTGCCCCCATACTCTCCTAAAAGTTGTACGCGTGGCAGTTATTACTTTGGAAACCGAAAAAGATGTCCTCCTTAGAGAACACAAATTGTCCGTTTAAGAATTTTAATTCAACATCAAGAATAAATTGAGATGTATAGCTACATCCCGCCAAAACAAGTGATCAAGCGTTTGTACATCATTTTCAGAAAAAGTAAACATACTTGACTCAGTATTTCCCATAAGAGCAAGTAACCTATTCGTTGGAAGAATTCTATGTGAGAAATTAACCTGAAAGTAAGCTAGTATAGTTTCCCTTACAGACGACCGAGGCATACTCCAGATATTCTTCCTATTACTATTTTCAAATTCACCCCACTTATTGAGAGTCGTGGGACTCAATAATTCCTTTATGATTCCTTGCCGAAGGCGGGCAAGGAATCTTTGCGATGGTGATTCGGTGCGTGTGTGTTTGTGTATGTATGTGTGTTAGACAAAATCTCGTGAACACTCTAGTTTTTGAAGGGAAAGTGCAAGGTTGGTCAAAGTTGGTGTGTTGATAGAACATATGAAGATCTCGGCTGGGATTGTTTTTGGTGAAGGTCAAAGGTCATCTGAGGTCATCATCAGGCAGAATGTTTACAAACTATGTTTGCAGTAGCTCAGAAACGACAAGTTGCATCATTTTCAAACTTGGGTGGTATTTACTGTCCTTTAAGTAACTGAGATTGTGAGGGTATTCTTGTAGGTCAAAGGTCATCTGGGGTCATCAGAAGTCATAATGTAAAAAGTTTGTGAACACTATCTTTTAAAGGGAATATGCGAGACAGTCCAAAGTCAGTGTGTGGGTAGGACATTTAAAGATCTTGACTGAGATTGATTTTGGTGGATGCCAAAGGTCACTAGAGGTCATCTGCAGGCACACTATAGACAAAACATGTTCGCAGTACCTCGTGTACTGTACATTGCACAAACTTTAAACTTGCAGGGTATGTAAGACTTTCTAAGTAAATAACATGAGGGTGTTTCTAGAAGTCAAAGGTCATGTAGGGTCATCAGAAGTCATAAAATAAAAAAGTTTGTAAACACACTATTTACAAATGGAAGAAAATTCCACACTTTAAAGTGGTCTTTTGAGATGCAGTATGTAAATATCTTTGTTGGGGTTGGTTTTGGTGTTGATCTTTGCTGGTGTTTCACTTTTCAGTCTTTTCTTATGGGTAGAAGGTATTTGAGCTCTCTCCCAAGCAAAGACTGACAATGCTTGCACATTCGGGAAGTACCAACTTAAAAAAATTTTACCTGTCAGTTAGGTTATAAAATGTAGTTGTTGTACTAATTTCACAAGTCTTTGACTTCTAATGATGAAACTTCATCTATGCATCTTCAGCTGGCATTATACTGGTTTCTGATAAAATATGTCTGTGTTTGCAGAGTTAATATTATGCTATGGTTATTTGCTGACCTCATAAGAAAGAAACGTTGTGGAAAACTGGTGTCTGAAAGTCCAATTTGGTTGATTAAATTCAGCACCATACACCTTGAGTTTCTAATTAGTCCACAAATCAGCAGTACAGTATTTGGTATCATGCTACATTTATTTATTACTGTTGTTTTGATAGTTAAAAGTGCTCACATAGTTTTCAAAGCCATAATTGACTTTTTATTCCAACTGAGACATTTGTTTGTCTGCAAATGGTGATTGACCAACGACCTCTGTGGAATATGGTGTGAAATGTTGACCTGCTTATCTTTCCCAGAGGAATCATCATCTGAGGTACAGCTCTCCTTCTGTCATCAAACAATGTGGAATAGGTTCATCTTCTGAAGTGGAAATGTGATAGTTGTGTCAAGATGTTTTTATATGGAAAAGGCTTATGGTACGAAAGAGATGAGTATGTTATAACTTGGTTACTGCATGTAGATGGAGGAATTTATGTAATTTATATAATTGGCAACCATTTCAACTGTTATATCTCTTGTTCCTGGAGAATGTGTACTGTACTTGTGCTATCACTGTGCAGGCTGGAGAGTTCTTCGTCTCCACTATTAACTGACATTATATACGTATAGTAATTGGAAAATGATGTACATCATTAATGAATTTTATCTGGTAGCCTGTGGTTACTACAGGGCATTCACTTCATTGCAACTTGGAAAAAATCACTGCAGCTGTATTAGCGGCAAGGTATCACCGTCTTAGCTTTCTTGTTTGATATATATGCCATATACCAATTGAGACAATGGTGAGGCTTGAAAAGCTTTTTGAACCCATAATATGTTACTATTTGGACCCTCATGAAAACCGCCACCGACTTCTCTGCAAGCCTTCGGGATGCTATTAACCAGACCCCAGTAAATTTTAAAAGGAAACGTATCAGGATTAAATTTCTGTTGAAAGAGATTATAAGGAAGGTAATCCCTTCTTTGGTCGAACAAATCTGACACATACTTCACACCTTTAAGCTACATAAAGTCATAGTATAAGATATTATTTTCGATACGAATATAATGATTATTCCATATAATCTCATTTCCAAAATTCTCTGTTGGGGTAGAGCGGGGAGCGTCAACCCAAGTACCAGTAACTTGCCTCACAAAAACATTTAAAATACCATGGAGATCCTCCTCTTTACAATTACAATTTATAATTAGATCTTTCCCGTACTTAATCAGATTCATGTCAAAGAAGACTTTCCACAGCCCCTTAGTGTCATTGATGTAGCGACAAACCCACGTACTTTTTAAACCATCAATAAATCTTTTAACATCTTTAACCTCTTATCCACTATCTTGGAAAGTGTTAAATAAAGTCCTAAGCTTAATTTTACCTGGAATAACAGATCGAATGAAGTCAGCAACAACGGTTTCAACGTCATTTATAAACCTTTGAGGGGGGGGGGGGTAGGAAAAACCAAAAATAAGTAAACAGGCAAGCTGTGAAAGGGCAAGTGTTTTGACAATGGTACTAGTACGTCCTGCTGGAGTGATATCTTGAGACGACAAAACTCGAAGGGGCTTTTAAAATGTGATACCTGCTGTTCAAGGAAACAAGTTGCTTTAGAAGCTGAAAACTTTAATCATAAATTTAATTCCGATTTGACAGTAGAAAGCCACAAAAAGAATAGAAAAATCCATAATAATGTATTCATTGCAAGTAATAAATGAACATTGACTAAATGATTTCTTTTGGTTAAATTGACGTATGTAAATATTGCATATATATATATATTTCCGACTTTTTTTTCGTTTTTCCGACTTTTTTCTTCGTTTTTCCGACATTATGTTTTCGTTTTTCTGACATTACTTTTTTCGTTATTTTGAGTTTTTTTTATTCGTTTTTCTGAGTTTTTTTTATTCGTTTTTCCGACTTTTTTCCCCCTTTTTCTGAGTTTTTTTTCGTTTTTGCAAACACCTTACGTAGTAACAGGGTTATCCCAACTAGCAGAACACGTACTGCTTGCCACACAGCAGATGGTACGAGTTGCGACCACTGAATTATATACCTAGAATTGGCATTGTCTCTGTCGCATGCAGCAAATTGAAGATTTGCGTTGCACCCAAAGCGAAATCCTACACGGTCGTTTTAGGTACAAAGAGTACGTTAGGTAAAAAATGTGTTCGTTCTTGTAAGAAACTGGTAAAATTAAAAATTATAGTTTTTGTCAAAAGATACGCAAAAATATTGTAACAATATGTAGGAGCTATTCAAAGGAAGAAAATAACTGGTGCAATCAATGCACGAAAGAAAAACTTATTTTTGCGAGACGACTCTACACAGGGAACCTATGTAGTCCGCTTGTACGTGTTTGCGCGAAAGAGATGTACTGTACGTAAGCCATCCGCATATGTAAGTCAACCACCTGTGTACAAGCTTAGTGTTAGGATGTGTTCCTTCAATTCGTTCGAAACTTAGTGCATACTCACATGCGATGCTAATTCTAGGTATATGATTTCTATGGTTGCGACATGTCCCAAGCACATGTGCTAGTGACAACAACAAAAAAGTCAGAAAAACGAAAGAAAAAAATGTCAAAAAAAGGAAGAAAAAACTCAGAAAAACGAAAAAAAAATGTCAGACAAAAAGAAAAAAAAGTCGGAAAAACGAGAAAAAACTCAGTAAAACGAGAAAAAAAAACTCAGAAAAACGAAAAAATCTCAGAAAAACGAAAAGTAATGTCAGAAAAACGGATTAAACTTGGAAAAACCAAAAAATAAAAGTCAGAGAAACGGATTTTTTTACTCATGGCCCTATTCGGCCGCCGTATCAGCCGCCGTATTCAGCTGTTGTACGCAGGTGCTCTTAATAGCTGCTATCTTCAATCGGGTTCACTTATTGACCATTGATGTGCCATACAGTAGACTTCTGTTGCACATTTGCACATTTGTAGTAAGTTCGTAACTGCATCAATGGCGTTATTACTTAGCAGAGTAGCTACTCCATCAAAGCTGACTTATGCCCAGTCTTCCACAGGTAATAGAAAAAAATCCCTCAAGGACTGTGTTAGCTTTATATTTTATTACTGAGTACTTGAAGTTGAACGTAGTTGAACATCATCAGCACGGTTACACAAGTGTGCATACAATATTGTAAAATCAGGCCTATTCTGCGAAATATTCACAAACTTTTGTGGATGCTGCTAACGTAGTCCGAGGCCAATACCGAATAATACAATGGTCGTTATGTAGACCAAGCCTAGGCCTCTATATTTTTTTAGCAAGTCCTTAGTTCTACCCATGGTGGACGTGTGTGTGCGTACAGTATGACACATTGCGAGTTGCTATTTAAATTTTACTAGTGCCTAGTGTGTTCCTTTTAAATGAAATTATGTATGGCATTGATTGAGGCTGTAGAAATACATTCCAGCTCATCTTGTCAGTGACCCTGATATAATTGAGAATGAAAATTATCTGTAATTAATGTAACGATAGCTCACTATCCCTATACTCTTAACTCATCTAAGCCTGAACATTGGAGTGACTAACAGAATGTGCATTGAGGTTAGTGAGCCTAATCAGATGGTACGACTTCTTGAATACCATAGCTGTGCCATAACTCTTAATTTTCTAGTCCAGCTCCATAGATGGAGATTTGAGACAATTGCCCTTGACGCTGACTCTATTGTGGTTTTTTTCCCTGTTATTGGGCGCTGATCCAACCTCTGTGTTTGGACAGTACTGTAAGTAGTGAGACTTGAGCCAGTTGACTCAGAATTTGATGCAATCTTTAGTATAGGGTAACCCACTAATCTCTAGTTACACTGTGCATTATATCTTCTGAGTCTGGTTGAATAGTGTTTAATACTGCATAATTCAACCAGTTTCCAGGTCAAGAGATACTACTAGTTATTTATTTAATCAATGATTGATTTACTTTCTTTCCATGCTCTCTTTTTTGAACTTTATTTATTGCAGTCCAGCCTCTGCTAACATGGTCAGTGGTGAAGTCTCTGCATAGGCAGCAGAAATGTGCATCTACAAAGACAGATTACAGTAACTCCATCTTGGACAATGCACAGTCTGAATCGGTGTCAGAAAATGACATTGCTTCTCCTGAATTTGTGAATCGGAATCCTCGGAACCTGGAGAAGATGGCCCTGGCATATAAAGACAAAGGATGGTTTAAGTCTCATCCAAGGAGAGAATATTGGCACAAGTAAATCTTACCAGTTTGTTTACTTTGTTTTATTCAATTTGGTAGCAATACACAAAAATGTGTTTCTTTCCAGTCTCATAGATCCCATACAGTATGTTGATTTAGCCACAGGAGGGAAAGGCTGGGGATTTGTCTCCCTTTGCAGGAAAGAGTTAAAATCCCTCCCCCTTTTTTTGTTTTTCATTCTCATAAAAATGTAAATATTCTGTTACCTTGGTTTAATTGTTACTTCAGAAGAGGACACGATGCAGCAATATTAGAACTTACATAAATTAATGGCCTTTTAAAACCCTCCACATTGCAACTTACATGGGCCTTAAAGGCAGAAACTCATCACCCCAAATTATATTTTTTGCTTGGGGATAGGCAAAGTTGTTCTACTTATTCTACTCTTTGATTGACAGCAAATTCATCAGATAGAGAGTAGCTCATATTACACAGCATACACAGGAATCCATTTTTTATTACACCTGTGGGTCAATTTTAGACAGGTTGTGGGACGAACTAGATGTAAGTGGTTGGGAGAATTGAAACTATCTGGGGTGATGAGTCTTTGCCTTTAAAGCAATCTTTAATTCCCCTTGAACCCACTTGTAACTTTGCCAAGGACAGTATCAGTTTTGGAATCATGGTGTAGCAGCACTAATCCCCCTTTTTTTGAGTTTCTAGCAGAATCCATGCAGCATTTCAATCCAGCTGATTGTCATTTTCAACAACTGAGATTAAGCTTGCCAGGTCTACTGATTGAATGTTTATAAAAGATGCTTATGTTCCACTTCAAAAAAAATGTATAATTTGGTTTTCAGAATACTTGACTTATGTAAAATAGAAACTTGAATATGAATACTTCGAAACTTCTTATATGAAGAAAAATCCTTAGCAGCTTGTTTAGCTTGTCATTCTGTTAACAAGGCAAAGTTGTCATCAATTATTCATCAATATTTGCATTTTATGCCTGAATGACCATTCTTTACACCTTCCCGTTACATATGTATGTCTGCATAAATATAATGGATGTATGTTAATACATTTCTTTGATGTGTACACAAACAGGTGTGGGAATTCAATAAAATTTTACAAGATCATAACAAAGCTGGCATATTGTTAATTCAAACTTACTATTTTCTTCTTTTTAATTCTTTTAATATATGCAAAATTTTTGAAGTTATTGGCAAAATGTATACTCTGGAGGAGTAAATAAAAAAGTTCTGTCATATTTGCAACAAGCATTTTCTTAAAATGCCAAAACTGAAAGTCATACACTTTTTGTTTTTTTTCTCTGGAAAATCAGATTATTTGTGAAGAAAACTACAAGGCATGTTTCAGCCTGGGTGGAGCATGTCAATGGGCATACCCCTGTGAAGGCATCCACGCAAGAATGGGCAATCAAGAAACACCTGTACAGCACCAATGATGTTGTTGCTCGCCGTAACCTTGGAAGGGTCTTGGCACAGAGATGTCTTGAGGCTGGTATTGAATACATGGTCTGTGGTCTCACTAAAGAGGAATTGGAGGCAGAAGGGGTAAGTGGTACTATACTTAAAACTTGATCATACTTTTTACTTCCTTATCACCCAATGATGCAAAATTAAAAATGGGTGCATAAATTTTGTTCCCTCTTTGTTTCATCCATAATGATTATGCACTAAATTTTTAGTAAAAATGCATTGCGTGCATTGCCAAAATAAATCAAAGAATTACATAAATGTGAGATATGGTACATGTTTGAATGGTAGGTGATTAAAATCATGATAAGTAGTTCATGCACAGCCAGAAGTAAGAGAAAATAACCCTGCTATCTTAAAATCAAACTTTTTCTGTTTTTCCTATTTCAGAACCAAGCTTTCCATGATGCCATGGTCGATGGTGGAATAACATTTAAAGAGCCCACACCTGTCGCAGACTTTGTCCGGAAACAAGACTATTTACCTGAGAATATCTAACAGTATCATATAAACAGCATCATGCAGTACATTTGCATTAGACTCCTGAATAAACATTGATAGAGAGCAATCATGTTATGTTGTGGATATGAAAGACTTATGCCATGAATTGCCCTCCCGACATGAAAATGATGTCTTCAGTTGTGCTTTATGAATGATTACACAAACGGTGCAAACAAGACAAATTGGTTGGTACAGTGAGAGTAGGCATTGTTGTTACAGTATGTAACCTATGTACACTTGGTTCTTGATTCATGTGATTCATGTGATTGTTATATTTCATAATCTATAAATGCTCTTAATGCTTGAATATGTCCTCAGTATGTGATATATTTATGAAGATGGTGTCAAATTGAAAGAAAATCTTATAAAAGAACTGTACAGCAACATCATGTATGTACCATTGACCAGACCATTGAAACTCTATATGCTTTTGATAAGGGGCACATAAAGGCATAGGGGGCACAGCTTGTCGGAATGCATTTAATGGTTTTGAGTGCTTATACTATTTGCAGGTGCGTAAGATGTGTTAATGACTTGATGTGGTATGTTTGCCCAGCAGAAAGGCACAAAGATCGATGGATAGGAAATCAAGCAGGCGGCATGTCCTTTCAATCTTAAATCTGGCAGAAAATGATCATTTTTGAGGAGTAAACTGCTTCTTACAGGTCATCAAATGTTAGAAGATAAATGTCATTGAAATACTAGGACACTGTGTATTGCTTAAGACAGGATATATGCAATCTATTAATATTTCATGTTGTCTGAAAGCGAAGTGAGAAAAGGTGTGTAATCGTCTTTTTTTTATCATTTTGAAGTTCAATTTTCTAAAACTACCAAAATGCATTAAAGCAGGATGTGCTGTTATTTACTTCATTTTCAAGAGTGCAGTTGTAAAAAAAATATAAAAGCTACCAAAGCATGGTCTATTTGTCCAGTTATAGCCTAATTTCCAACAGAGTCTTGTTGTGATAGTGTTCACAAGGAATTGTCACACCTTTACGACAGGGCCCAGTCACACTCACCTTTTAGCCGATAAGACTAAGTCACTTATTCTTCTCCCAATGCTGTGCAGTGCAATTTCTCATGAAAGAATTGTAGCGTAGATGTTTTTCCATATCGTTATCAAATGGAAGAGAATAAAGGTTGACAGTAAAGGCTACTTTTTTTCTTAAACAACTCCTGTTTTAATGTGCACCTTATTCTTGAAAATAAATTTTGCATCCGTGCAATATTTTCTTATTTCAGTTTGTTAGTTTCTCAATTTAAAATAAACAAAGAGTTGAATATGACCCTCTTGATGAAGAATACATTATTTTAGTCATCAGAACGCACCTTCCCATTCTGATACATACACTTAGTACATCATCAGCTTGTCAACTGGTCATTAGTCACTTCAGTGTAGATGGTGCATTCCATGTTAGCATAGATTGAGTGTAGTCTAGTCTGATCTTCCTACGTTGTCTTGCGACTGAGTGATAAACTATAAACATTTTAGACACAGGTTTTCATGAAAAAAAAGATTATACTAGGAATTTTAAAGATTGCTTACTATTTGGTAAATATCTTTACCCCTTTAACCATTTTTACATGGGAAGTATCCCCATGCAAACTTGTTTATGGAAACTATTACAGCCCAAAAGTTTCCAAATGTGCTTGCATTCATGCAATGGGTCCGTAGCTCCCAAGTTCCGAGAGGCTCGATGTGGGACCACCTCTGATCTGTCCAACGGTGGATCGCCAGCCTGGGGGAGCAGTATAAGGGGAGGGGATGCCCCTCTCCCCTTTTCTAAATTTTTCTTCTAAATGTTAGAAGTGTCTACACCCAAAATGGTAGCCCTTTTTGCAGTGCAAATTAGTCAACACAATTGCTCTAGGTTACCGCCAAAAAAATCGGTTCTGTAGGTCTGATCTGTTTCTCTTTTTTTTTCATCATTGCCTACTACGCAGATGTGAAATGCGGGGTTTTCAAAGGGCGTGGTGGGTCAGGGTGTTTGGTTGTTCTGCTTGTTCAAATGCGGGTCAAACCTGGGAAATGCAGGTCACTTGGGAGGTATGGGGTCCTTCATGCTATTTCTTAAATTAGTTATTTAAATTTACAACAACAAAAGAATAAGTGATCAGTTAATGGGTCAAAAGTCTTATCACTACTGCTACCATAATAATTCGCCCCGACTAACATGAACAAATCATCACACGCAGTACCTGTTCCAATAGGAAAAACCTTTTGATGAAGCCTCAGTTGGTATGCAACTGAGACAAATAATATGCTGATGACACCCTGCCATTAGGTACGTAACAATACATATTTTTACGGTGTTATATCAGAAAGCCCAACAAAACCTAGAAGATGTGAAAGTGCTGGACGTGTATACTTCTCTCATGGTCATTAGAATCGTTGGACGCTACGTGATTTGGTAGGAAAAAGACTTGCTGTTCAGCCGTCCATCACTTTTACTAAACTTTGGGTCCAACGGCCTACCTGAATTATCCCAGTTGAAAGTGAATAGTTTATTTCTCAATGGGCTAGTTCCACGAAGTTGCTCCTCCGTATGGAGCATTACGTATATCAATTAGTCATGGCGCAGCAGGCCTCATCCACAGGCGGGCCTAGCGTTAAGTATACACTATTACCTACACCTATATATATATAATAAGACTTATTATATATATTATTGGTGTAGGTAATAGTGTAGACTTAACGCTAGGACCGCCTGTGGCCTCATCATGGCACAAGTCAGTCCTGTGGTCGTCATGTATTCACTCTGACTCTGATACAGAAATGTGAATTTTGTCTTATAGTCTGAAGCTACCCAACCCATGCTTCTAATGTAATGTCAAGCTAAATCAATGCAAATACTGTCAGCTATGTCACGATATTGCCTCGCTGGAAGTGAAAAGTAGCTGGAAGTAACAGGCTAGGCCTATGAATGCTTAATAATATATTGAGCGTGCAATAATGACTACACACGCCATAGCGGTGGTGTAAGTTTCATCGGTAGATGAGCTGATGTGGCACGGCATGGGTTGCATACTGTAGGTTGAACTTGAAGGCCCATGAAAACTTGTCGCTTTTAATTTGATGTTTTTAATAGGCCTAGTAACAAACATTTTCAGCATAAGAACACCTGATAAAATGAAAAAAAGACTGCACCGTTTTGCATCTTGGTGCATTTGTAAAGCCAAAACATTTCCACAGGGAGGGGGAATCCATCCTTGATCCCACCCTGAGGCTGAAGGTGTAGTGATGCAAGCCGCATCATTCAAAGTTAACAATTTCAACAATTGGTGTGAAATATACGCCATTTTATCAGCGTAATTGTTATTGGAAGATAATTGATGAGGTGGCGTAGCATGAGTTGTCAAAGGTCAATGCATGAATGCATCTTGCTTTTTGATTCCATACCGAAGGCAGGCAAGGAATCTATGCGATGGTGATGGCGTGTGTCACATGTGCTTGTGTGTGATGCCCTGGCTTGTAAACATGATATCTCAAGAAAGGAAAGGTGCTTGAACTTCAAAGTTGGTGTGTTGGTAGTTCATTGTGAGTAGATGATCCCTCTTAATTTTCATGGATGTTAAAAGTCATTTGAGGTGACCAGAGCATAAAATATGAAAACCTATTAACAGAGATATATATCTCAGCAATGGAATGAATTGAAACTTGTCAAAGGGACCTTCAAAGTATTATCATTGGTAGCACTAAATCAGTAGATAATGTTTGTCATTTTTTTTATGGAAATCAAAGGTCATGTGAGAACAGTAGAAGACAGTTTTAAAACAATGTAAATAAAGTATCTCAAGGAGGGAAGGGCATTGTGTTGGAAGTTCACTACATAGCTAGATGACCTCTATTGATTGTTATGGAGGTTAAAGGTCATTTAGGGTCATCAGAGGTTAAAGTGTGAAAACATGTTAAAAATGATATCTCAGCAACTGAATCTGACTAGCACTTCAATCTGTCAAAATTGGTAGCGGTTGATGAGTAGATGATCTCTGTTATTTGAATTGGACCATGGGGGACTGAGAAAATCATGTTTTCATACTTAGTCACCAGAGATCATCAGAGGTCAAACTGTAAGAACTTGTAAACCAAATATCTCCAGGAGTGTAACATTGACTAATGTCATACGTAACGTGTAGATTGTATGTTTGGGCGAGTTCAAAGGTCATTTGAGGTCATTAGAGGTCAAACCGTAACAACCTTGTAACACATTATCTCCAGAAGGGTAATGTTAACTGATGTCATATTTGATTTGTGGGTTGGCCATACTAGGTAGGTGATCCCTATCATTTTTGGTGGATGTCAAAGGTCAATTGAAGTCACCAGAGGTCAAACTTTTAAAACATGTTTGACACTATATCTCAGGAAGGGTAACAGTGGGGGGTATCTCATATTTAGCATGTGAATTGCCCATATGGAGTACATACTGTAACACCTACTGACTTTGGTGGACGTCAATATAGAGTGTATCCCTCATTAAGGGTTAAAGGGTTAAAAGCTGGTTTTTCAAGAACAATAACTGTAGTTGATCTCATACTTGTCATGTGGATAATTGATGTTCATTATAACATAACCATTGGGCAAGGAATCACAAAGGCTTTTGGCTTTCTGGTTTAATTTCTTCAAAGTAACAAAAATTTGGAGCATAAGAAAATAAGAACATCTGATAGAATGAAAAAGATTGCACTATTTTGCTTCACAGTGCTTTTGCAAAGCCAGAAATTTTCCACATGCGAGGGGGACTTCTCTTTTTGGACCCCACCCTCAGGCCAGTGGTTCGTCAATGCCAGCTGAGGTGTACAATTGACAATTTCAGCAATTGGTGTAAAATCCAGGGTGAAATTTCGAACTTTTCAGTATAAATTCAAATTCATAATTTGTTGTAAAGTTAAAGCTCACGTTAGTCACCTTTAACTTGCATTGTCCTTTGTTTTCTTTCAGACAACATTATAGAAAATTTATGGTTTCCATGGAAAAGATGGCCACTACAAGAAGGTTGTTTCATATCAGTAAGCTTATGGCAGGCAGATCATCATTGTGTATTGCTAATCAGTACATGATTGGAAAGTCTGTTCATGGAACACCATTGCAAAGGTAGAGCTCATTGCATACAGTATGTGTTCATATTGCAACTAGTGTATATATGAGAGTGAATGCTTGATCTCATTTGGTGTACTTTCACAGCATGCAAATACAATCGGTATCTTTTGAACCATCATCTGTGCTTCTGCAGAGATCATGCTAAACTGGTGAGCTCCTCTGCTTGTAGACTTTAGAGACGTATTTTGCAGTGAGAAAGCTTGGAAGTTTATTGATTGATTGATTGTTGTTTTAGTCTAGAAAGTAAAATGATTTTGTCTTGAACAAAGTAATTGCTGTCACAGATGGTGGTATATTGAGTAACTTTGTAAATCAAAGCTTCTATAACTGAAGTTGTTTTTGCAAGCTTACAAAAGTGGTGTCATTTTCTTCTTTTGATGATCGCAACCTTTGTAATCATGCATACGTGTGTCTGTATGTATGTGTGGGTGTGTATGTATGTATGTTCATAAACAAGATATCTCAAGAAGGGAAGCTCGGGCAGATCTCATATTTAATATGGAGTTGTGCCATACTGAGTAGAAGAACACTGTTGTCTTTGGTGTAGGTCAAAGGTCATTTGAGGTCAGCAGGGGTCAAATTGTGAAATCTTGTAAACCAGATATCTCAAGAATGGAAACTTGAAAAGATCTCATGTTTGATATGTAGGTATACCACATTGAGTAGAACCTTATTGTTTTTGGTGGAGGTCAAAGGTCATTTGGGATAAAAAGGGGTTGAATTGTGAAAACCTTGTAAACAAGATATCTCAAGGAGGGTAACATATATTATGTGTAGGTGCATCGCAGTGAGCAGAAGAACCCTCTTGTTATTGGTGGAAATCAAAGGTCACTTGGGGTCATCAGGGGTCAAATTGTGAAGACCTTGTAAACATGATATCTACAGGAGGGAAACTTAGACAGATCTCATATATAAGATGCAGGTGTTGCATCACTGTAATGTGCAGTTGTGCATGTTGAGACATGATACAAATCAGTCATTATATATCAGATTCATAGACATCCTCATAATGAAGTCATTGAAACCACAATGCCTTTGCACATTTTGGTTCTTTGTACTTGATTTGCTTTTATGAGAGTCACAGTTTGTTTGGTGGATGGAGGTGGGAACAGAGGTAACAGCTGTCTGCATCAGTCTGATATCACTGAAACTGTGATGGTCAGTCTCATTCAGCTTTCATTGAATATCTACGGGCATATCAATTAGTGAAGCAAAACACTCTTAATTTTGAGTCAGTTTTGATCAGCAATGCAGAACGTTAGAAAAAAGTGAATAATAAACTTTGTCATATTGAGATAAATTATTTCATCATATTGATACTGTAGAATGTTTAAATTTGCACATTTAACTAATTTTTATGTAAAAAGCCTAAAGTCGTCCAGGTTTGTCCAAAGTTATGAAACTTTTTATCATATATTTTCACTTTGTTTTTATGAGGTCACCTTTTAGTTAGATCATCTACTTTGATGACAAAGAATGCCACGGATATTTAATTTATTAATTTTGAGTTTTTTATTCACAAGTGTCTAACTTCTACTTTCCAATGCACAACATAAATGGTAATACTATTTTAAAAGCAGCCTTTTTAAGCCTACTTTTTATGTGTTACATTTACAATATAACAACAAAACTGTATTAGCTTGTACTTCCTTTATTTCAGTCAAGCGGTGAAGCTGTTTTACAATGTTCACCAAGGAAACAAGCTTCCTAGACAACCGATTGTAATCATGCATGGACTTCTTGGCACAGGAAAGAACTTTGATGGTCTGGCTAAACAGCTCCTTAGAATCACAGGTCGTACTGTGAGTTTGGTCTTGAGCTCATTGTCTAATAAAGTTGTTGTATATGTTTCACATCTCTCCCTGAGAAGAGAATAATGTGTGGACCAGAACACTTACATCGGTAAATTTATGGTAAATTGGGCCATTGGGGGCATCATTTTACTGTGGCTGATCAGCAGTGCAGACAGCTTGCTTTCATAAATTGCCATAGCAATGGGAATCTAATAGGAAGAAATGGGACCAAAGGGAATGTATAATGGAACCCTGTTGGATTTTGACGGCCATCCAGATTGTCCTATAAACTCTCGCATTGAAATTGCCCAAATTCCATGTTGATTCCCATTGAAACAAATCTGGCACATGTGATTACATTCTCAATGGAACACCACAGGAGTATACTCCTTGATAGTCCTTCTTTTTGCTGGTAACCTCAAATGTAATGTAGAAATTGTGTCACAAGCACTATCCAGCAGACAATATGTAATACCAGCTTTGCCATTTCTTGTCCATAAAACTTCAATAGAGACGTTGATTGTTCTGGGGAATATAAAATCATAAAGTATTTTAATTACGTCTAATTCAGTTTAAAGGTTGAGCTTTTTTTTTACAGGTGGTGACGTGTGATGCACGTAACCATGGAAACAGTGAGCATTCAGATGAGATGACTTTCAGTGCTATGGCTTCAGACATTGTGAATTTACTCCATGAACTGAAAGCTGAAAGCTGTATCCCAGTTGGCCACAGCTTAGGTGGAAGAACGGCCATGACACTAGCACTAAGAAATGTAAGTGAGATACACTAGGAAAACAAAGTTTTGATTGCAGCTAAAGGAAACGGTCATCCTCATGTGTTATGACTTGAGCCACAAGACTTCTATTGGTCTTGCTTATTGACTGACCTTTCACTGCATTGTTTACCTTGTGTTGATATCCATTCTAGACTGTGAAGCAACTTTGTTCTTGGTTGTCTAAACATGAAATTGTGTCCAACTAATGGTTATTTCAGCCTCAGCTGTGACTCTGAGGTGCATATGAATGTGGAAGCTGTACAGACCTTGCTGCTTGTGAATCAGTACTGCATGTCAGACTAATGAATGGTGGTACTTCTGTCTCTCAAAGATATTTGTATAGGAATTTCATTGCATTCCTTGCTGTACCCTGTAAGACTTCCAGTTCTGTTATAAGAATGTCCTATAAAAATGTCCTCAAAGTTAGCCAGTAGCAATGTTCAAAGTTTTCCCTATCAAGGAGTCACTGATTTCTTCCAGATTTACCAATGAACAAACTTTACTGTTATTAAGGCCTATTTTACTCACGCATATAATGCTCTCTAAGGTTGTGGGTGCACTGAGTTCACTTTCAGGTGCTTAAACTACATCAAAGGAAGTAACGCAGGTTGACCTCTTGGATCATTATTACCGCTGTTCCATAGCAGCTGGTCAGTTTAATTATTTCTTTAAGTAATTCTTATCTATGTCATACCATAGCTTGAGCTGATTTCACTTAAAATAACAGGTAGGAATGAGACATACGAGGATATGTAAAACTAAGTGGAAACTTTGTAGTTGTGGAAATTCCTCCCTAATAAAAGTGGGGAACTGCTTCTGAATGTTGTGGAACCTTTGAAACATTAATGTTTTTTACAACATCGGAATATGAAGGTGGTCTTAAAGTTGTATGTGATTCTATCTTCCTCAGCCAGAACTGGTAGAGAAGCTCATATGTATTGATATATCTCCGATACATAATGGTAAAAATAATGAAGTGCTTTCATTCCTACTTGGCATGAAGAAATTAGAGGTACCAAACGATTTAAACTTGTCTGAAGCTAGAAGATATGCAAGCAACCAGTTTTCATCTCTAATACCAGTAAGTTTTGTATGATTTTCATGAATTTAATTCTTAGAGTGTTCCCAACTCGCTATTAAATGAGTTTGCCAGTGGTAGGGCTTAAGGGCAGTTAAGTCCCTCAAAATGACACTTATATGGTAGTCCACCTTACACCCATCGTGGTATTCAATCAAAACTTGGTCAGTAGTCCTTATGTGGGGATACCCTTTGGTATACAAATGACATGGATAGATATTACCCACTGGGGTGGGGGGGGGGGAGAGAAGGGGCCCTTAAATGTGTGTGTGTGCATGTGTGTATACAAAAGAAAGTGTCACGATCTCTTCCAAGACGGTCAGTTGGATGAACCTCAAACTTTGTGGCTAGGTGTCTGGGTATAAGATGTAGTGTCTGGTGATGTCAAAAGTTGAGGGTCGCAGGTCACGAAAACCAAAAACACATTTGTAGCAATATCTTTATGTGCAAATATCATAGACTGGTAAAATTACCATGTATGGATAGTGGACAAAACAAGACATTTCTGAAATATTGATGATGTCACGAGGTCAAAGGTCCCTCGATTTAATGTGAAATCTGCACAAATGCTTTAGAAAAGTGTGTCACTATTTCCTCCTAGACAGTCAGCCTGGATAAACTTTAAACGTAGTAGGTAGGTACCTGGGTAAGTAGTGTAGTATCTGCCTCACAGATGATGTCATAGGTCAAAGGTCACAGGTCATGAAAACCAAAAACACATTTTTAGCATTATCTCTATGTGCGAATATCTTAGATGATAAAACTACCATACATAGAAAGTAGGTAATACAAAAAATTTTTAAAATATTTATGATGTCATAAGGTCAAAGGTCACATAGTTAAAGGGCAAAATGGCAATAATTCTCTGAAAAAGTGTGGCCTGATTTCCTCCTAGACAGTAAGTCAGATAAACTTAAACTTGGTGGATAGGTGCCTGGGTGTGTGGTGTAGTATCTGCCTGACTGATGACAACAAACTGGTAAAGGGTCACAGGTCATGAAAACAAAAAACAACTTTTTAGCATTTTCTAGATGTGTGAATATCCTAAGAGTGCATACTGCCATATATAGACAGAAGACAAGAAGACAATACAAGAATTTTTTGAAAATATTGATGATGTCAATAGGTTAAAGGTCATGTGATTCAAGGTCAAAGTGGCCAAAATGCTCTTAAAAAGTGTGTCACGAGCTAACACGCATAACACACTTTTCACTGCACTCGAGGGATCCACACTGATGGGGGCTGTAGATATGAGGAATACTTTGATACTTGTGCGTTTTCTGGGAATACTTTTGACGCACTCTCGATAGCTAGGCACATGTGTACGCGCATGCAGGTATTTGTGCCGTTGGACACTTACGCTGTGTATTGCAGTACTATATCATTAAGTAACTTGAATATTCAGCACTTCTTCTCACACCAAGTAATCTGAATCACTGAGGGTTCACTTCTTATATAGTGTTCACTTCCTCCATGCACACATATTCTGCGGCGGGTAGATCATTTAGCAGTATTTGTGAAAAGAAAGAGATAAAACTCTTTGAATGTCTACCCTCAGTGAGACTGTCATGAAGAACTGAGATACAATATTGCGACATGATACTACACTGTAGTAGTGTACATATCAGCTGATATGAGGACATGATTATCCATAAAGACCGATATTGGTGATGTCGACCAAACATATCATTAAACTGTTTTCAGCTGTCATGAAATGTCTTTTTAACTATCAATGCATCTATTACTGCATGTTGTATGATGGAGATTTTGTTCGTCAAGATGCATTTGGAAATCCTGGTAGGAAATCGGAAGAAAGTTAACAAATGAAGATTATAAATAAATTTCCACATATCCTGTGTTGATATTGCACCAGTACCACTGGCTTACATCACAGTCGTGCTGAGAAGATGGAAAGCAACGTTTGAAGTTGTCTGTTAGGTCAATAATCTCAAAAATAATGAATATAATGTTCTTTTTCTTTTTAGAATCAAAGTATTAGAGACTTCATCTTGACAAATTTAGTGATTAAAGATGGAGAGTTTACATGGAGAGTGAATGTAGAAGTCTTACTGAAGAATTTTAAGGAACTAGGTAAAATACCAGATGAATATCCACCTTACGGGGGTCCAGTACTATTTATCAAAGGAAGTCTGTCCGACTATATCAAGTAAGTTTTGAGAGCTATTTGTTTGACAGGGGAAGGGGGATATTGGGATCTTTGCTCTCATTTGGGAATTTGGATGTGATAGTATTTTCTAATGTTCATACTGTCCGGTATTTTTCACATTTGTCTGATTTTGAGCCCATTTTCCTTTCATTTTATGCATGATTGTCCATCTGGTTTGGACAAACTAGAAATCTTTAAAGGGGAATTTGTTCCAAGGTGTGTCCAGCTGTGGCTTTACCAGACAGTGGATAATAAAGACACAACGCCATGTAGGACGATCATTACATTTTCTTCAGATATTGTTGATACTTTGCAAAGTTTCCAAAAGTAGCAAAAAAAAAAAAAGAACTAGGCATTACCAGCACGAAGTATATGGAAAAATGAAGTCTTCATAGTAAGAACTTTGAGCATAAGTTTGCATTAATTTGCTTTATTGGTAAAGTTTTTATACTTTCTCAGTATACTTCATGGAAAATTCCTACATGTCTCTATGTATTTGTCAATAAATTATATTAAATATTCCATTTTGAAGTCTGATGTTTCCATCCAATGCTCAAAGACATTTTCTTTATCTTTTGTACACCAGGCAAGAGGATCTTTCTGACATATCCAAGGTTTTCCCTAGGTCAGAGGTTAAGACGATTGAAGGTGCTGGTCATTGGGTTCATTATGACAAACCGAGAGAACTACTCAGTGTTTTAGCAGAATTTTTAAATTAATATAACTTGCCAAATTTGATAATTTATTGATATATACATATCTAATCTCCTCAGGTGTAATAATTAACCTTAAATTAAATAAATTGGAAGTTGAAAATATTTTAGTCTTTTTTTCCTGACTTGAGTACTGCCGTGAATAAGAATTATTTCATCATATACCAAAAAACAACTACTGTAGCACCTGCTGAATAATTGAACTTTTTGAAACGTAGAAAATGACCGAACAGCTGTGGCAGCATGACTGGAGAGGGGGTGGAAGAAGGAGTCACAGCCCCTGCAGCATTTTTGAAGGAACCACAAAAGTAAAAGGGCACCTGTGGAGCCTGGGAAAGCAATTTCCATCAATCTCGGGGTATTTTCATCCAAAGAATCGCTTGAATATTTCGCTCCTGGTAAATTATTTCCACAATTTTAGCTATCATGTGAAGTCCTCAGGTAGGATTCAAGACTCACTTCACCCCAGGATGCACCCATTCTGCCAAACAGCACTCCTCAAAGGTGGCATTATGTGTGCAGCTGTATAAGACTTGCACTGCCTGCTGATCATGTAACTACACTGTAAGAGTATTACTTATAAAGTTTACTTTCCATGCAGTGCGTTCAAAGTTGGGGGTGTAAGTGTGAAATGATTGTGTTGACTTTCTGCTAGCTGGTGCAAGATGAGGCATATAGGCTAATTTTGGTTACATCACTAATCACATATTACCAGGAGTATCTCTGCATTTTCCAGATCTAACCCTCATGAATGAAAGCCACTCAGAATACCTAATGTGCCTGAATCAAAACCTGGAGCAACATTGATAGTGAGAGGTCTGGATAAACATTAGATTGTGAATTCCCCCCCCCCCCCCACCCCCAGCCATTATGCTATGAAACAGCTATAGCAAAGTCACAGAGTTTCCCATAAAAAAGCATCCTTAAGGTTCCAATACTAAAAGGGAAATAGGGAAATTGTTTTACAGGAAACATTCATACTTTTAAAACCAATATTTGTGGATGCAGAATGGTAGATTATTCAAAATAAGGAAGGACAGAGGTTTTCTTCTCAAGAAATAAGTTTCTCAGCAATAGAAACTCAGTTATTTGTTACTCACCTCTAATTTGTTCACCCAAACATTTCAAAATTCAAATGATGCATCTTTCGTTACTCATCACATGCATAATGTTTTGAAGAGATGAAGCTTTGGCAGATGTTTATTGATAAGACTGAATGGTTTAACAATGACTAATGCTATTTCTTTTGTATGTCATGTTGGTATATCCTAAATGCCCTATTTCCCTGTAAGAGAATGTCTGCTCTGTCTTCCATTGCATGTTGTCATTTTGTTAAAATGCTTCATCTTGGAATGTCACCAGTCTTTATGAGTGCTTGTCAACTTGTGAAATTTTATTTTTGGTAATTGGATGTCATATTTCATTCCAGTCTCTCATTGCATTATGTTACCTTGAACCAATTGAAAAGTTGTTGTGTGCATCTTCTAGACCTTGGAATAATAATAAAAGTATAAAGTGGTGAAAGAAAGAAGTCAAAATTGTTTGTTTTGCTTTTCTCCTGAAACATCATCGGACAAAGGTTAATTCTTACTCGTTTTTGCACATTTCAGATGTTACATTTTTGAGGTTGTAATTAGGCCACACATTTGCAAATATGATGAAATCTGCGATATTGAACCACATTCACCAGAACAACGATAACAAAGAACATTTGCTTTTTGTCACAGAACCCAGAATGAGCAAATGTATGCTATGAGATGCTCAGATGCGATGTTTGCATCTTCTTGGAGGAGACTTAATAATTATTTACTAATGGCTGAGTGTACCAACACCAGCCATTCTCCAGATTTGACCCCTTTCATATCCAGGCTTCTAATAGGTTCTGGTAAGTCAGGAAAAATACAAATGTCAATATCCAGGCCTGGAGAGTCAGTTTAGTCCTAGAATACAGGGAGGGGGCTAGTTACATGACCGTTAGTGGTAAGGTTAGGAGTCTGTAGCATTCAACGACCATAATTGGGATGCAGGAGAACAGATGTACTTTAAACAGCTGCTGTGCAGCCAGCCCCCCCCCCCCCTTCCCGTTGGAAACATCTTCATTGAAAACTTTTGACACTTGCGTTCTTCATCAAGTGTGACTTTGTTCACACTGACCCAAGAGTAGATGAGCATAAGTGGCATTTTCAATAGACTGTGTACAATTAGAGCCACTGCTGAGGTTAATAATAGTTCACCGACCATGCAAGGTCAACATCTAACTAACAATCGAGTTACTCGCAGCAAGAGATTTAGAAACGTTCATGTGAGAAACAACAGTATCACATCCTTCCCCTAAAAAGAAAGAAACTGACGGAAAAGCACACACACACACAAGAAAATGCTGGTATTTGTGACAAATAACTTTAATCTCTGAAAAAGATTCTATTCTCAAGACATACATTCACATATATTTCAACATTTATTCAAATAAATATATATTTAGTGATAGCTTTTAATTTAACGTGTCACGATATTGCACCGATGAATACATTGCACCAGAAACAAAAATAACTTCATGCAAACTTAAAAAGGATCCAAGGTGAATACAAAGGCGGGAACGTGTGGCATGTAGTGGCATATTACGAGTACTGAATAAAACTCCTATCAAAGGTTACCAGGTAAATTAGGAAGATATATCTTTAACAGAGGATGTTTACTTGTGGCCTACGACAAATATGCAAATCACGGAATGTCTCAGCAAAGAAACTGAAAATTGGAGGACTTTGGATAGACAAACTTCTGGCATTGAAAATTAATTTTGCATGCTAGGGTGAGTACAACTCTTGCTCAATGATGAAACGAAAAAGGTCTTTGACTGGTCTAAAATGTGGAACAGATATCACTGACTGGAAATAAATGCAGTTTATACCGGAATGTCTTATCCTATGAATATATTTTAGTGATCATAAAGTTGCTGAAATAACAAAATAATTTAAGAGAGAATTCAAGTCTGCACAGTCCTTTGATGAGTTATAATTCTGTCAGTGTTTTTTTCAAAACATCAGCTGTACTTCAGTACTGTTCTATTAAACTTCAAGAGCTACTAGATTTCTACAACCGAACAAATCCATACAAATATAGCCATAATGAGAAAAATAAAAGAATCCTCATTAAACATAAATTTAACGTTAACTTGCAACACTTTTTTTCAATATTTGTATTCACAGTCACTCACAAAATGTTTCTTTGATACTTGATAATAATTCATGGGTATAGAGAACACTTTTTCTGTGATGGCCTGGAAACAACGAAATTGGGCCAATGACAGTTTTTGAAGAAGGTTGCCAAGTTATTTCTGCAAGGCCAAAATAAGGGAGGTTGTGAGTATAATCACTCATAATCACCAACGCACTATGGATGGAAAGATGATGGTTTTATTCTGTAATAAACTTGAAAAACCTGAAAAATTAATTCAGAAAAAACAAGAAAAAAACAAAGGCTAATCTGAACCAAAAAAATGGTTATGTAGACACAGGAAAGACATGATGCTTTTGGCCCAATACACTTAGGCTACTTTAGCCCAACCTCCCAAATCCTGAATTTACAGGACATTCGAAGGGTATTTCTGCTTCATTTGCTCAGCACACAGCTGATGCCTTCCTGGCCCAGTTCTTAAGGTGCCAACATAGTCCCTTTATTTCAGTGTTATTCAGGCTGTGCAACAGTGTGGCCATACAGCCAAGCAGCCATTATTTACTCTTGATTAAAGTGATTACAAAGGTGCCATATGGGGTGCACTGGGCAATGTTTGTCTTGATTATTTTTGTATAGAGCTCTGAGTTTGCCAACCCTTGCTTTTAATTTAAAAAAGGGAACAACAGCAACCTCTGATGTGCACAGATCAAATTTATAAGGTCCAATCAGACTCCTCCATGAAAACGCATTATTCAGCAAATATTTTGGGCATTTTTTTGCATTTATGGTATTCAGGGCATGAGGGAAAATGAGAATTTTATAACATATATGCCAGTTATATAATAGCACACTTGAAATGATCATACGGCACCACATGACTAACACATTCATGCAAAAGAAATATGTATATTAAAATAACTATGTTAAGACAGCTGTCACCAAATGAACTTTGCACTTTTTGTTCTTCACAAGATTAATTTCAATCTGTTAGATCAGAGATCAACCATAAATGCAGAATTTCCACTAAACATCTAAACCCACTGAGATAAAGTGTTGAATACATTAACTATACTTTATGGAAAATTCACATTTCATCAACATAAAATAATATACTTCGAATGACTGATTGCAAATACTTTTGTTTTCCAAACATGAAAGCATCATCAAACTAGTACCCACAGAACAGACCAACTTACATATACACAATGCTTGCAATAATCTGTACCAACATATATGTCATTTTTCTATCCTATCACTACACTTTCAAAGAATAACTTTCACATGAAACTGATATTAACTTTCAATCTGTAACATGAATATTTATGAAATTAATTACAAATGAAAGAATTAGCCAAAAGTGTTCCTTGCACATTACATATATTGAAGAGAGTCCCTGATTTCCATGGCTTCTGGTTTTACATAAATCCACAAGTTTCACAAGCCAAATGTTAGAATTTTCCATAATTTATTTTCTCCTATGGTGATGACAGACAAATTTTGGCCATCCATGGAAGCCAAATGAAAAAGGTACCTACTTTGTAATCTTCTTGTTCAGTTTATCTCAAGTTTAAAGTCCCCTACTGACAAATTTGCCCCATAATTCCTGGAGCTGTTTGATGAAGGGAAAATACTTTTCAAAACGTCTTGTCTAATTACATCACTCTATGACACTC
The DNA here is from genome assembly GCA_021234535.1 of Stichopus chloronotus. NCBI lineage: Eukaryota > Metazoa > Echinodermata > Holothuroidea > Aspidochirotida > Stichopodidae > Stichopus > Stichopus chloronotus. The sequence continues at coordinate 25,145,506 of CM037837.1, read as the reverse complement.
TCCCATTCTGTTGACTGCTGATGATTTATGAATAGTTCTAATATTTATGATGGGGCAAAAATAAAATACCACAGTGCATTACTGGGAATGTTTGAAACATGTACTGTTGTTGGTCTTGGTATCATGTGCTATGAAGTTACATACAGAGATAGCACATTAGAAAAACTTTCAACAAAAGTTTGATTACCTACTTAATTGAGACTGAGATATTATGCTTGAGCTAAACACTGTAACTAAATGAAACATAGTTTTGTTCAGATACTGTAGTGTAGCAATTTATGCAAACTTTCAAAATCTCACTATTGTGTGACATCCCATGGGAGTAACTCTATAGCCTAACAATACCGAGCTGTTCTAATGATGTATCTTAACATCTTAATATTTGGAGTAACCAATATTTTAAGCTACCACATACAAAAACACTGTGGTCATCCAATGGCCACCAGAGATGGCGATATTCCACATTTGTTTCATTTCTTTTACTTCTGCTCTCCCCATAGGCAGTTTCAGCTATATTATGTATATATATTTTTCAATTCTTGTGTTCATCCCTTTTGGATGTTCCGTATCATCTTGTGAGTTGAGATATTGGAGGGTTCTTTGTTAATTCGTTGCTTTCGTCCACTTAACCTCCCCCCCCCCCAAAAAAAAAAATCATACAGCTGCTACCAGTGAAGCCAATCATTCTTAGGAACTGAAAGATGCTGTGTTACCCTTTAAACAAGGTACTGATGACTTTCTGGTGAGCTAAGTTTACCATCTTAAATAAAGCAAACTAAATGAGGTATCACAATGTTTCTGCAATACAAGTCTTGTTTCTGTTGTTTGTACAATATTCAAACATTCACTCACTCAAGGATATTCAATATTGTGAGTATCTGAACTATCGGATAGTTACTGTATACTGTACACACTGAGAAAATTTAAACAATTCTCCAAGATGGGGGGGGTGGTGATAATAACACAGTCGTGATGGAGGTTATCTGTTGGGAGTACATATCACAGGTGTTTAGTACTTACATCTGTACTTACCACCTCACTACATTATGGAACAGTCATTGAAGAAACCCAACTACAAGTCAATCAACCAATGATTGTATAATCTTGACCTTTGCTGATCAAATCATCAACTGATGTCTAAATGTTACGTAACATTTATTTTATTTAAGGTGCCCGATCCTTTTCCTCGGAGCTTTTCCGAGATGTTTCTTTGATTTTTTACCACCTCCTACATCGTGCTTTCTCAGTTGCTTCTTTAACCTTTCATCTAACATCTCATGTAAGTCAACCTAAGGAGGAAACAAAATAAGAAAACAACACGATAACAACGAGAAATATGAAAGAAATACTTACAAGCTAGTCAACTGGTGATGACAATACAGCTTTAAGTTACTCATCTAATATTCCACAAGTATTGATTTGGTGAATGTTGCTACGTTATGGCAACATTCTGCATCAACTATTCTCGTGATGTTTTGTGGACACGTAACAGACTTGCCTAACTTCACCCCAACACCAGTGACTCAATTGAAGACAGAAGATAAAAAGGGTCAACAAAACCTAAATTTGCTCTAAGGTTTCTTACCTCCCAATTGTCTGTCTGTTTGCAGTATTCTAATTTCTGATGAACTGCTCCGACCATCTGTCCATCCAGCTGATCAAGGGTAGCCCTGGCCTCAGATAATTCCTTCTCAATATTATCGCGTCTGCAGGAACGAAAATAGTTTGCAGAAAGTCGCAAAAGAGAACGCTTCAAAGGAAATTGAACCAGAAAGCCAAAAGGCTTTGTGATTCCTTGCTACATGGTTATATTACAACAAACATGAATTATTCACATGACAAGTATAAGATCAACTGCAGTTATTTTTCTTGATACACCACAAGCCTTTAACCCAAAATGACCTTTATTTTGGTGACCTAAAATGACCGCGACATTTAAAGTCCACCAAAAGCAATAGGGATCACCTACCCAGGCCATACAACCCACACATCAAGCACAGTATGAGTATGACATCAGTCAACATTATCTCTGAGCTCCAAGAAACACACAGTAATCAATGCTGCTTCTAGTCTTGCCTGTTGTTAGTTGAATCAAATAACTCAACCTTACCTCATCTGAACTCAGCTTGGTCTGCCATATTTACCTCAAAATTCTTCATAAACAACCAGAATGTTCTTAGGTCTCCATCGTATGGTGGAATTTCTGCCTTAGGTAATTCCAACGCTAATTTGAAACTCAATTTCCTCCTTCAACTTTTTCAATGCTTCCTCCCTCTCCTCAGTATAATGCTTTTGGCATTCCAACATCCAGCTTTCTGCTTGCTCAAATGCTTCATCAGACAACAGCCCAGCCAGATCAGCATGAACCTCCTCCATTGTCCTCAAATTGGCGCTCTGCCTTTTGCAAATTTTCCTTTATCGACTCTGCGATAATTTCTTCCTTGTTACAAGCAGCTTTTAAGACACTCAAAGTCCTCGTAAGTTGACCCTAAGTTATGATTTCTCCTCAATATTTTTGCTTCCTCCATCCTTTCCGACATTGTGAAATATGATTGAAAGCACTCCAATTTGATTGTTAAGAAACCTTGTTCTGCTACCAGCTGTTCCTCTGGATATTGATATTATCCAAATAAATGACAGAATGGATGGTTTTTTTATTTTCTTCATTTTTTTATAAACCCATTAACATTCCAATGCATGAATTAATGCCACCTTGTCTATCTGACCCCATGACCCCCCCATACCAAGACTATCTCTCTGGACAACTTATCGGAGGCCCCTCACACTAGAAGTTACTCACTAAGTTACAAATGCAGTACTGTAGCCTTAAATCTGGAGCAAAAAGCCTCTGGTGACTTCAAATGACCTTTGACCTCCACCTCAAACAAAAGAGATCATCTACTTAATATGAGAAAATGTAGCCCATATGCTTTTCAACTAATTTGTACGGCAGTTTATAACAACCACAATAATGGTGTTTAGGCTATTATTATTGTCTTATAGTGAAAAATTATCCCTTCCTCTCTATTGATAAGCATTAAATTTCACAGGGTCGTGAACCTGTTAATAACAGACAACCTTATCAAGTTTAAAACAAATCTGACCCACGGATAAGGAACTATGGCAGTTTTAACATTTTTTATGTTTTACCCCATAACCTCATTAATACGCAAGATTTGGACACCAAAAACAATAGGGATCATCTACTCAATATGGGCAACCTACATGCCAAAAATGAAATTACTCAGAGTTACCCTTCTTGAGATAGAGTGTTTACGAGCAACCATCACACACACACACATATACACACATACATACACACACACAACATCAGGACTGCATAGATTCCCCTGCCTACGGCAAGGAATCAAAAATCCTTTACACATTCTGAAAATTGTCTGCAGGTGATTTTCATGAACTGCTTTTCACTAGGAAAAAATTAGAGACTTGTCCTTTGCATAATTGTTATCGACTTGTTGAAAAAACTAAAGAAATGGAAAAATCTTGAAAGTCACCCTGTCCTACCTTGCTTAAGTTCACTATGAATACTCTACAGTTTATACAGATGTTTAATTTTTTTTCTTTTGTTTAATTTTTTTTCTTTTTGTCTCCTTTATTGAACATTCATCCTCATTATACATACAAAAGATGGTAAGTGCACATTTCGTAGCAACACCGTTATTTACTTAGATATTAATTCCATTAAACATATTTATCAACAAAAAGATATGTTGCATTCTGTTTTCCACTTGTAACTAACATCTTAAATGGTAACAGAAAGAAGTTGCTTTTGGTTGGAATAAGATTTAATTTACAACTAAATAAAAATTAATTTTAATGGAGGATAAAGAAATTAACTGATGCTTCAGCTTGTTCCAGTTATTCATTTTTAATGTGAACATACTTTTTATCAACACTACACTTATAACAAAGGTTGCAAGTCTCCAACAAAACGAGGATGACAAAATTGCAATGTCAAAAGAGATGATCAAAAACATCATTGTTCTCTTGACACTAGATAAAAGGTGGGCTATCTTTACATTCATTAAAAAATATAAACACGTTTGTAACAACAATTCTATGACAAACAGAACCTAAATGTAATGAAACAGCTTGAAGAGGCAATCTTCCTCTTTACTGTCAGTTTCTTTCAATTTTTTTTTCTCTACTGCTCTAGGTTTCTTGTGACTTTTTGTCTATTAAATATGTAAAGATAAATACTCTTCTATCTTTATAGACAGCTGTAGCCAAGTTAATGAGGTGTTGCAGCTTCTCATCTGAATAACAAGAAAAATTTAATATTTCCTTCACAAGACCGTGGAATTGCCAAACGGAGACCAAGCTGAGAGGTAAAGGGAAATTCTCAAATCAAACTTAGAATAAACAAGACAATGATGATTGCCTCTATTGTACAAACAAGTAATGAGTTATTTCTTAATTACTTGTTGATTAATTGACTAATTAGTTTAAGTCCACAGAATGTGAAGATGTCAAGACTCACTTGCTGATGGCTTCATCTCTCTCTTTCTTTAATTTCTTTATCTCCTCCTCGTGTTGCATGCACATCGCAGAATCTAGACTGTCGTCACTCAACACACTGGCATTGTCTGATGTAGCATTAGAGGATGAGGTCTGAGATGTCAGCTATGACGCAAAAACACAAAGACAGATTATTAATATACAAATGATAATGTTTATCTATGTTATTGTGTTATTATACATTATATCCAGAAACTATACCTAAAACAATTGGCAACTACATCATAAGAATACATACACTGGGAGAATGCCTACTAAGTTGCATAGTTCAAAAATACCAAGACGGTATCATAGTAAAAAAAAACCATAATGTACATGCTGGTTTATTTTGATCCAATGAAAATATGCAACAGTCTCAGTTATGGTGAAGAAATTCTCAAAATTATGACCAATCATATGCTACATATCAGCAATGCAAGGAGCAGGTTCAATGTAAAGGTATAAATGTATGCTACAGGTCAGCAAACATCAGCAAATGAAAAGGTTTGTTCCGTGGAATTGATACTAATCAAACAAATGCTTGTCCTTTGAAGTTGATATGAAACTGAAGCACATGTGCGAAAACAAAGTGAACAAAACCACTTCCCTCCCCATCATATGAAATGCAGCTCAAGAACTTAGGCATTTGATGTCTAATTGATTGCATTATCGACAGAATTGCTGTGAGGTGGGTAACAAATAAGACACTTGTCTTTTGTCTTAGTGTGGTATGAAAAACAGAGTTTTTAGTGCTTTCAGTCCAACATGACTCCCCACATTTTGCAAACAATTGATGAAAATGCACTTACAAACTGCAATAACACATTGATTGATTGATCTGAGCTATGTTCATGTGACATCATTCAATTTTTATACAATGAATGTAACAAGAATGAAATATTTATTAGGCAATAAGTACATTTTCTTCCAGTCTTTTTGTTTACGTTTTCTTAAATTTATTTTTTGCAACACCACTGCATGTGGATAACACACTAACACCAACTTTTGGTTGTATTCTTTGATGCGTGTGTACAAACCTCCTTGAGTATAGCGAGGCTAGAAGTGTCCTGGGAGTCCATGTATCTCTTGAAAAGGGCCTCTGGGTCAGGCATACTTCTTCTGTAGTCAAGCTGTAAATAATTTCATTCAAATATCTTTTTATCTTTATGAATTGAAGGACGTCAACAGGGTTTGAAATACAACAGAGTCACAATTATTGTACGTCTTACATCTATTATTTTTATCAAAATGGCACTCACGTAGCGGAAGTACTACATACGTATGTTGCTCTATAGAAATGTAAAACTAGCTAAAATTTTATTGAGTCTAAAGTTAATGCTTAAAAAATTACAGATTGCATTATTTCTGATGGCAAAATATTCCAGAAATAAGGAGCTGCACACTAATAAAGGTTCTCCTGTCAAAATTTGAAGTTGTGACTTTTTGGGCTTTAATAAGGAACTATGGAGAGGAGCATTAATGTTAATGTACATGACAAATCAGATCACCGAGATAAGATGGGATAAGACAGTAAATACATTTATTTGTAAGAAGTAAAATATGAAAACAATTCTTTGTTTGACAGGAAGTCTTCTATGCAGGTTTGTACACAACAACAATTGGTGTCAATAATGAAAGGGAGCAAACTGACTCCCACTTTCTTTCCATCTCTCAAAAAAGAAGAAAAAAAAATACAGAAGAGTAAAATTGGTCACAAAAAATGGAATAAACAAATTCAGTCACTACCTGCTGCCACGTTTTTGTAATGGCAAAATAGCATTGAAGGTTGAAATAGCATGACTAAATAACATGACTGAGTAGCATGACTGAGTAGCATGACTAAATAGCATTGAAGCTTTCTGGTGTCTAGTAAGTAATGCCTCACAGCAAGCAAGCATCACCTCAGCAACATTGTAAATTACATAGAACCACAAACAGCAACAAGAACAGCAGAAACAAACCAGTCCATGTTGGTCAGAGATTGAACATGTAGATCATACAATATGATGTGACAACAACAATGGCAGCCCTATAATTGCAATAGCTTGAAAATGATTCCTTTGAAGGGAGTGTAGCACTATATGATGGAGATAGTACATCCAACTCCTATGAATCTATGTTAATTCATTTGCATGAATCTGCAGTTTAGCAAAGTCCAGAAAAATCGGACTGACAACTTTACAATGACGAAGGTTAAACTCTTTCATAAATTTAATCCCAATTTACAAAAAATTGAGCAGAACATAAAACTGACTTCAAAAACTATCTGCACATCTGAGGAAGGAGCACACTGATCTAGCTGGCTTCATCTTTTTAATATAAACACAACTAAAGACAAAACACATTAAAGTAGTTTTATGTCATACCTTGACATTAAGGACTTGAATTCTATCATCTCTTTCTTTTAGTAGTCGGTTTTGTCTGGTGACCTCCTCTTGAAGTTCGTCAACATTCGCCTGTGTCTTGTCCAGCTCTTGTCGTAGTGAGGTGATGTGGTTATGTAACTGGTCCATCTCATTCTGTTCCCTTGGAAGGGGACTTGGTGGTGGGAGCTGCAAATAACACAGATTGTGACTTGCAAATGAACATTACAGAGGGCGCCATTCTGTAGCTAGCTCATTGTCTCTCCAAAGCTAAAGGCTCTTAAAGTGAGGCTTCATTTATCCTTGATGATAATTAACAGTGTAGCGGTTAGTTTGAAATAACGTTCCATGCGAGTCTAGCAGGGAGGTTAAGGATTGTATTTGGGGTGTTGGCTGGAGCGTTCAAGCGTGGACGCTGACGTGTAACTGCTAGGCGAGCATTACTGGGTGTTGCTGTGTACGACATTCCTTAACTGATGCTGCATACTGGATCGATGTTGTACAGCTGGAGATGCAACGACTGGTAATTATTCAGTTCTTTATTTGGTCAACGTTCCATTACAGTTTTTATGTTAAGTTACTTGCTTGTGGCACTGTTGGAGGTAAAGGCTATTTGTGTCTGACAGGTATATGTGAAATTCTTAAAAACTACAAATTGTTTATATGAAATGTTGAATATACAGGTTTATTGAAATTGTTACACTGTTTTAACATAAAGATGTAATGAAAAACAAAAAAAGAAATTATATGTGCGTGTACATCTTAAAAGAAGAATTTATTTACCGTCCATTTGATAGAGTTAATTATTTTTGTATGTTTTGCATATTTGATAGAATTTACAATTTTTGTATGTCTCACATATTTGATAGAGTTTACTAATTTTGTATGTTTCGTATATATGATTATTGTTTCTTGTATTCTTTCACTCACATTAAGTGAACCGTAAAATGAGTCGGGTATCGACATGTCGGATCGTATGTAAAATAAAGGAGAAAAGTTAGCCTTTGGATACGACGCCCCTTATTTTGTTACGTGTTCTCAGTGTCGCTTAATAGCCCCTGGGGTCAGGGCCAAATTCATGTAAGATGAGTCTGCAAACAGTGCAAATGGTAATAATCTGGCAAAAACTGCTAAAACAATTAACAGACACACCAACATTCTTTCCATCCAGCAAAATTCATTGTGCAAGAAAATGTCACATCTATGACCCTTAGTACAAGTGAAACTGTTCATTTTTCCCAAAATGATTTCTTTACTGTCACATGACCTGCAGTTTGTCCTTAAAGGTCATAACTTATCATCCTAAGCTGTATTTTTACCTTCCAGAAAGCAAAATTCTCAACAAGTTCTAAGTGACATTTCTCTTTGATTGATAGCAAATTTGAAAGATGTAGAGTAGCTCATATTAAACAACATACACAGGGGTCCACTGTTTTGATTACACATGTGGAGGAATTTAAGACAGGCTGCAGGAGGGACTAAAACATAAGTGGTTGGGAGAATGGGAACTGTCTGGGATGATGAAATTTTGTCTTTAATACCCTTGCCATCATCTGCAGTGTATGTGAGTTCAAATGAACGACAAAATGCAACTTCTTCAGGCATGGAAACTTCATGATAGCACCAGAGCATTAAGACTGAATTGCATATGTTGTAACAGTCATATTGTATGTCATACTCTGGATGAAAGAATAAAGGACATACAATTCTTATCATTCATGTTTGACAGGAGAGAGTTCAAACAAGTAGTAGGTTATCAAAGGACTGCTAGGTGCCCAGAAATCTACAAATAGGACATAAATCAACTGATACCCATAATGCCAGGAAAAAAATATTCACATGAGCAACTACCAATCTGTCCCTCTTAATAAATCAGGAACCAAGAGAAAGATTCCAGAGTCAAAGCACAAGGCTAAAGAACTCAACCATTTGCAACTTGGTACACCAGCTACTGTACAAATGAAGGGTTATTCTAAAGAGGTTAAAGGTCTCTTGTTTTGGGGCCACAACCGCTACAAAATTATACACATACAGCAAATGAATGCAACCCTGACTCACCTGAATCTGTCGTTCAGACATGATTTCTTCGAGCAAGCCTTGGAGTTCTTCAATCCTTTCGATTATTTCATTGGGGGTGATGTCTTCATCTTCAGAAAAGGGTACCAGGCTTCTGTCGTTTATCCCACTGGTGGAGGGAGCATTTGGATCAAATTCTCCACTTTTCCACATTTTCAATTTGTGAGTCAGCAATAGAATGTGTTGTTGGATAGTGTTCATGGCTCCTTGAAGCTAAGAAAATCAGAAAAAAAAACCTGACTGCAAAAAAGCTTTGTGGTTTTGATGACGCAACACGGTACATGTCTGGTGAACTACGATAGAAGATCTGTCCACAGCAATTCACTACAACGGGCACTTCACGCTCAATTCGCACTACGCATGGAATTTTTTGACCCTTCAACAGTTTCTTTCAAACTGGCATTTGCTCCCCTCAATTCTAAAATCCTGGCACTGCCACTGAATACAACAATGATGAAAGTTTGACTGAGAGTGAGATTGGACACTAACTTACCCTCTGACACTTCTCCTGTAGTTGGGTTCCATTCCCATTGTCTTCCATCATGTGAGTATCTGCCTCTGTAAATGAGGACATTTCTCCTCCAAGTTCCTCAAAGAGGGACATTCCCTGAGCTGCTGTGCTGGTGTAGATGTGTGCCATAGCCTCCGAAAGACGAAGCTCCTCCAGATCGTGAAGGGTGGTGGAGTGAGTCCTACGCAGCTCTTCCAACTGAATCTCCTGGATGAAGACCTTTACATTTTTTAGGAAAAAAAAAACATGCAGAGTGCACAAACACAATGTGGTTTTGATGATGCAATTGTAAGCATTTTTTCTGATTATGACATTATAACATGAAGATGTGTCGCAAGGCTGGTCTTTGTAATATTAGATTGATTAGGACTGTATCATGTCACCAATTAAGATGTAACAATGACTATACACACCATAACATCTGTTGACCTAAGCAGGTGATCGACAGGCACCATGCATTCAACATAGGCATACTACATGAAAGAGATGTCCACACTTTCTGTCTTGGGATTCCACATGAAAATGGTTTTCACAAATTAGGCCTTGTTGACCCAAACAGCTTTTTATCGAAGAACAAAACAAGAACAAAACCTAATCCTTAAGTATATAAATGTCTCTCATCTCACCTGTGACTCCAATTCCCTGACATTTCTCTCCAGCATCAAAACCCTCCTGTTAGCATCCTCTACGTCATACTGCATATTCTCTCTCTCAGCAGTAAGATCTTGTAGTGCTTGCATCAATTCACTCTTTCTTGCTTCTAAATCCCTCACCTGTCACCAAAAAACAAGAAATCACAATACAGATAGCCTAACTGATGCTTACTGAAGCACATATTACTGTGAAATCTATTTTGATCTTAACAGAGAAAATTATCTTTGTTGTCATAAAATTGAACAACTCCTTTTGATATAAAACAAAATCTACCAAAACTGTTTTGCCTCATTGATACATAATTGTCAGTTACATAGATCGATGATTTTCAAAGTTGGGTTACATGGTAACCATCAAAAGTTCACTTATTATCCCAAATGATTCACTGCAGTGGCTAAATAAGGGTTTGATTTGAATTATTTCCAGAATATGGCCCCATCCTTGTAGACTATAACTTTAAAGTTTTAACAAGATGTTAACTGTTCTGGTTTCTTTCTGACGATCCAAAGGCTGATATTTTTATCACAACATCAACCGATATCAGATCCGATATTTTTACCACAAGGCACGTTCTCTCATGGAAAATTTCATTTTATGTGTGACGTTGTCTTCAGAGTACTGTCATTATGATTCCAAAGTCTAGCAAATTTTCCTGGTATTGTTTTACCCTTTCAGATGGATAATAGCTTTTGTGGATATTTCTCAACTCTTATCCTGATTCTTGCAATAATACATCCCCTCGGTGTGAATATATTTTTAAGTTGCTGAACATTGGCATCTGAATTTCGCTGATTCAATGTTTTACCAACAGTGGTGAACACCCGTCCGATCCAATGGTCTGGTCTGATTATCCGTTAATGTCTAGTTTTAAGTAGTTTTCACACAAAATCAGACGTGATGATTTTGTGGTTTTCATACTTTACATACATGACTTGCTATGTGATAAGAACTGATATCAACAAACGATGCCAATCACTACAGGGATGTACAGTTCGATACCTTCTTCTCAAATTCTTCAACGAGAGCAGGTTCCACATGGTCACCAGACATCCCAGCTCTGACCTGATTCTCCAGACTACCAATATGAGCTACCAATTCTTCCTTCTCTTCTGTTGTCTGGTAAAGAATTAAAGAAGCGCAGCACTAGATCATGCTTTATTTTGAAAATCATCAAAATCTTGCAATTATTGTTTCATTTATTTTTCATGATGTTGCTAAATATCAATACTGTATAAAACAAGGTGTTATGCTGCAGAACTACGCAATTCAACAACAAAAATGATATCACATAATGAAAAAGAATCATTCATGAATTAGCACAGGGTGAATACATGTAATTTGGGGTGCAACTGTTACCTTCAATACTCTGTTTTCACCACATACCACTTAATGTACGGCACAAGATGTCAGAGCAATTCTCTCTATGCATTTTGCTGGCTTTACAACAAGTTTAACAGGCCTGGGGTAATGTTTGTCCAGTATCAGGGTGTATGTAGATCAATCAGGCAAGCTACTAAGTTGTCATTTTCATGATAATTATCAACTTTATCGGAAGGAGAACTCTCGGGTGGAGTTTTACCCTTCAAATTTAAAGGAGCCACGTACATACATCTCAGCCAGTGTGCACCGCCAGTTACTCAATGTCTCGCACTCCACTGAATCCCACACCGTTATAATTACGACCTTACTACACATCTTAAACATACCTGTTTGAGTTCTGTTCCTATCCTCTGGTTATGTTGCAATAATTCTTCAATATACTCCTCTTTCTCCTGTTCTGTTTTTTTGCTAGAAATCTGTTGTCTGGCCAGTCCGTCTTGCAGTCTGTCAATCTCTGAACAGAGCTCCTCTAGATGACTTTCATGTTCACCTTCGACTGTGGCGAGCCGTCTCTCCAGAGCATGTCTTTCTTGTTGTAAGATCTGTAGAATGTGGAAATTTACTCTTATCTTATACAACCACTGGTTTACATGGATACACTTTTTAAGTTGAAGAGTATGTGTAGGATGTGTGAAGTGTGAGCCTATGAATGCATAAACACAAAGTTTTCAAAATCAAATAAATTCATGGAACATTAGTATTAAAGATTCTGGTTTTCTGGTACATGTTGCATTGAGAATCAGAGTTCATTGTTCATACCAGTTCATTTACAACAAAGTTTAAGAGCCATAATATTACTTACAGAGCTCTGACATGTACTGTAACTGAAAGTGCATGTACAGTAAGAAACAAATGACCACCAAACAGACTTAACACTGGATTACGATGGCATGTCTGACTATCACATACACAAAACTAGTCTCTACGAAAGCAAACATCTGCAGCAAAAATAGCCCCTTAGATATTCCCTAGAAACTGTCATGGCTACACAATGACATCACAACTCTTACAAATTGCTTCCTTTTTGTTGCAGCATCTGCTGTGTAAACACCTTTGGAAACTTTTGTGACCTTAGGAAGGTGCACGGTTGCTTCATTGGTTGATATGCTGAATTCATTTACCTTTAAAGGTTGTGTGACATGAAAATCACATTTTGGAGTTTTAAGTGCATTAATTATTGAAAATGTTAACAATAGCTACAAATTCCATCAAATTCCATCAAAGAGTGGCAATTTTACAGGCAAACTAGTGTCTCACAGCTGCATCATGAATAAACATTGACTAAGTACCGTATGCAGTTCTATAACATCGAGAGATGGTCTGATATGATATGTCTTACGTTAATCCTTTGTTTATGTAACCTTTATTTCAAGGACATTTGAGAATTTCATACAGTACGTCCAGAGGATTTTATTTTGGAAGCATGTATTTTCTCCTTCAAAATATCAATATCACTTTAATGTGAAACTCAGTAATTAAGTAATTTCCCACAGAATAAGAAGCTAATATTCAACATCACGGCAACCGTTTCCAGTATTCTCATAGTCGAAATGGCTTGAGTACATACCTCGATAGTTTGAGAGAACTGTGACTGCATGAGGTCTTGCTTGGCCTGTAGTTCTTTGTTCTTTTCTAACAATGCTTTGCCCAGCTCTGCAGCCAGCAGTAAGTCTTTCTCCTTTTGTTCCAACTGAGCATAGACATTTACCCCATCGGGTGAATCCACCGGTGGAGGTTGATTGTTTGTACCTATCGAAGTCATTGTGATCGGTGGACTTTTCTTTTTGATCGCAGGGAAACGGTTTGCTATCTGAAAAATTACATGGGAGTAAAAAGCAAAAAAAAAGAAAAAGAAAAGAAAGCTGGTCACCTGCACATGATGAGTAATCACTAACAAAGCAATCAATAGGAGGTAAACTATCTGCTCTTGATGAGTAAACCAAAGCTACAGTACATTTCAAAAGATTCCTGTTCTAGCTTTGATCAGCTTTTTCATTCAAAGAAGAATGTGGAGGTGACTAACTTACACACAATTTAGCACAAAGTATTTTCATAATAACTGTATTTACTCTAACAAAAAGCCCCTCTAGCAAAATCTACTTCTACAGAAGAAAGCCAAGAGGCTTAGTGATTCTTTGCTGTTAATACACCTGCATTTTTTTCTAAGTAGCAATATACTGTAGTAGCCACAGGGCAACCAGATAAAGCCATTAATGATTATGTACAGTACATCATTTTCCAATACCTAAGTGCTGTATGTAATGTAAGTTAATACTGGAGGCCAAGAATTCTCCAGCCTGCACAGGTACAGTATGCATTCTCCATGAACAAGAGATATATTCATATGACAGTTGAAATTATTGCCATATAAATTACATTCATTCCTCCATCTGTATGACTTGCAATAACATATTCATCTCTATTGTACAATAGACTTGATGAAATACATGATAAAAAATCACAATAGCTTCACTTTCCCCTTCCTAAGACAAATGTATTCCACATTGTTTGAAAACAGAACAAGAGCTGCATCTCAGAGATATTGAACCCTGTGGGAAAGATACTGTAAGCAGGTCGATCTTTCTAACCATTTTCCCCAGAAGTCATTGGTCAATTCACCATTTTCAGACTAAAAAATATCTCAGCTGGAACAAAAACTCATTTATGGCTTTGAAAACTGTGTGAGCATTTTTCACTGTCAAAACAACAGTCATAAATAACAAAAGCATTTACCAAATACTATTGCTCAGTTGTGGACTTAATAGAAACTCTAAGGTGTATGGTGCTGAATTTAATCAACAAAATTACGTTTTCAGACACAACTTTTTCACAGAACTTCTTTGTTATAAGGGCAGCAAATAACCATAGCATAATACTCTGCGAATAAAGACATATTTATCAGAAACCAGTATAATGCCAGCTTTGATAATGCATAGATAACGCCTCATCATTACAAGTCAAAGATATGTAAAATTACTATCAGCAACTACACTTAATCAAGCAGACAGGTTAAGTTTTCAAATTAGAACTTTCCTAAAATTTGCAAGCATTGCCACTTTTTGCCTGGAAAAGAGCTCAAATGCCTTCTTCATACAAGAAAGGACAGGAAAGTGAATTAAAACCGGCGAAAGGTCCTAGCATTTTGCGCTCAAGGACCCGGATGACCTTTGACCATCACAAAAACCAACCCCAACAATGACATTTATATGTTGCATCGAAAAAGAACAACTTCAAAGTGTGAAATTACCTTCCCTTTGTAAAAAGTGTGTTTACAAGCTTTTTATTTTAGGACTGCCGAAGACTCCACATGACCTTTGACCTCTAGAAACACCCTCAGCTTGTTTACTTAGAAAGCCCTTCATACCCTCCAAGTTTAAAGTCTGCAATGTGCAGTTCATGAGATATTGCAAACATGGTTTGTCTATATTCTGCCTGACCTCAGGTGACCTTTGGCATCCTCAGTAAACAATCCTAGGAAAGATTTTTACATTTCCTACCCACACACTGACTTTGAACTGTCTTGCACATTCACTTCAAAAGCTAGAATGTTCATCGGTGTTCAAAAGCTTTTTATATTATGACTCCTAATGACCCCAGATGACCTTTGTTTATTGATGTTCTCTAATAGAATTTGTCACTGGCAGATCATATTTTACCATACATCTGTTAAATAGGTATGATTCTACTTGATTTGGAGAAAGAAAGTGCAAAAAGTTATGTAAGATGTATGTCACAACTCCCTTACCCTCCTTTAAATTTGGTAGCCTACATAAAAAGTACAGTAGTGCTGCATGACCCACATAACTATGCACTTCAGAAATAAGTGCAAGGAAATGTGTCACACTTTATGTTTGTGAATAGGCTATCATTTGAATGTTGTTTGTACAGCAAGGGGGGGGGGGGGGGGAGGGAAGCACTGTTACATATACAATTAAAGAAAAAGGAGGAGATAGCAAGACTGCTGGTGGATTTGAGGTCCAATCTGAAAAAAATTTCTTTGGATCACAATAGTCAATACATCATCAACGTAAGCCTCTGTCATGGTGATATATGTAAGATTTCTTGCCTGTAGCTTTGAAATAGTGTTCAAACATATCCATTCACAAAAAGTCACCACCTGGGGGAAGGGGTATCAGAATAAATACCTCATATTGCAAGTGTGGTGAAAATTTTGGGCAATTTGGCATTATAACTCTACAGTGCAGAATTTCAGGGGAAACTAACTAACATTCTGTTTTACAATAGTATATAATTCAGACAGTATGAGTATGGAACTTAAAGGCCATAACGCATCACCCTAAGCTATATTTTTACTTTCCGGAAAGCAAAACTCTCAACTGGTTCTAAGTTACAGTACTCTTTGGTTGACAGCAAATTCTAAAGATGCAGAGTAGCTCATATAACACAGGGTACAGAGGGATCCATTTTTTTGATAACATGTGTGGAGGATTTTAAGACAGGCTGAGGGAGAGACTAGACATTGGTGGTTGGAAGAATTGAAACTGTTTGGGGTGATGAGTTTTTGTCTTCAATTATATACTACAATCATGTACATGTACTTGCAGTCACTGCACATTTCTAGCACCTTCAAATATGACATACCTGGAGTAAACCAAATTACGACAAAATAATAAACGATTGCAAATAACTAAGACTATATAGCTTTCCGAAATTTAAACCAACATATCAAGGAAATGCAACACAAAGTTCATTTTACTGCACCATCAAATTCATAGGCTGTCAGTCTTGCAAAATTACCATCTGCCCTGATTAATTGGGATCTTCCCATTTTTAAAACCAAAAGTGAGGGTGCTGGCCGGTAAAACAAATCGCCCCAGTTTTCTCAAAAAAGAATATAAGCCAAGATGTATATTCTGTGTGCAAGCGCATAAAGTTTGCACCTGTGGAGAGATTCATTTGATTTGTACCAGTACCATATCACCAGGTTGGAATATTGGAAAATGCATGGGAGAGTTTCCTTTTTTAGTGGCTGGGCAACAATGTTTAAATCTTTGCTCAGGGAATTAATCCCCGACCCCCCTGCACGGCACACTTTCCAATCTGGCAGTATCAGCATCGCAAATTGAGCATATGGTTCCCATTTAGCAACAGGGTCTACATCTACATGACTTTTTCCTTTGTATGTAAACCTTTAAACCAGTTACTGGCCTCTATGAGCATAGTTAATTCATGCTTGAGTGACCCATCACTTGACTTTTCTTTATAGATTTCCAGATCTGTCAATAGCTTTTGCTTCAGCTACAGTACGTGCTGTGCATATGGAGTGAGTATATGAGACCTCCTCCATTGGCAACACCAAGTCACATTTTAGTACAGTCTGAGCTGTCAGTTCTTTCAAATTGCAGGGATTTTTTTCAACCAAATGAAAATTTTTTCTTTAATTGGAAAGGGAAATTCTCTAGCCTTTATATTCTGTTGCGGCAAATGTGGTGATGTAACTCCTGCATGTCTGCAGACTCCTGCAGAAAATTCTCCAGCGTGCATGGGAGGAGTGTACATAGTATTCAGTATTTCTAGGGTCAATCTTACAGTCCTAAATGTATTCAAATGAAGATAAAAAGTTAATGAATGTCAAGAAAACACTTTGCTCTGGTAAATGATGTGGGGCAAAAGTAATCTCTCCACAAAAGGCAAAGTTACGGCAGTTAGAAGACTCAAAATGGGGGAAATTTTTGGTGGGACATGTGTTTAAGAGAGATAAGAAGAGTTCCCTCAGGTTTCGATATATTGTTTTTCATTTGGCAAAGAGGTCAGGTGTCTCCAAAACTTAGGTCCTATGGAGCTCCAGTTCAAAGAAATAATTGTAACCCTAATCAAAATGGTCACAGAAAATGAAGTACGGCATTTGTAGGGAATGGGCTTTCAATCAGTCATAGGCCTAACTTCCCTTGTGCAAACTGCGATGCAATTTTGTCTGCCTCACTTAGGACTGTAGGAGTAAGACTACGAGACACAGTGAACGTTGAAAGTTAGGATTGATCATTAAGCTACATGATCGAGTTACAGTGAGCAAAAATGAAAATATGAAGAACTAATTTCTCTGAGGGACTTCTAGTTCTACTGCAGTACTCTTGTTACTCTCAACTTTTACTTAGGCCTACTCAAATAGTTACTCTCAACTTTGTCTACTGCACCTAGGCCTATCCTACACTTAACGTTAGGCCTTGTACTTGTAAACCTAGCCACACGTATTCATAATGACAATGAGGTTACATACATGGCGCTTGATTCAGTATTACTAACTTATTTTATCTGCCGGAGGCCGCCTTACGCTCTGCTTTTCTACAGTATGAAGGTCGAGATTTACATCTTTCACTTTATATCACGAATGAGTCAAAATCCGTCGACTGAGTGACCACTGCAGTTCAAAGTGATGTGACCCAAGTACGTGGATCCATCAAAAAATACTTGGACTCAAATTACAGTCTGGTGTTAGGTTCCGAGTGCAACCTAGGCCTGTGTAACATTACAACGCGAACATTTCTACTGAAGATGTAACGTGCAGTGTGCAGTGCTAATCGGTACGGCACTATATACCTATGATGAGTCATCAGCAAGTCATCTTCATCTACTTGAAACCAACACTTGCTGCTTCTTCTTTCTTACGTCATTGCTCCTGTTGTCACCTGACCAAAATACTACACAAAGATATATCTAGAGTCGGCAGCACACAATATCTAAATAATTGGATAATTGACCGGGGCATGCAACTGACAGCTCATTTTTAGCAGGTAAATTTAGTTGTATGTTACTATGAACCAAATCTAGGAGAAAACGAACTTCAATTTTTCAGTATAAAAATAACGCCATAGTTACTGCAGCTCCCTGGTTGCTACGTCTTTTAGGGCAATATACCGCTCTCAATAAAATGTTAGAACACCTACCGTTGCAGAACAGCCAATCAAAGTATTCGAAGCGCTATGACTATTCATTACACTTCAAGCGGTTGTTTTGACACTGCAGCTGGCGGCGGCCTAACCACGTATTACTTTGCATTGTGTCTGTATGCGTATATTGTAGACATCACATACATATACTGACATATCTCTAATTCTAACGTTAACGGTCTGGGCTTGGGGAATTTTGCTACCCTTGCACTGAACCAAAGTCTACAGCGATGCTTGGCCACATTTTTATGGACCTTTGATGGTAACAGTTGTTGAATATTAAACTTTTACATTTTGCTGGTATTTTATGTTAAATCAAATCGATCGTTTTGGAATAGAAATGCATCGAGTTACCACCTGAGTGAGGTAGACTTACATACACTCATACAGTAACATCCGTTAGGCCGCTCAGTAACATAAACGTACACTCACTTAGCATGGTCAGGCTTAGTCAGTAACAGTTAAGTACGGAAATGATACTACCTTGTTAATGTAAATCAATTCAAGTTAGCATGTATCTGCTTAAGATTTCATCTTTGGGAGTAATTGCTGAATACCCCGCATGACGAAGCTATGCCAAGAAAACAGCAGACCATGATCAACTTTCTGCTTAGTTACTAATTCTAAACTGAAAATCAATGAAAATTCCCATAATGTGCCTAGGCCTTTGCCCTTTTGAGTAAGTGAAAAAGGATATTTTACTATGTTACGCCTACCTATGTATAACATAGACTAGAGCTAGACGGGTACGTAATCAAGTCTAAAAATAATCCTATGCGATAATTCCATAAAACTAAAAGAAAACAAGAGTATTTAACTACCCATGGAAAAGTTACGAGGATACGCAGTAAGGAATCAAAATAAAACTTTTTAAGAGGCTCTGAGGATACAGTCATATTGTTTGATATGGTTTTGTATGATGTCTTTTTAAAACTAAGAGGGGGGATGTAGTCTGGGGGTACCATCTACCCGATGTTAGCAGGGTTCATTATTCCCACATTTCGATGTTCCCGAAACCTGGGAACATTGAACCCCGGGAACATCAAACCCTGGGAACATTAAACCTTAAGAACCGACATCAATATAGGACCTACCCCCCGTAGTCAAAATCGGGATAAATGTGACATTATACTGGGCCTGTTTCTCACCCAGTAATGGGGTCCAAACATAGACTAGGAAATAAGTACCAAGCACTGTGCAGTAAAATGTGTTTGAGAGTTGCATTGGCAAACATAATATGCTGATCAATACCATGCTTCATGATAGAGGAAAAAGCTATTTCTTATTTCTGTTCAAGATCATGGAATTATGGGGGTAAATCCAACCAATTTTTGGCTTTAATGTCCTTCCACTAAAGGGAAAAATTACAAGTTGGAATAAACCCTAAATGTTTACCAATCTTTGGATATATACTTGGAATGAAACGTGATTCAGTACCAACCAACAGATCCCAAATGCTGTAAAGCTGTTCATTAAAATATGGTAGATTAAATGTTGCTAATGTACAGTAACATAGTCCAATTTCAGTGTTATATAAGTGACAATTAAATGTTATCCATTGTTCTCCAGATATAGTAATTCAACTATCATCGCACATCTTACCTACAGTAGCAACCAACAACTTTACAGTAGGTGTGCATGAAATAATTTACACCTTTTTTACTGCTTTGGGAATAACGAATAATTATAATAATAATTTGGGAATAATAATAAAGCTTGTTACTAAATATTGCCGGTGACATCATTTTTTATTTTAAAGTTTACAGCACAAACACAGCATAAAATTAAACTTGAACTCAATATGGTACTATTGTTCAGTACTTGGTGTTTAAAGTGAAGTTGTACCTTTTGATTTAAAGTTTTGAGGTCATCTTGTGCAGTATAACACTGAAATAGGTTACAAATGGTTGAGTGGTACCATTTTAAGTTTGATATATTTAGACTAATATAATCATTAAGTCTCAATATACAAAACCCTTCTTTTGTCTTTTGTTTCTTACAGAATTTTATAGATCATTAAAGTGCAGCTTGAATTATCATGGATGTGGAAATTGAACAACTGATAAAATCATATGTGAAAAAGTTTAAGGTAAAGAAGTTTGTGATCTATGATAATTTAGATTTCCTTTGTAATTGCTAGAAAACAACTTTGTTCTTACTGGCTCAAGGTGAACCAATATTGTAAGTGAAGATCCAAGGTTGTTGCATCTATGACATTTAGTTTCATGGAAATATTTCAAATTTTGAAAGAAGATAAAACTTCTAGGTCGGCTGATTTTAAAGAATATTCAACGCTAAGTGTATTCAAACCTGTTAGCATTCTTTTCAAATTTTCATTTAATTCTAGGCTGCTGTGTCCTTGGCCTAATACTGACTTACCAGCAGTTGACGTTGTAGCCAGTCATACAAAAAGAGAACTGGAAGGAAATGGGAATGCCATTGTTGCAAGCTTTAAGATATTTGTGTGAAAAAAAAGTGTGGCTAATATATGTTAATATTCAGTAAATTCATTATAGACAATGTTTTTGGTTTCGATGATAATCGTAACCTTTGTAATTGAGCATACTGTACGTGTGTGTGAGTGTATGTATGTCCGTGATGCCCTACCTTGTAAACATGATATCAAAAGAAGAGAAGCTTGAACAAATCTCATATGTGGTATGTAGGTGTGCCACATTGAGTAGAAAACCATGTTGTTTTTGGTGGAAGTCAAAGGTCATTTGGTTTCAACAGGGGTCACAATGTTAAAACCCTGTAAACACTATATCTCAAGGAGGGAAACTTGGACAGATCTCATATGTAATTTGTAGGTGCATTATTTGAAGGTTAAGATCCCTCTTATTTTTAGTGGAGGTCAAAGGTCATTTGGGGTCAACAGGGGTCAAATTGTGGAAACCTTGTAAACACAATATCTCAAAAAGGGAAGCTCGTACAGATCTAATATTTGTTGTGTAGGTGTGCCATATTGAGTAGAAGAACTCTATAGTTTTTGGTGGAGGTCAAAGGTTATTTTGGGTCAGCAGGGGTCAAATTGTGGGAGCATTGTGAATACAATATCTCAAGGAGGGAAGCTTGGGTAGATCTCATATGTAATGTGTATGTGTTGCATCACTGTAATACGCAGTTGTGCATTTTGAGACATGATATATATCAGTCATCATATATCAGATCCATAAAAATCCTCATAATTAAGTCATCAAAACCACAATGCATGTGTGCATTTTGGTTACAGTTAATGAGACATTGATATAAGTTTTTAGAGCAGGCCATCATAAATCACATTGATTTTAATTTCCTTAGTCTGTCGCAGATGGTACTGTAACATTGGGTGACTTTGATACTAATAGTGGTAGTATGATTTTCAATGACCAAACTGTGTATTTTATTTTTAGCTTTTGCACAGAGTTCTACGGTGGCCGAGAGAGGACAAGTAAAAAAAAAAATTAGTTCACAAAGTTGAAATTTCAACTTAATATCTCGAAATATCAACTTATTATCTCAAAATTTCGAGATAATATCTCGAAATTTCAACTTAGTGAACTAATTTTTTTTTTTTACTTGTCCTCTCTCGGCCACCGTAGAGTTCAGTGCACAGTCTGTAGTATTGTTTAGTTGTATGAACTATTATGTGCAGTAATTAATGCCGTGAAAACATACAGCATGTCAGCATTCTAAGAACAGAAGGTTTTGTCACATGCACATACAGTACCAGCATTTGTTTCATTTCTGCTAATTGTGTTTAATGAATACTGTATATGTGCCTTATAAATGCACCACAATTGGCCATTAAATTAATGAAACAGAGTAACTTGCTGTAGGTATTATCCTGCCTGCAACAGAGTTCATATGGCTTTGCATTCACCACAACATAAGCTTTACAACTTAAAAAATGTGATTGAAACTGCAGTATAATGATTTTGTTGTTGAAACACATGCAAACATTGTCAATCATTAATGTAGTCATACCATAGTGTACTGAGCTGATTGGATTCACTATTTCTTAGTAAACTATCGAATGCGAAAAATTTTTTAGGTGAACATTTCATCACATATCATACAGATGATGCAGTGGCAATGTTAGATATTCATTATGTCACCAACAGCAGGTCTTATATTTTAGATTTTCCAGGTGTGCAAAAAATCAAACTAGTTAAAAAATTAAGGAATGCAGTAGGTGTGCTGTTTTGTTAATCTTTACTAGATACACCTGAGTCCCATTCAAATGTCACTATGTATTTTAATGTAATTTGTCTTTGAACGGGACAATTAATATTGTTCCATCTGTTGTGATACATGCAGAAATATCAAGAGGATGTCGACAACGAAAGAGAAGCAACAGAGAAGAAAGTTGTATCCTCCTTGAGAGATCTTACAAATTTATATCAAAAAGCCCAAGTGGCACAGGAAGATGACTGGAGGTAAACCCAGAGATTTATTTCATTTATATAGCTTAATAGTTTACACCTTTTGTCCGTTATTTTACACTTGCACTATAGTATAATTAATGGAAATGCTTTTAAGTTATCTGTGTTATTTTGTTGCTTGATTAATGCAAATACACACTTATTTAAGATGGGATTGAACTGTAATTGCTTTTTAGTGTTTTTTTTTTTTTTTTTTGTGTAGTTTGTTGTTAGCTGGTGGGTGGTAACTGGTTGTGACATTCCAATCTCTGGAAGTTTACCTTCTTATGCTAATGAACAAGAAACAGCAAAAATATGCAAACAGGTTACAAACAGGCATTGTTTCTACTGATATTCACCCTTTGAAGTTAAGGGGGCCAGCCTGCTCTAACTTAATTTCTTTATGTTTGTTCACAGATTTGTTGCATGTTACTCTAGTTACCTCTATTAAATTAGCTTTGTTGTTCCATGTACCCCACTGTGTAAAACTTATTAGGTCAAAACTTCAAGAAAACAGGGAGAAATATTCCACCTTGGAATCATCTCACCAACAGTTGGAGGAAAAGATTACCAGAATGGAAAACAACTTACAGAGAAAGAAAGAAGAGTTGAAAAAGACAACTACAGAATTCAAGGAAATGGAATCAAACATCGAACAGGTACAGTCATAAACATAATCTATCTGATAGAAAGGTTAAGCAGTTTACATCAGCTGTGCAAGACTTGAAATATCATATTGACAGAATACACAAAGACCATTAAATGTGAAGTATAGAGCATAAAGTGACATTGTGCCCCTTTTCATGGTTTCTTTGAATGCCAGCTTGACTGAAATATGACAGCAAAAGTTCCATGAAAGTGAAATGCAGTCTACAATGGACTGAAAGAAATGACTGCAGAATATTAATTGTAAATTTCTGAAGTGGTTCTGAAGTGGTTTTGTGATGTAGACAGTGTTGTTCATAGACACACAAAAAAATCTAAGTTTGATGATAGAAATTAAGCAATATGACTGAACGAATCATAAAACTGTTGAACACAAATGAAATACATTAGTTGTGTAGTTGTCGTGTGGTATGTGCATGCATTGGTTGTTGAGAAAGGACCTTGTTTTTGCCTTTTTATTCCACAAACTTCACCTTCATGTTATGACTGTTTTTGCAATTGTTTAATTTCCTCTCATGTATAGCTGAAACTGCAGCACAAAGAGGAACTGGCTGCATTGAAAATGAAAGTCAAAGAAGTCAACAGCTCTAAAAAGGATGTATCAAAAAATCTTGAAGCCTTGGAAACAGAAAATGTGAAATTTAAATCCGATTTGAAAGCTGCGACGGAAAGGTATCATCAAGATACAAACAGTATGAAGAACGATCTGCAAGAATCAAAGGTAAATGTTTCCTTTGTTTTACTTACAACGTTCAGTCACATCCATAGAATCATGTGGTATCACAAAGATCCGTTAAATGCAGTGTTGTAGACTTCTTTGGTTCACCTGTTCACATGTAGGGTAGTTTTAGTGGCACTTTACAATCAACACCCTGAACAGGATACAACCATCCTGGTCTGAGTTGAACTCTCAATCAAGCGGTATAAATGGGATGGGATGAGAGGGCTTGTGCTGTTTCCACTTCATGTTTATATTTTCTGTTTTTTTTTCTTTCTTTTAGAATACATATTTTGTAAAGACAGCGTGTAAGTAGGATGTTAGAAATAATCAAGTGAAATGAAATAATGAGGTTCTAGGCCCATGCCGCTGCAACAGATAAAAAGAAAAAGTAAAAAAAAAAATGCAGTGAACTGTTTGCTGAGTCATATAGCCAAAACTTGATACATTCTTGTTTTGCAACGATATAAATCCTGAATTTAGGACGTGACAGTCCATTTTCTTTGAAAGCAGGATGATGTAGAGACCGTGAAAGATAGTCCTAAGAAAGATAGAACTAATGGCAGGGGAGGGGAAATGATAATTTAAAATACCTGTCTCTGAGATTAGGATCTTATGTTGTGGTAGAAAATAGAAATCCTGTCTCACTAGAGGGATCATGAATCCCTTAGATATTATTCAACGGGGCATTGTATTGCAGAAAACTGATATTTTCTCTCATTTTCATGTTAAAGGATAGCTTCAAGGTGTCTCAACTGTGGCATGCATATTGAAGGCAATGATAGTTCAGCAATAGCTTATGGCTTAAAAAGTTTTGCTTGTCGTCCTTCATTTGTCTTTTTCATTTCTTGTACAGCTTCAAGTTGCATCGTTAGAGAAGAGACTCAGAACAGTCCAGGGAAGAGAGAGAGGATTGACAGAAGAAGTGGAACGAAAACACAAACTGACTTGTGAACTTTCAAACAAACTTTTGGTAGGAGTTTTGAGCAGTTTGCAAACTAAGACATCACTGTATGCAAGTCCTTCTTGGTACTAATTTCTCAACAAAAAATATGCACCATTTTCCATTATGTTCTCTTTCAGATATACAATACAGTAGATTAAAAGCTAATATCCTCCCTTCCTTGCATTGTAAATGACGACATATATATATATATATATATATATATATATATATATATATATATATATATATATATATATATATATATATATAATAGAAGTAAACACACAAATGAAGTAACTTCACTGACTTCCAAGTTTATTATATTATATTATAATATTAAATTTAAAAAAAAAATTTTTTAAATAAATTATATTATAAAATCAACGTATATATATATATATACGTTGATTTTTTCCAATATTTGTGATCACAGTTGCAGCTGCATTTGTATACACTCTCTGAGGGGACTGTATTAGTTGACTCAAGCCTCACTTCTCTCATTAAGTTTAACTTTGTTCTCATGAGTCTGTTGTTATGCTACTGGCCACTAAATAGGTTAACCGTCAGAAAATGCTTGTAACCCTAGGTATAAAACCCAAATGACAAGTTGTAAGCATTGTTACAGTAACTGTGAAACCTTTTGTCTTCTATTTCTAGGATGTGGAAAGCAAATGTAATCAGCTGTCAAGTGAAAGGAACCAGCTTAACGAACAGCTAAAAAAACAAGAGAGACTATGGCAGCAGAAGTTAAAGGTTTGTTGAGAGCCTCTGGAAGCTGCTTTATTCGTACTAAAGTTAGCCGTCTTACAAGTAACGTTTCCATTCAGTTGCTGTGACACTTTTTTCTAGCATGAGGAACCAAATGTTGATGCTCAAAAAGAGTAATATCAAAACATGTGGTTCATTTAACTTTGAATTAGACACATTGTGATCAATGTTAAACATATTAAATCGGTGCCTATGTCTTTTAACATTCCCATGGCATTAAGGCAGCACATCTTCCCAGACTGTAATGCTTTGTGCCTAAATATAACACCACATGCATATGCTCCGCATGTAGCAGTGAATCTGCGTACATGTTCCAGCCTTGACCTTTTTTACTCACTTAAATAGTTTCTTGGATAACTTAGTTAAATAGTTTCTGAGGGGAAGAGCTGTCATTAAGAAGTAAGTTAATAATGTGATTATATTTTAAGGACGTGGTAGATACACTCTTACCTGTTTATAGACTTAACCGCTTGTGTTTTCATCAAACCAAATTGAATTGCAATGGAAAGTAAAGATTCAGTGAAGGATGTAGAGTATGATTTATAGAAGGCATATGTCTTTTTTGGTGCTGGTACAGATTAGTAGGTTTAAATAGGGAAATGACGCTTTAAACTATCAGTTTGATCATTGCCATGTATCTTTTTGGTGCTAAATTTTCAAACTTTCTTTGTATTCTTTCAGAATGCAGATGAAGAGAAATGTCAGTTGGAGGCTGATAAGACCAAACTGGAGGAAAAAATTGAGAGAAAAGAAAAGAACTTGCAAGAGAGATTTCAGGTAAGTCATAAATTGACCACCAACAGAATACAGATTTGAAAAAGACCAGAGGGGAAAGCATCAAACAACCTTACTGGTTGTTGAAACCTAAATAACTGACATGGTTTACCATATAATAAATCAAGGTGTTCAGGTAAGAATCTCAATTACTATTGGCAGAATGAAATACAACATCCTATGAGAATGACACAGTATGGTTGGAAGTTCTGTAGGAAATATTTCCCCAAAACATTTTTACTGAATCCAGTTTTTGTTTGACATGAATCTAGAGATTTAGTTCTGTATTGTTTTTTGTATCGTATTGTTTTTCTTAAATGTAGTCGTTGATTCCATTCTTTGTCTCGACAAAATTTAGGAAATAGTTCTTTTTAAACTAATCAAATTTGTGTTTGATAATTTGCAGGATTTAGAAACATTTAATGCTCAGCTTGCCACAGAAAAGAGAAGAATGGAGAGAGAAGCTAGCCAGAGAGAGACAGAGCTTCTAACCCTTGTTGAGGTATGTAGGGGAGAGAAACCTAGGAATTATGAAAAATTTACAGCTACCTAAATTGAATACATATACAATACATTGAACTGGGGAACTACATCAAAGCCTCTTTCCCTTGTTGCACTGTGGGAACTGCAACTGTTTGTGATGATTGTCAAAAGTTCTTTCTTAAAATGACACCTTTGTTTGTAAATTTTGCACCATGACCCTTGTCTTAATTACTGTTCTTATGACTGAAAATTTTTAGCTGAAATCTTTGGTTTATGTACAGATTGTCTACATATAAAACCTGCCAGCACCATCTCACTGAATATCCATTACTACTCAAGTCTAATTTGTTTATGAATGCAAATGAACATATTGCCCAGATGATCTATAAATATATCTACAGTCATATGTTGCAATGGGTTGCCATGATCAGTGTTCCACAGGCCTTGGGGGGACAGTCTGTCCCTAGTAAATGTCCCCCTTGCAAAATATTCCCTGTGCAAAGAAAAGAAGTTTGTGACGGGCTACTGTTTTGAAACAGAAAAAAATCATCTGTAACTTTATTGACATCATTTTGCATGTTTCAGCATCTCAATTGTCAAAACTTTTTTGCAGGTGAGGTTGAACCCACCCCACTCAAACCCTTTTCTGGTGATGACTAGGTGATCAAGCATGCACTTCATGCACCGCCATTCCCCCCCCCCCCCTCCTGAAAATCTGTAAGGGATACAACAAAGTGATTTTTTGTTGAATCATTTGTACCAAACAGACAGGTGAATGAGACTTTAATTTGGTACCTGGAACTAATTAAATGCTTTAACTTGCCCCATTGTTTCACTATTTGAAGCTAATCAACAACTTACTTCATTGCATTTACCATATCACAACATTAATCTGGAATGACCCATTTGAAAATTGTTTCCCTCATGAAACATTCTGATTCGCATGACCTGAATGATAACACCAGAGTTAAATATACAAAGTCATCTATCTCATGGTGAACTCAAGAACAATAAACACAGTTACACAGATATTTGTTTCATAGTCGTATTTCACTTTCTGTCAGATTCACATCAGCAGCCATACTGTATCCTTCTGTGCAGACTTATGTGAGCCTGCTTTTTCACCTTCCTCATACAGTGCTGTGACCTTTCATTTTCAGCACATGTTCTCTTGAGTGCAAAAACAGAAAAAATGAAAACACTCCACACATGATCATTCCTTACATATACTGAGCTAATTCAATATGACCTCAGAGAATCAGGCCCAGATTAAGGAACAGTTATCGCTTTGGCAGGGTAATATGCTTTCTTCAGGTTTAAAGGACAGTTTGGTCTAACACATGGTCGGAGGGGTGAGTATGGTCTGAGTGGTGAGTATTTTAGTTACAACTAGGTTTCAACATTTAATTGTCTAGAGTTCCTTCCTTCCCCAGAGACATTTTGTCACAAAACGATTTCAAGAAGCAACCACTTATTCAGTGTGTATCCTGGTCCAGTATTTATGCTTTTTATGGGTAAGAAAGCTTGCCTGTTTATTCATCTTTGAAACTTTAAAATTGAGGATTTTCAGTGGTCTGCCTTCTCTCTGATTTCCTGAATTTCCAGAATATCGAAGCAGAGTTAGTGCGAGCCAATTCCAAGACCCAAAGATGTGAAGAAATGATGATGTCTCAGGAGAAACATCTCAAAGCCCAGATTGAGGTAAGAGGAGGAACTTGTCCAACTAAAGCAGAAATCAGTGTTTGTTTATGTATCTGTCCGTAGAATACCTCATCAATGCCCTATACATTGTGGAAGTGAATGACAGAGTCGTAAGATGGCACAAAAGTAACTGAAAGTCTTTTAAAAGATGAAAAAATGACAATTTCATGAAACTCTTCCATGATTGTTTATAGGTACGATACTAGTTCTGCAAACTTTAGACAATCATATTCAATACTAGAACTGTTATCATGTCAATTCCTTTTAGTGAGGATATTTTATGGTGGAAAAGACCGTAAGGACAAATACCCCCTTGACAGATATTTTCACAAAATAGTCCCAGTGTGGGAGTTGTTTTACTTGATGGTAAAAGACCAGGGGGGTATTTGATGGGAAAGGGGGGGGGGAGAATAAATGTTCTGCAACCTGAAATAGTTACATATTGTGATATTGAGTGGCGAAGAATTAAGGTGCAATTAGGGAGGACTTCTTTGACAAATTCTATGTTTTAACAAATGTGTCATTTTACTGGAATTCTCCTGCACTCAAAAGTATGAAACTGAAAGATGAAAGATTAACCAACATCTTTTGTACTCCAATGCGGAAATTTTTTTTTCACTTTAAAAACTTTACATTTGATGAATAAATACTGAAGATATTTAACATTTCATTTTCTCAATTTTTTTTGGTTTTGTCTTGTAGGATGTTGAAAACAGGAGATGTAAAGTTCAAATAGAGAATGATAAGCTCAGGGATGAGATGAAGACAGTTAAAGATGAGACAGCCAATAGAGTCCAAGTAAGTAAAATCCCATCTGAAAGTCTTTGTGAGGCCGGACGAAAGTCTGAAAAACGGATGCATCCAACTTATTCCAGAAGTATGGGATCAGATGATTAATCCTTCAACTGGATCACTGCCACTTAACTGCTGATTCTTCTAACAAACTATTGAAGGAAGCCCCAGTAGCTTGCAAGTCTGTCCTTGACCAATGCTGCATACCAATGTTATCAACATCAAACACTTGCTATTTGGTTTTGATGAAATCATAACTTTTGTAATCACACGGCGGTGTATGTGTGCTTGTGTGACGCCTTCCTTGTAAACACGATATCTCAAGAAGGGAAGCTTGGACAAATCTCATGTAGTACACAGATGCACCACGTTGAGTGCATGGACCCTATTGTTTTTGGTGGAGGTCAAAGCTCATTTGGGGTCAACAGGGGTCACATTGTGAAAACGTTTTAAACACAATATCTCAAGAAGGGAAACTTGGACAAATCTCATATTTCGTAGGTGTACTATATGGAGTAGAAGATCCCTATTGATTTCGGTGGAGGTCAAAGGTCATTTGATCAGCAGGGGTCAGATTGTGAAAATGTTGTAAACACGATATTTCAAGAAGGGAAGCTTGGGCAGATCTTCCATCTAGAATGTAGGTGTGCATCTCACTGCATATAAAAGAATTCCATTGTCTTTGGTGAAGGTCAAAGGTCATTTGAGGTCAACAGGGTCACATTATGAAATTCTTGTAAGCGTCATATTTCAAGAAGGGGAGCTTTGACAGATGTCATATTCAGTACCTAGTTGTATCTCATTGATTACAAGAACCATGTGATCTTTAATGGAGGTAAAAAATGAGATACCACACAGAATTTAATCCAGAATTACAAAAGAAACAAATAAGTTATCATTGCAAATTTTCAATGATTTTTTTCCCAGTTACATTTGTATTTTACTATTTTCTGGTATAAGGGGTGGGGGAGGGGTAATTACAAGAACCCAGGGAACCCCTTTGGTTACACACATGATTACCCACTGAGGGCTTTGAAATTTCAAATGTCCTTCAATCTTTGTATACTGTTGGTTAGTTGACGTGTTATGATGTCATACTATGCTGTAACAATTGTAAAACGGAAAAGTGAAGGTTCCAAACATTTACTTGATTGGGCTGAATGTAGGTTTGTAACCACTGTGTTGATGAGACCCTGCAGTGCTTGACTAAGCGAGGACATGTGCTGTGTTGGATTTTTTTTTACCAGAATGCGTCTCAGTGTGCTCTGAAGATTAATTTAAAGATTAATTCATTTTTTGATTTCTGTTTCCATAGGAACTAGAAAGAGAGAGACACCAATTGTCATCAGAAGTAAAGAAACTGAAACTTGACATGACTAAACATGATCAAGCGACAGACATGAAAATTAAGGTGAGCCATTCTACATCACCTCCTCCCCCCTTCCTTTAAATAATATTTTATTATTCTTTAAATAAATCTTGTGTACTTTGAATTAATCCCAGTAGCATCTTGTTAATAATGGTTATTAGCTTTGAACATCTTTATCAAAACATAATGAGGATTTGTCAGTAATATCTGTGCTAGAGTCATTCAAACTGATGACCAGTTCCCCAAACTATCATATATACGGACAAAGTTGTAACTCATGATCATTATAAAGTTGATGGATGTTCCATCAAACCTGATACTCATTTTGTGACATGTAGAAGCAGTCACATGTACTGATACATGGTAGGATTCAGTCATATGCAATTCTAGCCAACCGCAGATTTTGATTTGATAGATCAAAATCATGGTCTACAATCTTGTACAAAATACCTTGGGACACCCCGCACCCCCGTTCAGTGTTGGCTGTAGGATTGTTGTTTCAAAGTGTACATTTACTCCTATAGCGCAACATTGGAAAAGGGCACGGGTTTCATGTTGTCCTCTCACCTTAAATTCAGTAGCTTTTTTTTTTTTTAATTTACAACTTCATTTACAACTTACAATCATGTTTTAGCAGGACATAAGTTTTCACAATGAGAGTTGCACTAATACTGAGAATAATGTGACTCTACCCCCATGACCAGACTCAACCAACTCTATATGAATCACCTCTTATAAATAGTAACAAGATGAAATGTTTCTTATTAACTAATACCCTTGTGATTAAATGTAGCTGGATTTGATCAAACAGAACTTTGCGATTTGCTGTATTGAGTTAATGCTGTTACTATGGTGAAAGTTTAACTGGTGTTAGCTTCACCATGTTTTATAAAATAATGAGAAAAGAGTCTTTTACAGCAACTGCAAAAATTTCATCGGGCAAAGCAGCTCTGTCATTGGGTCTGATTGCATTATAGTTTTGGTATTCGCTAAACCTGGGGATGGTGACAGGATTGGTGGCTAAATTTAAAGGCACTGTATGAGACACAATAAATTGGAAGTGGTTGAAAAAGTGGTTGGTCAGTTATTTTTACTAGAAGTATGGTGTATCTGATATCAAAGTAATCAGTGCGCTTATGATGGCATGGAAAAGGTGTCTTTAAAGACGCCATATTTAAAATAGGTATAATGCTAGAACCGAGACCTGGCGGAATAAATTTAAAGTTTTGGACAGAAAATGTGTTTTTTTCCTTAGTGTGGTGAAGAAATGGAAAATAACTTTGAAATTGGATCCATCTGACTTTTGTGGAAAATCCTGTACTTGTTGGGATTTCATTCAAATTCTGACATACATCTACATGCACATATAAGTTCAATTAAATGGTAGTCCATGCATGTTTGTAAGTGTGAATCTTTTTCTTTAAATTTCAGAAGCTAGAATCTGACATTGCTACTCACCATGCTGAGAAGGTTGACCTGGTCAAGTCATGTGATGCAAAAGAGCCAATTATCGAAGAGCAAAGTCAAAAGATTCTTGAACAAGCTACTGTAAGTGTTATCATAAAATGTTTCATGTAAGTGTTATCATAAAATGTATCAATTGAGGAAGGCAACTCACTCACAAGAAATATCGTCGTTGTGGAATATTCCAAGCAGTGAGGCATTTTCTTTTACGATATAGTTTTGCAAGATATGTTCTCCACATACTTTCACCTTAAGAATTTTGAGAAAAAAGTTAGTTTGATTCATTTCAGGGAAATGTTGCATATGTTTTTTACAGAGAAAGTCATGTTTTCAAAACCAACATTTATAGATGCAAAGTGAAAAGTTATTTAACATAAATACATGCCTTCTTTCCAAGAAAGAAGTTTTTTAAAAGTAGAAATTCAACCCTTCTTATGTCAGAGTCACAGCTTGCCTTTGTATTTTTCTTCTCAGTGATGACTTAAAAGTCTCTGTGAATACTCCTGATCATAAAGGAATGACAGCTTACTGTAACTGCATATTTATAGCAATTTTTAACTGAGATTTGGCAAAGAAGTACTATGTGTAAGAGTTTTTGGCTGTATGACTTAGCATAAATGTTTTTGTCTTTCCCATCTTGTTGAATATTAGTATAGTTTCCATGCAAATAATGAAAAGATTGTCTGCTCTCACACTAATAATAATAATAATACAGCGTTCAGAATGCGCCATCTATCTATGTAACATAATCTGAGACGCAGAAGGAACATACTGCAGCAGAACAATTACTAGAACATGAAAAATTGCCAAAAGGCACATGTCAGTTAAGTATTAATCATAAGCAGTTGTGAACAAGTAAGTCTCATTATTATTTTTAAAGGTAAGTAAAGAAGTACAATTACAAATGTTCAGTGGGAGAGAGTTCCAGAGTTCAGGAGCAGCAACAGAAAAAGCCTTTTTGCCTGCAGCAGTGGACATTCTTGGGATAGCTAGGAATTTTTTTCCCCTCTGACCTAAAGTGCCTACCTGTGGAAGATGGTTTGTTCAGTTCTCAAAGATATACACTAGTATGCAGTTTGAATTTTTGACAAAGTATTGAAGTCTGAAATCTGATTTGTGATGCTTTCTGTAAATGTTTGTCATCGAAGGACGAATTTTGATTGATTCAGTTTGGAACAGATTGCATGGTTGTAATTATCGTGACTTATGAAATGCCTGTCATCATAACAGATTTTTAATCATTAATTATCAATTAAAGCAGGATGAATTTCTTGATTATTTTGTGATTCTTTGAGCAATTACAGTATTATCTGTGTGCAATGGTACTACATCGCTCACTGGTGTTGTTTATTATTGCATGGTTGAAGTGTTTTTATATCCACATTTTTTGTCTTCACACCTCAGACCATCGATATGCTGCAGGAACGGATAAAAGCACTGGACAAACAGTTGTCAGAAACCATTGCTGGTAAACATGATCAACTGTATAAAGAAAGGAAACAAATGAAGTAAGTTATTTCATCAAATTAATTTTTGAGGTGACGGTTTTCCTTCCTCTTTGAAAGTTGGTTATTCCCTTATAAGTAACCTATTTACAATTTCTAATAGTTCTCCTTAAAACTTAAAAGATTTTTAAAATTACTCTTAATTCTTTCAGAATCACTTTGACATATTTGATATACCTTCATGATATGTCTCTCATGTAACTGCTTTATTCGAGTTGTCTTTTGTATCAGGCTTTTTTTTTTTGTACTGAGAAGAAAAGGATACTGTGATATTGCCACATTCAATAATTAGTATAAAGCCTTGCATTAAATCAAGTTCATGTCTGATAGCGTCATAAGAATATGTATTTTACTCCATAAAAGTATGTATTTTCATTGCTTCCTGGAATTATCTGTTTATTGTACTTATGTAATACTCCTATCCTCTCATATCCCTTTCCAGGAAAGCAGAGGAAGAGAAACTAACAAAACTGCTTGAAGCAAATGTTGCCATGGAAACCAAGGCACACCAGTTAGAAATGCAATTGAGTGAAATACAGCTTCAAAAGAAATCTTTGGAAAGAAAGATCACAAGGCAAAATGAAATAATGCAGAAGGTATGAGTTGGTTTCTGCCTCTTTCTAGGTAGATGACGATTATTTCTGAATTTCTTCATCAGGAAGGTGTTCCTCAATATTTTGTACTTCTAAGAGATAAAACAGATTCTAATTCTGTGAGTGATTTACTTCAGATAAGACTTTGAAAATGACCCAAAACGATCTTTAACTGATAACCTATTAGCTCCTCAGGTTTTGCATTGTACTTTGTTTTCTTTGCACATAGATAAATTAAATGTTATATGTAAACCTAAAATGAAGTATTTTGTAGACATTACCAATGAGTAGAAAACAGGCTACATATTGTTATTCACTGAGTGAAGAAGCTTATGCTATAGTACATCTTAAATGGCAGAAAAAAAATTGATCATATTAAAGTGTTCATAAAACTTATTTAAATTAAAACTCTGGAAAAATATAAGTACAAATCAATGTAGTTGCGGTAGAGTTCCTGATTACACTAGGTACACATGAGTCAAACTGTTGAAAGAACAATATTAGAGGACATCTGGAAATTGGGGAACTGCAGTATACAACTGTATGACATAATAGGTAAATAGTTAAACTTTGGATTTGCACGAACTTTGGCATAAAATTTTCTATCCAAAAATTTGGTTCATCCAAACATGTAAGTCCAATCTACTATTGGCATGGTGCAGCGATAGTCCCTCTGTGGGAAAACTTACCATGCTTGCCTTTCAAGTGTGAAGCAAGAAAACGTAAAAAAATAATAATATTGGTATCTTGTGGTTAGTGTGCAACTTGCACATTAGATCTATTTATTTTCAGTCTCCTTCAGATGCATATTCGAATTATTAAATATTACATAAGAAATCTGCTTAGATGTTTTCATTCGAAGTTGGTTAATTGTTACAGTTGCAAGAATCTGCAGAGAGAGAGTATGGTACCCTTGAGGAGAAGCTCAAAGAGAAATTGGAACAGGAAAAATCAAGTCAGGAAGAGAAGCAAAAGCTAGAAGAACAGGTGGATATGTTGAAACTTAGTCTGGACGATCATCGAAGCAAACTTGAGAGGAGGGACTTAGAAATTAAAGAAGTCATGGTAAGACAAAAAGGTAGACTTTAGGAACCTGGTCATGCTTATGTGAGGCTGACTGACACCATTGGACACTTCCCACCAACTGGACTCACATATGCTTCGACGACGTAACTAAAGGGGTCGTTCCTCTTCACAAGTAACAAAATGACAGACCTGTCTGTTGAACTTCCCCTATCTCATCTCCTTGTCGTACTATCTGAGCCTTTATTTCTTGTGGTAGCCTATTGCACTTGAAAGCAGAGAAGCAGATCACACGGTGACAGTGTGTAGTCAGAAATGAGTCACAACAGAAAAGGTGTGAGAGCTGCAGCCATAGTCATTCTGGTGACCCAAAAATATAACCTTTGTTAGGGTATGAGTTTGTTGTGAACTCATAATATGACATTTTGCTTTGCATGTTAATATCAACCTATTGTTTTCATGGGTAACCTGGGTACCCGAATGGCACTTTATTACCTGAATCCAACCTTGTTACCCGATTCCATGATAAAATGAAAAATGCCGCAATCTGTGCGGGAACACACTGTCTCAGATTGCCATATTTCACCTTACTACGCACAGCCAATAGCTCAAAATAGAAATTTTTTCTTTTTCTCCAGGAAGATAGGTGGTCTTACTCATGAGACGGTGTAGGCTAGTGTATGTAGTGTGCTAGAAAGATTCCTGCTCTTGAATGTGATGTACAGTACAGTGGAAATACTGATGTTAACAATAAAGCCACCATTTTGGACGGGTACCCGACGGGTATTTGGAAAAATTACGCGATTCCAAGTTTTAGGAATTGATGAAAATGCTAATGACATTACATATCATATGTACAGACATGAAAAGGAAATTAGGAAAATGTAATATTTGAAATTTTTGTGACAGGTACAGTACAGTGTATCTTGTAGTAAAACTTTGAATACAGGTCGTAATTTCAGAACTATGTCCTGATCACATTGTTGGTTATTTTTTAACAATATCTATATTTTTTATGTACATTGTATTCATTGCGATGTATTCACAACACTTATGCATGTTGGGAATGAAATGAATAGGTAACAGGTGTAGTGTACAGAGAGCAGAGAGAGATATGAACATGTTCGTAATATCTCATGTTAAATCCCCCCAAAAAATGAAATTCCCTCACATATTGATGTATTGTACTTAGAATTTGTGTCCTCTTTCAGTTGCATTTAAATGGCAACTTTTGGTTGGGTTGTGCTTTTATATGTTTGCTGTGGTTCTTGATTATTATGATTGAGTAGAATCTCAACTTGATATGATGTAACTTTTCCTTTCAAAGTCTTGTAATTGTATTATCTATTATCCAAAAGATTAAAAATATGGACCTCAGAACAGACCTAAAGCATGCCCAGAACAAGACCAGCAACAAGGCTGTCTTGTTATCATCGGAGCTGAGGGAGAAGAAAAAGAAACTTCAAGAGGCAGAGGACACCATAGGGGTGATGGAGCACACTGAGAAGAAATTGAAAGAACGAATGAATGAAGAACAGAGCAGACATTCTGAGATGGAACAAAGTTTGCATCAAGAGATACACCAACTTAAGGTATCTGTCATTTCTACCCAGAGGTTTCTCAGTTACTCATATTGTATTTTTGAGAGATGACAAGACAACAATGAAATTGCACCTCTGGTGCACTACATCAGATATACGTGGTGTAGTTGGTTGCTGGTGAATGACACCATGTCTTCTAGGTTTTCTGTCATATTTCATTCAATTCTAATATTATCACACATGGTCCTTCTCAGGAAAATAGCAAAGATGTGCTTATTAATTTGATTGTTAGCTTCCTGATCTGATACAACATCATTTCCGTTTATCTGTGTTCTCCTTCAACACAGCACAAGACAGGTTTGTTTGTTAGTTGGTGATCTACCAGATTGATGTGTTATAATACTTTGTAAATTATCCGTGGTCTGGTATGTTCATTAGTTTGAAGTCCATTAGGCTGATGTGGTTCAATATGATGTTCATTAATGTGTATTCTTCTTGCGCATAACACTGTAGACTGGTATCTTCATTAGTTCGTTGTCTACCGTGCTGATGTGGTACAATCTGTGTTGTGCTTTGGCAGAACACCAGACTGGTGTGTTCACTAGTTTGTCATCTACTAGATTGATGTTATGATAGCAGAAACAGTTACAGGTGCAATGTAGGCAAGGTTTTGAAAAAATGGGGAAAATTTGAACTAGAATACCGTCACCATTTATAAAACAAGTTACAGCGTTCAGACAATTTTGTGCTCAATGTATTGTGCTAGTTGACCAGTAATTTGCTATTTTTAACCAATTCGTTTTGAGTAAAATTTTATCCAAGT
This sequence comes from Stichopus chloronotus, assembly GCA_021234535.1. NCBI lineage: Eukaryota > Metazoa > Echinodermata > Holothuroidea > Aspidochirotida > Stichopodidae > Stichopus > Stichopus chloronotus. Next base: position 25,107,527 of record CM037837.1, on the reverse strand, counting down.
GACTAGTCAATTTACCAATCAAGTAAAATCATAATTAATTTAAATTTTGATGATAATGTGGGACTATATCAGGTGAAATTCTGACACTTAGCTAAGACACTCTGAATAATGTATTCTTCAGCACATAGTTGCATGCATGCAATCATCTATGCTAACAACCAATCAGGTGTCAAGCTGAAAAAAAAAAATGAAAACACATGAACAATACAATGAACACAAGATACCAAAAACATGAAGTGTAATGAAAAATCTAATAACACTATTATCATTAATGTAACAAGGTAAATTTACATTTACAGATTAGGGGGTGAACTGGTAGGTCTTTGGGGTGAACGGGTAAACAGCATGGGGCAAACTGGTAATTTGGGGCGAACTGTTTGGGGGCAAACTTGCAGGGGGGCAAAAAGACTAGTTGCCATTACAATACTTTGTTCATTAATCTGTGTTCTGCTTTGGCAGAACACCAGACTGGTATGTTCATTAATTTGTTAACCAGGCTAATCTAATACCATATTAATCTGTGTCCTGCTTCAGGAGAACATCAGACAGCTGCAGTCAGCAGCTGACGACCATGAGACAGACCACAATGCAGAGATGAAGCAACTGACTGCTGAATTAGAGATTGCTAGGAGAAGAATTGGTGACAAAGAGGTAGCTTTGGAGGAAATAACAACGCTAGAGATGAAAGCCCAAGAGAAGATAATAGAAATAGAAGAAGCAAAAGAGACGGAGATCAAAAGATGTAAGAAAGAAGTCAGTCAACTCTTGGTAAGTTCATCTCCAGTTGGTCTCAGAGATTCTTCCCTCGAACAAAAGCCAAACAAGCTAAACAAAAGACGAACAGATGTTTTTTTGTGACAGTTTTTGTATTCATTCTTCATGTGTGGTTGATTCATTGTTTGTAAACAATGGACTTTGAGACTCACAGGATGTTTTGTTGACCTAGATTTTATCATAGACCCAGATTATTTGTGAATGACTCCCAGGGTGATTCCAGGGACTTCCTCTTCGGATGAAGGTATTCAAATTATACGTCTTTTGTTCCTAGTTTTTTTAAAAACAGGTACAAATGACTGAGAAGTTGTTATCTGAACATTGACTGGCATATTATTACTTACTTGTTTTAATTTTTTTTGTTTGCTTTAATATACCAATTCTGTATTTCACTCACACTTGGACTAACATTCTCAGGTAGCTAGTAAGCAAACATAATTGGCAGTTAATTGGAGGTCTCCAGAGGCCTAAGATTTATGATTAGATGTCACATCAACAATTCTGACCGTCGATTTTCTGTCCTTCATGTAATATTTTAAACAATCTAAAGAGCTATCTCTGATTCCAAAAGTAATGTTGGAGGCAATTAGAGAAAATCTGTTAAATAACATCTAATTTCTCTGACAAGTCTAACATGAGAAGGGCTGCTTTGTATTCAGAGTCAAGGGCTGTTACGATATCATCATGCACATTCACAGAGCTGTTTCAGCAGAGTGGAATAATCAATGAGCAGACTGGTACAGTCATGTAATCAGTTGGTCATCAAGTGCTGTTCCAATCTCTCGGCTACCACTTTTTCTAAAACTTTTGAAAGAAAAGGCAGATTGGAAACAGGGTCGGTAGCTCTTGATGAGTTCTTCATCAGTTCCCGGCATTTTCCAGAGAAGTGTAACTTGCTGGTGCTTTTAATATGTGCTGACTTTAGATTCAGCCAATGACTTGTTGATAATTGCAGTAATAATGGGTAGGAGACCTTATCAGAGTGCATCAGCAACCAAATGTTTAAAGGGTCCATTCCACATGATTTATCGGGTTCCATCTAGGAGTATAATATAAAATGAATAATATAAATCCTTGCTGTTCCCTAATGTTTGCCCATCAGAACTTCAGACGATTACACGTATTGTATTTGGTGTCTACTGTCATTCCTTTTGCATATAACTGATCAAATAGCATTTATTTTTTAATGGGGATTAATTTCTGTCCAATATATATTTGATTTTTTATGAACTTCCCAATTTATGTTAAAGTTTTTAGAATTCAAGAAATGTAACGACGCTTTGTTCATCTCGATTATTCCTTTCTACCCTTGTTCTCTTCTCTCCTTTTAGAAGGAACTCGACGAAACAAAACGAGAGGCAGAAAGGAACAGAGCTGAGATGTCAGTAGATTTATCAGAGCTTGAATCAGAACTTTCAAAGGTCAACAGGAAACTGAAGACTGCAGAAACAACGATAAATAAACTCAAGGAGAGTGAAGACCACGTGAGATCAAAGGTCATATCCCTTGAAGAAACTAACAGAATGGCTGATCAAGAAAGGACAGAATTTCAGGAATTGAAAGTAAAGATTTTTTATCTTTCCTTTCCTCAAAATGCCAATTTCAAGTAGTTTCACAGAACCTATACATTGAGTATGTATGAATTTTTAAGAATCTTCATTGGATGTTCCAAGATTGTCCTAGCAAAATCAATTTCATTCACATGTACCTACAAGGATAATTAATGACCCCTAAGTTAAGTCTCTGTTAATTAATAAGTTAATAATAAATCAAATTGTGCACATGACATGAAGTCAGTTATAATGACACTATATGTGATTATCCTGATTAGAACAATGGTAACTAATTAAATATTCCAATCAACTCTTTCTTTAGCCTATTTGTCGTTGAAGGAATGTTCGAGGACATACCAACAGCTAAGGCACAGGTGTATCACCAGAGTATGTTACATTAGACATCACATCACATAGACAATTTCAATTTTGGGATTACATTGTTGTACTGCATCTATGGCAGAACCATATATCTCATGAGTTATCACACTGAAAATGCTATTTCCACCCAGAAATGTAAGTCATGAATAGTCTTGTAGAATTGCAGAAGGAACATGAGACTACATATTATTGGGGTGCTATGCATTTGGTTGTATGGCTAGGATCTGTTTTGTGATTAATAGAAGTGACTTTGTAAGAAGGGAAGGGACTTTCTAGAAATTGACTGTAGTTTCATAGAAATATCTATTTGAATGAATGATATTGTGTACATGTTTTTGAATAAATTTTACACGTTTCATTTTAAGGAGAAACATCAAACACTGCATGCTAGATTAGCGTCACAGGCCGAACAAAATGTGACAAAACTAGCAGGTCTGGAACGGTCCATCCACATCCTCCAAAATGGAAAAGCAGAACTTGAATCTAATCTGGAAACAGAAATTACAGAGAAAGAAATGCTTAAGAAAGAATTGATTACCCTTAGGAACAAAACAAATGGGGGTGAATTATTACAGGTATTGCTTGTGTAAACTTAAAGCATTGATTTTCATTTCATGCTAAATGTAAAAGTTACATTATTAGTTTCTTACTGTTTGTACATATTTGAATTTATTACAAAGCTGATGAGTTTGGTTGACATTACTGCAAGCAATGAACAAGTGGGGGATGTACAGTATGTAGGATTTTAAATATCTTTGCACACATTTTGCAGGTGTGAAATGAGGAACATGACGTGCCCTGTGCAAGGAAGTATCTATCAGAAGTTTCAGGTTACCCTTTGGGAGAAAGTACTTAGCTGTTGCCAGGCAACATAATTTGTCAAAGATGGTTTGCAAAGTCCTTTAGTCCAATTGACATCAGAACAACAAGTCAATCTGTACAAGCAGATATTGAAGTAGCCAGTGATCAATCCTGTACTGCATACTATTATGCTCTGCAAAATGGCAAATTTGCTACACAAATCAGCAGCTCCATCTTGTGAACACAAAATTATGCTTCTCAACTTCAATTTGAGTGAGACTCTCATGACTCAAATCTTGATTTTAACCCTTGTATCTGTTGTATGTTTTCAAGTTAAGTCTTGTTACTCTGACAGAAAAATTGAAGCTTCTTTTAGTCATGCAGTTGATTAATAGATTTCAGTGACAGTTTCCTTCCTTTTTTGAGATAAATATTTCTTTCATCAAATATTTTTAGGCCGAGTGTTCCGTCCTCCAAGAAAAGTTGGACACGATGGAGAAGGATAACATGAAAAAGGTATCAGAACTTCAAGATCTGGTGGAAGAGACAAGAAGCACCAGGGAGGACCTGCAGGCAGAGGTGACCAGGCTGAAGAGATCTGAAGATAAACTCAAACAGTTGGTGACGAGACTGGAGAAAGACCTCGATGACAAAGAGGAAGTTTATAAATGTCAGATAAAGATTCTTCAGGTAACCTGGAGCATGTTGTCAAAGCTGTAATCGTTAATTCAGTATGAACAGGATTTCTCACAAGTAAAGAATGGATAGTACAACAAATGGTTCTAAAATGAACCGGTTTTAAATTCGAACACCTCTGACAGCGGTGCAGTACTGTACCGAAGAGTATGCTCACAAAAGATTTTGCTGTGGGAATCACTGAAGAGGTCAATGTAATGAAAACTGGCAAACCTGTAACTAGTTGTGACCAAAAATGACTAAAATTTTCAAGAATATGACTTAATTTCCTTCTCAATCACAATAGTTTAGAGTTGCACATGAAACTAGGTAGTTAGAAGCCAAAATGTTGATGAAATTTGTTCCAATTTGTTACTCTGTATGAGCAGCAGGCTTTCTTTTTGTCTGTCTCTATGTATAGCTAGCTGGGAGGATATAAATTTTAAGGAATCAACAGTGAAGACTATCTTTTTGGCTTCATCATCTCTTTAAGTAATTATAATGACATGCACACAACAAAGCTGTGTCATTCTTAGAAAGGAATTGATGTGAAGGGACCTGTTCAGAGATAGATCATTCATGCAGGCTCCGGGCTTTTCTCTTTTTGTTTAAATTTTCTTTCCTCTTCATCGCTCTCCCTGTCTCTCTGTTCTGATCAGGATGAGAAGAAAACCCTTCAGTCTACTCTGAAGGATTCAAAAGGACAGAGTTCATCTGAGGTCGTGTTGTTACGTTTAGAAATTGACACATTGCAACAGGAGGGCCAACGAACAGAACTGGAAAAAGAGAGACTTCGCCAAAAGCTCATGGAAGCAGGAGAAGATAAAGAGCGTCTAGAATCAGAGGCAGAGAAGATGAAGCTTGAAACACAGAGGATGGAGCAAAACCTCCAGAGAATGATGGAAGATAAACACCTTTTGGAAACAGAAATTGAAAGAGTTCAGCAAGAGATGGAGAGGAGAGAAGGGAAGATGAAGAGAATAAATAATGAGATGGAACGGATTAACCAAGAGAACAAACAGATGAAACATGAGAAGCTGGATATAGATGCAGAGGTTGTAAAGCTGAGGAAGAAACTCACTGACTTTGAAGAAAGAGAAGAAGCAAATGAGGGACTACAGAAAGAGATAGTTCGTTATCAGGTTTGTCTGCTTGATCTGCTGTGGATAGGTCATCCTTGTATAATTTTATCTTTCAATAAATTTTGTCATTCTTTGAACCTGATATGCAACATCAAGTTATCAATTTGCTCAAAATTCCCCAGAAGGCCTTTGACCAGTGCACTGTTTTGATTTATTATGCTGAAACTTCTGTGAAATGAGTAATTAGATAATATTTAGTCATATCTTAGTTATGAAATCCATGTTTGGTTCTGATAAATTCCAACTTACAGTACTTAAAGTGTTTTCATTAGTTCTTCAAGATCAGTACCAGGTAATTTTACTCATACCTGGTTGGGTACTTGGGAACCCAACCAAAACATCAGTTGTATTGCTAATATTTGCATTTCCACAGTAAAGCACCAAAGTTTGTGCTGAGGGATTTTAGTAGTGGACTATGTACTCCCAATACACCTACTCATTAATATCACCACCGATTTTTTTCTAGAAAAAGAAGGAAATTTCATTTGAACTTTTTGCTTCCTGTTTTTTCTTGTGTGTTCAAGCAACTTGATTGAATTTTGCAGCATGTTTGTTAACTTTTTTAAACCCAGCACAGTCACTGATTGCCTTGCACAGTGTATCTAAGTGTGAAAATAATTTCAGCTCTACATAAGCTTGGTCAGAGGGGAAAAAAAGCAGTATTGCTGTAAAAGTTAGTGTTCCACAAAATCTTACACATGTCATGTAAACCAAAGTATATTACATTCATCTTCAAGTTAAAATTCATCACAATTCGTGTCTGGGGAAAAAAATAAAGATCTTATAAAACCCTTTTGAAAATGTAAACAATGGATATAACCCAGTTGTGGTGAGTTTATAGCGAATAGCCTAACCTCCTCAGCGATTACAAATTTCATCGCCAAAGTGAACAGCTGTAAGTGAATCAGTTGTAAGTAAATGACCTACTTCAGGTGATTTCGGAAATATTTAGATCATGGTTTATTGTTTATTAATCCTAGTGGATGAAAACATTTATTAGATTCAAGGTTTGAATTAGCAGAAAATTTACGAATGGTTGCGAGAAGATGTAGGCCTACTCTTGTTCAGCTAGGCCTGCCATATTCAGTTCTCATGGAAATTGCTAGGTTCAAGTTTTCATGGCGTACAGTTGGAGTACTGCTTATCCGCACCATCTTTATGATTTTGTTGGAATATTGACAGTAGCGTGGGTTACTCAATAACTGTCCCAATTAAATCTAGATGGGTGGCAAAACATCTCTGGCCAGAAAGATCTTGAAGGTATGCCCTTTTTTCACCTTTTATGAATATACAGAACAAACAAGTGTTTGTGGCTGCATCTAACTAGGCTTCAGTGCTAGTGGTTGACTTTATAGTATACTGTAGTTTCTTTGATATCAGTTGTGTTGTGCAGCATTTACTTTCCATTATCACTTTAATCTTTATATAGAGATAGATCTGATTCTAAAAACTCTCCAAAATTGATAAAATCCATAACAGAAAAGTTCTGTTTCACCACGATTCACACGTCGCTTAGATCAGAGCTACTCTGCTAGAAAAATTCGCCCACTACATGCATTGTAGACTTTTGATTGGACAATGAAAATTTTGGAAATATGGCTTGTATGTACAATATACAACTTTGAAACTGTCAGTCATATCTTGGGGGGGTTCCGTCATCTGCCGGCAAGTTTCTTACAATCAATGGAAGTATCCATCACTTTGATCGACAGAAATGCCGCAGTAGAACAGAAAGTTATTTGCTGTGTATAGTTGGCGCAATTCGGCAGTCTGACACAGCGTGTACACACAGCAGCTGTGCTGGTTTTCACTTTATGAAGGAACGGGTAGTAATTTCGGAATCAGGTAGTGAAAAGTTGAGCAGGTTCCCTGGTTACCCATGGAAACACTACTTAAGTGTTAAATCAGTCATTGTGTATTTTCTGCTACACCCTACCATGCTGTAGGTGTTTTTTAATGTTTAAAGGTTTTTGTTTTTTGGGGGGGGAGCAGTGATATATATTTTGACAATTTACCAATTTTTACCTTCCTTGTTTTTCTTTTCTACCCTAAGGAGGAGAATAGAGATTTGAAGGTTGCTTGTGAAAATGCAAAGGGTCAAAGTTCATCAGGGATCTCGATCCTTCAGTCTGAATTGAGAACTCTAAGGCGGAGAGAAGAGGACAAGGAGAGGGCGCTAGCAGAAATGAGAACAACAGAACAGAGGCTTAAGAAACAATTGATGGATTTTGACATTAAAAATTGTCAAGAGAAGGATGCTTGGCAGCAGACAGTTTCACAGTTAGAGGTAGAAATTTTTCAATTGTCAAGAAACAAGAACAGTGCAATGCTTCTCAAAGTTACCCAAAAATATGTAACAAAAGTGCTTGATCTTCGTAAATAGATTTCAGTGTTTTCAATATTTACTTTTCTCTTCAGGAGGAAAAGAGACGTCTTGAAAAAGATTTAAAGAATGCCAAAGCAACTGAGACTGTTACTGCCATTAACAATGAACTGAGAGAGGTTAAAGGTGAATTAGAAATTTTGAGAAACAATTACAAAAGTCTTGAAGAAAAAGACCAGCGTTCTCTAAAGAGATTGAGGGAAGCTGAAGCTGCTCTTGCCAAGGAGAAGGACAATCACAGTTCAGAAATGCAGTCGTTTTCTGTGAGTAGATTGGGGTTGTTTGTAGGTTTCTCATATCATAACTATTATGCAAAAGTAAGTGGACCTGACATTGAAATTATAACAGAATCTTTATGGAATTCAAATTGATCAAGTTAACTTAGTTAAGGAAAGTTGCAAATATAGGTACAACCATAATTCCAACTGTGAGATAGACACAAGAAGATAATGTGACTTAATTAAGAGGATTATGTGAGCAAAATGTGAAGAGGTTAAAGTGGTTCATTGATCGAGAAAAGCAGCAACAGATGTTAAGAATATAAAGTTGACAGTTGAGAATCAGTTGGAGTTAAGGAGTTTGAAGAAAAAAGAGTTACATAATCTCACCTTGTCAGTTTGCTTTTGAAAAAGATTCTGCAAGGATCAAAATGTCAGGCCCACTTTAATTTTAAACATGGACTTTCAAAGGCGTTTAAGTGTATTAGTCCTTTTTTTTTTATCATTTCTTTATTCTGTGTTTAAAGATATTATACTGAACTCTTTCATATTACACTGTAATCTCTCCTTGTCATGAAGTTGATAAAATATGCGATTTTTGGTAAAGGTCATTTGTGTTGGCAATGTCCCCCTCCCAATCTGTCCATTTCATCAACTTCCACCTTTTTCCTTTATTTAAGCCGAATAGAGATGGTGTATGATCATTAGACTGAGGTGAGGTCACTGAAGGAATGCATGGAGAAGTCGTTAGGAAAAAACTTTACTTCTATTTTCCTCTTGCTTTAACTTTGTCTAAGCCAAGTCAGATTTGCACAAGTAAGTGATTACACGTGGAGCCCGTCCCAGGTGGTTGCTGTCTTTTTTGTTTTAAAAGTCTGTAAGATGATTTGCTTCTTTTGTGCAGGCTGAGGTCTCTCGACTCAGGAGAGACTTAGATGCTGTTACCAAGGAGAAAAGGTCCTTACTCTCAGAGCGTTGTTCCATCCAGGCTAAAGTGAGCGACTTCACAGAGGTCAGCAGAGAGAAAGATGAAATACAGATGAGAGCAAGCAAATTAGACAAAGACTTGAAACAAGTCCAAAGTGACAAACACAAAGTGGAAGTACTCCTGGCAGAAGAAAAGAAATCTTTGGAAGAGAAAGATTCAGTAAATCTAACATATGATTACATTCTATTTATTTCATGCTTTTAGTAAACTGTTTGTTTTAAAGTCGTATTACTCATTTGCAATGTTTGGGATGGTTTTGGATGCACAAAGCTTTTCATTCAATTAGTACCTTTTTTTTGTAACTATTTGATTAATAATCACTGTCTTTATTGAGATTCCTGTGTATTTATTTTTTTGTGATGATATAATTTGTCAAATTTTGTAAAGACTTCACCTTCTCCTATCATTATTCAAATCCTGCCTGCACCATCCTCCAGAATACCTGCAAATCAGATCTTTTTGTTTTGTGAAGGAGAAGTGTGGAGTCAAGTAAACAGTTCATTGGCATGGTGGCAGTTTGATTCTTTAACATACAACATATTGTACTGGATGGTGAAGGCAATGATGCTACGGTAAATCATTCATGCCACAAAGACAACCAAGAATGAAATTCATCCTCTTCACGATATTTTTTATTAAAGGCACCATTCTTAACATTTATCAGTATTTGGAATATGATATTTTGTTCTTCATAAGCTTGTCATCCTCCATTCATCGACAAGCAGGGATTGAGACTTTAAGACAGTTTCATAAAGTTTCCAAGCTTTTAAGAAGTGATTGTGAGAGTGACTATTTGCTTTTACATCACAATAGTTAAAAAAAAAAATTATACAAAAGGTCCCAGGATACCATTTAACCCTGCAATAGACCCATCTTCAGTTTTAGAATCTTTCATTCTCTGTCGTCTCTTCGATCAGAAAATATCTGACCTCCAGACGACCTGCGCTATGCTGGAAGAACAGATAAGTGACCTCGAAACTTTGTCAGAGCGGCTCGAAGCAAACCTCCGGGAGAGTCTCCAAAAGTGTCAGGATATGGAGAAGAGGCAGATGGAAGAGAAGACGAATCAAGAAAAGATGGTGGAAGAGATGAAACAAGAAACAGAAACAAACAAGGAGAAAATATTGGCTTTGGAGAAGAAAGAGACAGAACTGATAAAGACAAGGTGTGGAGGACTCCATCAATATTACTTAATACAGTGGCTCTTAACTGAGGGTATAATTACCCCTCCCCCCTCCTCGGCATCTCATGGGGTTATTACCCTGTCCAGTACCTTTTTTGAAATTGTTATAATTCTTTGAAGTTACTACGAGTCATTATTACAAGTCTGCCAATCTGACACTGAAGTGACTGTACTGAACTGTAGTATGATAATAGTACCTAGACCTAAGAAACTGGCACATATGCGTTTCTTTGGTCTATACTTCCAGGGTAGCTTTTTGAGGGGATTATCTTAAGTGGCTGATGGCAAAGGAGCAATGAAATGAAAAAGATTTAAGGACCACTGACTTCATACAACAATCTATAGATAGATGACTTGCTGTGAAAATATTTTACCTTCATGAATTTACAACATTTTGCCATGTTCATTGAAACATATGTAAATGTAAGTTAATATTATAACCAAGGTTGTAAACAATTCTACATAGCTCTATGTAACACAGCATCACTAAAATGAAAATGAGTTGTGATTTTGAGATAAGGAACTCATGTGCATTGCATCTTAATGCACTGAATTTTCATTTCAAAGTTAAACTGGTGACTTTTTGTTTAGGCTTTGTTCAAGGATGCAAAAGCTTGTTAGGGCTAAACAAAAATTTTTTACTTATTAATACAATTCCAAATTTATGATTTAGCAATTATGAACTACTAATTTTGTAATCATGAATTCGTAATTATGAATTATTAATTTGTAACTACAAATTAAAAATAAATTTTTATTTGAGCCTAATGGGCTTTTGTACAAGAGTGTTCAATTCTGATGAAAAAAAATTGCATTGGTCTGTATATATTATTGTACAGCGTGAAAGGTATAAATGGGAAGGCATACACCAAGTATTAACTACAGAGTTTAAATGGTTTAAGTGTGAATACAAATGGTTATGATATCAATGATATTATTAATAGAGAGGATGAGAAGAAAGCTCATGAAGATGCGGTGAGACAATTGGAAGATGAGAAAGATGAGATGAGTGGTGACTTGGAGCACTGGCAAGAGCAAAGTGAAAATTACAGAGAACAAGCCTTGCAGCTGGCTAGACAGGTTTGTAAACCAACAAAAGCAGGGAAAAAGAAAAAACAATCCATCCATTCGTTAATTTTTAACTATGGTACATTTGTCTCTATACCATCCAGAGAGAGTCGCAGAATAGTATATATGCCCAGCAGTACACAAATATTCACAGTCAGACTTATGTTCAATGTTAGGTAACGGCACCAATGTGATCTTGAAAGATGTCTCTGTTTACTTTGTTCATTTGCCTATGGCAATATTATCCCTTCCATTACTTTCTGCTTTTCCTCATCTACAAGGCTGGTTGGAGGCAATGTTATCATCTCCATACCCACCTGCTTAATTTCCTTGGAGGAGGGGGGGCAGGGGTTGGAATGGGGAACAAGACTACAAGTACCAGAATCAGTGGTGTGGGAAAAGTATTCTGTAATTTCTTTTTAATTTTAATGTGATTTACTTTAGCTGGGCGATATGCAGACACAATCTGCATCGATGGAGGAGGACCTGAGGTCACTCAAGGAGAAATTTGCAGAAGAACAGAAAGACAGCAATCAATTGTCGATGGAGGTTTGCACTTATTTTTTAAATTATCACAATATGAAAGCTAGTCAGCAGATCATAAAGATCTTATGGTTTCATCCCTCCTGACGTCAGAGTTCAGTTTTTAAATTTCAGCCGTAAAATGTTGAAGTAGCAATTTAAATTAGAAGACTTAATTTCATATCATTCTTTATGTTTGTGTAGGTTGCTGAACAATGCTCACACACAAACTATCACAGTATATATATAGACATTCACTTACTTACCTCCCCCCCATTTACTAATGATAGTTAGTAATTAAGGCATGTACTTGATGGTCCATAAAGTGTCCAGGTTACTTTTTTGGTGTTGATCACACGTGCAAGTGTATGGTATGTATGAGGTAGATTACTTTGAATACTGGCGAGACCAGCTTTAAGTTAGAACATCAGAAGCTGGTCATAGCCGATTGTAAGTATGTTACATACAGATCATTGTTTCCACCAAGTACCCAACTTAGGATGTTAGTACCCAATTCTGAAATTGTTACCAAAGTTTAACTGACATACTTTTGTCTTAAAGGTTTTTTTTTTTATTTTCAAATCTAATCATTGCATTGTTCAGCATAAATTTTATCATGTTAATACGACTAATTAAGAACACTTAATCATTGCCACTGTCATATGCAAGATACATGCTGTTATATTCAAGGAGCAAAGCAAAATGTGGTATGACTTTGCAACAAACTGGTAGCCGAATGAGCATTATATTTTAGGGTATCCATGTAGCCAACAGACTGTGGACTGCAGATACCTTGGTCCGAACTTTTGACCTGGGACAAATTATAAGATAAATAGATCAACATACCAATCTACCAAACTGTAGAGAGTTTTATCTTATTGACATCTGGTAATAACTCTGAAGGGTATACGAGGTAACCAGCAAGATATTACATTGGACAATTTATTCTTACGTTGTTGGTATGGTAATCAGGTGTTTCATTGTTGTTGTTTTTTTACTGTACCCTTCACTGACCTGAGTTTATCTTGTATATTCACCGTTCGGGTATAGCTTATAATGACTCTGTAACATAAAGTAGCCTCCAAGAGCTCAAAACAGAAAGTTGTGACATTTCTTTCTTGAATTTCATTAGCCAGTTCCAATAAGAATCGATTAGATTAAATCCAATGTCTTCCACTATAGTTTGTAAAATGGCAATGACAAACACAAAGTACTGCTTTGAAACTTCTGGTTGAACACAAATGTTACATCTTTTGTAGTGCAGTGCCTCAGGAGTTTACTCTCCATCTTCCATAGCAGCAAAATTTGAGAAAGAAGCTGTAAGAATAAAAGTAAGACATTGTAAGTCATACATGATATGATTATCCTTTGGCCAAGAAAAAGTGAAATTTTATTTGACCAATGCCAACTGCACTGTGAAATAAACACATGACATGCATGCAATTTGATTTAACTTTGAGTTTGTAAAGATTTGAAACATGTCGTCTAGAGAGAAGTTGGCCATTGCAAAGCTAGATGAAAGTTTTTTTCTGAAAGATTATTGAACAAAGTGAAAAAGTGAGAGAAAAACATTACAAGTAAGAAAAAAGAACCAATTGTCTGTCGAATAAGACAAAAAAGTGCAGACACCATAAGGGACAATTAAAACAGAGAAACGTATGAGACAGGAATGATTCAACAATTCATTATTTGTTTGTCCAGGTTTGATAAACATTATGATTATTCATTTACCCTTCATAGCTGGCATCAATTGTCAATAAGTTTGAAAATACCAAAGCCACCAACTTTAAACTTACCTCGTGCTTAGAGAAAGCCATCGAGACCGGAGAAGAATTGAAAGGAGAAAGATCAAACCTGGAATCCCAAGTCAACAATTTACAGGTCAGACTGGTTATCCTCATAAAATTGTCAAGTTTCATTTCCCGTTTACCTGTGATTTTTGTAATGCAAGCTCATGAGGAAGAGAAAACATTTTTTTGCAATTTGTCCAGTAGAGAAAGTGGTTTTATTGAAGACTAATGACTTTCTAACCCCTTTCCCTTCCTCCCATGGCATGAATCATTTGCTGTAGAATCACCATGACTACCCATGCCAATAAACAGTGAATCCAATCAGCTGGTCAACATGTGAATATATTATTTACCGGTTCTCACTGATCTCTTACACAAAACAGATTTTATAAGCGCCTTGTCTGTTGGGGTGGAGCTTTCAGATTTAATGAGACTTATAGACTCATTAAAAATTTGGAAGTATAATGCAGTCAAATTGTTTCTTTTTAACCATAAAAGTCTCAAAAAAGTATGTGGACATTAATGTGAAATAGACACAAAAATGTTTCAGAATAAACTACATACACATTGTGATTATCTCCGGCAGTTGCCAGTTTCTGCACATTAGGTTGTAAGATTTGAAACCAAGTTTCTTTGAAGCAGATGGTCTGTAATAGAGAAGGGATTAGGTCTGTGTGCTATTACAGTGATAAAGTTAAGTGTTAATCTTGGTGTTCAAGACACTGGATACTTCTATCAGACAACCAGATTTTGTCAAAAGGTTGTCCTTCTGCTTTAACCAGAGGACATAAAACACCTTGTTCATGAAGTTGTTTGTAAACAAACAGTACAATAAATGTGTTCATAGTACAGCAACTTTGAAACTTCAGTAAATATTCGTGAAATCATACCATTGCATAAATTCACACAAATTTAAATCAGTTGGCCTGTGGCTTACTTTTGATGATATTAAACTAAACTAGTAGTAGACAGGGAAGTTAGTTTGTAATGTTAGATAAAATTAAATTTACATGAGGAAGATGTAGAGGGAGTTTCATTGTTTCATCTCTTATTAACATTTAAATTTACCATCACTAATTTGCTTTGGTTATGATTATTGCAAATGTTTGAACAAACCATGTTCATCCAATGTTAATTTGAAAGTGCAAGTGAATTTGTTTTAATGCCCTTTTGAGAAAGAGGCAATGCTTTTAGCAATTCAATAAAGGATTGCCCAGCATTTTCCTTTTTTGCTTCACAGAGCCATTACTCTGTAGAAAAGATGAAGCTTCAAGGTATGATGTCACAGCAAACTAAACTGATAGATTACCTCCAGACTAAAATTGATGCTCCATCTAAAAAGAAGAAGAAGAAACTCTTTGGAAAATCATCAAAGGATAAACCATCAGCTGAGAACATGCTCCTCCCTCTACAGGTAAGATACAGCACCAGCCTGGTAATAATGAAGCACAATGGTGAGATATGATACTGTAGTCTTAAAGGATACTGTAGGATCCTGCCTCTGCAAGTAAGATGTGATACCAGCCTGGTAATAGTAAAGCACCACGGTGAGATACCACACTCTAGACTTTCAGGATATAGTGTGACCCCTTCTACTGGTAAGATGCGACACAGGGTTCGTTTTTTGGTTACTGTTATTTTCTATAGTGACAACAAAATAGACAAGGCATATGTCACAATTCTCTGTGTCAGCAAATAGGATTGTAAAATATTTCAAAGATTTAAAAGTATAACTCTTCATTAGGCCACGTACAAAAACGGGTGTGAAAGAAAGAAGTAAGTAGACTTTCTTAGAGCAAAAGTTTTTACCAAGAAAGTAGATGATACTTAGCAGAGTAACATAGAACTTATCTTACATGTGTAAGAAATCTTTTTTTCAAGTGCATTCCTAAACTTATTTATACATTGGTTGTATGCTGTGGGAGACCTTTTGTCTTTTAGTATCCAGGGTCTGTACAGGTCCTGGGAAAGTCCTGGAAATTGATTGGTCCATTTTCAATGTCTAGAAAGTCCTTGAATTTTTTTTTTCCTGGAGAATTTTTAATCCCATACCCATAGTAAACAACCCAATCTGTTACATGTGATAAAAATGCTAAAATTAAAAACTGAAAAATACTACCTAGGGTAGAGATAAGATGGCATTTGTAAGGGTGCTGGTGGCTGGAAAATCAAATTTGTAGCCTGGAAAAGTTATTGAAAATTTTCCATCAATACATGTATGACATCTGAATATTATAAAGCAACTGTACCCAGTTTATCGCTTTCAAAGTATGGTGTCATTGCTTAACTCCTTCAGTATTTGACAGTTTTTGGTTGCAGGAATACTTTCTGGCCCTTTCATATAGCGAATGACTTATTTTTTTTCTTCTTTTCACATGTCTCTAGTACAAGGAATTGCAGGATATGCTAGACTATGAGAGGGCCAAGAACAATGGCCTGGAAAAAGTACTAGATGAAACCAGAAAAGAGCTGCAGGCAGCTAAATCTGCATCACTGAAAAGTAAGTTTTCACATATTAATGATCATTTTTGTCAAAATCAAAACTTTTCAAACATCCTAATGTTTACGATTTTGATCACAGTTAACCAGCGGGAGGGGGTGTTCCCCATGAACAACTAGTATTAATGTTGTGTGTCTGTTGTTTTGATCCAAAATGTTTGCTTAGCGACACACCGATCTGACATTCTAACTAACTATAAACAAACCAATGAGTAATAATCATTGTTTCTTTACTTCCACACATACATCCTCGCATGGTATACAAAGGACTATCCTACACAAAGGACTACTCTACATAGTAACAATGAGCTGTGGAGGTTAATTTGTTGACTGAAGACTCATTGTTTGGCTATGTAATTTTGACATTTAATCATGAACAAAGTGTTTAGCTATGTGCATGTTATGTATGATTACGATTAATGTAAGAAATCTATGTCATAAGTAATTTGGCCGCCACCATTTTAGCCATTGTGTATGTATAATACTCCTGGATCTGTCCTAGATAAGGCTTACATATTTGCTCGAGGAGCTCCCTCTTCTTTTAATCATATCTTTTGAAGTGATGTGAAATCATGATCTTCTTGAAAATGTTTTTTTTTTCCAGCTCAGGTTTACTATGTAAACATAGAATCCTCTCTGTGCATGCTATGCTTATTAAGCAAAGCTTGGCGAACTTGTTTCAGCAATGCAATTCAAAAGTTCACCTCAGGATGTCCCTTCTTCGTCGGTCAGACTTTAGTGCTTTAAACTACATCTTAGGTTTTCTAGTCTAGGTTTAAGTTTCTGACAATGTTTTTTTTTTTTTTCGCAGCTCAATCAGTCCATTCTTCATCACACCTCTCCCTGAGTTCAGACATCTCCATGAGCTCTGCTCTCAGCGATGCTACTACTGTCCTCTCTGCCATCGTTCTCTCTCCATCAAACCAACCCAGCCCTGACAGCTTTCCTTCTCCTGGACGTGGAGCTTTCAATCGTAGCAAAAGGAAGAAAGTTTCCCAGAATGCCAGAGCTTCTAAACGTATAAAGGAGAGGATGAAACACAACATCCCTCACAGATTTGCTAATATTCTGAACATGAAACCCACAAAGTGTTCTGTTTGTGTTGACACAGTTCACTTTGGCAGACATGCCTCTAAGTGTCAAGGTTAGTCACTTATATATATGAATATGCATTTCATGTATGAATAGGCACTTCACTAGAAACACAGTTTTATAGATCAGTGTTTATATCGGGTACCCCTCCGACGATGTGATTACCTGACTTTGTAATAGCTGTGTTTCACTAGTGTACATTGCACATGTGACAAAATTCAACATATCTACTGAAGGACAACTTTATTGTCGTGCCTGTACTTAGTGGCGTTGGAATATTGCAATATCGTCAAATGATATTGTCATAAGACTTTGCTCGTGATTTCGTTTCTGAAATGACCCAAACAATATCATCGTACACTTATGGAAAATAATGTCTCCTAGAACAGATTTGGTTCACCTTTTTCTAGTAAATAGCATAATAGAAACAAGAAATCAGACTATTAGGTTGTATTAAACTTTAAGTGATAAACATTTCCCCAGCTTTACATACACTTGTTTTGGTGGGCTTTGGTTCTAACTCTCCCCTTTGATTTTGCTATATCATTTTGCAATTGAAGGAAAAGTGCTTACGATATAGGTAACAAAAATTTCATACCGCATTCTCTGCACCTGTACGTAAGATGCATGTTGTTACATTATTGTGCACAGCAAAATGTAGTATTATGACTTCACCACAGCCGATTGGAAGTTTTATTTTGGGTAACGAGGTACGCAACTGATTATGAATGGTGGGGTACTCTTTTCTGGAATTTTTTAACCTGGTGTAAACACTAATGAATCCATGTTTGTCATCGTCAATAGATAGCCTGCAGTTCGTAGTGAGGTAATTGTTGTTTGGGCTTGGTCCTTTAAATTTTGAAAGGTGCTCATTGGTACTTGAAATATATTAAAGTTGTGTAAAATATATGTATCACTTGTAAGCAATTGCAAGGCATCCTATCACTATGGCAGGACTTGGTGTGGCTTGTAGCGCTATTGGTCATAAGAAGGGTGTATATTTGAATAATACATCAGTGGTTGATGGGTATAAACGTCTCTCTCTGTGTAGTTAAAAGAACTGATTGCATTATCACCGCAACAGATGTAGTAATGCATGAAAAAAAAGCTTATTATAATTGCTGTGACAACTGTTGTAATACATGGACATTTTTTTGTTATTTTTGTTGCAAAAATACTACCCTGAAACTGTTGTATCATGTACATATTATCTCAGGTTAATGTTCAGTCAGAGATCTAAAGTTGTTTTTTTCTCCAACGATATCATTAAGTTGCCTTCCTGTTAGTGCTCTCTAAACAATAAACTAGCAGCTATGTTACCGACAATAAATGTTTGAATGTGTGTCAGGTATACTAGTGATTTATCCAGTTTTTATGAAAGAGCCAGACAATTAAGATTATCATAAATGTTCTTCTAATTTTCATTGTATCCTTTCTGGGTCTAATTTATTTTGTTCAACCCCCCTTTATATTTTGGCATCATTCCAGTGAAAGGAACAGACAAACACCCCCCCTCATGTTTTTCTTTTTTGCAGAATGTCATCAGGTTTGTCATCCAAAGTGTGCCAGTGCCTTACCTCACACCTGTGGCTTGCCATTTCAATTTGTCAAACATTTCTCCAAAGCCTTGCACGAACAGACGGACTCGCCGGTATCTACGTTTAACTCTTCATCGGAGTCTTCGATTTTGATGAGGTCACAAGGCTGGATGAAAGTACAGGGGTATGTTCACTGCCTAGTCTGTCCTCGGCAAAAAACTTTTTCCATTCAGATTCTCATTTTTAATCCAACAAATTGTACGTTTCTTCAAAAACCCTAATATACCCTGACAATTTTTCAAGGTGTAAGTTTCATAAAATATAACTTAGTCCTTACAATTAGCTATTTCTCCTTTCCTTCATAACCTGCTATCAAATGTTCACCACATTAATGTACATTCTTCTCAAATATTCCTTCTGAGCAACATAAAACACCAGACATTAATATTTCTGCTCTTATATCTGATATTGACATTCTGTATTAAAGGATAGGATACATCACCTATGAGCAAAGTTATCCTCACTCTTGATTGACATCCATGTGATGGTCTGAAGTTACAGTTTCTTTTTCTCTATCACTGGGAATATCTCAAGGAATAAAATAAATCTAAGATGGCTTCAAGGTTTAAGCATTCTATCCCTCATGGTTACAGTCTTTTCAAGATGCAATTGGCTTTAATTGATGACTACGAATTACAGCCAATTGTTCCTTTTAATTTCAGATCTCTTGAACTTGGATGGGATAAGAAATGGGTGACCTTAGATGGACCTCATTTGTTAATCTTCAACAGAGAGAACATGAAAGGTTGTATTTTTATTTCCTACTTCTATTTATTTACAGTTTTTTATTTTGTTCAGAATCATCAACCTAGTAAAGTAAATTTAGTAGCGACACCTGTGATTCGTCAGTATACCTACCGCCCTTTGCACCTAACTGATTATGTAATAACGTTAAAGCTTTATCAGTATATCTACTTTTATGGTTTGCCAAGTTCAACCATATTTGGTGACTGGGTAGATATTTATGAATGACCTACCACAAGAGACTATGTCAATTTTACTCCATTGTGACTGGTTAGTGGTTTGACACCACTCTTTGGATGTGTGGAAATTTTTATGAGGAAAAGAAATAAATACATACAATTTCACCTCAGAAGAAGAAGACCAAATCTCATCATTATGGAGCATTGTTGCTTCATTTCTAGGGCATGTTTTTTTCTTTTTCAAAGAAAATTAGTTCAAGTCTCCAGTTTTATTGTTTACGTATTTCTGAATCTGCATATATCTCTAAATAGTTTGGTAGCTGTTATTATGGCTTGTCACACATATTTCATGTGAAACTCTCATCAGGACTAAAATATTTGTCATAATTATTTGTCCCTAACCCTACACTTTCTACTGAGTCATTAATAAGTCCAAAAATGTCAAGAAAGAGTAAACTCTATGCCTGTGAAAAAAGTTCTTGAAATGACACTTATATTGTAAAATATAATAATATCTTTAATATTTCTGGAAAAGTAAGTACTTTCTTATGTTTTACTTTTCAGAGACAACTAAGCCATGGAAAACCTTTGACCTTCAGCCAAAAGAAGGTTGGGTCAGCATTCATGCTGGCATTATACCAGCAGAGCTTCCAAACACTGTACCTTCAGATCTTTCTTTTGTAATCCGGTTGGAGCACCATAGGACCTCACAGTCATACTTCCCTTCAGAGGACACCACCCTGTATCTGATGGCACCGACATTCCCCGAAAAACAGCGATGGGTGGCGGTATTGGAGAATGTGGTGGCTATGAACGGGTTTGGTGGAGCGGAACTGAAACGGGCGACAGCCTCCATTAATACTAACACCCTGCTCAGCCTGGAACAGGATAACAAATTGGATATTAACTGCACGATGATACTTAACGATGAGGTTAGTGTAAAAAATGTTGTAGTGCCCTCGTTATAATCACTACCTCATGTGTAGAGGCCCACTGTCACTTTGCATGAGATAACAAACTGGATATTATATGTTCATATTACCTTGAATGAGGACACCAGCAACAGTAAGGTATTAAGTGATCATCCCTCTACAGTTACTATGTTATGTACTGAGGCTCAGATCAGGGAGATTAAGTGGAGATAGAATGGAAAATTTAGTTAATGCTATCACTTTAAGATCCACCAAATCAAGAGAGATAAGCTGTGTGATCCAGCTCAAAGGTGTTTCTTTTCTTTATTCAGTTCGATATCATTCACAGAGCAACATCATTTAGTCAACTTATATTTGAACAAGTAGCTCGTGCAAAAAAATGCTTTGAGGTTTGCACAGACAGTGTTAAAGAGTAGTTGGCATAAAACTCGAAACGTCTGTTTAATTGAAATAAATAAATACAGTAAACTTAGCCTCTACCTTAACAAGATATCGCTCGCAAATGAATTGAAGAGGCAGGAGTTTAATTTTTTGACAATTAAGATGAGAACTTCCGAGAGTGTTCCTGAAATAGCCAGATGTAGATTCTTTTTCATGTGTGAATTACTACCAATTTATTATCCTGTCATACGTGACACCAATCGACATCGAGGCAGAGTCATTTTTCTTCTGGGGACTGGCTATACTATGGCAGTACATAAAAGTTTCCCGTCCCAATGTAATTGAAGCAGACAACAGATTCCGTGTTTACTATCTAATCCCATGTAAGCCTTGTAGAGTTGTCAAGACGGAAACAAAGTACAGATTACTGTGTGACCTTGAAGGAACTTCAAAGCATTTTCTCTCCATCTAAATCACCATCCAACTGGATGTAATGGTGTGTGTTTATTGTATAGTGATACTCCTTGCTGAGATAACTATCACCAAGGCTTTCTTCATGTCAAAGAACAAACTACCCCCCCATGTAGGGCTGCTCAATCTCATTTGATCTGAAAAACAAACTGGATACTAGATGTGCTGTGATACTTAACAATAAAGTGAATATGAACATTGTGTATGGAGACCCTGTGTCAGGTTATTCTACATAACAAATTGGACACTGATTTTGACAATTATGCATAATAATGATTTAAGCAACCTTCGAGGTTCTAATTTCTTTCCTGTCTACCCTTGGGTTGCAATTACCATCACCACCACCAACCATCGCAACCATTAACCGTTACTACCATTAGGGCATCACTGCTAATAACAACACCACCACCCATCACCACCCATCACCACCACTAGCATCACTATTATCTTTCACCACAACAAACATCTGCACGATCCATCACCAACACTAACCATCATCCTCTGCCCCCCATCATCCTCTGCCCCCCACCCCCTCCAATTAATGGTTCTGAGTAATCACCTGCGATGATTTTGATGAAGACAATGATTACATATCAACCTGTATTAGATTAACAATATAAATGTAGAATCTCCATGTACTCAGTACTAGTAGTTTCAGGATCAGTGTAAATTGACTATAATTTCTCTCTCTTTTTCCTTCAGCTGCTGCTTCTAGGATGTGACGAGGGGCTCTATGCGATGAATCTGGAGCGTATGGGTGATTCTGTGGCCCATCTGTTAGGTGTTGGTAGTATATATCAGATGAAGTACATACCTCAGCTGGTATCCGTCATCATCATAGCTGGTAGGTCTCAGTGTCAGGTTATTGTTTGCCACATCATAATTATGAAAAGACAAAAAAATAAGATAATGAAAAGGGTGGAGGAAGGCTGAAAAAGCAGAAGCTTGTGCAAGGAGTCCCCCGACAAAAGACAAAACTAATACAGATAAAAACCCAAAAGCAGCAAGAACAAAATAGAAGCAACATTTTTACAACAACAAAAAAAGTATCACATTAATTGTTTACATGATCCTTTCTTGTACCTGTTACCTTCATAATTTTAATTCAGACATTCAACTACTGTGCAATATTAAAGGGAAATCTGCAAATATGTTGCTTTCCTTCTCCCTCCTCATTTATAATTTAGTGTCATTGTAAGACCCTAATTACATTTGTTAGTTATTTTGAGTATGGACATACCATGGCCTTTATAGGTTGGAGCTACCTCATATTTCAGTGTTTTGTTATCCATCTGTTTCTGTATGTATTTTATGTCCTTGTCAGTTAATCGGGGATGGTTTATCTTAAACAAGACATCTGTAAGGATATCGTGCCCTCATTTTTTATACACTAACATTTATTTCTTTTTATCTTTATTGTCTTCTAACATTATCACATGCTACTTGTGAACAGCTAATGTACCAGCAAAAGAGCAAGTCAGACGTTCCTGCAATTAAACACTTTTCTTCATTCGTGTCTTTCCTTGTCTTGTAGGAGAGTTGAGAAAACTTGGCTTTATTGAATCATCTCATCTAACCACTCAAGCCAAGTCAGCCTTCAAGAAAGATTCTTACATTAAATGTACATCGATTCAAAATATTGAGGTAATTGATTCACTTATAAATATCTTGAAAAGGTCATCGGTAGGACATGATGCAGTAATTCCTATAATCCAAAGAAATTCAATTTAAAATGTCAAATACCGATTAAACTTATTGTTCTGACCTATCTGACTACTTTGTTGAACATTGTTTACTTTTTAGGATCAGAACTAGAAAAGTGTCTAAATATTATGTTTTGAAGATTTTGTCAGACCTTAAGTAATACAGTAAGTTACGGCATGATGTTTGTGAGAAAGACTCTATGTTTAAATTTCAAAGGAGACATAAAGATTCAGTATACAAAGATATTGAGTAAAAGTTGATTTAACATCAAAACTTTCTGCAAAACTCCCCGTAATTGTAAACACGTGTTAAAATTAAAGTGATTATTCACTTCATATTTTCTATTGTTTGATGATGCTTTGGTCCCACTTTCAGCTGTTTTTAGTTTCTACACTTTTAATCATTTCAAGATGAATGTTTCTGATCTATTTGGGGTATTGCTGCAAAGATATGATATAATTAAATTTCCTCACAGCTGCCAAACCTTTTAAGTTTTGATAGTGATACTCTATTAAAAAAAAATGGACCTCTCTCTATGCTTCACATGCTTAAAATTATTCCTCTATATATGTATGATTTCTTCTGTTTTATTCAGTTTTTAGTAAATTACCATTGTCTGATATTATTTTTCATTTTCTTTGCTTAACATTGATGCTATCAATCTTTGCCAGGCCTGTCATTTGTTCGCTGTGGAAGAGATAAATAATTCCATATACCTTTGTGCGGCGCAACCTCAAAAGATTGTCATCCTCAAGTATAACTATGAAAAGAATAACTTTATGATAAAGAAGGTGAGCTTTCAGGTTTTTGAGATGAATACCATATTTACCTTCATAACATCTCCTCTTAAGTTTATGTCCCTTTTCATTTTGTTTGTCACATTGCCATCTAGTGAAACTGAATTCTTGAGAGAACAGAGTACAATGAGATAGTCCTGCCTTGTTCAATGAAATCTCATTAAAGTTCTATGTCCTGCCAGAAAAGAATGTCACATTTCTGCCAAATATTTTTGGTGTCAATCAAGCTTTTTAATACAACCTGTATTAGCTCTTGTAATGCTGATATTAAGGCGTGATTCCTTGCTGATACATCTGACGCTAGTAAACATCCCGCCTTCACAAAAATTTCACACCCTTTTGCATTTATTAAAGTAAATATGGTAATACGGTGACAATTACATACTTACAATCAGTGTAACAACAAGTTGTGTGATAGAACTTCAATGATTTTTTTCTTTCATTTGCACACACAGTTTCATTCACAGTATAACTTTTCCAGGTTTTCTTTTCACATTGAATATTACTTTCTGAATTATCAGATGTTTTTTTTGTAGGCTGTATTTTTAAACATACCTCTGAGTTTTCTATTGGTAAACACAGCTGGTCATTTCAGTGTATACTCATTAAACTTTCTGAATCTAATGTAGATAAATTTCAGCCAATACTGCAAACCAAAAGTTAATTATATGCATGCGTACATTCTAAATCAGATCCTCGTTATTCGCTTTTGTGTCACATGATGCAAACTTAATGTAGGTCACAAGATATCTTAGTTGTTTAAAAAAATTATTTCATTTCCAGTCTTTTGCTGTTTTTCATTTATTTATGGCTTTTAATGCTGCAGGAAATTCCCACAGCAGAGCCTTGTAGCTGTCTAATATTCTCCCAGGCCGGGAAGCTCCTCGCAGGAATGGATCGTTTCTATGAAGTAGAGCTTAAGCAGTTTAAAACTGATGGTATTTATAATCATCTTCCAACAAGAGTCATACCACTGTTTATTTGTCAGAATAAACATTTTAAGCTCCACTCTGCACTGGGTAGGGTATGTTGTCTCCAGGTTGGGTAGGTCATCTCCAGGGCAAATAGAACGTAGTACTAACATCAACATAAAGTTGAATATTTCTTGAAAACTATGAATGATGCTTTAAATCAATTTCTATTCAACATTGTTATGAAATTCTAAGTGATGTAAGCAGTTTGTATGTCATGTCAGCAGTTTGTATGTCATGTGCCTTGCATGTTATTGCAGTACTTCTGGGCCTGTTAGATTACTTTCCTTCAGACTGTAATGTTTACTTCTTTAAAGCATTAGCTGTCAGGTGCCAGATGGATCACAGATTCCTTTCTAATCAGAAAAGTCATTTCTCATATGAGCTACAACTACCTACAGGGCATTTTACCCCTCTAGTTTCTGCTATGATGTATGCTTTTCTTGGACCAACACCGATATTCTGTCACATCAAACTTCACAATGATAAATGGGTCAAGTCTAAAAAGTAAAGAACTGTGAGTTATATATATATTTTTTTATTTTCTTCTTTGATTTGCAAACAGAATTCTTGGATTCTAACTGATCCCACATTGGCTCATGCTATCAACAGTAGTTCAATCATGAATAGCTTTCCTGTAGCTGCTTTACAAGTAGCATCTAGTGGAGGACCTGAAGAATTCCTTCTCTGCTTTCATGGTGAGATAGATCTGTAATGAAACAAAAGAAATATCACCACCATCAGAATTGTTGTGATTAAAGATATTGCTATGGCAACCTTGCCTATTACTTATGAAGTAACCACCCTGACCATGTTGATTTCACCGGCAGTCGGTGGCATTATTTTTTTCTTTGAAGGACAAGTCCTGTCTTTTCTCTTGCGATCACAGAGGATATTTGTCGAAATGAGTGATAAAATGTTTTACTTAAAATGACAAATTCCCTTTGCTGTGGTTAATATTTAGTAAGAGGTTAATGATAATGGTCAGCATGTATTTATCACAGGGGCTGCTCCTACATACATTGTATGATATGCTATTTGTCTTAGTTTTGGTTTACAATATCCTTCCTTGGTCACATATGACTGAGATGTTTGTGGCCCCACTGTTTTCATCCAGATTCCCTCAGAAGCTTGGTTGTTGTAATTAAATAGGATCTCACTTACTTTAATAAATTATCTTTTCTCTGTGATCCTCCTAACAATCATGCATTTTCTTGTATTCTTCACAGAGTTTGCATTGTTTGTGGATGCCAAGGGTAAACGGACTCGAGAAGAGGACCTAGAGTGGTCCTAGGTTACCCCTTTGTGTCTCCTTTAGAGCCCCTTATCTCTACATCACTCATTTTAACTGTTTGGAGGTCCTTGAGATAAAACCATTCGCTGACAAAGAGAGGTAAGTGTCCAAAGGTATCAATTTCCAATTAAGGCTAATTAGATGAACATAAACTTCGTAATTTTCTTTATTATGACAAGGAAGTGACGGAAAGAAAAACGAATATGACAAACATGATCCTTCATGTCTCTTATTTATGAAAAGTTATAAAAAGCTGTAAGATTGTGGATATATTTATAATGACCATGGTAAATTACAGCATCGTCTTTTGCTGTTTGTAACTTCATCAAACTTTGGTAAAGTAAAGTGGATGGCAGATTTAAGAATAATCAATCACTCTTGGTGAAACTCAAGTTCAGTGACTGTTGAAAAGCGCTTTCCTATCATTTCATGTTGTAATAACATACATTACCGAAGTTAAAACATGTAATCTCCCTTTTGCTCATACTCAACTTTGGGATTAGGATCAGCAAAGTTAGTTCCTCCTGGGGATGTTTTTGCTTTGATGCAGGAGTTGAGAAACTCAGGATCAGACACCAGCTTCCTACAGTGTAAACCATTAATGCTCAGGATGTGCTTGTCCTCTGGGTACAAAGTACTGCGAATTTAGAATGGATAGCCAGATCAGATACCCTCGTATCCACCCTATGAACTGAGGAGGATCCGGCCCCAACACGGACAATCATTGTCTCTAAATCTGCTCCTGAATATTATGCTAATGTTTAGACTGACATCATTATTACCCTATTTTACATTCTTTGTGTACTCAAATTTGAATGCAGTATCGGTTACTCTTAAACCTCGCTTAAACAGGATAGCAGCACACACATTCATGGAGCTACCAAACCCCCGTTTCACCGGCAATGCTCTATCTGAGGGCGCAGTCTACGTCACCAGCAATTACAGCCAGAAGACTGAGCTCATATGTTTGCAGGGTAACCTGGTCGACAGCTCTTCGGAGCAGTCGGAGACGACCGTCGACATGGAGGATGAAGAAGACACCCCCAAGGCTGCCCCCACAAAACCTGTGGTCAGGAGAAGTTCAAGAATGTAAGTACAGGGCACTTATCTGTAATGTAAATCACTTGTGAAATGTCAGATGTCATGTACAAAATTAACAACAATTAGTGGAAGGCTTCAAGTGATTTTCTTTTATCTTGACATGACATTTGTCACAACATTGGAACAACAAAGCTGATGTATCTTAATGTTAAGTGTAGACTGTATCGTTACATTCGGCCAAACATTACCGTCCTCAGACCACACACAAAGAAATGAAAGAATTATTAGCACTTCAGCAGCTAGTAAAATGTTGAGGACTTAGAAACAAGAACTGTTGTAACTACCATTGCAAAACATTCATTGCCAATGCGATGTAAAATATTGAAGGTATAATGTGACCTTGAATGGAGAATGTAGCAACAATGGCATCTCTTTGTTTATTGCTTGCCAGGAGGGAAACTTACATCACCTTGAGACTATAATCCATCTATTTGTAAGGAGGAATATTCTTGAGCTCTTCACCACTCGAATTAATTTGGCATGATTCAAACTCATTAGCGATGCTTGGTGTCTGTATATTATGCCTGTCTGTGAACACTTTTCTCAGAATTTAGCTCTTGGTTCAACATCAAATTCATCACAAAATATTTCCTAAGGCAAAAACAACGCCTATTCTGTGTGTTGAATTCTTTGCATGTGAGGTAAGGAATCTCTGTTGATAGTTTTAACTGCGCTCAATTCTTTGTTGCCATTTGAATATTGTGGAGGAAGCCTTTGCTATTTACTTATAACTTTGTCTTTCAATCTGCCTTCAGAGATATTGGACCAGTCAAAAAAAGGTATCATTTTTGAAATGTCACCTACGCTCAGCTTTTGTGTGGTGTTTTTTTTTTATTCTGCTCAGAAGCTTACTTCAGCAAGTTCACACTCTTGAAACCATGTACCATTCAAGAATCACAATGGACTCACTGTCAGCCTTTTTTGTTTTGTTGTGTTATCAAGTTTGGGGTGCCTTTATTAATATAGACCAGAGGTGTGCAATCTTTTTAACAAAGGACCAACTTATAGTCGTTGAAACGAAAGGACTGCAGTGGAAAAGAAAAGAGTGTATGAGTAGGCATGTCACCTTCAACGCCCATTCTACCATCCCCCTCCTCAGTGATAATCCGACGTCCCAATTTAGTCACTGGATTATGAGCCTTCTGTTGGCAAACTTGCCTTTGTGTTGTAAAATCACCATTTTCTTTTGACATAGTTACCAGTTCTACAGAGTTTATAATGTGTTCTTTTAGTGTGTTCTGTTAATTTTCCTATTGAGTACTTGGTCAGTATTGAAATGCCACTGTACACCCTCTGGGAATCATTCCGTGACAGACCTGTGACTGTGTTTGTTTCATTCAGCCACATGATAGTTGTGCGCAGTGCTTGTGATATGAGTAATTGGTGTTCTCAAATGTGAAATTCTTGATGCACTGCTGGTAATAAGTCAATCACCTGAAGGCTGTTTCTCAGTGGTGGTGTTGGTTCATCTTTCCTGGAGGAGGGGAGGGGGCAGGCAAGCCTCAAATGGCACCCTTCATTACTTACATGCCTACTAAAATTGCTGAAAGACTATTTAAGAGGAGCACCACCATTGGTTAATATGGTGTGTACCAGATAGATAATATTTGGATAAAAATACCCCTAAATCACCCCAGATCGCCTTCTCAGGCTCCACCGGTACACATCCACTCTTACAGTCCCCGAAAAGCCTCAACTGGGGACTGTGACCCAACCACCATCTGCCCAGCCACAACACTACTGGGCTGTTTACAGCGTGACAAACTTCTATAAATGACGTTCATAAAATAATTCATCATACTTTATCAAGAATACCCCCATTTCATGGAAGACAGTACTAGTTTTCTTTGTTTGAAGCTATTCTGAACCAAGCGTCAAGTTCAAATTGGGGTTGAATGATGAGACAAGGACTGCAAATAGAGCAAATCGAAACTAGCTGTGCAGGCAGCATCAGAAGGAATCCCCTGGCCACATTTGGTCCCTGGGCTGCAGGTTGCACACCCCTGATAATGACAATAACAGACAATCTTAATCTGTGAGAGCTTATGTCTCATTATTAAGAAATCTCTTAAATCACTCACTGATCTTTTGTTTGCGTTTGGGTTTTTTATTTTTGTTGGTGTTTCTTTCTTTTTGTTTGTGCAGTCTAGGTGCTTTTCATTCAATTAATTCTATTTGCTCTGATTGCAGTTGTTGTGTGATTGTCATTCCTGAGCAGGGTTTTGGTTGAACTTTATGAAAAGAAATACAAACATACCCACAGTCACAAAATATTCAGTGACATTTGTTGTAAACATGTTATCTTGATCAATTTACTCCAAAGTTTTTCCTTCTTTAAATATCTTTGAAAAACATTTCAAAAGTTCTACAAAATTTTTTTACAGATTTTCTTGTCACTTACATGGAAACTGTGCAGATGTAAACAGAAGCCATTGTGTGTTTCATTTTCTTGTAAACTCTACCGTCAAACTTGTTGTGATGATGTTAAGGTGATGAATTGAACAGAAGGGGGACTGTGCATGAACAGTTGTACGGTGAATGTGATACCACATTTACAACATTTCACTGATTTGAACAAAGTGAACTCACTTCTAAGTTTCCATAGTAACGCCCAGTTGTAACGGATACCTTTCGCAACTTCCTTGTGATGTTTGCTTTTATGTCCTTCAGATCTCTGAAGAGAACATTAGAAGAATCTTCAGATCTCTCAACTAGCAAGCAAAGTCGGCGTACCTTGTCCAACGCTTCGAGTCAGGATGATTCCTTCAGGGCCGCAATCGGATCTACTTTTCCTCGGAGGTCGTCTCGCCTAGCGGGCACCTCCTCTTCGGAGGACGAAGTCCATCCGGCCTGTGGATCCGTCAAGCTCTTTACACGAAGATCAAACCAAGGACGAAGGTCCAGGCAAGCAAAATGTTAAACTCTTCCAGGGACACTTTTTACAAGATTAAAAAAATAGTAAGGACTTTTAATTTGTTAAACTCATCAATGAGATTGTATCAGAGGGTCTTGGATGAACATTCAAAATAATTTTGTGAGTTTTGCTTGAATTGTTCAGATAATCTGAATGGGTTGCTTGTGGCATGGTGACATACTTCTCATCAAAACAGCAGATATCAAATTAATGTCGACAGTTTTCCCTTAAAAAGAACTCTTTTGTTTCCTCTGTTTGTCTGTCATTGTACTTGTGTTGTTTTTTTTTGGTGTCTATTTTCTTGCATTATTTTATGTTGTCTTTTCTGCATTAATAAAAGGATTAGCCAGGTGGAATCTTTCTAGAGTTGGCTGATTCAAAGATATTTCCAGATTTTGTCAGATTGTGAGTTGCGGTTAAACAACCCATACACCGTTAGGAAGTTAGTCACCTTCGCCATCAGAAGAGGAGATGTGACACGGATTATGTATTTGAAGGGAAAAGAAAGGAGCAGTGTAAAGGTTAATCGAACATGATGGATAGATTTGTCATTTTAGATGAAATGATGAAATGAAATTGAAAATGATGTTTTAGCCATTGATTTCATGTACTTGAACATTTTTAAGATACCTACAAATTTTTATTTTTGATAGACTTGAAATCCTCAAAAAAAGAACGAAAAAATTTGGAGGTCTGAAACTGTCAAGAAGTCATCAAATCATTACTTCCCTCAAGCAGCACTTGGCTCAGTATACAGAAATAAAGATATTGAAAGACTGTAGTATAATATTAATGTGTGCTAGATTAAAAAACTCTTTGAAAAGTCAGTTAAATAAAAAAGGTGGGTGCTGGGGAGGGTGTCAAATGTAAAGATATTTTTGATAAATGGTAAAATGTGTGAAATATTATGAATACATTTATGAAATGCATTCATCTAGACCATAAATGAAGAAGAAGAAATGTATAATTTCCGATCGATCAGATTGACTTTTGTGGAAAGAAAATTCGACCCCGTTGATAGTCTTGTCATTAGATGTATTAAAGATAAATATGAAGAAAGTACGTACAAGGATGACCTTGAATTCCACATCAGTGTCAATAGGCCACTTTCAAGTTCTAGACTCAATAGGCTTTGTTTCTTTTCTCCAGTGAGCATTGTTATCCCTTCATTTTTGACTTCCTTTCTCTGTAAGATTCTTTTTGTAGTATCTTGTCAAGTTTTCATTTCTCCTTTTTGATTTATTCCTTAATTTTTTTTTGTCTTCAGACATTGCTTTAATATACATGCTGTTTCTTCGAATTTTTAAGTGTGAATGGAATATTGTAATGTTGTGACTGTTTGACACCCGAAGAACAAAAAGTGATGTATTACAATTGAAAGTCACAGTTAAAAAAGAAAACTAAAAAAGTACAAAAAGGTGTTTTGTGAAGTGTATAAAGCTCTCAAAAATATGTTAAAAGAATACCACAATATTTTAACTGCCAATTGTAAGACTATTTATTGACTGCCCTTCTGGTAGAGGGTATGAAATATAAACTGTCAAAAACATGTTAGTCTTGTTTTTAAAACAAGAACAGAGATTCCTGATGGTTTTTTCGAGTGTGTCAATTGTTAATAAAGTGAGTAGTGGTTTTAATGTGTAATTCCACCGTGAGTTTATAACAGTTTTATTTTCAGGGTCTATAGCTGTTATTATGCATATTTTGTTAAGTTTTTCATTTTGCTATGGTCAAGAGATTATCCAGTTACTTGTATCTAATTATATTCAAATAAGTACTGTGTAAATGGATCCGGTATTATAAAATATGGAAGACTTTCAAACCAATATGAATCTATTAATTTTCTTTTGTTAGTGGTTAGATCAAACCATCCATGCAGCAAGCATGTTTGTCACTATGTAGGAGCAATATCCTCTGCCATTAATCATTTTCATAAGATTAAGTTGAAAGGTCAGTTCAAACTTTTCAACGTATGTTGCTCGTATGCAGCCATCACTAACTTTTCATTTGACAATAAATGAAGTGGACAATTTGCCCCATCACTGAGTGTGTGCACGTCTCTCAGACATTTAAAACAATAAAGACATGCGAAGAACTATATGTAAAATTGAATGGATGTCATCTTTGTCAACAGAATTAAAGCTGGGAATGAAATAGTTCTATCTTTTCACTCACTAATATTCCTCATCAGAAATAGATTTCATGTTTGCTTTGAATGAACTGAAATCAGTGAAAGCCTGTTAAAATGATATTAGGTTATGAATGAATTCGGTAAATTCATGTAATGAAATTCGTACAACCTTCTTGTCTTTTTTTGACAGGGGAAGGTTTTTTCGTATGAAATAAATAACCAGAGGTTTGTTGAATGTTATACGTCTCAGGGTGGACAACCCGCGAGTCTTAACAAACATGTTGGAAGGCTAATCAACATTCCCTTTTCCACTGACTTCAACCATGGATTGTTCTTTGTTTAGATTACTTAGTCTTACATTGTTCCTTTTTACATTGTTCCAGTAAATTAAATGTCTGTCACTGGACACTAGGCTAATCACCTGTGAGTGAAAACACAAGTTAATTTCACCTCTGATCTTGTTATCCTGGAAGTATACTACCTTTGGAATTTGTTGTCTGTTAATTGTTAATCAACAATCTGCTGCAATAATATGACATGTGTCGTCCAATATATCAAACTAAACTTGTTGGCAATTGGTACTCCCAAGACAGCAGATCACAAAAATTTGAAACAAGAAAGAGCAACGTACTTTAGTAACCTCATTGTTCACTTTAAGGATCTTTATTTGAGAATAAACCCATTTTTACAAAACAAAAACAAAACACAAGAATAGCAAATATGAAAAAGAATATATTAAAGGTACTGAATACATCATAATGGTGTTTTCTACATTGATGATAAGGTTCTACCTACTAACAAGGAACAGAATGCAGCATTTTTGTGTTGAAGGTAAGGCACCATGTGTAAATGATACAATGAAAGTCCTTTTATTCAAATTCATTCATTCAACAAACCCCATTTGTCAATTTAATCTATCATATGTATAAATTATTTCGAAGCTATAATAGCTTCAATGACTGTCCACCGTATTATATTAGCTTTATTTCCTGATAGGTCACCAGTCAAATTAGAGGCCTATCATATACCTTTCCACTTTGCTGGAAGATTTTGTGCGATGCAGCAACTTTGCTTGTTGATAAAATAAGATGTAAATACCTCCAATAAGAGAAAATACCTCGATACTATATTTTGTGCTAGAACTGCATACCTTGAAGCACGCTGGAGTTAAGAGAAAAAGTGGACACTATTTTTCCTTTTATCTAACCCAGCTGAGTTTTACATGGAATTAATTTAAAATCATTAATTTCCTGTAAAAAGTAATCCCACATATGATACCTGTCACAGAGATGACGTCGTCAGTTGTCTCCTTGGTAAATTGTTTCAACTGATATCTGTCACAGCCAGGACTTATAAGGATTGCAGTCATTAGGCCATTTTTTGTCAAATAAACTCCAGCTTAAGGCATGGATCACCAGTTAACACGCATTTAAATCAATGATACATAACACGCCTATCACAGTCATTAGTGCTGATCTGGAAGGACTTCTTCCATCTTATCACAACTAAACAGACCTCCCAAGTGTCGATCTTGACCCATCACATTAACGAGACAATCACTAATTGACCCTTCTAACTCCATAAAAAGAAAAAGCCTCTTTTGTTCACAGAGGTATATATTGAATATTAGATTTGTGTTGACAATTATTTTGAAACTTGAACCATATTGACCCAAAATAACCAATGACAG
Organism: Stichopus chloronotus; assembly: GCA_021234535.1. NCBI lineage: Eukaryota > Metazoa > Echinodermata > Holothuroidea > Aspidochirotida > Stichopodidae > Stichopus > Stichopus chloronotus. Next base: position 25,073,551 of record CM037837.1, on the reverse strand, counting down.
GCGTTAGGATTATCAGTACATAAAAAGATAATAAGTAACTTATCCATTCCTGGCACATTCGTTGAAATGAAGGTAAGAACCTTCCTCTTGATCTCTTCACTCTGAATATCTGATCAGTAATGGTTGTAAAGTTAACAGGTTATACACAAAAATGGTTTCTCTCGTCGTGGTCACTTTAGTCTGTAATGGTCGTGAACTAGCACATTAGACTATAAAACTCTCTGCATTACTTGCTCAATACTTGAGCATCTTCGCATGTCAAATCATAGAAAAATTGATAGATTATAACGTCGATGTGACGTAAAGCATATTTGTAAAATAAATCTTGAGTTTCAATCTGGAAAGTTGCTTACAAATAGGCGCTGAACGTCTCATAGGTATGTAAAGATATAGTGATCAAATAATTAGTTTTATTTACAAGGAAAACGTAAAGAAACTAGCCCTTACTAGTCCCTTCTGGCCAGTAGATTCATGCCATGGTATATACATACATTAAACAAGCAGAGACTTTTCCTCGTTTGTTAGGTCTATTTGTACTTTCAGTTGAGTTGAGTATGTTAAAAGTCGCAGTTTCAATAACGATCGCATCACATTTTCCCTAAATGATAAATTTTAACTCCAGGCAGGAAAATTCAAAGTAAAAGAAGAGCACCCTCTTGGAGCGGTTCACGATAAACAACAACCTGCAATGTCGCTGATAATAGGTCACAATGGACATCTCTGACATTCTTCAGTCTTCTTTTAGGTAGGCCTATAGTGTACCATGATATTAATTTGCCATCCACGCAAAAGCTATTCATCAGAGATTCTCATCATCTATAAATATTCTTAGTTCTTAACAATGCGCTACCTATTACAGAGGATTAAACAATAAATTGTAATGAGTAAAATATTGCCATTTAAATATATAGCAGAAAAAAATCACGGGGACCTTTGTTTTAGTTTTAGCACATTCATAGGCAATACCGACATCTTCATGTACCGACTGGAAGAAGGTTTTGCGGGGGGGGGGGGGGGGGGGCGGCGGGGGGGAACTCACCTGAGATTTGGTGGGTCAGCAAGTCTCATTAAAGGAGAGGGATACTTCAGTGCATATTTTTGTTGTTCGCTGAGATTTACCAGGTGGTGATCGGAGACAAAACCACTGGGAATACAATTGTTTGCACAAAGAGTGTTGGTAAAAAATGTGTCACGACCGATGTGGGGTGGCAGTTGGTCCGATAAACTTCAAACTGTATGAGTAAATGACATATATGAGATGTTTTGACCTCCTCACTATCCGATATTGACGTCATAGTAATGTTACAGAATTATTACCCATTCTCACAGGTATAGCTTTCGTATCGGGGAACCGGATTTTCCCTTCCATCTACCATTCTCGTCTTCACTCATTGAAATGATACTCTGCATTATCAGCCGTACTACATAATGTAAGGAGAGAGGCGTATACATGAAGCCGAAGTTCACCAATGCATATTTATTGCATATCATAATGAACTTCTAAAGCAACCCCCTCCCTTCCCTCTTAATAACGGAATTCGGCCGAATCTGATCGGAATCGCAATCACAAACGGTGCAGATGCAACGATATCCTTTCCATGATGGTAGATGTAGCATTTTCGGGATTGTCACGTTGTCTTATCTATTCAAATTCTTGTTATTATATTTAGTAGCAGCGACATACTTCGCTCAATCCGTTTCGCCCAATCAATCAATCTGCTTTTATTTTAATTTCAGGGAGTCGAGACGCAGCACTCAGGTGCAACAGACGACCATTATGAAAATGTCGAGTGGTACAATGACGAGAAAATATCTGTAAAATGTGGGTATAAAAATTATGAAAATGTGATGATCATATTTTGTAAGACAAAAATAGAGCATAATATACAGCACAATAGGGAGCGTAAATTTATGTTGGCCATCGATAGGATTTATCAGCCGTGACTGTTCCTATCGTATCTGACAGCTCGTCCTTCTTAACCATTCTCGCGTCCTCCCTGATACAAATTGTCTTATTACAGGTATGTAAATGTGCCAACAAACAAACTGCATTAATGAATATTCATATTCACAATCGTTATACGCATGATTGCACACTGAGTGCGTCAAAAGTTCATTGACCTTTACCCAAATCGGCTTTTACAACTTCTGACGCCGCCTCGAAGGAGTTCTGCCCATAAGCACTGCATTGCCGTACACTTCCGACCATTGTTGTTACTAAACCAGATGCCTATACAAAAATAAAGCGATTTTCATTTTCTTCGCCACATTTACAATCTTTTTCTAGAGATATTCTCTGCCATACTCCTCTACATCCCTGTATGTCCACCGCTGACCAACGTGTCTTTTGCTTTTGAATTCCTTCACCGTTACATACGCCTGATGTGCCATAGGCTGGTCTGCCGCACTCTACACAAGCTCTCGAACCTGGTTAGACAAGCAGAATAGAACAATGATTACAAAATTAATATTAGCCGTCCGTGCATGCATATAATATATATAACTATATTAAAATACCTATCAAACACTGAATCCAGTTGTAACTCGCAATTTTACACCCCCCCCCCCACACACACATTCCGAACAGTTTTAAAACCTGGGTCAAAAAGTTTTATTTTTAATTGTACCTTGACTTCAGTCATCTTTCCTTCCCCAGCAACTCAATCCCCTCCTTCCTCCACCCTCCAACGTGGATGCTGCCTATTACATCTTTGAATAAGAGTAGAGAGCTCCCCTACTCGTACAGATCTAGGGCTCCTATATATGCTTTGTGCATCAGCATAATATGAACATTGAGGTCTCTGCATAATAAGCTACCATAAAATGTAATTTTATCAGCGGTAGATAGCTCCAGAATATCAGCTCCACTAAGTTCCTTTTAAAGAGACCAACCTTTTTTCAAAGAAGTCGTCCAGTTTTCTATGCCAGGCGTTTCACAAGTAGGATGAAATCGTTTAAACTTGAAATATACGCAATAAGTATCGAATCTGAAAATGAAAATAGAAACAGAACTATTAAACGTTGAGAGGTTTGAAAATCAGAACTCAAAGCCTCGTTCTCAACCAAATATCACAAATGTGTCCATGATGGAAAGTCTGTTTCAGGTCTGTTGAAAGTCTGCTGTTTTGGCCAAGAGATGTTATGCTTGCATTTTAACAGTTTTAATCTATATGGGCTCACAATCTGTCATTCTCGATAATGGCCAGCGACCATGGTTATAGTTTTGTAATTAATCAGAATCGCAGCTAGGGTCATACGTTTAGGGGAGTGTGAGGGTCCATAATTCGATTAGCTGGACGTTTCTTTCTCAACCGAGTGGCGAGACCTGCGCGCGAGTTTCGGACAGTATGAATATACCCAATAGATGACACCGGGGAGGTGCAACAGAGTTATTTTAAAAACCCAGAAAACAGGAAAGACAGTAAATAAGAAAGGTGTCATTTTCACATGGGTCGTGCCACGGTATTTTGATGGGGGGGGGGGGGGAGGCAAAGCAAGATGTGGGTGACCGCCTGAGAAGGTCTACGGGGAGGGGTGTCCCTCCTCTCTGAGAAATTTGAAAGTACCAAGGTAACCCTAGACAAAATCTGGTGCAGTATTTTGCATCTCCCAAAATCGCATACGTTTTCCATAGGAATCGTAGTTTCCAGAAAAGTTACGATTTTAACTTTCTGGTTATTACAGTTTTATTTTGGCAACGAGTGTCATTGATTGCATAAGAAAGTGGAACTAGCGTTCGTGCCGATAATCTTTGTAAATGATGTGTAGTCACTTTAGTGAGAAAAGAACACTGGCATGCAATGGTATGTAATACAGGGGTTAAGCATGGAATCAGCTGAGGCTGGTCTGGGGGGTCCTACTTGCTATATTCTGGAACTGATGAATGATTGCCGTCCTGGGGAGGGGCCTAAAGGGAGGGGTCTAAGGGGAGGGGCCTAAGGGGAGGGTGTGTGGAAAGTTTTTGTCTATGTAGGGTGGACTAGATACAAGATGGTGAATTGAATGTATCTCCCTGAATTCCTGCTTTTTAAGTTATCTTAATCATTGTTCCTTTAGGGGTACTACACCTATTGCACTAGATGTAATTCCCCTCGTTTTGAAATTTTGCTTCTGAAGGGTGGACTAGTCATGCTGCTATGTTTGATGCTAGGTTTGAATTGATTTTATCTCCAGGAAGTTTTGAGGTACTTTCTTTTAATTTCTTATCGATGATTTTATTGCGTCTTCCCCCAGTCTACGCCCTTGCATGAGACGAGGGCCTGTAAGGCGTAGGGGGAGAAGTGTAAGGAATGTCCATATCCTTGGTTTAAAAAAAAAACTGTTACGTAACCTTTGACACTCAGATTGGCTGCCTTTGAAACAGTTTGGAAAATTTGGCGTTTTCTGTTGTCATAAACTGGGCTAGACTAAGATATAAGAAATTAAAATATTTCCAGATTTTCCGACTCTCGTCGCTCTGACATTTCTTTTTTCTTTTGGGGGGGGGGGGGGTTACGACGGCCTTGGTATTTCAACCACAGCCATTTAATCTTGTAAGCCAACAACTAGCCGAGGACGGAATAGCGAATGCACTTGGCAGATTCATTGCAACACACGCAACAAAATTTCAGTAAAGGCGATTTGCATGGGCCAATACGTCAAATGTTCAAATCGTACCTAATTACATTTTGATAAATGTAAATTCAATAAATTGGTTCAAATGAATTTCCTGAATTTGATTCTAAACAATCTCATTTGTTTGTCAAGAGCAAAATTTGAAGGTAAAATTATTTACTACTAACCTTGGTGCCCTCGCCTTCGGATGCTCCCATTGCGGACCAGATCTGAATAAACTGTACTTGTAGGGTAAAATCATAGCCACACCTGAGAAAGACGTAGATATCCAATGACGTTATCATACAAAATATTACAAATATTACACTATAGAGTTGTCATGAAAACTCCCTGGTTACACTTTTAACTATTTTCTTTACAAGTCTTTTTTTTTTAAAAAAAAAAAAAAACAGATTGAGAGACTAAAGCTATTGTTGGTCCACAATTTCCATTTTTATTGCTAGTTTGGTAGATTGAAATGTCTTTCAATAATTTGAAATTTGAAAAAAAAAAAGAAGAAAATTACAAGAAATAAATTCCGTCATGTTTGTTCCTAAACTTCTTCCCCCCCCCCCTTTTTTTTTTTCCTCGAATCGAAAAAAGATTATTTCATGTGGTTCCGAATGATTTTTTTTTGGCCTATCTTTACATAAATAAAATCAAGTCGATTAGTAACGTACTATTTCCAGGTTGATCTTCCACTTCGCAACCACGATATCCCTTGCAACCTCTAAGTTCTCTCAGTTTCGGACATTCTGCGCCTGCGTTGTGGGGTTCAGTGAGTGTGAAACGCCGCCTTTCCCTGTAGCCAATACCACAGCTTTCACTGCATCCACTCCAGGAACTCCAAGGCGATACCTCACAATCAACAGCTGAGAAAAAAAAAAAAACGAGAAAGTTAGATAGGTATATAATTAGCAGTGATGTAACTTTAAGGTGATGGGTAGAATTTCATAAATATAAACACAATATCAAACGGATGGACGATTATTCGTGAAAGTATTGTCACGATTCTATTCATTTTTTCCTCCTACGACTCATCACTGGGACATTAATGCGTCCCTCTTTGGAATTTCTGCCAAACCTTATGAGCGAGAACCTATGGAATATTATTCTTGAAACATTACATGACAGGTTAAAGTGTGTTTATTTTTACGTATGGCGTATTTTATTGGTTAGGGGAAAAGCATAATATCCTTCATGGATTTACAAAGAAAACATTGTTAAAGATTATTAATCAGTAAGTGCTGATAAATATTAATCGTAAATGACAACCAGCAATGACGGTAGTAAGTGAGAAACATTGAACATGGACAAAAAGAATGTAGTAATATTAACATCAAGCATCATTTTTAATGAAAACCTTTGTCAGTTGTTTCTATGGTTACATCACAGCTCCGTTGCTATCCGAGAAGACCATGAGACTGTCACAATATAGTCACTTCAGCTTAGCCACGACATGGTGGCTATGAAATATGACACCTACCAATAGAGGTAATCGTAGGCAATGATTGGCACCATATGTCAACATATTGAACCGTATGTCATTGCACCATGTACTCTGTAGAGCCTAAGTTGAAAAACTAATGTTTAGTTGTTGTTGTTTTTTTTAATTCTGTTAAAATAGGCTATTCACTTTCCGTTTATTCGCAGTTATTGTATTTTTTTTTCATGTCTGTCGTATGGTTGCGACAGCAGGAAGGCACCCGGGGAATCACAGGGGGGGGGGGGGGGTACTGGCATACCTTTCATATCGCGTCAGTATTGTGTGACACATTTCAAGGTACCGAAGATTTCGTTTCAAGATTGCAATTTTCTATAGTCTTTGGAAATGTCACAACAAAGAGAAAGAACAGACGTATAAGAGTGGAAAAGTCAGAAAAAAGACACATACACATAAGCAAAAGACAAAACGTAAAAAAAAAAAAAAACAAGAAAAAAAAAACGAAAAAGAGATTTTGAAATCCAGTTAAGATAAGTGTAAGATATGCACTCGGAAAACGGTTGTGTATCCTACTAAACTGTTAGGTAAAAACATATCCTTTGTTGGGTAACGTTTAACCCAGAGAGGGTAATTGTTTGACCGGGGCATTTTCTATGTAGCAATTGCACAAGCGTTTTTAGATTGTGGTGTAGTTATAAAATTAACCTTTCATTACATCTGCGTAAAACTATGAATCATCGAAGTGGTGTACAAACTAATGATAATACATAATTTCAATATTGACCAATTTTAATTTCGACATTCTATACGAATATGTAGTTTAATGACGACCTCGCTTTTTCTCGATCTCTTGGATTTGTAAACCAGAGGATGGGATTCTGGTGTCCTGGAGGATGGGACGCACACGGCCCCTCAAGCTGAGATCGTGACAAGGTGGTCACACCCCTGGTGTGTTCTCATGTGGTACTTATTTTCAACTCAAGATCTCTGAGATTTTGAGAAATGGGAGAGTTGGGGGAGACTTCCACAAAGATTGAGTAATTACCTCCAAGAGGCAGAAATCTTTGGATGAATTATACTTATCAAATTAATGAGACCCTTCCGGTGGATAATTGAAAACTATGGTAGACGTACACGATCCGGTCTACTTGTTCAAAAGAGGGGGGGGGGGGGGGATATAAAAGACACCGGGCGTGTCAAACATGGATCAGGCTATTGGTCAATAAAACCGTAAAATTGAGGTAAAATAGAAGTAAAAGACTCAAAACTTGACACTCAGCGACACGTCCTGCAGGGTGCTTCTACAAGACGTCTATACCATTTATTAATGGGGTGGACGGGAGTAATGCATGGCTGTTTGCTTCAAGTGATTATGGCGCTGGACTTAACTGAGCTGGCTTTTCTTAAGAAAAAAAAAATGTTGTTATCGAGTTTATTCAATCGTGACAGAATTCGTCATTTACAAATGTCACACATTTGATAAGTTCAACTGGCAGTGACAGTGTCGGTTGCTTCTGTTGCCTCTTTTAAAATTAAAGGGATATAAGGCGTTTGTGTTACAGAAAATAATCATTTTTTAAACCAATGTTTGTGCACATAGAATGATAGATTATTCATAATAAGGAAGAACAGCGACGTTCTTTTCAAGAAATAAGTTTCTCGCAGATAGAAATTCAGTTATTTGTTCCTCAACAATAATTTGTTCACTCAAACTTTTCAAAATTCAAATGATGCATCTTCCGTTACTCATCACATGCTTAATGTTTTGAGAAGAAAAAGCCTTTGCAAACGTTTATTGATGAGACCTAATGGCTTAACGATGATTCAAGTTATTTTCTTTGTATGCCATGTTGGCATATTCAAAACGCCCTTGTTCCCTTTAAGTAAACAGACAATTTTTCGGTGCATTGGTTCTGAATGGTCACCACTGAGCGTCATGTTTGTCTATTCTTTCCAAATAGTGTCAATTATTATTCTTCCATTCAATCATTTATACCCCCGTCTCTCCTCCTCACCCCCCCCCCCCCCATGCTTCCAGGCGTTCACGTCATAAAATAACGAAGATGTAAAAACATGCTGATATCAAGAAAATTAAAGCACTGCGTACAATGGAATGATGGATTTTGGCCATGTCTCATTAATGCAGGCAGCAATTATCGGGACTGATATTTACATAACGCCATGTTTCCCACATTGGCCTTGCAGAGTCCCGGTTATTGACCTTGTCGCAAATAGGTACAAGAATGAAGTGTACGTGACAAAAAAGAGAAGACTTGGTAATGTAAATAGCTAATAGGTCTACAAATATTCAGTTATGTACAAGAAATGAAAAGAGATTAATTCTGCTACTTATCAAAACAACAAGTATGTCTAAAATGATTTCACTTGAAAGTTGCAACATCTTGTCAACGCCTCAGTTCAGTTTAGTTATGTCAATATAGCCTACATCTTTATCGGACAGAAAGTCGATGGGGGGGGGGGGGGGAGAAATGGGGCCATGACCCCATCCAAAGGTGAGCCAAAAAAATGTTTCCGAAGATTGAGAATGATCCTTACAAAAACGATAGTTGTCAGGATTATGTCAACTTCACAATTGTGCCATTTTGTTGCACTAAACCGCATCTGACAGCAGACAGTATATAGTAAAACATTCCATAGCTGAAGGAAATACCTCCGCCCCCCGCCGCCCCTGCACCTCGCCCATACAACCGCACCACCAGTTTGGCCTTATAAACAAATGACTTAGGTCCGCAAGTGGCGTGCCTACAGAAGCTGGGGAAGCAGAGGTATTTGCGATCATGTATGACGCGTAGACGAAATTAGGGAATTCCCCAAAGGTAGCACAAATCCTGGTATTCAGATCTACTCCTTGTTTTTAAAGTACTGCGATTTTACACTCACAGCTTGTTTGCAATCAGCGAAATGGGGCACCGTGTGGATGTAAGTCGTGATCAAGTTTTCGGGAAGAGGGGAGGGGACTGACTCCTTGGTGTCGCGACCGTTCCATAGTGCTAAATTGCTTCCAAACTAATTAAATCAAATAGAGCGGGAGTTCCGCTAGTTTTCCTTCCCTGGAACCTGATGAACGCGTAGATATATGCAGGCTACAACATACTGTGGACGTCGCCCGCCTATAAGCTATATGATGTCACAGGTTCTTAGGTACCGTGGCCCTGAAGGGACATTTCGAGATTTCGATATTTCGACTTTTTCGTTTCGATATTTCCATATTTCGACTTTTTCGTTTCGATATTTCGACTTTTTCGTTTCGATATTTCCATATTTCGACTTTTTCGTTTCGATATTTCGACTTTTTCGTTTCGATATTTCCATATTTCGACTTTTTTCGTTTCGATATTTCGATGTTTCGACATTTCGATATTTCCATATTTCGACTTTTTTCGTTTCGATATTTCCATATTTCGACTTTGAAAAACTGAAAAAATGAAAAATGGGTTAGGCGGTTGAACACTATCTAACGCAACGAGCGACGCAGAACCCGAAGGGAATTTTTAAGGGGAAACGCCCGGGTATAGCATGAACTTGTTGCATGTACCCTTGGTGAAACATTTCCAGCATTATGAAATGACATACTTTTAAGTAGTAGAAATGACATACTTTTAAACAGTGATATGACAGAGTAGTGGTTCTTATGACCAACTAGACCGGTTTCTGCTCTCATACTCAAATGTGGAGGAGCGTCATCAGTAGTAAGCCTTTCAATATTTTATATTTTAGGCATAAGTGTCGTAAAATTTTATTTTAGGAATGCGTGTTCTTTAGTGCACGTAAACGAGTATAAGCTCAGAGTGCAGCTATGAGCGCATTCAGTAGATCTTCGTGCGAGTCCTGACTGTCGAACGATTCTTCATTACTTTGAAACCTTGATTTGACAAGTAAATCTTTTAGATTTGAGGCCCTTTTATAGGCAAGTATCGGTTCGTTCGGAAACAGCTTGGATAAAATCGGATGCTCTGATATTAAATACCAGTGTTTCCGAATGGCCTGCTGGGTTTTGATATGGGGTGTATACGTCAGTTTGAAGACTAGAGGTGGTTCCCTTTCTTTGGGTTTTGTGGTAAGATAGTGCTCACGGTTTTCGAAAGAAATGCCTCTAGTGGCTGTGAGGTCACCTACCTAGATCTGAGAATCTTCAAAGGTCCTAAGTTTCACTCTACTGGTTTCCTAGATACAAAAACCTACACCAAACCTACTGAAACTTATCAATACCTCGATAGAAACTCTGCACATCCACTTGCCACCTTTAAAGGCTTCATTAAAGGAGAAGTGCTGCGTTATGTACGTCTCTGTAACAATGAGACCGACTTCATCCATAAAAGAGATGAATTTAAAGAGAAACTTCTACTGCGAAACTATGGGGAAGAAGAATTTGCCACGGCCACTATGTATGTCATTTCTACTACTTAAAAGTATGTCATTTCAAAATGCTGGAAATGTTTCACCAAGGGTACATGCAACAAGTTCATGTTATACCCGGGCGTTTCCCCTTAAAAATTCCCTTCGGGTTCTGCGTCGCTCGTTACGTTAGATAGTGTTCAACCGCCTAACCCTTTTTTCATTTTTTCAAAGTCGAAATATGGAAATATCGAAATGTCGAAATATGGAAATATCGAAACGAAAAAAGTCGAAATATGGAAATGTCGAAACGAAAAAGTCGAAATCTCGAAATGTCCCTTCAGGGCCACGGTACTTAGGAGATATGCTATCAAATTGATTTTGTTAAGTAACTGGAATGTAGGCCAATATGCCGCTCACTGATTTACAATGCATGACCTACTTCACATGCAGTTCTCATACAAACGATGTACAAAAAGTAATATGCCCAAACCTATATCACGGAATTAATTGAACTTTGGCGTTGTAGCCTACAATTATTAATTCTGATAAAGACGTGTGAAAAAATAGCCACAGGACTTTAGTCTTCAAGGTGTTCATTTATCGTCATAGCAACGCAATAGTTATTGCAAGTATAATGCGGATCTACAAGTGTGATGGCACTGTCTTATAGTTACTACTTGTACAATATTTTAATATTCATGTCAGTTCTTTCTAAGCCGAACCTTGAATAAGCCTGTCTGAGTACCCTAGAATTTATCACCCCATGCAGAAAATAAATTGTCCGCCTAGGGTCTGTCTTTACAAGAAACGTCTTATTTGCAACAAAGAAAAAAAAGCGGGAAAGATGACCTGTCGTTCGCAAAGTGTAACACCTGTCTCAAATCTCAATTGAAGTGTAGTAAAATGCTTGCAGGCACTTGTCAAATTGTAGCTTAGAAAAGAGCCATTGGTTATCTCACGACTGAAAATTAGACTCATCCGTGTTATCGACTTACATACTTGACAACTTCACAGAGAAATTACTGGTCAACATATTTCAGTGGGTTGAAATATCTGTATAGGCTATTGGTGCAGCCTATAGTAAATGCAACAAACCGATGCTGTACCTATAGTCTACATGTACAAATTAATAAAGGCTGCAGTTGTAAAACTGCTTTAGAATTATCATAAATAGGCCTACTGGTTATTGGTCGTAACTATTGGACAGAGCCCGGTTTCACATTGATAAGTTTTATTGTGACTGTGGCAGAATCTAATTATGCTGGGATGTATTGGATACTAGTTTGGTTAGGGTTTTTTTTTAGGGGGTCTGGATTACAGGGCATCTTATGGGGCTTTTGCCCTCCTTTGCCCTTAAAGGCTGTATTGCATCACCCTAAGCTATATTTTTACGTCCCTGAAAGGAAAATTCTCAACTGGTTCTAAGTTACAGTACTCTTAGATTGCCAGCAAATTCGAAAGATGCAGAGCAGCTCGTATGACACAGCGTACACGGGGATCCATTGTTTTGATTACACATGTGGAGGAATGTAAGACAAGGCTGAGGGAGGGACTAGAGGTAGGTGGTTGGGAGAATCGAAACTGTCTGGGGTGATGCATTACAGCCTTTAATGCATTAAGTTCACTAGTTTCCAAGTCGCTCCAGCTGGTCAGATTCGGGCGGGGGGGGGGGGGAGACAAATAGGAGAGGGCCCACCGGCACAAATTGTGTTGATCGAGTTTACGTTTGTCCACGTTGATGTCTGCGGGTAAAGTGGGGGAGGGGTCTGAGGGGTCTGAGTCATTTTCCAACCACGAATGTTGTAACAATGATGCCGACTGCTGACAGCTGCTTTTATTTATGTTGATATTTTTCCCATCCCAAAAAAATTCTCGCAGGGGAACAGTGAGGGGGGGGGGGGGTTATTGAATCAGGCTGGGCAGAAGTATAAGATGCACAGGGAATGGGTAAAAAAAACTCATAAGATGGATCGAATGTTAGGGGCCTAGACCTATGTATATCACATCGCAGTCAGTGTGTTGAAGTAAGCATGTAGGCCTACGTACCTTAAGTGCCATCATAATAATGAACATTCAAAGCGACTACAATGCAGGATTCTGTTTGACAGCAGGCACCAGTATCTTTATACAGGTCCTAACGTCTCGTACATGCACGAATAAATCAGAACATGCCAAGAATTTTAAAAGAAATCGAGTAAACACCCCCCCCCCCTTCCTCTAAAAGACTGACTGGCTCACAGATTATCCTCCTCATTTCCTTTGGAAAGAGGAAAATAAATGAGCTAGAAGTAAAGAAACACCTGAAAGAAAAAGAAGACATGAATAACATCAGTAAAAGAAGGGAGGTAAACGGCTTATCATGTGAGAACAATTCGGAAAACATGTCTTTATGCGAGTCCATTCCTAGCAGTTAAAGAGGCTGTTATCGTTCAGGAATCCCTGCTCTCGCTTTCCCTTTACATACGAAAAAAGGACCACGTTAGTTCGCACGTAACCTTATAGAACACTGTTTAATGCCAATTTATTGTACTTAACACACATATTACGGATCACATGTCATATGTATGGTTATTTAACTGTGTTTATGACGTTGTTTTTGTACGATTAGCAGCTGGAAGGTCACACCAACAGTGCAGGTCACACCAACACAAGTTTTCTCGCGATAGGCCTGAGCTTACTCTATATTCCCTTTAAAATCTTCCAATTTTGAAGGCCTCTAATTCGGACCAAACTCAAAGATGATAACAGCAGATGTCCGTACCTTATCGAGTGAATGCTTCCATTAGCTGAGCACAAAAGTTAGCTAACCGTTCTTAATCCTCTTTTTCTATTTTCCTTCTTTTTGTGATTCATTCCAGGGTGGTATAAGTTTAACCCAGACTTTTCACGCTGGTGTGTATGGCATCATTGCGTTTACCTCACAGCTGCGTTATTATTAGTGGGTTTATTCGATCCTTTATGTGGCTTCATGAGTATGTCAGGGGACTGAAAATGCAGAGTGCGGTACCATTCAAACAGAAAAAAAACTTTCCATTTACAATGATTTCACTGAGCCCTTTTGCAAAACTTTCAGTTGTCACACGGTCGTAGAAAGAATATACATTTGTTCCTTAACAGATATTACTTAAGCAGCAGAAATTGCGATCAAACACCCTTAGTGACCGAGAAAAAAAATTCAACTTAAATGTCTTCATCCTTAAAGTATGCTCATGGAAATATTATGGAATAGCTCCATAGTATGACACACAGAAGCAAGTAAATTGAAACCTGAATTTTCAGTGATACGAAAGAAAAAGTATAAAACTTAGTTTCAGTCTTTAACATAATTACAGAAAGACTTGGATTTTACCAGACATTACAATTAAAGTTGTAATCGCCGTTGTTGCCAGAGGTTTGTCATTGAAATAGAGCTTGCAGGTGTTATTTGCTACCAGACCTGGAGAGGGGGGAAAAGTTGGTAAAAAAGCAAGCAAACAAATGAACAAACACACACACAAATAACTTGAATGTCTCGAGACATACAAGATACTGCATTCCTTGTCGAGTAACAGCAATAACTCTCTTCAAAAATGTGGGTAAAAAACTTTGACATTATATATCCTAACTGGGTCATTAGAGTAGAACTCCACCCCCCCCCTCACATACACACACACACAAGCACACCCCCTCACACATACATCCCTGGACAGTAATTGTGGAAGTTTCTTTTCAAGGAGAATCAAGAACAAAAGTAGTTAACTTCCACAATATACTGATGCAAAGTAAAAACTGGTGCTTGTAAGTCATGTGTGCTCTCTTGTACCTATATCTTTGGACAGAGCGTTCAGTAAAAGAAGCTTCGGTTGCATGCGCGAGTCTGAATTTAAGGCTGCCGAGGTTTACGGAATCGTATGCACAAAACCAAGAAAATTAAATACGGGAGACGACAAAATCATCATTTGAAAGGTAGACCTTTGTTTCAGCAGGTATGGTAATTTTTTCCTCTTCGAGATTAACATATAACTACTCTCCATTATTCCATAGGTTTACTAACATAGGACTGAAATCTTTCCTCGTCTCAGTCATCACCCCATGCGAGAGGCGAAGCTAGTAAATAGTATCGTTGGTTTGTACAAGTGACCTCCGTAATTCGATTTGTCATGTTAGCTGCGATCCTGAGGAACCCCTGCTGGTTCTACATGACCCGATACCGCCGAGCTTACAGATTGTTATGTCGATAGATTTGCGCAGTCGGAGAGAAGGACAGGGTCGCGAACGGTATGTGTAACCAGGGGTTCAAGCATATACCCTCAGGCCACGAGACTACAAATGTGACGACGCCTCACATGTCAAACCAAACACTTTTCAATGCCAAGGGTTGAAATCAGTCTGCACTTGAACTTAGCAAACAACCCTCAGCAGAACATATTTCCCATTTGTTGTTTTTTAATCTGTAAACATATCATATTTCTTCTTTAAGATTATACTGCGGTAGTTTTGAGAGTGTTGTTTATCTTGACTCAGAGGTATTCATCTCATTGTATTGAGCAACAATTCGGTCTAAGCCATTTGTCTTTCAACTAAGTGGAACGATAGAACTACGATGAGGACACAACGAGACAAAATGTTTGTATATTTAAACAATCAGACGTTCAAGTGACGGGCGATAATGGATTGAAGGGTGACATGAATGAAAAATTTCCGATTCAACGTAAAAACTTGAAAAATTGTCGACCGATAACGCCCATGTATGGATATGACCTTATAAATTTGATCCTGATGTAGTCTTTTCGGTGTCGGTTGAAGAATATTAGATAGCCTTTCACACCGAAGGTGTTAGATTTATCAAATATGTGCCAAAGCTGGTGGTTTTGACAGGAGTATTTACAGCACTTCTTGACAAATATGCGCATGGGATAAAGTATAACAATACTCACTCCCCTCCCACCTCGATAGCAAAGCACTTCAGCTAAAAGCTACTAAAAAGTCAAATTGATTGATTAAAATTACATTGATAAAATCCTCAGATCGATCACTAAATTACCCCCCCCCCCCCATCAACTCCGGAGCGTTTTGATCCACATTCAGGGGTTTAGCCTAAATATGATTTATTGTTATGATTTCTCTCTTCTACTTCAATCATTGATGATCTAGGATCAATTCCCCCGTCCCCTTTATTACTTCTTTCCAAACTCCATGACACATATTAGTGTACTGTTCAATTTATTTATATCATTGACATTAAAATAGTACTACAAGAAGTCAAAGATCACGTTCCTTTCACAAAGTGGATAAATTATGGTCTAAATTTAAATGTCTGATAAATGTGAAATCAGCTTTAGTCTTCTATACGGGACTTCAACTTTATGAGCTTTATCAATGCAACCATGATTGTATATTGGAGATACATCGATTTGTATACTTAGTCCTCGTCGGTGTGGTAAAAGTTACCTTTGCTTACTAACAATAGAGAGGGTGCGGCTACGAAGAGCGCAATTGGGAGTCTGAAATAAGTGAAAACAACATGGCGAGTAATATTCGTCTGTTACGGTGCGAACTCACCGTTGCATAGATTACGGAATCTATCTATCGCTCAAAGTATACGTGCAAATATTTATGTATGTCGTTAAAGCACTTTGAAATCTAATTATTTAATCTAATCTGCGATTTGAAATCTAATTATTTAGTACTGAATACATTCCATGCGTTAAAAAAATAATAAACTCGCCAAGCATTGATGCGGAGCTCTACAACCAAGTCCGAGTTTCTTAATAATCAAACAACGGATTGCCCGAGTGACTTAATAAGGATCTACTGGTTTCATCCAATATTTCTTACACGCATGCGCTCTTAACTTTCGTAACACTCCCTTCCCTCATCAGTGCAGTCAATGTAATAGCAGCAGTCTGCAACTAGTCAACCCCCTCTGAATTTTATGAAGTGGAGGGGCTTCCTCTCATGCGTCGGTCTTCTCTGGGCGGGTATTTAGCTGCCCCCCCCCCCCAACTCACCTCAACAAGGGAACATCTTTCCTTACAGATACGTCACTGACAACTTTGTGCATATACAACAAAAAGAGGGATCCAATGCCCATACCTACTGATATGAAATAACAAGGTCGACTAACATGTCAATGTGCCGTGAAAGTTACTTCCACTAAGTGTTCATACCGCAATATAATGTTTATGCTAGTGTAATTAATTTATCTGTATAACTGCGAATCCGATGGGGGGGGGGGGGTTCCACATAGTCTCAGAGAGCGTGTTGGGTGGGCGTCATGCCGATCCACATTACCTCTCTTCGTAATCATCCATCCATGATGTTTCGTAAATGTCCTGGTATCCTTCTACTCTCGCTCACCCCTCCAGGATTCCCCTCCTCAGTCTCAAATTTGAGTCTGATGAGAAACATTCACTCTTTGCTAACCATAATTCAAGACGGTTGTTTGTTGAATTACTGGTTTGGTGGACTGGCGATTCTTTGCATGGATTCCTCCGCACTTGCCAAGACCCCTGGAATTCATCTTTCATTATAGGCTAATTCAGCGATTAATAGGTGTTCATCTAGAACTGCTGTGACGTCTGCTAGCATCACATATGATAGCACCGTTGTTTATTTGTGTTGAATATTAAGATGAAAACATTACGATGGCTTCCAATCGATAAAATGTAACTGACGTAGGGCTTCTACGTTGTGTTTACAAATTACGTTGATGATTATGTTTTCTTAACGGCAACCAAGGGTTCGTAACTGAATCCATGGTGTGTCGATGTACTCTTGTTTTTGTGGTTTCTTGTTTTTGATGAGACTAAGAGTAGGCCCTGTAATTAAAAAAGAAAGAACGGGGAGCTGCAACAGCTTCTTGAGAAGAATAGCTATTTTGAGAGACATAGGTTACATGTCGGTGCAGATGGACGAATGAAAGTTTCTTCATTTATGTTTATAGTAATCATCTTCGGATGATATTCCTATTGCGATGGTTCTTAATTCAACAGGTTAATAATTTCTGATCGATTTTTGTTTATGACTTTCCACGTCTCCTGAATGACAGGCTCATAAAGTTTCATTTTACTTTGCATAACTACAGTACGTGTTGTGTAAACCTGTCCACTTTTGTTTGAACAGTTGAGGAAAAACAACAAGTGACCTACAATGATGGACTACCACAGTCACGAAAATATGTAAGCAAATGAAATACCGATAGAACACCATGATTTATCCCGCACCACACACACACACACACACTTAAAAACCTATTCAAGAAATGAACTGCTGCGTGCTGTGCATATATAACATGTTAGGCTAAAACAAAAAAGCTCGGTGAATCATCGGTACTAAACGTATACACATTTCGCTGGTGAAGAGTGACTAGTAAACAATGCTATAAAGAAAGAAAGAAACTTAGTCACCTTCGAAAGGTATTATTTTACAAAGATGAAATTCCTAGCATCATAACGTGTGTTTATGACATCAAATTGTTTCCCATAACTTAAACTTTCGACGTTAAAGGTTTACTCCTCGTTGTGTATATAGATAGACCCATAACTAACGGTTCTCAGAATTCTTTTTGGTATGCTATCTCTGCTCCCCTTCAGAAAAAACGGTAAAGCCAAAGAGACAATGATAAATATGTGAGTTACTTCCGGTAAAGTAATAAATAATCGTAACTTATTAGGCCAAGGTTTGTGTGTAACTTATAAATCGAGTTCATTTTATCTAAACCTCTTTGCGTTCCATCTCCACCCTCTCCACTGTTTATCATATACCTGAAAATGAGAAAAGAGACCATTTTATGGTGATTGTTTCCCTCATCCCTTTCCCCTTCCTCTGAGACGACAGATATAGGTCCAAGAGTCTAGTATACTGACACGAGCCGTCTAACGTAGATCTCCAATGTTTTCCATAGCCTATATAACGACATAATGCCAGACAAGTACCACTTTTGTTATTCGAATCCTTGTAGCAAGATCGGCTCTTCTTTCACTTCGATACTCCGTCTGGCCGGGCAGTTTTATGTTGTTTATCTCGTAAGTTAATCTCTACGACTGAAGGGTTACGGTAAATATTAAATTCCTTGGTAAACACATTTCTGAATAATAAAAACCAGTTATCCCCCTTGACTCCAGCCTTGGTTAACAACACTTATGAACCTAAGGTGTATATGTGTTGACTGTTTCACCATGTACAGGGTAGGAAAAGGTCAACAAGTTAACTGAAACGAACTTACACCACTACATCAGGAAATTGCTGTTTGATTTATCAAAATGTCAAGTATATTACCCAAACGATACTGTCGTAGCTTTAGCATGACGTGTAAAACATACATGTGAAAGCAACAATTAAATCATAAGGCTTCTGTACAGGGCAATACGTGTTTCATAAAAATGCCCATTGATCATAAGTAGTTTCATACCTAGCCTACAAAACATTCATGCCAAATTGTTGTGAACATTTAACTGAGGTGGTGACATTGGTGACGCCACAATTAATACATGAAGTAGTTGTTGGTTTGAAAACTCCCAGGATAGATGAAATGCAGAACTGTTCCAGTTTGTTTTGATCTGGAATGTGTAAAGTTTCTTGCAATGTGATACAATCTGAGCAGGGAGGGGGTGGGAGACACAGTAAACCTTGTTCCAAATTGCATATCTGCTGGAAAGCCTGTAATATTAGCATGCACCCTCTCCAACTGTTCGTCTCTCCAAGTTTAGATAGCTTATCATGAGTGCCAGTAACTTACGCAGCATTAAAAAGGGAGTTGATTGGATTTCATTAATATGTCAATGAGATACTGACGACCATTTTAGTTAAATTATTTTGGTCGAATTATTCAATTGCTTCAACTTCGCGATAACATTTTGTCGCATAGGCCTACTATCAGATAGCCTATATCAAGTATGGGATTGAATGTAGCTTTTCGAGTTAAGCAACTTGCTTGGTCCTTTCGAATTTATAACTTCATTCCTCATACCCCCCCTGATATTCTAAACTGGTCTTGAAGCCCGGAGAACTGCACAGTATGCTGGGTTGTTGAATAGCACGTTAATATCACTGGATAAGGCTATAGGTCTACTGTGTCAACGATTATTTCTTATTACAATTTACGAGGTTTAATCTTACTGAGTACTGTTATCATGTGTTTGTATATAGCAAGCGGTTTTACTTTTTATTCAAGAAATACAAATATCCTCAAATAATTTAAAGACATCTTTCGATGTCTAAATAATTGTGGACTATCATCAAATAACTAAATATACCTTTCATTCCATTCAAGATATCTGATTTAATTCCACTAAAGACACCTTTAGTGCCACAAGACGTTAAGATATCTGAAAATGAATCAAAGATATCTATAAATAAATTAGATATATCCACGTGAATTTAATTAAGAGATGTCTGCAAATGTGTTCCAGATATATGTAAATAAATTAGAGATATATGAAGCAAATTTTCAGATATCTGTAAATACATTAAAGATATCTAAAAATGAATTTCAAATATCTGTAAATGAATTACATCCGTTGCGAATGACAGATTTCGTCAATTATTTAGAGACAACTTTAATTTTTTTAAAGATATCTTTAATTCATGAATAAGACGCAAACCGCTTGACATACTAGTAGGCCTACTGGGTACACTGTCGAGATGTAAACTTGCAAAGTACGAATCTCACAACATGTGATTTGAGTGACTACAGCATAATGCTATACGATATAATGCTATCTACCGAAGATGGATTACTGCATGGGGTATCTGCTTCTACAGTCAAGAACACATGGCGTATGTTGTATAAAATTTTAATGACACTGTGATAGACAAATTCGTCGAAAGGAAAACCTCATAAGTTTGAGTCAATAGAAAATGACTCATATTCGAATTTATAGTAAAATACTCACCAAAACATAAGAATTGTCCAATCCATACTTAAAATATTAAATCTAATGAATTTCACAAAACAACTCAATCTACCCCTTTCAAAAAGAAGTTCACCATTTCACGAGCAAATTGTGGACATTTTGTTCTGGCGGATAATAAAAAAAAAACGCTAACTATCTTGGTTAATTTCAGTAAGATATGGACTCAACCTCAATTCACTCAGGTGTTAAGGTAGTATGTTTAGAAGTCATTGTGGCAATTGACTATCCCTCTTCACATCTTTTATCCCCGTAGAGTTGGAAGTTTGACATACTGAAGTGTCCCTGTGTATGGACTTCCCAGTATTTCTTCATGTATACATTAGACCTTGTTTTCTCTCTAATTGAGGAACATTACTTTTCGAGTTACGGCAAACACAATTGACTTTGTTGATGACCTTTCGTAAATCCCCTCCAATAAGAGTTGGAATTACAACAAGGGTTATAGGTCCACCTTGGTGCCTAAAATGTTCCACAAATTGTGTCTCACTGGGGCCTGGTTATTTTTATTAATAACATTTCGCAAGAAATGTTTTAAACATACCTGCCAAGTTCGAATTCTTGGGAAAATCGATTAGACATGAACTTGACAGATCATAATAAGAGTTAAGTTCAGCTAAAAGATAAAGATCTCTCTACTAATTGGAAAATTTCCTTGTCGTAGAGTTTAAAGGTGAAGCTCGGCAAGAATCGGTGATTTAAAAGACTCTATCACCTTTGAACAACGTTTCAGTTAATCTCACGTCGTCGTTGTTGTTGTTAAAAACACGTGGGCGTGTCTAACTATGCCCTCATAGCTACCTTTGCTTTCTGTTCCTAGATAGACCCAGGTATAATTTCTAACGCAACCGTGCAACCCGGTGTAGTTAACTTCTATGTCGAACTGTATGGGTGTGGCACAAACGGAACTGCTTGTTTTTACATGGATATCTAAAGGAAATGCAGTTATTTGCAAATTTCATGTTTCTACTTCACTTGCGAATTTGTGACTAAGTACATTTCTAAGTGCGAAATACGGTTCAGAAGTCCACAAAAATAGAGTATGATTGATTTTACCATAGCAATGTGTATGTTTTACCGAACCAACCCATTTAACGACCACCTCCACTTCATACTTCTGTATAGGCTACCTGCATATATCCACGTCACAGAAGGTACTGTAGTAGGGAAGCAGCTTATTATTGCTAACCCAATTGCTAATTCCATTTCCTGTACGTATAGTGTGGTCCTCTGTGCCGAAGGCGTCGACACGGGAAGGGTGAGGCGCGCATGACTCAAAAAATAAGGAACTAGAAAACGTATTTAAGCCACACTTTTTTGTAGCTGTGCCGATGAGGAATACATAAACAGAAAAAAAAAAAACCTGAACTGTGATTCTTACCTGGACATGCAGCTTCATAATCCATACAACAATCCCTCGTGTTGACACAGGCAGTGTCACAAAAACATGTACCATAGGAACGAGTGTAAATTTGGTACCCTTCTGCAGTGCATTCGTTATCCTTGCCGATGCAGCAAAGAGGGCCTCCGTCTGGCCCACCATTACCACACGAGCAATAGGTAAAATCAAGAAAATTAATCAAAATGGTAGTTATTATGAGGATAAATATATTGCTCTCCATCCTGTGACGCAAGAAAGTTTTCTCTGCCTGACTGAGGTAAATATGTTATCTCCGAAACTTCTAGGTTCTTTGGAAATGATACCAGTGCTTAGCTAGTTTCACAATGGTGTCTGCTAAACATTCATGCAAAAAGTTCATACATAAAGTGACGTTTGTTATGAAAAGACAATCCTGATAACAGTAACCCTTCATCAATGAATTCGATCCAACAATTAAAGAGGTTTGAACTTTTGCAGATTAATATCTGCCGACTACAACCAACTAGCACAACAGTAACGATGGTATGTTACAATCGGATTATGTGTACCGGTAACATCAAACCATTCCAAGGTAATGATTCCATTCCAGCGGCACTATAGAACCGAAGTGAATCCTACAAATGTACCGTTCGAAGCTGTATAGATACCCCCGTTGTTATTGAACAATACTGACTTAGCTCAGTCAACTTTGTCCTTTACTTGAAGTCAAGGAATAAGACGCAGTTTGGATGGCGTACAAATCATTCTGCAACCTACGAATGACGTCAAAGCGCAATGAACATACAACTGCAAGTTACACTCACACAGGGAAAACTGGGTAAAACAAATCACCCCATTGGCTGATTGAGAGCAGTCACTGAGTCCGAAAGAATATAGCCACACCTCGGAACGGAAGAAGAACCCTCTTTATGGTGTACGACTGCGCAGCGTGTGGACACACACTATCCTTGAACAAACACTCTCAAAAAATCTTGTTTTGGATGCAAATTTGATCAAGAGACAAGATAAAGAAGATAAAGGCCATTGATTCTTAATGAAGTCATTTTGTTTTAGCATACGAAATCACAAGCCAAAGATAGTAACACCGAAACGACTAAATTCTAAGCACGTGGTCCAACCGTATAGAGTGTCTGTGGTTTATTTTTATTTGTTGTAAACATGTTTCTGAGGTGATGGATAGAGCAAAGTCACATGACCTTTGGATGTAGTATTGAACCACTGCACACCGCCTAAAAAACGGACAGAACAACACTTAAGGCTGAAGCGTAAATTCCTCTGAAATGTTCGGTTGCATTGTAAGGGCTCAGATGTTTTCTTTTTTTGCAGGAAAGCTGCGAACAAACTCTGATCAGCGATGTCAATCTTTGCCCTAAAAAAATATTTTCAAAGATTGGCAACTGACATTTGACATATATTAAACATAATGGCAATTTTACTCTCTTTGTTGGTGAATTCCTTATCTAAATACCATGTTCCATTTTAAAGAAGAACCGGTGTCTGTTTTAAAATAAATAGTGCTTCCATTGCATTATGGGACATGTACACGTCACACTGACGCGCCTTTATGTTTCTATGTAAATTTGACTTTCTTCAAATAAACCTTTAACGAAGTTTAGGAGCGTCGGGTCACCTTTCTGCAATATTTAAGGTGAATTCACAATAAACTCATTCCTTATTTTTCACTGGTTTCATTTTTTTACACTAGCATTTCAATGTAAAAAAAAAAGCATCTAAAACTTATCTCAATAATTTTTTCACTGTTTCATGGCATTTTGGTCACCTTGAGGCAACTGAAAAAGATTTCATCACCAGAGGAATCGTTCTTCTAACATTAATATAAGTTGAGTTATGAAATCATTAGTATGGGGGGGGGGGGGGTGTCTGCAGTGAAAACTCATTCAATTTTGCACTTAAAAAACTTGGACTCAATTGTTACCATGGCAGTCGAATCCCATGTCAATTAACGGTAATGGTTACTCTATAAAACCTACCCCCCCCCCCACCATCGAACACTGCGCACGCCACTGAGTTTATGGTGCATTTTATCGAGTGCGGTAGCTTGCATAGCGCCTTTGTATGGGGGTGTCGCCCCTGTGTGGCTACCGGTCCCGAAGGGTTACTTTGTTTTCGTAGCAATAAGTTGAACGAAGAAGAAAAAAACTCGTCCGCTGGCCGGGGTATTTATCGTGCTGCAATATCGTATCTAATTAACTCCCCTAATTCAGCCTAGTTGCCTTACGTGATTCTTACTAAGTTTCATCAGTTTTCACACTTTGCTGTTAGCTTATTTAGGAGTAGAATAAACAGGACGATCACGACTGGCTTTACGGGGAGATACATGAGCTGTGCTTTAAAGGTTCCTGGACGGAAAAAAAAGAAGAGAAAAATGACTACGATTGCTTATCCTGCCTGGTCATTAAACGTCACTACAGAGTTTTATTCAAGACCACGTGCGGTTGTTTAAATATACCTTCAGTAACCACACATACCACATGCCTGGATCCAGGTCAACAAAAAGTTAAACACAGAAGAAGGAAAAGCAACAAAATAGTTCTGGAATGTAAAGACTATATCCCTTAACGTTACTACGATACCATCTCTTTTTCTGTCTATGCTATTTTCGACCTCTTATAGTTTGACTAAATAGATCCATAAAATGAACTGAAAATAACGAGCTTAAGTTTCCCGGTTATTCAAAATCCTGTAGCAGCTATGAGAAAGCGTTCGTTTTAAATAGAGGTATGGCACTTTAAGTATTTATCCTGAGATCCTCGCCAAGACAACTTTACCGGCATAACTCAGCTCAGTCAGTCAGAATAAATTTTCAGAATCGGTACATGTCCATTATGGGCAATGATTAGAAAGTGAGGGTGCAGAATAGAATAATTGGCAGGACATTGAAAGGAACATCCACAAATAACAGTTTGCTAAAATGGGATATGTGTACATTTCACTTCAAGAGGATATATTCGTATAGTGTGTCATAGGGTGGGGCGGGGGGGGGGGGTGGATCCAGGATTTCTTGATACCGTATAGACTCACGCATTGTGATACAGTGTCTTCCGTCTGAGGGATTTGTTTAAAAATTAGTGCTCTCAATATGATGTACTAGTTCTGTACCAAAACCGTGACGAAAAGAGCAACAGTGAGATGTCTGTGATAAAATACGTACCCCACAATTTATCTATTTTTGATTTTTTTTGGGGGGGGGGATGTACGTGCACCCACCGCGCCCACCCCATTTCGTCACTGTATTGATTAGACTTAGACGAGATGAGTGAGTATTCGAGAACGGAGAAATAATTCCGACAAACCCCTCATAAAAATGAGATCGTCCCGCTCGGTTAACCGGTTTGTCTTACAAAGCTTGAAAGAATAATGGATTTCAAAGGTTTGCTCCCTCTATCATACCGCTTTTTCTATGACTTATTTCCCGAATGAATATAACCAGATGACTAGCAGTTACCTGGTTATATTTATATCTGGCAGTTAGCAGACAGAGGTTACTGGCACTTTATGTCATCTGCTTGTGTATCATTATTAGATGCAAGGGTAAGCTTGCGAAATAAGATTGAGCAGCCGCTGACCTCAACGTAAACTTAACTGTAAACAGTACTGTATTTCGACAAAAGTTATCGTAAGCAACGATGACTGTGAAGGTTTATTTCAAGCTTTTGTATTTTCCTTAGTGCTGCACCCTTTCTATTGAGTTTGATGTTGGATCCAAGGTTATTTGTGTTAATAATTTTTATTATGACCAGAATATTTTATTATCTTTTTTAACGGATTTGTACGAAGTTGCTAACATTTGCAATGAAACAAAGCCAAAGGACTTCCAGACTTCATTTGGTTCAACTCTTTTATTTGTTAGCCTTTTTTCAGCGAAACAGTCCATGTAAGTAACCGAAGGTACCCGCCATAGGCTTCTCCACCTAGCCATTGACTATTGGATGAGGTCGAATACCCCGTCGGTTTTGGTATACGTCATCAGCTGGGTATCCATGCGGTTTCGCAATTCTGACAGAGGACTGCTCTCGAAAATTGCGGCCTCACTGCCGTGAAAGTATTACCTTCGTACTAGAGTCCACCAAAATGTACCAGGGAGTGGCAAACTATTTACAGAAAGGTCACTATCACAGTGACACAGCCCAGCTTGATGTATTTATGTAACGAAGTGATCTGGGCATGAAATAGCTACATATATAAAAGTTACGTGAAAAAGTCGTAACGATGCGATATATAGGTCCATGCATGGTGCTGAAAAAGCTGTCACCAAGGTCTGTCTACGACAACCATGCACGCAGCTGTACGGAGACCCATGCCAGTAACCAGGGCAGATTCCTGGGATGGTGGGGGAAAGAGGGGGGGTGTGACCGGAACATGTTACATCACGTTGAGTTTGTATTTTGTCTACATTGTCGTTTGGGGCTCAACAAGGAGGCTGGGGACTGAACCCCTGACCCACGAAGTTTTGAAAAAAAAAAAAACGAGTCACTTTGATATGGAATGTGACGTTAGATGTTCAACCTCATGCGAGGACTACGTTTCGGATTTCTTTTTTAATCTTCTAAAATTCTGTGGAAGGGGGGGGGGGGAGGAGAATGAAGAATCACTTCACTGCGGGCCTGTGTACATCTTCAAGAGATGCTACTGATTTCGATACGTTTAAGACTCGCCTGCTACTTGAAAACTTCGGTGGGTTTCTTTCACGGGGCGGCTGGTTGAAGTGGCTTGAGTCAAACAAAACTGGCGACTCCTCAGCTTTTTGAACAAGACATTACGTAACTTACGTAAAGTAACAAATAGCGTATTTCGGAGAGCTGCATTCCAGGCTTTTGTCTTTATATACATACTTCGCAAGTATCATCACAAGAGGTAAGTTAATATCACGTGATATTTATAATGTAATAAAACTTTTTAACAAAAGTTTAATAGACAGGAGGATGTTAATAGATTATTGATTTTTGCGAGTCGTATATTTGAACTTTGTCAAGGTTGATCGTCTCGCAATACTCCAA
This sequence comes from Stichopus chloronotus, assembly GCA_021234535.1. NCBI lineage: Eukaryota > Metazoa > Echinodermata > Holothuroidea > Aspidochirotida > Stichopodidae > Stichopus > Stichopus chloronotus. The sequence continues at coordinate 25,046,863 of CM037837.1, read as the reverse complement.
TAGACATTACTGCTGACTATAGAGAAACTTACAAGCCCATGCTACGTTTCATGTATAGGGTGACATGACTTTAAGGTTAACTTTGTAAGGTTGTGACAAGAACATTCCACATTCGTGAAATTTAGGCTGCTCATTTTGTATTTGCCATACCTGCCTTGAAAGGCTATATAAACATTACATCGTGACATCGTGAACAGAATTCGATAAGGTTTACAGGGAAAAAGGAGATGTGATGGGTAATCAAAGACGAAGGCCTACTTTTTTTCGTTTTCCGTTGATAAGAATTTAACATATAGTGATACTACAAGGAAGAATGTTCGAGACAAGGGGAATTCGCACTATACATGTTTCATACGTGAATATGCCCTTGGAGATATGATCAAATCACTGAATAATTTAACCTGGAAAGTCACTTTACTTCTATGAGTGCATTGATCTTTACTGAAGTATTATTGATTCCACGAAGCACTGACAATCATAAAGAGAATTTTGACCATAAAAAAAATGCAACTCAATCAATGGACCAAAAATTTGTTCACGGTTCTGGGTGATTCCCGCTCTGATACAAAACAATGGCCTTAGAATTGTGCAATGACTTTTTCTATTGTATTTCCAAAGTACGACTCAAATACAAGACGGAAAGCCGTCTCAAAGAGAAAATATTACAAGTGGCAAAAGCAGTGTCTTCAACATGGAGAAAATATACGGCCATAACATTTGTCATGGTACTATTTTTAAGCAAGTTACAGTGTCGTACGGAATCATAATGTCCATCTAATAAAGTAGTGTACCCATGAGTTAAGACTACGGGGAGTTAGATTTGTGGATGACTGAGCGGTGCGCCACCATCAGTTGGAGAGGAGAGTACTAGAAAATAATAGAATCTCAAAATCAAACATTTAGGGCTTCGCAAGGACAGCTATTGTCTACCAAAAGGATGTTATTTTCTCGGCTGTTTCATTTGCTGGAATGTATCCACTATATTTGTCCAAATTGCAGAGGAGGATTTTCTCTTTGCCCCCCCCCCCGTCTCGTAAACTTAATGGGGGGGGGTTCATAACTGGTGTAAAATAATTGGGCATTTCCGCCATATTGCAGCAATACGGTTTTAAATCTTAAAGATTTCGTTTGAAATCAACAAGCAGGAGCGGTGTAATTTAGGATTGACGCGGATATAGGAAAACTGGCGAACGTGTTAGAGATAACATAAGTTGCATTGGTCCGTTTCGGTACCAATGATAGGCCTACTTATCAGCAGTAATGAGAATGTCTATGTGACTTTTCTCTCTGTCAGTCCGTGGAATTATGGTAAACCCTCAGCAGAGTATAGGCTATACCAACCTTTGTATTTAACTTTGTGTTTTATATAACGGTATACGTATAGGCCTTATGACACCAATCTTCAACAGTTTTCTACGACAATTATAAAGAAGAGAAAAAAGTCGTATCTTCACGTATTGGCAAAGTATTCAGGCTACCTGAGAACAAACTTATGGCCATCTTAAATCCCCCAAATAAATACACTTAGTAAAGACAGGTTACCTGGGGAAACAATGCTTGACCAGGGCACTCACTTTTGGAGGGATTGTATACAAAGGAATGCCCTGGGAGGAATACAAGATTAAAATGATATCTTTGATAGTAGCTTGAACCTTTTATTTGTTCATGAGGCTGAATGAGAAAGTATAGCCAACCTAACAGGAGAGAAATAAATTTAAATTGGAAGATAGTTCTCTGATGCTCCGTTTTAAGTACGAATAATGCAACATGTTGTAGATTTGATATCCTGTTAGTAACTAAAGTCATTCTGTTGTCATTTTTGTGCCTTCACAAAACTATTGTATCTAATAAAATACCAACGATAATGGCCCCGACAATACAGTAACAGTAAGCCAGGTTTCCTGTTTGTTCCAGACAAGCTACTATTTAAACAAGTTTGCTGTCGGGGTTTCGAGCTACTCAGGTTTGCTGCATTATGTCCCAATATTACAGCCCAGGTGTGCTATGTAGGTCCCAACATTACATTTATAACGAGGTTTTCTGAATTGGTGCCAACATTACAGCTTTATATTTCCCGAAGAACAGCTAGCCAGGTATCTTGATTACGTAATCTAATCCTGTGGGAGTCGTAATATGATTTCAGTCCCTAAAATTGGAACACTGCTTCATGAGTATGTAACTTTTTGAAGGGGGGGGGGGGACGAGAAAAATAAGAAAAACTCTTCTGAAACTGAGAGACTTGGCAATGTTATTTCCTGCAAACCAAGACGAATTTTTGGTACAAAATTATTCTAGACACGGGAAAATGTATGGAGGTGCTTCGATAAAATGGAGTCCAAAGAAAGTATACGCCTTTGATGGAGTTATTACTGCTTCCCCCCAACTTCAACCCTTTGCCACCCAAACCACAGTGCCCACGACAAAGTCTGCCTACGGCGTTTTTACGAAAGGAGTTTTAGGCCGATAACCCGCTCCCCACTTTCAATATTAAATCGACGTCCGTGCACTGCTTTCCGAGGCTCCTTTCTTGAAAATTTTCCAGTGAGTGACTATCTTGAGTGGGAAAGCGTCCATTTTGTCCATAACCAGGCGCTGCTGGGGTGGGGGGAGGTGGGAGTGGCTGCTAATTCACGTTAGACCATCTAAGCTGTGTGCCATCATCGGCAGGCGCGTAGGGTACCAAGATTTTCTGGTTAAAGGAAGAACCCCTACCAGATTGCAATGTCACTTCTCGTTAAAGGCATTCAGACATTCTTTATTTTGAGATCTTATACTTCCAAAAATAAACGTGAATGAGAGTTGATATAACTCATTTGTCCATATTTGTTTTTGAGTCGGGAATCTAGCCATTTTTTTTTGGGGGGGGGGGTTAACCACTTGCCCCCATCCCATTCGAACCGCCGATGTCCCTGAGAATCAAAATAGATTTCGTGGTGCATAGCTTGGTTGACAATATAACGGTCTAGTCTATACTGAGTGTGTATTAATCACTACCAGCTGGTATGCATGGAGAAAGTCAAACCTAGTAGAAATCCAAGACGAGAATAGAAAATATGCAGATTGATCTGCTAATAATTATAGCGCCAACTTGTGGTAATTTGTTGGATGAAACGTACGGTAGGCCTACAGTGAGATAAACAGCTCCTGTCGCTATGGTGACGTGTGGAAAAACTCCATGAAATACTTTTCGTTGCCCATGATTAAACTTACATAACACTTTGACGTGCAACTGACCATACAAACTAAAGAAAACAGTAATTGAACTTCTCGAGAAAGATAAACAGTTTTGTATTCAACAAAGAGGACAAGATATCGGTAGGTATTGAATAACAAATACTTTCAAATAATCTTGTATGAAAGTATAACTTTTAAACAATGCACGAAAGTTGTACCTGCGAATTAACTTCCACTTCAAAATTTAAAATTGCGTAAGTGAGAAACAACGCCTGGTCAAATTTTGTAAATTTGTAAAATTTGTGAATTACATAAAAATGTGAACTTTAGCAAACCAAACACAAAATGGATGGTTCAGTCAATGTATCTTTCCCGGGCTCAGTTCCGATAGCAAGGATTCATACATGGTGTCGTCATATAACAACGTGGGGCTCACCGTTTCCATCGAGTCGTTACAACCATGAGCAAATCTTTTTTTCAATCGGAAAAGGATCTTTACTTCAATCATTGGTTTATCATTATCATATATGTGAGTGGTTCTTCTTATTGATATCTCCGTGTGACGTCATGATCTTCTTGCTCACTGCAAACGTAACGTTACTTTTTGTATAGACTACGTGGACGTTTTCACCGCTTACAGTGAATTTTATTATTCTGATAGCAGAGTGGTATTTACACACACTTCCATTGAAAGGAATATTATATAAGTGACTTCACTGAGAGTTGTGGAGTACAGACTGACGTCACTATATGTTACGATATGTTACTATATACAATATGTTACGATATGTCACTATATGTTACGGCGTCACTATATGTTACGATATGTTACTACATACAATATGTTACGATATGTCACTATATGTTACGGTGCCACTATATGTTACGATATGGCTCATATAGCTCAAATGTCGTAGTTTTAGATCCCTAGAGAACTGAGCATACTTGTAATCTGACAAGGCTAGCATTTCGAAATGGATCTGTAGTATGTAGAAATCCTGTGTAAATGTGTTTGTTTCAATCTGAAATATATAAAACTGAGAACAAAAATGGAAATCAACTCAAAAGGATGATCTCTAACTACAAATTTTCGGTTCCATTGAGAAATTATCATTTCAAGGAAAACTAAGGAGATCACTTTTGTCGTTTCTCCTCAACAAAAATATAGCTGTTTGGCTATGTTGAAAGCAGCAAGTAAAGATTTCATTCATACATTAGTCCATTCATTGATACATTCATTCCTTTATTTATTCATTCATTCATTCGTTCATCCATTAGTTCGTTCGTTCGTTCATTATTCATTCTTTCATTTTTTCTTTTTTCATTCATTCGTTCTTTTGTTCGTTCATTCATTTATTCAAAAGAAAAAAAAGGGAGATGTGGGTGCAGAGAAAGAGTAAACTAGTGTCCCTGATACACACGAATGGTATGTTTGAGTCTAGTGCATCGCCATTGAATCAATTCCTCATGAAATAAATACATATGCTTGACCTAAGTCTCAGAATAACTCTCCTATTTATTTTTCCTTGTCACAGAGGAATGGCTATTGCCGTTTGCCAGTAGTGTAATGAATTCCTTTTTCTTGCGCTCCACATCTACAGTGCATGATGAAACGATGACGAAGTGTGGGTAAACAAAATGATTTGACAAATACTTTGACGTCAGGGCTAGTAAGTTATTACGTCACAAAAGGGTGTTCATCACAGTCTCCTAGGAAAAGAAACATAGTTGTTACTACTACTATGACTTTGAGGACAAAAACACTAAACGAATGTTCACAAGTTTTATAAGTTCATTCGTAGCTCTGGAAGCACTGCTATCATGCATTGTTAACCTGAATGAAATGATTTAATCATAACGAGATGAGATGTTTTGTAAAGGCAGGACCTGGACACTAACTCGTGGAAGCATGTCAATAAAATGTAGTGCCAACTTCGAAACAAAATAAAGTCAACATCCAACATTATGGCTCTCCAGCACCCAAGACAAAAGTCCTACAGTCACGGTCACATGCGAAGCTGTAAAAGACCCCGGATGAGCTGTTTCGGGTACCTTCACTTCACTACAGAGTTCAATCACATTCAGTAATCATATTTCATTACCTTTTCTTTTAAGAGGAAAAGGTTTAAAACGATGAGTTCTGCAAGAGAGCATACTTCATTCATGAGACGCAACAACTATAGAAACTTGATACGTAGCAAGTCCATGGTGTCCAAATTGTTCCTGACGTCATCGGCAGTAATGAAGTTACATACATATCATCTTTTCATGTTGCAGTGCGGTGTTATATTACGTTATCACACAACTTGGTCTCACCATGGAGCTATTGTAATAGCCCATGGTCTCACAACTCACAGTTTGTAAGATGCATTGGCGTAAACTCATTCACTGCGAAAATCCCGAGTGAGCCAAAATTATGGAAGTCCAGAAGGGTCAAGTAATTTTTGATTTGTCTTCAATATCAGTATTCAATTTTATTAAATATTCGCTTTAATTTCCTAAAAGTTAGGGTGGATATTTAAGAAAGTTCAAGTGGACATTTAAGTAAATTTCACTACTTTCAGTGAAAGTGAGCATTTTTATGTGGATTTTTAAGACAAATGAAAAGTTCCTTGCCCTTCTGGTCGTCCAAAGCAAACAAGTTTCATTTTGTCACATCACTAAAGAAACAAACCGAAAGTTCAATCATGCCTGGAGCTCAGTTCGTTGTAACATGAATCTCTATGGTGACATGAGGGATTTACATAACAGATGTTCTAGCAGGTAGGAAACAATGACGGCTCCTTTGTAGATTATGACATCATGTACGACCGTAGCATGACGATTACGTAATCAAGAATCTTTTTTTTTTGAATTAGGGAAATTTGTAACCGGGCCAACAATTCCTGGGAGCTTTACTTCGAGCTCATCTTCTCATGTAATGTTTTGAAAAATTTATTAATTTTTAAGTCGCAGCTGTAAGTGTGATATTTCGTGTACCGCATATGCGTAAGACGCCATTGTACTGACGCTTCTGATAATCTTTATATTTATCTGTAAATTGTAGGCAGGATGGTATGCCATTTGGAAGCAATGGAATTTACACATGGTGGTTATCTGTGACAGGAATCCATCTCTGAAATTATCAGAGTAACTTGGGGGGGGGGGGGCGGGAGGTTCATAAGGGAGCCTCTAATGTATTGTTGAGTCTTAATGTATTCCACGCTTCCTATAGATAGAGACGTCTGATAGTGTCCCTTGTTTACTCATAAATAGTAATAAAATGCACTTTTATGTTTACTTTGGTCAATCCATAAAAAGTGACACTGCTATAAATGTCTAGATAGGAGGAAAAAGTCGAACCAGGTGCAGAGAGACGAAAATAGGTCACCATTATCATCTTGAAAACTTTTAAACTATTCAAACTTGTTTTTCATCAGCCGGCTGGTCAGGTAATGCACAGTGAGCAATAGTTTAATACCACTACTGTTAACAAGGTACAGGAAACTGTCGTGGTTACAAATACGTCATTTTCTCAGTATCTCGGCTTCATTCCAATGTTATTTCAATTCAAGTTTGACAGTGAAAAAAAAACAGCTCTGAATATGTAAATAAATAAAGAAGTCTAGGAAAATAAAGAAGATTGAGAAATGACAACAAGAAGCGAACAAAGAACTTTTTTTCCGTTGTCACCTATTTAAAAAGAAGAAGCAAAAATAGCAAATGATTTGAATATATTTGAAAAATGTCAGTCGGTATATATATTTTTGTTGTTATTAATAAAACCATATTATGAATTGCAACATTACTCTATGACCATTATTGTCCACCGCCCACGGATGGTCGTGGTTTTCTCACATTTAGGCGACAGAATTAAAAGTTGTAAATTTTTTAAACGGTTTTGTCACTTTCAAGGCGATATTTTATGGGTTTTGAAAATGATCTTGAAATTTTGGATCAAGTGGGGTCATTTCCATTTGTATTGTTTGTGAGTCGGCTTCTGAAATGCCACTTTGAGTCCGGTGTCGCGACCTCTTTAATTTATTGACTCGATAACAGTGTTTACATCTGGTGGAAGGACGATGAAGTGGAGTAGGATGGCGTGCTAATGGATCTTACGTATTCAATGAATCCTGGGGTCAGAATACTGAACAATATTTATTACCATGTTCCTTTAAACGGCAATGGAAATAATACAGAGATCAGGGATTTCTGATGTGTGTAGGTGGGGGGGGAGGGAGGGGGGCACATCAGGGAACAGAGCATGATCACTCTTACAGCCTACCGTGCTTTTCCCTTTCCATTTTGCGACAGGAGGTTGTGTGGGGCATAACGGCTAATATACGTAGCAACCATTCGCAAGGAATGCGCCTGCGCTTGCGCCGTGTGGTGAAAATATCACATATCCCAAAGCCTGTAATTGTCGTCTACCTTTGATCCCACTTTTGAGTCATATTAATGGACAATTTCGCTAGAGCACCACGATGGTTAATCCTTTTTTTTTTTGACAAGATTTATTTTTACAAGATTAACACTCTGCTCTAGTATGCTTGTCTCACATACATTTCGTAGTTATGCTATTTTCAAATCTTAATTAAAAGGTTCAGCAATCTTTGCACAATATCCGAACAGGGAGAAGTAATTTCACCTCCCCGATCCGAACACTGAGTTGCCATTGATCCGAACATGATAGGCTGTGATAATAATACCGTAACCTGACACGTGATATATCAAGGTTTCAGAGAATAGAAAAGTGGCGTAATATTAAAGAAAAATATATTTTTTGTTGGTTGCATAGTAGCATTATGCAAGAATAAGTATACATTTCATGGTGCACACTTTCAGTGAGTTACATATAGTTAAGTAAGTTGTCTCGGTCAACAGTGCGATAACTCAAGAAGCCGCTCCCTATGCCCACCGAGAACTTCAGCCACTAATCAGTGACTTGATCATTACGATGGCACATCTTGAGCTCCGGTAAATTTGACCACTTGAAGTGACCGGGCAACTGGACTGAATTTTCCGTAGCAACGAGTGATTTTATAGCCGTGCAGTGTGAGCATTGTGAAATTTACAAGAACAGGGTGTTACCCCTCCGTTGGGCCTTTGTTTCCAAGATATTTCCTCCAGTAATTGACAACTTACATCGTCCAGGATACGTGTTTATTGTATACCACTAGATATGACGGGGAGGGGGAGGGAGGGGGAGGGAGGGTAGGGAGGGGGAGGGAGGGGAGGGGGAGGAGGGAGGGGGAGGGAGGGGGAGGGAGGGGAGGGAGGGGAGGGAGGGAGGGAGAGGGAGGGGGAGGGAGGGGGAGGGTGGGAGGCTCGTTGAGATTTGCTTTGGTCCCCTTCCACTCACCGTTAGTACTGCTTCACCATATGAAGTTGGACATGGATAACACATTAATCACCTATTAGTGAACTATAAGTTCATTGACATGAATAACACAGACGGGGCATATTCGCCAACATACCTGGAGCTTGAGGAATGTTAGGTTGTCTTTTATTATGGAATGGATTCCAGTGGCCATACCTTTGAGTTGAGGGCTAGCGATCTGTCATAATTTGATTTTCGAGTTGATGTATTGCCTATCCGCCTACTTCGAACGTTGAAAAGGTATCCATAAGGATTACAATCATGTATAACAAAGCCTTCAAGTTAAAATTTATCTGTTGGGAGGTACATTGAAGGCGAATATCCGGCGAAACCACGGCTGTTCTTCACTATCACCGTCACTTCCATTGGCTGTCCTTACAGAAAAAAAACACAGGATTTTCTGGCACCAGTCTTAAATGTCACTGGTAGCCCAGCAGGGGCCATGGGCAGAGCGCCCCCACAGAAATTTTGGGTGTGATGGGCGATTTTCAAAAATGATAATGACTGTAAGAATCACTGACAATTAACCGTTCGTTGCTTCAGTATTGCTTCAACTGATATTCTTTTGATATTTGTTGGAATGGCGGTGCCGCCATACAGACACTTGGGAAAGTTCGTAAAGCATACAACACTCTATCATTAGGCATATGTATCACAACCATGGGCTTGGCCGGCGTCATATTTCGTTTTTGTCAAAAATAAAAATTCTCAAAGAACGAAAATCACTGCAAGTTCAACACACATTTATCTTAGTATATAAAATGAGGCAAAATGTAGCACCACATTGTATCTATATGCCCGTCGAGACCGGAAAAAAGAGAAAATCAGAAGGGGAGGGAAGCACCCTCGACCCTCCGTCCTACACCAAAAAAGCTGTCGACCCCCCCCCCCCCCCCCCTCGCAGGCTGATTATGACCAGGGTTAAGTATTTTGGAGGATAGGGGCTGGGCTAATTCGTGGTAAAATGCACTTCTGTGAATACTTACAGACCTTCATACTTCAACTACAAGAAAATAGCTTGACCAGAGATACAGGGGAGGTGTTGGGGGAGTATTGATTGCTTGCAACATCGGGGTCAAACCCAACTTTCCTTGAGCTGACCGAGAGCCCAGATTTTTAATTAAGAGAGCCTTTAATTATCTTCAAGAAAATTGTCCATGTAATGTGTGTCTTGCTTAGTACAACGAACATCTTTTTGTAATATGTGTCTTCAGTTCTACCCGCCCAAACCCATACTCTATTCAACTCAGCTGGATGAATTCAACCACAAGATTTGAAAACAAAAATAATGCTCTGACTATTACGAACGCCGTTCAATTGTTTCATGATTTATGGCTTTACATTTTCGTTCCTTGGGAATGGACAATATGGTTATATTTTTAGAAGGTAATCATCTTCGTGTGATAGACTGATTTACCTGTCTCTGCTTATCTGTCGTCACACCACCCAAGATGTTTGCCTAACAAATAATTGCTTGCCAAAGTATGACAGCCTAAGCTATCATACGGACGATAACCAACTCGTATTATTATGATACGGTCGAACGCAAACTACATTTCTGTGGTTGGTTGATTGATTGCGTCCATCCTTAAAGGTCACTGTTGACAACTTCAGCAATATTTAACAAGGCACTGAGACGGGCTTGATAAAAATAAAAGAGTTATAACAGATTTGCTCGCGAGCTGAGGCGAAAGGATGAAAATTTAGTTACTGATACTGATTGGATGGAATCGGTAATACTGCTTTATAAACGTCCATGTATTTAAGTCCATCCATGATGTATTAAGAATTAAATCCCACTTAGTAATGCTTCACACATCCAAACGATTAAGGAATAGTTATGAACGGATTCGGGGTATTCATTGTATTACGTATCCACATCAATAAATGTAAGCCATTGTAAGTGTCGGGCGGTTATTTGGCACGTAGCCAACATAACAACGGACTCTGGGTACTAAGCGTGCCGATGGACCATGCATGTGGGACGCGATGAAGTAAGAGTAGGTAGGGGTGATTCAAGTTATACATCTACTAACAATCGGTTCAATTTCTGTAAAACAGGGCTTGCAAACTGTTTGAATCAAGGGACCACTTTGCCACCTTTGTCGGTCCACAAAAGTGTTAAGTCTGTCCTCTATTACCCGTCTCTTTGTACTATCTGTCGATCACACGTGTGTATATTACGTGTAACAAGTAGAATTGCGTGAGGAAGTAGTACGCAAGCAGACATGACATTGACAAGGGGAATAAGTTGGCAGTCAGTGCTGAGGGCAAAGATGTAAAGAGCGTTAAATTGACCAACAGTATATTTGTTACCATATGCTTTCTATCGATAATATCTTTGATACTTTCCCCCTTCCTCGGATTTTTTTTCTTAATTCTCCTTAATTTTACATATCTGTTCGATATGGTTGTTACAGGCAGCAGCATGCCTTTCCGCGGCCCGTATTTGCCGCCGCCGTAGAAGGAAGTGACAGTGTGCGTCCGACGTGTTCGAGGGACGGGGCGGAAGGGGGGGGTGGGGTGGATAGTCACTGAATTGTAAATCGCGGACGTCTTTCCGTAAGATAAGTGCATTTAGGCATAATGTTTAGGGGATTTTGAAAAAGGTCGAAAAAGGCGCCACTTTCGATTCACACGCGTGCAAAACTCTTCTTGCGTATTCAGACGTTGCTGGGTGTGTAGTTTTTAAAAATGATCTTGCAAGTGCTTTATTTTAATTGTTTACAGTGAGGCAAAGTCAAGTCCATTGGACATGAATCACTGCTTGCTTGACTTGTCCCACCCGACCAACGAAACACGCATGCTGAAAACATCACTTACGGAGTGTAACCTGTAACGACATTAAAATGTGTACCGGAAATATTGTGCTACCACATATGTCATGTCCAATTTGAGAGGAACTGACGCATTGATGTGACCCGAAAACTGTTCCAATTATGAGCAAGTCAAACATGACTAAGTCACTAGGGCTTATAAGCAATTCACACTCAGTAAGTCTGTTGACGTATAAACTGATTGACGAATGAAGTTAGATATTAGAGGCGTAGATTCCGGCTTAGATTCTCAATATTTGACCACCCCCATGTTACAGTCTATCAGATGCCTAGACCTACGTGTATACCGGAGAGTACGTTTTATTCTTTAACATGATCGAAAAACACTGTTTCAAGGGAGTAACGACATGAACTGAATATTTGCTCAAATTGAACACAAGTTATTTCGAATATGGCCGAAAGGTAGTAATAATAATATCAATCGAGGGTCAATTAAGACTACAGCAGTCTTACAGCTCGGCTCGTGCATGCTTTCAGTGGCAGCTCCTCACCTGTACTGTCGACTGTCGATCAAATATGGTGCAAGGACAATAACAGTGTTTAAAATGAAACCTTGACTCAAATTATGTCTCGAGACGTCCACAGGCTACTACGAAAGAATATTTTAAATGAGCTAGGTAGGCTACCGAGGTTTATATTTACTGGGTCTAGTGATGACATTTATTCCTAAAACTAGTGAGACAAAGTCCACTGAAAGGACGAAAGAAACAGAGACACATGTAAGTAGACACATGTAACAGAGACAGATGTAAGTAGACACGTGTAACAGAGACACATGTAAGTAGACACGTGTAACAGAGACACATGTAAGTAGACACATGTAACAGAGACACATGTAAGTACCAGGTACGGGACAAGTAGTACAAGGACAGAGACACATGTACATATGTTACAGAGACACAGTAGTAGACACAGTACGAGACACATGTAGTAGACACGTTAGGACACATGTAAGTAGATACCAGAGGTTCAACAGAGACACATGTAAGTAGACACATGTAACAGAGACACATGTAAGTAGACACATGTAACAGAGACACATGTAAGTGGACATATGTTACAGAGACACATGTAAGTAGACACATGTAACAGAGACACATGTAAGTAGACACGTGTAACAGAGACACATGTAAGTTAAAATCTGAATGTTATATGCTATTTTTTGCCCCATGATTTTTAGGGGGAAGGGAACTAACGGATTCCATCACACATATATCAGATGCATAGCCCATGATGTGCGCTTAAATATCTTGGGAATTCACGCCATGCTTATAGCGCTTTATTGTTCGACGGTTAACGCCCAGGCTACTAATCATCACATGGTGGTCTTTGTTTTCGAGATTTGCGTGTTTTGATCAGTTTCTTCCTGCTCTCCTCAAAAGACAAAAAGAGAAAAGCCATCTGCTAACTTATTCAGTATGGGCATTATTTGGCACCTTTTACTGCAAGATGTCCATTTCCAAGCACGTTTTTTTTTTTTTATGGAGGGAAGAGATGAGGTGATTACGGAGACAGGTATCACTCTCCGCTATTTGGGAGGAGGAATGGTATACGGTTTTATCGGTCAATTACAAGTCTACAGATTAATTTTCCCACGTACTGTATGTCACATGATCAACTGGTGTGTCGGATGATGGGTGTAATCTGTAACTCCAAGTGTTTCGTTTTATTCTTATGACATTAAAGAATAGTTCTCTCGTGTTTCTGTTTTTGTGTGTAGATCCTGTGCTATGTAGCAAGCACTCTGAGTTACGTAACCGCAAGACAAGCAATTTGAATAATATGTGATTTCGTAGGTGAAGTAAAGTGTCGTTTTTATCGATGCGACTTGCATTATTGTGGTCGTGGCAGTCTGGGGGACGACGCCCAGTCTGGTAGAAGCAGGTGAGGGTTACCTGCAAAGTTTATTCCCTCGTTGGTTTATTCTCTCGTTAGTTGAGGTTACATTACCTCGGTAAACAGTTCAGGGTTACGTGTAGCCACCCCTACCTTGGTGAAGTCAACTTCATGTGTAGTTAAGGGCAGTTCCCTCACAGTCGTATAGATATAATTATTGTCAACATCTCCAAGGATCGTTGCTGGTGGAAGCGGCTATCTTTCCTTCAAGATTTCCGTAAGTCATTGTTCCGTTTATTTTCAAGTGTATGAGGTCAAGTCAACTCATCTGTTCGTTGTGTTTGTAGTTATGTTGCGAAGGTATTGTTTAAAGACAAAAACTCATCACCCCAGACAGTTTCAATTCTTCCAACCACCTACGTCTAGTCCCTCCCTCAGCCTGTCTTAAATTCCTCCACTTGTGTAATCAAAACAATGGATTCCTGTGTACGCTGTGTAATACGAGCTGCTCTGCATCTTCGGCGATTTTGCTCTCAATAAGAGTACTGTAACTCAGAACCAGTTGAGCATTTTGCTTTCCGAGAGGTAAAAATATAGCTTAGGGTGATGCAATACAGTCTTTAAGGGTCAAGAAAATAAGCAATTTTTGTAAATTAATTTGTAAATGCAATTTTGCATGTTTCTGTTAAGATTATTCATGCTCGTACATCACCCGACATCACGTAATAATTTTTGTTTAACAGACAAGTTTAATTTTGTTTTATACTATACAGTATTTTGTATATAATTACGTTGCAGGGTTCCTGGTTGATGTAAATATACAGACACAGTACCTTTTGCATCTTTTCTGTATTATTTCGGGTACAGCTGAACTGAGTCCGACGAGCGTTAGAAGAACCCGTGACACTGTATTAGTCGATATCACTTTTCACTACCTTGTCGTCATTACATATGCTTTACTAAGAGGCACAACTTTTAGTACTGACTGATTAATCAAACAAAACGTTTTAAATATTGAAGTTAAGGGGCATATAATTTGCAATTTGCAACTGTTACAATATGTCAGTGAAAAAGTGTCTGGCCAGCAAGGTTAGACCAACTATGTTAGGGATAACCGATACATATCCGATGGCACATGTTCTTATCATACTATAGCATCCAATATATTTTCTTTACCACGCAGGCTCCCTCCTGAAAAAAAATGAATATTTTATGTACGATTTAGTTTCCTGGGTGTTTTAATAACGACTTCGAAATCACAGCAAATTTTTAGATAATAGCAAAGCCCCAGTGGTTGATAAAAGATTCCCCCCCCACCCCCGAAAAAAAAAATCCGACGATTGTTTTTTTACCACATCAGGTTGAAAGTACTAGTAGCAAATAGAGTATTTCTGAACTTTTTACCCTGGTTCACGAATTATCATGCCCCTGTGGCCCAGTATATTTTCAGGTTGTTAAATATCATTGGCAATGCTTCACAGTGGAATTTGCTTAATTTCGACGATCTTGTGTTTTACCGGAGATGAAATCATCGGTCCGATATCCGATGTCCAATTTATCTGTCGGTTGATCCTATCTCTGAAAACATCTAAAACAACACTAACTTGAACATCAGCCGTGTGAATCGAACATTGCTTGAGTTTTTGTGATCTAAATCTAGGGAAACTTTGACTTTAAAACTTTCTGATTTGTCGACGTATACGGAAATGTTACTGTACATTTTATTGAGCCTGGCATCTTCAACCGCCACAGCATTGCTATTGTTTCAGACGAGCGGGAACAGAGAAGTGTTAGTCAAGTTACTGTAGCATATATTTAGGCTATATACTTTCATATCATCTTGACTGAATATGACTCTATATATGATTGATGAAGTTGTTGTTAGGAGCTGACAGACCTCACACAAACATCACGACGAGGTACCCTATCAATTAGAACCAGTCATCTTATTTATGTCACGGTAAAACGTCCTCTTCTAGTCAAAATCAACAACATGTAAGACGCTCTTTCTCTAGTCATTGAAGGCATCAGAGCCTCCAACCTTTGCTTTACTGCGTTTTAGTCTGGGGCAAACTGCCGCGAGAGAGAGAGAGGGCATGGGTAGACCGAGGCAGCGACGATCAATATTAAAGCAGGAATCACTGTCCGTTGTTGATCCCTCTTGCCACTGTAACATGTAATGTGAGACTATGGTGTGGTATGTCGCAACTGACAACCAAATCGTGAAAATAATTCTGCTACGTCATGTAAGATTGCGTATCATCATAGTGTTCTGCAACACTAATATAGCTAAATTTTCCTGCAATAGGAAAGATTTGTGGACCCTTTGAAGGCAGACGAATCTTGACAATATCTTAAGTGAAGAGCAGAATGACGTAAACGCCCTTGTAAACTCTGACTTCCGCTTTAACAATGGCGTCAACAATTTTCATAGCGCGATGTAAAGATGTTAAATGCGTTGCTGAAATGTTTAGAAGGTATGAATTCTCGTAACTGGGCTACCATTTGAAAATTGGATAGGCAAGGCACTCACTTCTAGTAGGCAAAGGAACCCACCTCGGAAAGTCATTTTTCTTTTTCTTGGATGAAGAAGTGATTGATGTAACTGTTATGACGATATGACAGACCTCACACAAACCTTACAATTAGAAAGGTCAGCCATCAATAACAAATGGTGACATATTGTCATCAACTCGTGTAAAACTGCTCAATTCGATAACGATAGCCAAACATGACTCAAGGCGACCATAGAACTTCAAGATGAAGAGAAAGTCAAGACGTAAGTAATGCAGGGTCTATGGGATCACTTTCGCTCCTGGTGCTTTCATTCATCAGCAAAACGTTAGTTGGGTGTAATATCAAACTTGAAGATCTTTAGATCAATTTTCAAATTATGCTTGTTCTACTTTGATCTGATTTTGGGGTATAAATAGGTGGGATAGAAATGAGTTTTGTCCCCTTCATCCTCAGAATCCTGGATGGTGGGGGAGGGAGAAATATCCTACATGTTTTACGTCGAGGTAGGAAAACAAGAATCTATATCAAAGGAGAGGACAGTCTTGCTTGTCTTCTGTGGAGTCAGTTCCAACCCCACTGGTTACCTATTGTGGCCCTGAGGGGACATTTCGACATTTTCGTTTTGAGAATTTGATGTTTTGACTTTTGTGTTTCAAAATTTCAATGTTTTGAGACACCAATTTATCGATGTTGTAACTTTTCGTTTCAATGTTTCAACTCTTTTGTTTGGAGATTTTGATGTTTCAACTTTTACGTTTTGAAATTCCAATCTTTAGATATTTCGATTTTTTTGTTTCGATGTTTCGAATTTTTTATTTTGATATTGCAATGTTTCATTGTTTCTATGTTTTGACTTCTTCTTTTTGCGATGTCTTGACTTTTTGCAAATGTCACACAAGCACACATATCATGCATGCCGGCTTGTATGTACTCCGATGGGACCAGGGAGCTAGTTGCTGTTTGTCAAATAGCAACCTCCTGCTCTGACACTGTTCCGCCAGAGAAGTGGAGGCAGAAGGACAAGAACAGAGTGGCCGTGAGGTTAATTTATAACAAAATCACTGGCCTTTGCCACATGACCACGTTGTTTTGTTGTAGTGAATTAAATAATTAATTCATATAACCACGAAATCCGAACCCTGGTAATTTATATCCTTCGAAAGGTTTATCAAGCACTAACCGAAATTAGGCAGTCACCCCATGGACTTCCTAAATGCTCAGAAAAAATATCTTTGTGGATTACTTTCTGCTTCGTATTGTCATAAGCCTATCATGCTAGGAGTAACACGCACAAAAATCATAAAAACATCAAAACATAGAAACATCAAAAAGTCAAAATCTCGAAACAGCCAGGATGAAACATCGCAACATCCCTTCAGGGCCACGGGAGGTTACCTATACAGTTGCTGTCAACCAACCTCTGCAGTGAAGGTGTACCCACTGAGGGTGTTTTCCTCTTTTGATACAAGAAGGGGAATTATTTCACAGATTTATATCTGAAAGAATGATAAATAGTTGTGACATACATTTTCCATATTTCTTTGAACTTACTTTCTCCAAATCGGGCATAACAATTTCCTTCACAGATTTGTGGTAAAAACAACTTGTCTATTACAAACTCTCACTTATTTTCTTATGTTGGCACCACATACATAATATTCATGGGTATGTGTTAACTGGCATTCCTTAGCTTAAATAAGAAATATGTTTGGACAAAGGTCATCAATGTCTGGCTGAAGTCTCTAAGTAGACAGTGATGAACCTCAACCAACAACATTACTTAGAACTGCAAAACTTGAGAGGCATAAAACACATAATCATGAAAATTATCTATGAGACTTCAACAAAGAAATATTTGAAAATTTACATTTTTCTCTCTAGTGGGGCACTTTCTTACAAGATTTGTGATAGACAGATCATGTTTTACCACAAACCTGTTACAGAGATTTGATTATACCCAATTTAGAGGAAGAAAGACCAAAGAGCTCTGTAAATGCAACTCACAACTATCTATCCTCCTTTAATTATGATCATCACAAAATCAGGTTAAAAGTAAAGGAATTCCTTCCTATAAAACAACACAGAAAAGACTCATGAAGAATGCTCTCCAGATTATGTATATTTATAATTTGCATACATGCATATTCATTACATATTACTCTGTCTTTCTTTCAGTGAGTAAGCTGTTTTTCATCAGTAATTATTCTTAATTGTTGGCATGACAAATCTATCAATGATTGACCATGCCCCCCTGCTGATGTCAGTTTCTCCCGGCCAAGTCTAGAAATAATATTTCTCGCTATCAGATGTTATGATATACTCTGCAGGTTAATCCACAGGAAAGTTATCGATAATAATAATCATCATACAAGCAACTTTCAAGTAAAAATCATCATGCCATTCTGCTGAAATTGTCTCTAAGGAGAGGACATGTGGGGGGGGGGGGTTGTGGATTGGAGGGCTAGGTAGAGGACTTGCCATCCCACAGTAGCTGGCTTATGTAACCTCTGACTGACGTCATCCAATGTTACCAGGGTCTTCAGAGAGAAGATACATCTTCATCATCTTTCCAGGGGTATCAGGGATCTGTTCTTCTGCCTCTCCTGACTCTTCGATAGATCGTCTCTTCTCTCCCTTCCTTGTGGGCAGCGTATCTTGCTACGGTGAATAAATAATCACTTAACCTGCAAAAGTGGAATCGACTCGAGAATAGAACCACCACAAAAGAACGTTCTCCAAAGAAAAATGACTTACAAAAAAAATTTAGAGGTCATTTACCCACTCAGAAATAAAAAATGATACAATAACAAATTAATACCCCAATAGCTGCATAAGATACTTGGTAGTATAAGATTAGATTCTTTTTTCAAACTAATAAAAAGCACACAGTGTACAGTATACACACAATAAAAAGCGCACAGTAATATTCTCAGAGAACAAAGGAAAAAACCTAAGTTGGACAAAATAATGTTTTGAGGTTATTGTCGACCTAATGGTTGCAGAGTAAGAAATGCAATAGCAATACAACAACACAATAACAGTACACTACACCAACACAATTAAGCAATAAACCAATAGGCCTACACCAAATATGAAGTTTGTAGTTGTACCAGATATTAGAGATATGCAGGGTCTTAAATCATCAGGAATAGAACAAAAGCAGATCTCAAGACACAGAAAAAAAAAGTAAAGAAACCGATAACCAAAAAAAAAGCAAAAAAAAAAAAAAGAAAGACAATGGAGAGAACTGAGCATCCATTACAGAGAAAATGTAAGCATAGTATTCAGTATAAACAATGTATTTGTACTCATACTTCCTACCTGTTCAAAAACTTCCCTACTTCTGGGTCGATTTCATTTTCTCTAACTAGAGGTGACACCCTGAAAAATAGATTGGCAGAAGATATATGCTAATTATACTAAACGTGACAATATAACCCAATAAATCTAAGAATACTTTGCAAAACTTCAGCAGAATCTGATCAAAGTTCGCAAATCTTATTTGTAAGGGAAAGGAAAGAAGTATGGGTTAAAAAATAGAATGAATACAATGCAACCCAACAGACAATAATATATACATAATTGCAGCAAATATGCCAAACCCACACACAACCATTGCTTGGTATTTTCTGCCCTCTATTATGAATACCTTTATTTCGAAGATGTGGACTCCTTTTAATTAAAAACCGGTGGTAGCAACAAGGTGGAGTGGGTGGCATTTTCCCCCAGTCACAGTCTTTGCCCCCCCCCCCTCAGCTAAAATGACCTGACAAATGCATACATATATGTGTCTATTCCCTGTTTATATTTATATCTTCCTGTTCTAGGAAGTTCATGAGACTAAATTTTTCACCCAGATATATGCTAAAACCTCAGGACTCCAAAGAGACTTTGCCTCTGGACCCTGCAAGGGGTCATCGTAAGTTGTCATGTTTGAATTACACTATCCAGAGACTTAATTTTCCACCCAGAAATATGCTCAAAATTCAGAGATCTGGTAGACACCCATCAGGGAATTGCCCATGGACCTCACACGGAGGTCTGAAGGTCTCATCTTGTCAACTTAGAGGAGAGGGATAGCCCAAATTGTTTGGAATCTTTGGGTATAATGATGCACTTTGAACAAAAATATAACTAGCATGAGATTTACTTTTTTACCCAGAGACATGCTAAAACCTCAGAGCTTCCATGGAATTTGCCTCCTGGACCGCTTACGGGGCTTTGCCCGTGGACCCCATCAGAGGCCCCCTGACCCCACTCGCTAAGCTTGCGCTTTGCGCTCGATTTCTCACTATACTTGAAATTATAGCCACCCCCAACAGTTTCTTTTGCCTTCCATTTGCCCCCCCCCCCCAAATCCTGGTGTCCCCACTGTTCAAGACAGTTAATTTAGCTTCCACATGCTGCTTGACTTAAATTATTAGCTGAATTGTCTCAACAAATTGGTCACCATTTCCTTGCTAAAGTCAGTCTGAGGAAGGTCAAAAACTAAATGGATAGAGTCTTTGACCTGATAAACAGACTTACCAAAAGAATTGATCAAGTAATCCCACAGCTGGCATTAAGAATCTTTGGTATTTAAAGAATTCAAGTAGCTTTAATCGCTTGGAACTAATATAAACTATAATTTTTGATGGTGAATTATCTCCACTGACAGGGAGAGTAAATAACTTGTTAATATTTCCGATTGATCCCAAGGGTTTGGATGCCATGTGAGAACAATTAGGTGCCATATTTCACTGACAGCAGTGAGGGATCGGGGACTGGCTGTTCTGAGAGTCAGGTCAGCGACTTGCCAAGAAGTGCTGGTACTGTAAAAATGAATTGATAAAGTAATACTTTATGACTTTGACAGGATATCCATCTTTTCCAAGTTATTATACAATTAATACTTCTCACATTAAGATCATTTTATAGCAATACACTACTGACACACATCTGACTTCGGAATAGTCTTAAATGTTGGACACTGACCATGAACTTCGATTGAGTATCTAGCTTTTTAAGTGTTCCTGAATGGCATCTGTAAACTTAAAGTCCCTTCCTTTTGAGGTCTCTAAACAGTCTTGAGTTTTTTTTTACTTCTTTCAGAACCACTACACAGTTATCAGCTTCTGTCTAACAATTGATCCCGCAAAGTGCGACAAATTCAGACGACAGCACACACACACAGACAGACGCATGAGCAAAATCCCTCAAAATCATCCAAAAATTCTTGTGTTCCAAATTTATCAATTTAACATCAGTCAATGATAATAAACAACCACAATATTCTTTATTTATGTTACAGGTAACACCTCGGTTACAAGAGTTCAACAAAACTAAAAACTTTGCTACAAAACATATTTTATGCAGAATAATCAATAAACCTACAAGCCATCTTTAGTAAATGTTCCATCCATACAGGGTTCATTTTGGGGGTCTTTCAAACATTTGTGTAAATTCCAGATTTTTTCAATTTTGAAAACTGGCATTTTGATGGTCGACCACACAAGCAGTGTTAAGTGCCAGGAGGATAGCTAGCTGTGGATAAACTTTTCTTAGGAGTGAATGTCATAGTTACAGCCCTGCAGAGAGGCATCTGACTGGTTCCTTCAGTGCAGTACGCTGACTCTCAATAGTGCTCAAGGTATAACAGAAGGTAGGGACAATATGAAAGCTCCCAGGAGTATTCATGAGAAGAATAAATGACATTAACAGACAAGTAAAGCTGACAGTCGGAGTGAGTTTAACATGATGATACCCCTTCTGAGATTCAATTATGTTACGCATCAATTATTCTCCACAAAGTCAACGTCTTCTTGGAAATGACAGGAGGAGAAGAAAATAATGAAAGCTGATGTTTCTTAATGGCTCCACTGATTGTAATGTTTTGAAGTAAGCTGGACAGAGATGCCACACCATTACATGACAACAGATCATTGCATAATGAAAGTATGGGGTAAGTATTAAAGTGAGAGGGGTGTGGGGAGAGGGGAGAAGGAAGTGGGGAACAACATCCATGGTGTTCTTTTGTCATCTCACTTTATTACAATTGCACAAAATTGAGACACTTTTTTTAAAAGCACTTAAACCCAGAGTTATAATTTATCATACTGCTTCCAAACTGCAAGATATCAAAAAGGTGAAAACCTCTGACATTCTATTTTGAGGATGAATTTTGGAATGCAAGCCTACAAAAAAGGAGACAAATGTTTTATACCAAACTAAGAGGGGAGGTTTCAATAAAGAAAAGGCTGCCACAATCGCGAATCTGGTTCCTGTGTGCACAAATGATCCATACAATAACAACTAACCAGTTGGATGTCAATATTTTGTGAATTCAGCAAGCAGCTGTTTAATGTATGTGTTGTTTACTACAGTATTTGTCATGTAAAGAAAGTATAAAATTTGATGGGTAATTTTGTACTAAGCTTAGAGAATCTATGGATTTATTAAAAAGTAGGTAAAGTAAATGCAGCAAAAAATTTTACCACAAAGTTTCCTCATAACTAAAAGAATACAGGCATTAAATTTGCAGAGAGAAAAAAAAGGTGTTATTTTCATAGAGTGCTTTGTTTATCATCATAAAGGGGCTGCGGTTTCCACAGTGCATGCAGATAAAGACTTCAACTCAACTGCAACACTGCCTTCTCATCCCTTTGCCACATTTATTTTATACTCACTGTCAGGGTATTACATTGGGTGTTTGGAGATATCATCGGAAAATAAAGGTGAAGGGCCTAGTGGAGGGACCACTGTACTGCCTGGGACATTATCAGAAGTTCACAACCCAAAACCAAACAAAAGTGAGATGACCACTAAAGAAAGGGAATGGACAATTCATACCTCCTCTTTGATTCCATGATAATATCTTTTTTTAAATTTAACTGTCTCCTTGTTTACATGATTCAATGATAGAAACATTATATCAAGTTCAATAAAACCGTACACTACTATCATAAAAGATTGAGGAAAGGGATGAGGGTTGTGGAATTGAGAGAGCAGTTGAGAGGAGGGACATCATGGAGGAGGATGCGTGTAAATGCAGCAAATGGAGTAAGCCTTTGCTGAACACTGCTGAAGTATCCGTGCCATGTGTAGTATTTTCTCTTAGTCTTAAAAAATGTCCAGTTATATATTATGTTACTATTCAGAAATAAAATTTCCAAACATCAAAAAATAAACCTTAATGAAAGGAGAAGCATTCCGTGATACAGCCAGCACCCTGAATATCATTTTACATTCCAAACTAAAATAAATTGAGGCTCCATGCTGACCCAGACATGGATCTGTCTGTAAAACATCAACCAAAATAAAGTATGTGCCCACAAGCCACAAATTGCTGCTGGCATCTCCAAACCTCAGATTATTTTAATTTATAAAGTCTGTCTATGACACACTTTCCACTTGAAAGAGGGCACAAAACATACCACTCACGATATAAGTTACTACGAGGCTCTCATTTGTTACTGCAAACAAACCACATGTAATCAACAAGATGTTTCAGTGCTCTATCACACATACAGAACTACATCGTGTACCTCCAAAACTGTTTTGGCTGTTGATCCAATCCAGAGCTTATCTTCAGTAGTCAATTCCTACATTTGAAAACAGTGAAATTAAGTTGAGAAACAACAACTTTGTTTTAAATTTCTTGGAAGTTACTTTCTGGTACAAAGCTGTGATGAAGTCCACCCATATTTTGAATATTTACAAAATTCAGGTTGTTTAATAATAAGAGAACCAGTTTCTGAGGTTTACCTAGCTTAGCCCTTGTCGTTCTCTTGTTTCTCTCCTACACACACTAGCGTACTGTACACATGTGGTTGATACCGACAAGACAGTGTAACGATTATCTGTAATGAACATATTTTCGCGTTGCTCATAGACCAACATCACATCAGTGCTATATGAAACAGTGGTTGCATGTAATTAACATCAAAGACATAAATTGTCAGGTTAAAATTTGCTTAAGAATCAAGTATACAAATTAATTAGTCATTTCATAACATTAATTAGCGGGAAAAAAGTGAAGTCTCAGAGGATGAGTAATGACTCCCAGTAAAGAGTCTCAGAAATATACATGAAAGTAAAAGTTTAGGCATTAGAATTGACTGCAATTTATTACGAGATGAACAAATTACTTACGTAGTACAATAGGTAGTAGCCTCGCACTCCTAAGAAGAATAAAACCATTTTTGGATAAGGCTACTTCCGTATTACTTTACAACGGGTATATATCACCATTTTTGGATTATTACTGTCTTGTGTGGGGGAGGTGCAATGCCGGAAGCAAAGAAAGAATTTTATAGCTGCAAAAAAGTACTGCTAGAATAATTTCATCATAAATTAATCATACTGTATTATGACACATCGTCTTGTTACTTGATGAATTAGGATGGAAGACATTTGATAGACAAGTCCAGCAAAAGAAGAATGATACCGTTATACAAAATCACAAATGACCTTGTCCGATCTTACTTGAAAGAATTATTTTCTCTGATAACTGAAATACAAAACCACTCCTTACGGTCATCATCATCTAATAAGTAATATATCACAGGAGGTAACACTGAATATGATAGAAATAAGTTCACATATATAGCAGCCAAACAAATCGAATGAACTAAATCCTAAAATAAACATGCGAAATGATTTCCAGCATTATATAGGTGTTTGCTTCATGCAGTTATTCCATAGCTATATGTCATATCTCTTGGCACTCTAAAGTGTCTTAACCTTTATATTGCTATATTGTTAGGTTGTTGTGTTTTATGTGGTTGTTTTGAATTCTAAAGAAGACATGTATGACTTTAGGTTTGATATATATATTCTTTTTCAACTTTCTAAATCTGTTATTACCCTCTCATACTTTTTTATGTTCAAACTTGTTGTAAATTTACATATATTTTATATTTTCTTTAATCAATTTACTCTCTTTAGCTAAAGGGTCTCATACAAGATTAAGGTGCTGGCTACATGAGCTTCGACCCTTGTATGTTGAAAATCAAAAACAAATACAGAGTAAGTCTAAACTTTGAAAGTTTGGGTCAGCATTGTCTTATACACTGCATGGACATGATGAAATGGCATGAAAGAAGTGTTTGAATACAAATTGCTTGTTAAGTGACTATCCCCGAACTAACTGAATGTGGCAGTATTAACATATGAGGGCTTTTTATGCTTCAACTTTCTGTCATTTTGAAAATTTTAATATTTTCTGAACAAGCAGTTGAGACATTGATATATCAAAAGAATAAAGCTGAAAGATAAAAAAACTACTAAAACCAAAAATTGAAGCATCAAAACATACAAGCAAAACTGCTGCAAAATCAAAGCGGAAAGAAAAATGTCTCTTTGCAGTAGCCATCATGGTAACGTCATCTCACGCAAACCAATGTTAAACAAAATGAAGATTGCGATAATTAAGGGACGAGGATCAAAGAAGGGAGACAAAAGCATTCATTACATTTGATACATCAAAAAATGAAACAATTTGTCAGACCAAAACTGAAATGAGAAAGAGTCCAGAAATACAGAATAAACTGAATCTTCCAATCTATCAATAGACTGTACCTCCTCCTACAGATTATGTAAGGTTGGCTTGTTATTCCCAAAGGTCATTATTCTGAACTGATCACAGCTAGGGGGTCATTATTCTGAAGGGCCATTATTCTGAAGAGTCAAATTGCTTGAAAAAAGCTTGATTTAGAATAATAGCCCCTACGACCGATTCTGAATATTGACCCTTCAGAAGATGACCCGCACGTCCAATTTGGAATGATGACCCTTTGGAATAAAAACGGAAAACTGTTTCAAGTACCATTACTATTACAGGACTCTAAATCACAAATTTTTTCCCTGTTTATTATGAGTAAATAATTGTCTCTTGAAAATCATGAATGAAACAAATCCTTTCCAAAAATCTTTTCATGGAAATACCTTCACATGTTTTGTGAATCATATATTGAGGATGAAGTAAGGAGGCACAAAAATGGAAGGAAGCAGTGTTCAGCACTCACATTTTTGTCATATAATCTCATTTTACAATAACTTTGGAAAGAGCATAGTGCAAAAGTTTTATCCCAAGCTTCAAGCGTTGACTATTGAAGAACATTTCATGTTGTAACTACCCTGTATTCAATACAAATATATTTATTTGAACAATATGTTCAAAGAACTGACAAAGTATAAAAACAACAAGAAATATTGACACTCCTCTTTCCGTTAGCATATGATAAATTTAAAGAGAATGTTATGAGAACTGAGGTTTGGTAGTGCATGAGTTTTCAAATACTGACTGACGTATTTGACTACACAAGGAACTGACACTTCAAAATGGCCAAAGATAACGTATTGCAAAATTATGGGTTTTTCACATTTTCATGAAAACCGTGAGTTGGATATGAGAAATGAGTATGAACTTTCCCACTTAAGGTTTACATGTAAAGTCAGCTGAATATTTTCCTTGGGTAGAAATTATTATATCTTCATTGTGAGAAAGGTGATGCAATTCTGACATTTCAAGAATTCTTCTATAAACTTTAAGCTTTTTATTAAAAATATAAAGGTTATAACAGACAAACATAAGGGTACACATTTCTGTCACTACAAAGAGAATTTTCAACAACTTTTGTGCTTAAAGTGTTTTATGCAGAGCCTACGGTATGCCAATACAAACTGGGGACAAAAATTCAAATACTTGCAAAATTGTTTTGTGACCTGAATGAGCTTTGCATATTTTTAAATACAATAAATTGTGACAGAAAAAAAGAGAAGGCACATCTCTCCATCACCCCCACCCCCCTAAAAAAAGTGGGAAGAGAGAGTGTTCTCCACAGATTTTCAACACATCCCAAAGCAATCACTGGTGGAGAAGTTTGAGGGAACAACATTTACCTCAGAGACTTAGGTGGGGCACCCTCCCAAGATCCCCCATGGAAAACAATAGTAGGGATGGGGTCTTAGGTATGGTTCTTACATTTATCTAATAGATAGCAGAATCAATCCAACCATCTGGTTAGATTAAGTATACCACAAATTTCCTAACCAGTGTGATCAGGATGGCTTCCCATAAACACACCTGTAAAACTGACATCAAACTCTGAACTAACTGGAAATGAATTCTAAATTACAGACATCATTTTCCAGGAGGGGGGATCATCCTTCCCTACCTCACTGCCAACAAGATGGTCTCATCTCATGCAGGAAAATATCTTGTAAATATTTCTTCACCCAGCGCCTCCCTAAAATGGCACTTGAAAACAAATGTTCACCATTTCCACTGGTTATAACTTATAAATCACCAGAATGAGGTCAGGTAATATTGGAAGTCTCTTTACAATGGTCAGCCAGGGGAGTCAGTCTGGAGACCGGTCAGTCTGGTGACCTACTTGACCTAATTCAAGTCAACAATCTATTTGATTAAATAGCTTGATAGCAAAAATAGCAAAATTTGAACCTATTCCTCTTGTGATTTCAAAAGGTCAAATTAAATCAACTCCATTGCATATTCAATTTCTTACAGCAGACAAGGATCAAACCATACCATGATTAAATTGACACTTACCACTGGACATGGGAGACTGAAATCTCTGTTGACTCACTACTTAATACAGAATGCAACAAATAAAAAAGAAACAAAAGGTTTCACAAAGCAAACCTGTCTACAGTATAGGAAGTATCTGACCCAAGTTGGTGTAAATGGAGCCA
This sequence comes from Stichopus chloronotus, assembly GCA_021234535.1. NCBI lineage: Eukaryota > Metazoa > Echinodermata > Holothuroidea > Aspidochirotida > Stichopodidae > Stichopus > Stichopus chloronotus. The sequence continues at coordinate 25,019,446 of CM037837.1, read as the reverse complement.
AGCTTGACCACATACAATTATAATCAAATTTATGACCTAACCATATCATGTTACTATAGTTAGAGGTTTACATAGTTGCACTCTTATGGAGGCTGCTTACATGTTTACACAATCCCTATGTTTTACACTGTGGTGACGCTATTTATTAATCTGTTGCCTATTTTTGCAGCATTCCTTCATGTTTTCAGATATTTAACTTTGTGTTACCATACACATCTACTATTAGCGATACAGTGTCAATAAGCCAAGTTCTGTTTGCTATACTCTTCAACAGAAGTGTCATTCCTAATAACATGTTTTTGTCAATGAAGTGATTGGGTGAAACAAAACATGTGTATTGGAATGTTACACTGACTTGAAGAACCTTGCATATCACTGACTGGATATAATATATTTTCAAACTTAAAAGTCAATCCTCTTCACAAGGTTAAGAAGAGTTCTGTCAACTCAAACTGATACACTGCTCTTTTACGATAACATACTACTTATGAAGTAACAAATATCAAAACTGATGAAAGCAGATTTTTTACTTTTCTCTGTCTATCATTCCTCTCTCCAACAACCTCCTCCCCACCCCCTTCTTCCCACCCCACTTCCCTCCACTAAACCTTCTCTCAGTACCCAAGCATTTACTTTTTGGCATTCTGTTACCATGAAAATCAGGCACAAAAGAGGGGGTTCCCTCCTCACTATAAAACACACCCCTCATTGTAACTCACTGTAAGCTATACATTGAGGAAATGTAATAGGAGGGTGATAGAGGCATAGGATGGATGTTATTAGCTACTAGTTACCTTCTATAAAGCTTTTGGGTAGGATGCATAAGCTGTCAGATCGATTCAGATATGTTGTTTACTGAATATGCAACTATGGTTGACTAAAACTCAACTTCCTCAATAGACAAAGCTTTAACTCATCCTAACTTTCTGTGCTTCATAGTGGTGTCTGTGAAAAGGTTACAGTTGCAGGGTGCTATTTAAATACTAAAGAGCTGAGCTTTGTAAAAAACAGCAGAGGAAATACCACTACCCGTCACCCTATGACAAGGTGACAAATGTCTTTCTGCCTTTCCAAACCACAGAACATACGAATAAATACTTTAACAAAAATATAGGTTTCAGATCTTCTGACAAACGTTACCAGTTATAATATATAGTTATGTATAAACGTTATATTATTTCAAGTTTTACAAGGTACTATAACATAATGTCAGTGAAACACCTGAAACAAACAGTTTCTATAGATTTTTGCATACAAGGGCTTAGCTAGTAGTCATATCATAAATACAATTTTATTTTATTGACTATGTTTAAAAACCAGATGATTACACCAGATTATCTACACTAATGCTTGTATTGTTCACACTAAAAAAAAAAGATTTAAACAATATTACAAGGGTACTGGCATAGTCCAGAGGCGGTAGGATGGCTTGGAGCATTTAATGAGGGTAGCAAACACTTTTATATGATCTAAGATCCACTTTGACATCTCATTACTGTACCTCTTTGTCCATGAAGTTTGGCACACAAGAAGACAATCATCGTACTGAAGTGTTCTTTGAAAAGTGTTCAGAAAATCTGTCACAACCAAGATAAGGAATACAGTCCTTGTATTGCTCAATTGTTAGTGTTTGCATTAATGACCCAGGATATGACCAATGACACAGGAACCTGGATCTGATCTTGAAAGAATTCTTGAAATTCTGTTCCAAATTTCAAGGAACAGCCTTCAGAGAGTGTTTCAGAAGGGAACAAACTTTGCACGGGTGACATAAACCACCCATCAACTACAAATAGCCAATTTTTGAAAGGTCAGGAGTATCCACTAAGGTCATAACAATCTTTCTTTCTTTAACTGGAGTCATTCATTTCAAATGTTCAACTATCTGTTCATTCCCTTGAACCTTCAAATGAATCTTCCAATATAGATTCAAGCGATGAAAGATCAACCAAAATCTGATTCATATATCCATAGTCCTACCTTCTTTCTGCTCTTCTACATGTTGACCTAGCTAAATGAAGAGATGTACTTGACTTGCCTCCTCCCTGCACAAAAGGAAACAGAGAAATCTATGTTGCATTACCCATCCTTGATTAAAATGGCCTTAAGATTTTGCCATGTGCCTTGTTACACTCAAAATTTTAAATAGCCCTCCAAGACATCAAGTGATGGACATAGTAAAATTTACTTCCATTTTAAACAACTAAAGTATCTAACATGCTTGTGTCTAGTGAGAGCTTAATGTAAACCTTGTCCTTCAGATGTGACTGAATGACAGTTTGCAGTAATCCAGGAATTATTAAACTGATCAGCAATCACAGCTCATTTTCAAAAGTCTACAACCGTGTGAGAGACTGCCGACTAGATTTAAGTTTTCTATTTTTGATATTTTTTTATTTTTGCTGTCACTGGTTCCGAAGTTGATCACTGAAGTCCAAAGAAACACTTGACATGTATGTCTACCTGTTTTCATCACTACATGAAACAAAATTAAAACATACTGCGGTTGACCATTTCCATAAACTTTTATGAAATTTTCTTTCATTAACATATAGCTATAAAACAGTAGTGAATTATTCAACATAATATACAAACAACAATTTCAAGGAATGGATGCATTCATTATTGCAAAATGAGAACAATGAAATAGTCAATCAACTTAATGAAAGTTGAAAAGAAAACAATACTGAGACATCCTAATATGAACAATCACAACAATGACTCATGTGTTAAAATAACAACATCTTATGCCTCAAGTACTGTATACTATTGTTGTCTGGCCTATGGTGCATATACTTAATTTGTTGTTGTCTGGCAAATGGTACATACACTAAATTTTTTGTTGTCTGGCCTATGATACATATGCTAAGTTTGTTGTTGTCTGGCCAATGGTACGTATACTAAACTTGTTGTCAGGCCTATGGTGCATATACTGCTGTCTGGCCTATGGTATGTATACTTAATTTGTTGTTGTCTGGCCAATGGTACGTATACTATTACTTGTTGTCTGGCCTATGGTGCATATACTTAATTTCTTGTTGTCTGGTCTATGGTGCATACACTCAGTTTGTTGTTGTCTGGCCTATGGTACGTACTGGTAGAATGAAGTTTTTCAAGGGCGGCAGGTCAGAAGTGTATGAATCAATCCAAGATTCCATTTCTTGAGTGATTGAACCATCAAATTCAGTCACTCCTACAAAAGACAAAAAGTCAGAAAGAGCATTCGCTTCATGGTATAGTTTGTAACAATAACCAATAAACTTTATATACTACTTAAGTTCATGTAACCTGCAGAAGTCGCACATTCAGAAGTCGCAAAGTATATCCCTGAGTGAAACTCTGTTGAAAGTTTGTTTATGTGTATTAACGCTATTGAGATATGACTTTTCAAAGTTTGGTGAAAAAGCAAAACAGATGATGTGGAGTGTTGCACAGTGTCAGTATTTCTTTTGCTAAGTCAATATATATTGCCTCATAACTACTTCATTACTGAGTTTTCACACATCGATATGTTGGAAGAAGGAAATACATGTTTCAAAATAAAATCCTCTGGGTATTTAAAATTCTCAAATGTCCTTGAAATAAAAGTCAAATAAACAAAGGATATAACATGAGACATATCATAGGAGCTCATCTCTTGATGTCACAGATTTGCATACTTAACTAATGTTTATTCATGATGCAGCTGTGAGACACTAATTTGCTTGCAAAATTGTCAATCTTTCATGGAATTTGCAGCTATTTTTAACATTTTCAATGATTAATGCACCCAATACTCCAAAGTGTCATTTTCATGTCACACGACCTTTAAGAAAATAATAACAGTGAACAATTGTACATGTAGAGTTTCACATTTTCTTCAAAGCAGTAAATTTTATGCGTACATCAATTTATAGAGGTCGAAACTACTTACTTAATTGATTTGGTGCTGCCAGGCTCTTTGGAGTTGCAATATTTGAGCCAGCATCTTGCAACATGCACTGAATCTGAGGACGTAATAACAGAAAACTTTTTGAACAATTTTGCAGAATCTGGAAAATTAAGGGGGAGGGAATGGGGCTTGGTTCTAGAATTTTTTTATTACTAAATCATGGGTTAAAATGTCTGGAAGTCTTACAAGGACTGTCGAATGCACTGCAGACTTAAACAACCAGATCAGAATGTATCCCAACAGTGACTACAACCTGCTTTGTCTCATTTTTACATTTCAGTCAGCACAAATGCTCTATTGATCAGTCTGCATACAACTTATAAGTATGCCAATTATATTGCTAACAGGTCTACAAGGTTCGGGATATTCAGATCAGCTCTAGCTAAGGAAATCCAAGGGGCAGCTGTAAGCTTTCTTAGTGTAGTGTGAATGTCATGGCATGGAAAGGGGTCTAATGGGAGGGTGTGCCTCCCTGGCAATTTGTTCTTCAGGCTGGTCCGCAAGCATCGGTGTCGACTACAGCCGAACCCTGTACAGAATCACCTCTTGTCTGTCTCATCAAAATAATTTCAGGCAACATGATATATCAGATCTGATATTTACCAGTGGCAAGTCTGCCAGATCAACAGAAAACATGTAGGCAGTCTTTCACTTCCAGTTTGAGTCTGTCAGGTCTTCAGACTTAAATAAAACCTGGTACAGATCCAGATACCAGTATATAGCTAACAGCTCTACAAGGTATACTGCACAGTCTGCATTTAAGGCAATACAACTTATGGGTCTGTCTGGTCTGAGGGACTTTTAACAAATCTATCCTTGAGTCTGTCAAGTATACGGATTCCTTGGCGACACGGTATGCATAATACTGAAACATCAGGCTAAACCTTACAGGTCTGCAATGTATATAGCACATAAAGCTAACAGCTAACATGTTAATAAGGTATACTAGCTAGCTACCAATCTTTGTAGTTTGTAACCCTTACTGTATATGTGAAGTCAACCCCTTTAGAGGCAACATCATCTATCAGATCAGAAGTCAACAGAGGTTATGGTCTGCCACTTCTACTTTGAGTAATATCAGAACCTTAGCCAACTCTGGCTGTCACCTTTATACCTGACCAAAATCAGTCCCTAAATATCCCCTTTTTTCTTTTTAAGATGGTGTAACTTTGTCATTTGTGAAGGAATTTCTTTTATCCCACACCACCTGCTACAAGTTGTTTCCTCCGATGCCTTAACTGGTGTTTGAATTTAAAGTAACTTAGGGAAATAATAATGGACCCAGAAAAATGACACTTCTTACATTAATATTCATCACAGCATCTGCATAAACTCCTCCACAGACTTCCTTTAACAGGTAAACTTGCAAGGATGGAGGAACTGATGCATTAAGTACTCTCAGAGGGATGGAAACTGAGTCAATGGTCAGATACTGTATAAGTTGGTTACATCAATGGTTTAACAAGATAACACAGCATCAGTGCACAAAATGCTGTACTCTTGAGCAGATATGCTACCTGACACCTCCAGTGAACGAGTGGTTATTAGTAATGCCACGTCATTCACGCAGAGCTGTGAATGGTGAAAAGCATACTGCATCAACCAAGTTTAGGAGACACATTCAATTCAGAATGTTTCTGGATCTTACTATAAACCAATCTCGATGAACTTTTTTGTCTTATGTTGTTTGTCTATGGGATAGAAAGGGGTGGGTGAATGAAAAAATGTGTACCCATTCTGTGTGCATTAACTGTTAAATTGATATCTGACCAGTGACATTGACCTTCAACATACCTTGACCAGTTCTTCATCCAGTCCAAGGTTGGCATCTTGGCAGAATTCTCTGGCCAATCTATAGAGAAGAAATGCAAAATGTTACAGAAAAGACAGTACTGGAAGACAAAATAAGTGTGAATCCATCTGTAAACTGTAAGTGTGTAGCCTCCTTACAACAAATAAAGGTCTCCCAATCTACAATGGCTTCTTAATGAAACCTTGTAGCAAATCTGGTTTGTTACACATTATAACTCAGTATACTGGTACACTGAGAGTTACTTTGGTACTGAACTGACAGGAGGAATTGAACACACATATACAAGTGAAAATAATGTGCTTCACTGAATCATTAATGGTAAGTGAATACCACAATATTGATATTGCAGGTCTGTGACTGTGAATGGAAAGGTATCATTCCACATTGTCTTTAGTTGTATATTTACTGACACAGTGAATCATCTTTTGCCTTTGGACCAGGGTTTGCATTAAGATATCTGTTGTTAATTTTAAGCTGTATTCTCCGACCAGACTTATTAAGAAATCCACAGATTCTCTCATATAGCATTCCAAATCCACATGCCTTCATTGACATGCAACAATCAAACGTATTTTCGTTGTGCACCCATATCATAAAGAACAGTTGAATACGACTCATTCAATCCACAGTTTGCAGCAGACATATGCATAAAAAACCATTACCATGATTCTTTGGTGAATAATATGAGGGTCAATGGAGAATTTCTTTAGAATTTAGTTTTCTTGATTGTCACAGCTTCAAATCCACTTTTTTCAGAACATTTGGAGTAATAAATTTGTCTTTTTCAAGTATTAAAGTTTGCCATCCAAAAATAACCAAAATGTAAGGCTGTATTGTGATTTTGACAGTGAATTTCAATTTGAGCAGCACCACATAGCTAATCACAGTATTTATCACTACAGTTTGTTCAGCATGAACATTGGGTGATGACAAACACTAAAACAATTTCAAGGTCTGTCCATTTTTTTTAAAGTATATAGAGTCTACAATCATTCAAAGATACTCCACATCTTGACCTCATAATGACATCTGACATCCATAAAAAAATGGCGTATTTTACTCCGCATACTGTACTTATTATGACATTGCCTTCAGGATACTTTTTTTGTACTTTGACCCCTGTTGACCTCAAATGACCTACTGTCACTATAAAAGCACTAGTGCACGTACTGCAATGCACTTACATATGATGTATGAACTCAGTCCACGCAAAATTCCCCTGGATGTAGATATTGTGCTTACAAAGTCTTTAACAAGTTGCGACTTTCTGGTACTTTCTGCTGTTCACCTATCTACTTATTATGAGATAAGCAAAAGCTTTGATTCTTGGATCCTGGTTTTACAAAGTTTTTCTACTTTGCCAAATCTTGACCTCAAATGACCTTTGACCTGCACTACACCAACAAAAGGACATTGTGTTTGTAAGGTTTTTGTAATTTGACGTGTGTTGAAGTCAACATGTTGTCGGAGAGCCCATTAGCAATATGCTGCATCTCTGCAGTTTCATCTACCCTCCCCAGACTTGTTATCTCTAATTAAATCTTTTGAACAAATAAGGTTCCATGGCAATATGGACCACAACTTCCTTATCAACAAGTTGTTGGAACTGCTTGCTAAACTCAGTTTGTTGTTCAAGATTAGACAATGCATCACTGGACAGAAGAGCAAGGTGGGAGAGAATGACTCATGCTCTGATAAACCAAGTCCAAAAAGCCTGCTGAGACAGGCACGGGGTGGATTTTTCAGTATTCAGATGGTGCAGCATAGCATTTATGGGAAAATTAATGGCATGAATCACTATAAAGCTCCACCACAATCAACTAGGATGTTCTTGCATTTAGCATAGAACATTGAGGGCACACCCGTTGACGGCTCCAGCTAAAGCTTACCCAATGGCAGATGTTAATTCATCGGTGGCTCCCACAGCTTCAAATATTTGGTCATCTTTGGGCCTTCTGTCACCAGCTATGGTTGCTGATGTTCCTGTGGAAAGATTGATTTAAAGTTTTCATGAATTTAAAGAATAATTGGTTAGCATCTTAATAAAGGTAAAATTGGATGTACTGTAAAATAACTGCAGTCTACGTAACCACAGCAATGTTACAATATTAGTATGTGTGAATTTGTCATCTGGTCAACATATTTTGGTAGCTATTGATGTGACTTTAATGTACTGTAGATATGTCAGTTGTGTATACAGTATAAGGCATACAGGTACTGTATTATTAGATGGACTGTGAACATACATTTTTGTTACGGGGATTGGCAGTCTTCAGCTAAACTAAATTAAGTGCACATTGTCAAATGGTTGCTGGACATTAACCTTCTGGACAAATACCCCCTGGTCTTTTTTATCATCAGATGAAACCCACAGAGGGGTTACATTCAATCTAGGGGTATATGTCTGGGGGTATTTGGCCAGTCACATGTCAAATACCCAATCACATGCAAGCTGCACACAGTTTCTCTGCACATTTTCTTCCTGAGTCTGCATTTTGCAAGGAAACAATCCCTACTCGCCTGCGTGGCACAAAATAGAAGAAAACAATCCTTACTAGCCTAGACTGGCACAAAATCCTACTGCCTCCAACCAATAACTACAAACCCAAGAAGTTACATACATTGTTGGTATTGTAAAGCCTAAGTGGTTTGTCTGTGTGAGACTTCCAGGGGCTACAAAACATTAATGAAAACAACCAAATACATTTTGGCAAATTTCTGCTCAGACTTCTAAATGGCAGGGTCTTTCACTTATGTGAAATCTTACTTTTATGTTGTCCATGAAATTTAGTATGTGTTGTTTTGTAAAACAATGCATTAGGACATAATTGCCATGCACTATTGATCCTCAAATTATAAAGTTGCACTACCTTATTTGATCTCAGCCAAAGTCAGCATGTTTCAATATACTTTACGTTTTTTTTTGTGACTTTGCAATCAATATGTAATAGTTACAACTTGGCATCTGGCTACAAGCTTTTTAACTTTCCCTGTTCATTACGTACCAGCATTTTATTGCCTACACACCTGGTGGAATGTTTCCTCTGACTAGTCAGAAGCACACTGCCCTGGTCATTGGTTTATATGGTACTGTGTCTACATCAGCTTGTGTGACACATTGAGTAGCAAAACTCTACTATACTAGTGTGCTGACCTATCTTCCAAACATGTAACTTTAACAAATGATCATTTACAAAGAATAACTTTCATGAGAAAATGTGATAAAATATGACCATATCTGATATTTGTTTGGTTGGAGGTAAACCACCTCACCTTTGTCTCCTGTTTTTGTGTATATCTTGAACATTGGTTGTTGGTCTTTCCCACTGCCAGATGAAAAGCTTTAAAAGATAAATCAAAATTACAACAACCGAGGCATTAGAATTCGCTGCATGGTTGACGTTTAGGTAAACCAACTTGCCCAGGAACACTACACACCATCAACACAGAAGAACACAGCTCTCTACTGCACTAGGGCTAGCTGTTCTAGGTATCAGTTCTGATAGAGAATAGGTGATCACTGGTGAGAACCAGCAAAGTCTACATGTATGCAAATGGACAATACTAGCTTGCTTAAATTACATATTTTCAAAGGTACACACACACGAACTTTGCTGAAGTGCTGTTTTTACACTAAGGGATTAGATTTGGGAAAAAATCCCTCTCTAAAAATTTTTGGGAGGGATCTTCAAAATCAAGGAGGGAGTTGTCACTTGGTAAATATTCTATTGCAATTTATTCTGTGCATTTATAATTGTAGCTACAACCTCAGCTGTGGAAAAGCAAGCGCAATTTTCCCACAGAAGATTCATTTTTGTGTGGGACTCAGGACATACACAGGGGATTGCTTACCGGGAACACTGCTGAAATTTTCCATAAATATAAAAAAAAAATTTGTGGCATTTTAAGACAGAAACTCATCACCCCAGACAGTTTCAATTATCCCAGCCACTTATGTCTAGTCCTTCCCACAGCCTGTCTAAGATTCCTCCAGGTGTATAATCAAAACAATGGATGCATGTGTGCAGTGTGTAATATGAACTACTCTGTATCTTTTGAATTTGATGTCAATCAAAAGTAGAACCAGCTTAGAATTTGTTATCTGGGAGCCAAAACTATACAGTAGCTTGGCATGTTGAGTAACTGTATTTAAAACATAAAACATAACAAACTTCACAGAAACAAGTTGTACAGCAAAAATTTTGTAGCAAAATCACACATTTCCTAGATTTTCTGTCTTCATCAGTTCACATAAGGAGAGTGGAGGGTGGGAGTGTCACTTGACTTATTACAACTGTCACATGAATTCATGAGGATGTTAACAACTGAATAAAAATAACCAACTAAGTTAAGACCACAACTGTGTGAGACCCCATATTGCAAATCAAACATCTGTAACTGATTTTACCACAGAAATGATGTGATAGAAAGATGCAATGAGCAACCAACACTGAAACTACATTTGGCACTTTAAAAAGGAATAAATATAATATGTACATAAGGCCAACATAAATCACCTGGCATTTTAATATTTCATGCACAAAATGTATCAAATAAATGTTAGTTTGATAACTACCACAAGAAACAAAGTACTTTGCAATTTATTTCCAATTCAAATATGAACTTCACACTGTGGGCCGGTACAAAGACGCATGATGTTATCCAGTCCTTTTACATACTGTACTGTAAAAACACCCTTACATTTTCCTGGTCTCAGTTGATAACCACACATTAATACAAAAACTAAACTGTCTTCCTCATATTCATTTGGTCATTCACTACCGTACTTTGCAACAGAAGGACAGGTTACTAGACTTTAGGAATATTAAACTGAAACTCTTCATATATAGTACACACACCAAACTTCGCACACTGACAAACTTCGCGCACCCCTAAAAATAAGCCCTGAAATTCGATTACCTAAGAAGCTGGACAAATGTTTGACTACAATGCCTTGAAATGACTGAAAAGAAAGCTGAGACACTGTTTATTTAATCGCCCTTGCCTGGTTAGTCAACTTACAGTACTGCATTTGCATAGGTGAGTTAGGCTAGACCTAGAGCATCCTATTCAAAGTTTCTGCTGAATGTTACAAATTTCTAAACCATGACTTTGACTCTTCAATAGAAATTTTCCTGACCATTTTTGTTGCTAGCTTGTTCACAGGTTTGTGCTGTAGGTTTAGGCACAGGATTTGTTTAAAAGGATACTCTTCATGTAATGACTGTCATGCTAATGTTAGTAACATGCGCGAAGTTTGGTAGGTTTACATCGTATTGAAACTCACGTAAATGTTGGTTAAAATAATAGATTTTGAGGTACAATCCATAGCGTATTGGATCAAATTACCACTAAAATTGAATTTTAGACGTGAAAACAAGATATGTCATTTGTATGGATTTTGAATTTACAACAGCTCGAAATTCCAAGGTTTTTAAGTTAGATGCGCGAAGTTTTATACATCCATGCTACATATACTTGAAGTTGCTTTACACAGGATGGAAACAGAACCAACAGTCATGCCAAATTTATTCAGAAACATCAGGTAAATCTCACAAATCTCCTCTTATACACCTTACAAGTACATTTACAGAAGTTTCCAACAGTAAGGGAAGTTACAAAAACACTGGCACTTGATGCAAAAGAGCCATCCATGAATAAGGATTACGGGACTACAGTCTATATACTAAAATACAAACTGGTGTGAGTGGTGGTGAGGGCTACGCAATGCACGAAATTTGACTGCGTGTAAAAACTAAATTAACAGCAACAATTAGAATAGAAAACAAGTGTTTTAATACTATTAACAGTTTCTGCACTGTAGGCCGAGTCAAAGTATAATTTCGTGGAATACGTTCTCAAACTATGACAGAGTTACGTCATATCGATAGTACAGTTCAAAGTTACTGCGCATTAACCAACCTCTTTCGCTGATTTAATGTAAACCATACAACATTTCTGCTAATGCGTGCAATTTTTAACGAAGACATTTGATGCAGATGTGGAGAAGTCGATCCTGCTTAACAAATCCTCTGACTGTCTGAGGGCACCCTAAGTTGTAAAAGTTTTCTTCTATGCCGTATGTGACTATTTACTAAACACATGTATTAGCTAGCCTTGAAATAATCGGCTAGGTCACTCATCTCATTGAAGCTAGACTTGGAACTGGAACCATGCGTGCACGGCAACTGACTATTCTTCATGATTTGTACATTCATCTACCCAGGCAGCTCGGCAAATTCTTCCAAAAAGGCTATTCCACAATCCCCGCCCCTTCCCCCTCACACACCTATAGTAACTGGCGGTGCCACAGTGGGAATAGGCCCACTTTTCAAAGAGGGATTTTTTTTTATTGGGGGGTCCCAGACACCTCAAGTTCCAAATATACTTTGCGCATGTTGTAATTCCGTACTATGAAAATCATAGTTTCCCTACAAATGAACCACAGAATTGTCGTGTGTTTTGCAGACTATGTAATTTTCAGCCCCAACCAGTAGGCCCTACGCCTCAACTTAAGTGGTCCATTATTTACATGCATTTCACAGTGTAACGAGAGGTGGGCAAATTTTTTTTTTCACTTTGTGTCATGGAAATTTCCACAGGCTTACTTTTAAAAAAGCCTCCAAAGTATCTGATGCTCCCAGTATGTACACATGACTAGTAGCCTGTATCTTTTGAAGTTTTAACTCCATTGTCAATCAAATGCCAATCACACGAGTCTCTCTCTTCTTGATGTAAAAATCATAGCCTACAGTGATTAGTCTGCTTATGTTTTTAATCTGTTTCAGTTGTTCAAACAAAGGTTGCAAATATAGATTCACTATATTGAAGCACATTTCGAGTCCAGTGCAGTGTACCCTGCATACTAGGTACACAGCAACATTCCTCTTAATACTGGGATTCGATGACTGGTGAGCTCATTACACGCTCAGCTGGGTAAAGTTTCATGCCATGGTTTGATAAGTTTGTTCCTCCTTTAGAAGTGATTTCAAGTCTTCTCAACTCCATTGACTTCTTTGAAAAACAAAATTAATTACAACTCAATAGATATCTATTTAAAGCAAAATGTCTTTGTAATGCTGAGACAAACATGCAGGCTTTATTTGAATTCCCAAAACTGTATTTGTAACTACCATAAAGTAGCATATTCCAGTTACAATCATGCTTACATATGACATAGAACATTCATTGTACCAATCTGTTAGGGAAAATGGTGAATGAGCAAGGAAATAATGGGAAGTTCATAAAATATTAGCATCCACAGAGAACAAAAGGATTCTAGGAAGATCAGCAATACTTTCAATTGATCTGATCAAAGGGAAATCTTTACTCCACAAAAGGAGCTTTGATGCAGTGGTGTAACCAGTCTTTGTCATGAGGTGGGATGAGGGGAAGGGGGTTTAAATCTCACTTTTATGCTTCTCCTATGGCAGGAATAGCATCTCCTTGCCTCTCAGGCCTTGTGAATTTCATGCCATGTATTTTTTATTTCTATAACACATGTATGTTAATTTACCCTTCCATTATAAAAGGTTGACTTATGGTTTTTTTTGCATTTTTTTTTTATTTTAAAATTTATGAGAGGTAGAAAGTGCCTCTCTTGCTCCCTCTTACAGACACCCATGGTCAAGGGTGAAAAAAGGGGGCAGTGAATGTGAACTTACACCATGAAACGACACATGTGACACTAGTCACAATAATTGCATTGTGTCATCTTTGTTACACAACAATTTCATAAGATGATACATACTAGAATACCAAGTCCATCTGGAAAGTCGCTTCAAAGTAAAAAATTTTTTCTTCACTGAAATTAAGACATATGATTACAGTCAATCTCCATCTCAATTTTGGGTCTGAAATATAATCCATCCAATGCTCCACATACTGTAATGAAGCAACCAACTCATTCTTTCCTTCCTTTCAACAACATACAGCTGTAACAATGGCAGCCATGTGCTTCAGTCATTCTGCGGGAAGCATATTCAGGACCACATCAAACTCTGCTGTTTTATTAGGCCCATCTTTCAAAGGTGTGAGGCCATCCCTCTCACTGGTGATTATGGTGAGTGTTCATGGAGTTGGCTTGGTGCACAGAAGATCAAGCTTCTCCTGTTGGATTGTTCTAAACTTCTCTATCATTTCTCTGCACATCAGGAGCTCACTTTTGAAGAGCAACTTCTTTCCATCATCTGGTGAAGATTAGAAGAAGAAGAAAAGATTAAAAGTCATGTATGGTCCAGTCAATGGTTTTTGTATAATTGAATTGCTTTTTACAGAAATGAGTAAAAGTACATTATTCACTGAATAAATTATGTAAGTAGGACTGAAATTGTTTTTGACTGAAAATTGTGTTAACATACCAAATTCGATTAAAACTTGGGGTGAAGATCCATCATGTTTTATCTCTGTTTTAAACTTGCAATTAGGATTGGTATCCCTTGCTTTGTTAGTTGCAAGGACTGCAAAAAATGACCTGTTGATTGAGAAAATAGTTCCATATGTGCTTCACTAATTATTTTATTTTATTTACACATTATGACATAGGCCTAAATTAGTTAAAGCAATCATGACCTGGGGAGTCCCAAGTTTTTAATTTCAACTAGTATTGTACATGAACTGATACACTTACGATAACACTTTGGCAACAACTTTGCACTTAGGCTTCGACAGTAGTAAACTTGGTGACGCCTACGACTATCATTTTGTAACATAGTTGCAATGATCTCTCTCGGATGCCTTTTCCTGTACTATATCATAGTTATACCAGATGTGCGAAAGACGGATAAGACCTCTAACTTAGGCTGTAAATCGAAAGGAAACTAAAGTTACCGCAAATGCAGCTCAGTTCGAAGAAACAACGTACATAAATTGCCACTTACCTCGTTTCTTTTGCACTATTTTGCCATGGACAGAACTGAACACGAATTTGTTTGACAAACTGAAGCGATATTTTCTCCAACGCCCGTCTTGCCATGTTGTAATGTTATCACTATCAAAGCCAAACTCGAACTGGAACGATGAAGGTACGGTAGGAGCTTTATTATGAATGATGCCCCCAATTACGTAACTCCAACCACACTTATAGCGCAAAATTTAAGGACCAGCAGATACTAGATCGAGAACAGGAGAAATGGAAATTGCAACTGCTAGAAAATAACATCGTGGCCTCGTAAGTATTGTAAAGATGATCTCCTCCAAAATTAGAACATCTATTGTAAAACTAACGGAACCTACAACTGCTGATTATCACGGGAGTCAGACGTGTGCGTGAGACTGTGCCTGTTTCTTTGTATATATCGCATTCGCAGTAAAAATGCAAGAGATACTGACCTAGCCTTAACTTTTTAGACCTACATGTGTTACATGACATTTCTAATGTTAGTTGTTACTGTGCGTTGTTAGGCCTAAGGCTTGGTCGAACTTGGCAATGACATTGACAATGAGTTTGTATAACATAACATAACAAGTGTAACGGCAAAGGAGGGCAAAAGCCCCATAAGATGCCCTGTAATCCAGACCCCCTAAAAAAACCCTAACCAAACTAATATATCCAATACATCCACAGTCACAATAAAACTTATCAATGTTACCTTTGAAGCTATTTACTGAAGTGGAATTTACAACCCAATCAGGCAGACTATTCCACTTATGGACAACTCTATGTGAGAAGCTAAACTTTCTCACATCAAGCTTAGACTTAGAGAAGCATTTCACCAGCTTCTTACAATGACCATGAACACGGGAATTAGGACAAACCTCTAAGTAATCACAATTAGACAGAGAATTCCTACCGGCTAGGAATTTGAAAACCTGCAACATATCCCCCCAGATCCTTCTTAACTCAAGAGTAGTAAGTCCCAGACATTTAAGCCTATCATGATAAGGGAGATGACGTACATCGGGAATAAGCCGAGTGGCCCTCCTCTGAACCTGCTCTAAAAGAAACTTGTCCTTTTCATAGAAGGGACTCCATGCCTGCACAGCATAGTCAAGATGTGGCCTAACCAACTGCTTATACAGATTCAGCACAATATCTTTACTGAAATTACTAATATTCCTCTTGATCAAACCGAGCACTCTGTTCACCCTGGCAGCAGCACCTGCGCACTGTTTAGAAGGCTTCAGATCACTTGTAATGATAACACCTAGGTCTTTTTCAGAAGTCACATTACTCAAAATACTACCAGCCATGGTATAATCATAATTCAAATTATTAGTACCAAAGTGAAGAACCTTGCATTTGTTAGCATTAAAAGACATTTGCCAAGTTTTGAACCATGTTAATGATCTTTCCAAGTCCCCTTGCAACAATGAAGCATCCTTGTCGTCATTTACTAGCCGATACAGCTTGGTGTCATCAGCAAACTTACTAATACTAGAAGTGACAGAGCTATCTATATCATTAATGAAAATCAAGAAGAGAATTGAGCCAAGAACGGAACCCTGAGGAATTCCACTTGTGACATCTCTCCAAGAAGAGAAATTACCATTGACAACAACTCTCTGAGATCTACCTACAGTAGTAGCCAAGAATCGATCCAATCTGCACACCTGCCCTGAATGCCAAACTGATGTAGTTTCACCATAAGTCTGCCTAATGGTACTTTATCAAAAGCCTTTTGAAAATCGAAGTAGGTGACATCAGTACAGTGACCAGAATCAAGAGATAAAGAGGCATCCTCAAGAAAACTTAGTAGATTAGAAACACATGACCTGTTAGGCAGGAAACCATGCTCAGACAAGTTCAGTAAACTATTATCTAAAAGGCACTTACAGGTAAGCACATAATCCCAGACCACAGACTCTATGACTTTACACACTACACTGGTTAAACTAACAGGCCTATAGTTGCAAGGCAAGCTCCAATCCCCCTTCTTAAAAATAGGAGTAATGTTAGCAATCCGCCAGTCATCTGGAACGTAGCACAAGTCTAGACATTTCTGAAAAATAATACACAGAGGAACTGACAAAATCTCAGAGCATTCATGCAGTATGGCAGGATGGATCCCATCAGGCCCAGGGGACTTGCTAGCTTTCAGACTCCTAAGTTTATTGCAAACCAGTTCCTCAGAGAAAACAAACTCTTCCATGCAAACAGAGCTGATTGAATCTCTACAAAAATCAGTATCAGAAAACTCCTTGGTAAAGACAGAAACAAAATAATCATTCAACAAATTGGCCATATCCTGATGACCACTAACTTAAGTACCCGCATTACCATGGAAAGGCCCAACACCCTCTTCAACTTTCTGTTTAGACCTAACATAAGCATGAAAAGATTTGGGATTTAACTTGACCTCATTAGCCAGCTTCCTCTCAAAATTTGCTTTAGTCACCTTAGCCAAATCCTTCACTAGGAGTTCCTGGTGCTTATAAACAGCAAAATCTGAAGAGCTCCTACTAACCCTGATCATCAATTCAATGTCACAGAGTTTTTCAAGTAAATCTAAATTACTGCTAAGTTAAGGCTGCATGGTGCTACAGTAGATTAGCTCTATGACTTACAGTACTGTACTAAGTGTTAGTACAGTGCCTGTTGTACACTAGTCCTGGAACAGGGCAGTGCATTCTGTCGCACTCCACTTTCACAACCCTTGACCCGAAAATCTTAATTTTGCCCTACTATAAGGCAGTAACTTATCACCCCAAGCTCTATTTTTGGCTCCCAGATAGCAGGACTCATAAAAGGATGGTCTAGTCATAAATTTAGCTTGGACATGTTGAAGAGTAACTTTATCCAACCATTCTGGTGAAACTTCAATACAGTTCCCATGTGTGGTTCTCAAGATATTACCAGTTGAAGTTACCCCCTTTTCTACCAACTGTGAACTTTAGGCAGCAGGAGTGACATCATCTCCTCACATGGCTGAATAGTCTTTGGTTTTCTTTATCATTGAATTTATTATTTTGACCTTGAAATCAATAGGTGGTCAGCTTAGGTACTGGTTATGTGAAGGTCACAAAACTCTCATACCCATCATACATTCTCATTGTGATAGCACTAGATATTGAAGTATTAAATTTGGTGTAAGGTTTAAAGAAAAACATAAGATGCTTTATCAATGTGAGGGAGATGACACCACTCCTGCTTGCTTCAAGTCAACTGTTGGTAACAAATGCGGCAACTTCAACTGCTCATATCTCCAGAACCACACGTGGGAATTGAATGGCAGTTTCACTGTAATGATCAGATTAACTTACTCTTCAACATATCAAAGCTATGTTGTGGCTAGAACATCCTTTGAACTGATTCTCCTCTTTGACTGACATAAAATTCGAAAGATACAGAGTACAGTAGCTCATATTACATAGGATGCACAGGGATCCATTGTTTTGATTACACATGTGGATGAATTTTAGCTTGGAGAATTTGAGAGTTGAGAATCAGGAAGCCCCATATGGACTCATCAAGGACCCTATACCATGTTGATCGTGAATGAACACCGGCGAGGTACCAATGCAAATCAATGTAAACCCAAGCCTGTAATATCTTGGTGATATTAAATAGATGATCACATGGGTATGACACAAATTATAAGAGAACTCCAATATGTAAGTTAGCAGGTATATATTTCAACTGTATTCTACAAGAGCAGATTAGGAACTGAAGACAAAGAACAAGGGTACAGCAATTGGTATATACAGTTATAAGCCCAGGGTGGTCCGCTGATGAGTCATATTTCACTGGCCTCCACTGATTAAGTGTCCTAGATAACTACAGTATCAACTTTCACTGCTGGTCAAAGATAGTACAAACATATAAATATACTACAAAGCCTGCTCCTGGAATGCCATTTAACATCTTCATCTGACAGACGAGAGTGTATCCCTCAGTCTTTAGCCACTTTCCCAAAGGCTTGGAGGGGTGAAGAACCTGCCCAGCCCAACAGTTGAAAATATGGAATAATTTAGTCAGTATGATACTTCTATTACTTCCACTTTGAATGAGAAATGCTCTGCTATGAGGAATTGAGAAACAAAATAACTACAGAGGTGCCAAGGTGAGTGAGTGACTGGGAGCGAAATATGAGAAAGTGGAAAGTCCCTTTGGCCGGGGTCCATTGTATGTCTTAAGGTCCTGGAAGCTCTGGGCTTCCAGGAGTCCTCTGGTGCAACCTGAGCCTTATTTGATACCCTTTTCTACTGAAGTCGATGACCATAAGGTTGAGAAAGATTACTTGTGTTAAGTCATAAAAGGTCAACAAAACCAACTGTGCACTAACAGCTTTCATGGTCTTTCTCTTAAAGCAGGATGTGCTGTGATTCTTGCAATTTCAAAAGTGCACCAAAAGACTGGCTATACTTCATATACATGTAGTTGTAAAAAGCTCTACAAGCTACCGCACTGTGGTCTATTTGTCCAAATAAAGCATAATTGCCTGAAGCAATGCGTTTTCCTTGTGGGGTCTTCACACAGAAGTGCCACACATTTACTACAGGGCCTGGTTCTGCTAACTTTTTAGCCAAAAAAAATGGATCACCCTTTTTACTGTGGTAATTAACAATCTAATGAATGAAATTTCTCCTTAAAGAAGCATATCATAGATGTTATTTTCCAGATTGGTATCAAATTGAAGAGAATGGTGGAGAATAAATGATAAAGGCTATTTGTTTTCCTCCAAACAGCACATCCTGCTTTAAGCTGACAATTATTCCAGACATAAATTTAAGACTGCAAACTTACATCATGGTTTGTGGGTACCGTAAGTTGCTTTAGAAAAGCATGATACATCTGTTATTGGGCAACTGGAAAAAAACGCCAATGAGTGTCAGTGACTGATCTCTATGTTAACTGGATTGGCTGCTTGTTGCTTCTCAACACTCGTGCAGCCAGCCTCCAGTGTTAGTCACTGAAGTGTATATTCAATATTTAAATCTGTCACTGCTTTTACCCAAAATCAATCTAGTCAGTAGGCAAATTCAACAAAGCAAGTCCCTGTACTGTAAAACTCTCTGTTTCTAAGAAACTACTGTAAGCACCAAAGTTCTGTACACACTGCTCAGTGAATACACACACTGTACACTGAACCAGAGCAGGCACACATTAGAACACTAAGTAAGAGCAAACGAACTAAAAGCAGGCATTGTTACTATGTCAATTGTTATTGTTTTTTTTTGTTTAAGTGTTACTTTGTGGTTCACTCACAAATATTGCTGACATGTTGTAAATTTGTTTACATTTTCTCAGGGTTTCTTTTCAATAAAAATTGAAGGACCAAATTCCTTTCTTTTCCAACCTTTTTTTTTCAAAACCTCATTTGTATGTTTGAACAAGATTAATCAACTTTGGCCCTGTGTATTAACTGTAGTATAATGCACTCTCAAGAGAATGAAGGCATGGATTAATGCAACAGGGAAATATAGAAACACATGCAACTAATTGAACCTTTTTACTGTAGGTCTTTATGCCTATTTAATGTACAGGTGAAAATAGTCCATGAAATTCCTCAATATTTGTTTCAATTTGATTTGTCCATACACTGTATGTACACAGCTTAACTTTACAACTTGTGATGCATCTTGTAGCAAATATAGATCTTAAATTTTCATTAAATGTTGGCTGTGTTCTTCCTTCAATCGTCATTTTTCAGTGGAATGTTTTGGTTTATCGTTGTACCATGATGCAGTGTCAAATGAAGTTCTCCATGTACTGAGATGGTGACAGTATCGGCTACAGTGGGCCACACATGTTCTGTTCATGAATCCATCTGAAATAAACATCTTTTAAACTCTGAAGAAGCTAAAGAGCCACAAGAAAAGGAATATGGAGCTGTGTTGTTAAATGAATCCAGCACTTTTAACTATCATACTGTATGTAATCCTTTTATTTGTTCATCCATCTATCTCAAAAGCCTGGTTCGCCTAAAGGACAACAAGACAGAAGATTTTTTAACAGTCTTCTAAATTTTATACTTCATACAGTACATTTGGTGAAAGATGGGCTTAGCACAGGCATGATGGAATGATATTGTGAAACTTTGTTAAAATCAAGTACTAATTTTGAAAGTAAATGTATTTGGTGTGTATGCATTTTTTAATGAAGTTTGGTATGAGGGAAATAATGAAAATTTTGAAGCAGATGGGTGGTGGATGCAGATTCACAGGTGAGACATTCATTCTCTAGTCTTGGCCTAAGGTCTGTTGATTGTAAGTACTTTCATTACATTTTCAGTGCTGATAATGTCCATTTAATTCAACAGTTGCAATTTCGGTCGATTGTCCTTTGAAATTTCTAGATCATGTTTTTATTTTAACAGCTATGAATTTATACCCTTATTCCCTAGAATGTTACAACTAATGTCCAAACCTGCAGTGTGCTATATTCATGTAAATCGGATGTCATTACTTTGAATCAGACTTTCTAAATAGAATCTGGTAAAACTTGTTAAAGGAGAAAGTTAGGACTTTTGACAATGTTAAATAATAGACTCATGAAAAATTAAGCAGGATGCTGTCATTGTGAGATTGCGATGACATCACTGGACCACATGTTATTGAAAAGCTTTTGCTTTTTTACATTTTATTGTCATTGTATTTTTTGATTCCTTGCCGAAGGCAGAGGAATCTATGCGATGGTGATGTCGTGTGTGTGTGTGTGTGTGTGTATGTATGTATGTATGTGCGTGTGTGACGCCTGCTTGTAAACACGATATCTCAAGAAGCGTAACTCTGAGTGATCTCATACTTGGCATGTAGATTGCCCATATTGAGTAGATGATCCCTATTGTTTTTGGTGGAGGTCAAAGGTCATTTGGGGTCACTAGAGGTCAAAAGGTAAATACCTTGAAAATTGCTTGTAAACACGATATCTCCAGAAGAGTAACTCTGAGTGATCTCACACTTGGCATGAAGGTTGCCCTTATTGAATAGATGATCCCTATTGTTTTTGGTGGAGGTCAAAGGTCATTTGGGGTCAACAGGGGTCAAATTGTGAAAACCTTGTAAACACGATATCTCAAGAAAGGAAGCTTGTAGAAATCTCATGTTTAGTATGTAGTTGCACCATGTTGAGTAAAGGAACCCTAACGTTTTCAGTGGAGGTAAAAGGTCATTTGGGGTCAACAGGGGTCAGATTGCGAAAACCATGTAAACACGATATCGCAAGAAGAGAAGCTTGAGCAGATGTCATATGAAGTGGGTAGGTGTATCATATTGAGTACAAGGGTCACCAGAGGTCAAAAGGTAAATACCTTGAAAATTGCTTGTAAACACGATATCTCCAGAACGGTAAATGTGAGAGATCTCATACTTAGCGTGTAGATTGCCCATATCGAGTAGATGATCCTTATTTTTTTTGGCAGAGGTGAAAGGTCATTTGGGGTCATGGGAGGTCAAAATGTGAAAAACTTGAATCTACAATATTTAAAGAACGGTCCTTCTAGTGAATTTTATACTTGTAATGTAGAATCCTCTTGTTGATTTGAGAACTTCTTTTAGGACATACCAACGTAGTCTCTTCAATAACCATAAAGAAAAGATGAAGCCAACATTAAATTTGGTATCAAAGATTATTATTTGGCAAACCTGCCACTGTCCTCATAAGGACATGTGAGCGTTCATGAATTGTAAATTGGAATTGATGAAATATACCACGGGTTATTAGCTTTATAAAAAGAACTAAATTACTGATCATTTGGATCAAATACCCTTGAGCGTGCATGAACTGTGATTGCTTAATTGAATGAATCAAATTGTAACTGACCCCCCTCTGTTCAAATTGGTCACTGTTATCTGACATAATTTATCACAGTTGACTGCCAGTAGAAACCACAATGTCCAGAATAAATCATACAGTCTGTTGAGCCAGGTGCTCAATGGACTTAACCATTTACTGTATAAACAGTGTCTCTGTTTAGCCCTTAAAGGGAAATAGGGCGTTTGTTTTACAGAAAACAACCATATTTTTAAAACCATTATTTGTGGACATAGAATGATAGATTATTCAAAATAACAAATTACAGTAGCCTTATTTTCAAGGAATAAGATTCTCACAGATCAGAAATTTAGCTATTTGTTGCTCAACAATAATTTGTTCACCCAAACTTTTTAAAATTCAAATGATGCATCCGTTACTCATCACATGCATAATGTTTTGAGGAGATGAAGCTTTGACAGATATTTATTGATGAGACTGAATGGCTTAACAATGGTTAAGGTGAATTTCTTTGTATGCCATGTTGGTGTATTCTAAACGCCCTATTTCACTTTACAGTAGCTCAGGTAAGCTTTAAACAAATGACTACCGTGTATCAAACCAGGGAAACTTGTACTGTGTGTTGTGTCTTTAAGTAGACTAAAACAAAATTGCAAGTCATGCTAGATTCTTGTTTAATAGGAATATCAGTTTTTGCTAATTTTCAAGGACCTCATAGCCATTGGGAAGGGCATCATGCCAAAAAATCAAATATGAAAGAGCTGCCACCAATAGCTGTAACTCGACAAAATAAAGAGCTATAATTTTGATTAAATAAACATGTTTACCTTTTTATCAAGTTATTAGACACGACAAAATATAATTTGTTCCCCTGCAGCATCATATCCGTTTGGGAGTTTTCTCATGTTTGTGTAGGTCAAAGGTTATTTGGGGTGACAAAAGGTCAAAACCTTGTATGCATGATATTTTAAGGGTGATAAATAAGAGGGATCTTATACTTAGTTTGTGAATTGTTCATATTTAGCATGTTGATGGCCATATAGGGTAGGTGATCCCTATTGTTTTAAGTGGAGGTGAAAGGTCATTTTGGGTCACGAGATTTCAAAAGGTTTTGACCTTACTAAGATGGTATCTCAAGTAGGATAACTGTGTGGGATCTCATGCTTGTCATGTGGGCGATTCATATTTGTTACAATATATATCATGAGGCAAGGAATCACTAAGCCTTTTGGCTTTCTAGTTATAGGTGTGCATAGATTCAAAACCGAGTGTTAATGATTTGATTATGGTATGATACACCTCAGTAGTTCAACACAAAATGTGTATAAGTGTGTGCAGATTTTTTGAACTTATAGATAAAGAAAGCAAAAATACATTAAACTTCCTGCTATCAGTGGTTACAGTTGTTTTGTTACGATTTGAAAACCATTATGTGACATCATTATTTGACTTGTAAACTCAAGTTGGTTTACATTCAACTTATGCAAAAATGGAACCCCCCCTTTCGGAATATTCAAAAGTGTGCAACTTGGATAGGAAATAATATTTCCGAATGAAACTTTGGGAAGATGTTTGTCACATACTTTTGCATCAAGTTAGTAAATATATTCCCAGGGTTTCCTTCTCCTTTAAAACCCTGCATGATTTGATTACCTGATGGACACCCTCATAGCAGCATCTGACTGTCTGTAAAAAGTAAATTATGCTTCTCAAACTGGCAGGACTGACTGCTTAATTTCTTCATCGATCAACACACTTGGATTGGACCAACTGTGCCATCGTTAGTCATGTCGTTTAGTGAACTTAACATCTCAGTTCTTTCAAATTCCTTATCAGTGTTAAGGTCTATGTATACTTCATTTACCTTTTTTTTCTTCACTTTTACAGGATTAACCAGCCAGTCAAAATGAGAAGGTCTGCCGCACCATCTCAAATTGCTGCTAAGAGAGGCAGATTTGTTCCTCCCTTCAGAGCATTATCCTCAGGCAATTCACAGCTTCAGGTGTCATCTCACACTTGTAAGCAGGACACCAGTGTGAACATCATCAAGGATGATGGTAAAATAAAGCCCAGTTCATCAGAAAGCTGCGACTCGTCCATTCTTGGCCAGAGAAATGTACTGTCATTAATCCAAGGAAGATATGGAAATGGAACCAAAATAGAAGACTCACCCCATTCTCTGCATGAGACAAATGGTGAAGACAATGCAATGATGACAACAGGAATTGTTCCCTCTGCTAGTGATACCAGTGTCCTGAAAGAAAATAATGGAGTTTCATGTTTTACCAGAAATATAGTTGAAGACAAAAGAAACCTGTGTGACGGATCTAACTGCATGGGAAGGGAAAGATTTGAAAGTGTAGAAAACCCCTCTGATAGACCTGTTGACATGAATGTTGCCAGGAAAACATCAGTGAAGAGATCATTTAAAGCACCAGTACAGCAAAAGAGTGACTGTGGTAATCTGTCTGTATGTACTACAGATGATGTGGATGGAAAAGCAAACTATTATAGTGTAATGTGGTAAGTAACATAGAGTATATATCATTGTAAGTTGTTGACCTGGTAGAAAGTACATTTGTAAAAATAAAGGTTTGCAAGCCCATGGAGTACCTACAGTGATACTACCAGCAAAAAGTACGGGTACATGATCTTCCAGTTCTTTCTTTAATTTGTTGCAAAGAAAGTGCAAGCATACCATGAATCTGAAACAGACCTGCACCCTTCAAGGCAACTGTTGTGTTCAGTGTAATACAGACCTGAAAACCTTACTAAAGTAATAGACTGTACAGGAATATATCCAATACACAATCTGGTTTATTGATTCATTTAGACGATTGATACTATTTGAGTGTATGGCAGCCAGAAGTCAAACCCTGCTCTGTACATACAAAAGAAGTTTGCATCTTTGTTCTCATCAGGTCTACTGTATGATAGCCTTTACAGGTCTACAGTGGCCTATGTCAAGTATCTTCTTTTTTTTTGTTTTTTTTTTTTGGTCTCTTTGTTGTTCAGGTGTAAACGATCAAAGAAGAAACACAAGAAATGGGAAGGAGATGGTGAGCTTAAGTTACACAGTATTAAACTTTTCTAACCATCTTAGAAACTATGTTACAGCGACATGAAATTACTGTTGCATATAGTACACATGTTATCCTATAAAACCGAGTCTTCCTCGTATGTCTGTAGCCATCAAAGTATTTATGAAAGAATTACAAATATGTCTGTCTATCTAGTGGATACACAGCCGCCCTCCATCTCTTCCTTGTCTCATTTTTCAGCATGCCTTTAATCCAATAGTCCCTTCGACAGTCAATAAATACATTACTACAAAGTCATGGCCAGTGAATAGATATTGCACCAGTGTTGATCTGCTTGAAACCTACTTTTTCCTACAGTTATTCATTTCCATTAAGTTTTTATTCAGTTATCTGAAATTTTTCTTGAATTGTAAATAGAGCAAGGTAACATGTCATTACTTGTATTTTCTCTTGCAGCGATCATGATTGCCAGAGGAAAGTCAGTCTCATTGCTAGATATGGATGGAAAAGAGTAAGTGATGAGAAAAGGATGGAAAATAGATAAATTAAAACCTATGGATCAAGTGAATTTAATGCAAGTCTACTTAAAGTATTTATATATTTATATGTGTGTAGTAATGGTCAGAGATAGGGCTGGGAATTGCTGTGAATTTGATAAAGCTGTCATACGTAGGTATACAGCACGGCATTACCGGCTGAATATGGCACTTTCTAAGGATTCCATTTCATCAACAGAACAAGTGTGCATTCTCATATTCTTCAGAGTCACCAGTCTGTGCTATTATAAAGTTGAAATCCTACAGATAAAGGTGTGAATATATTGATCTTACACACATGTCATTCCAAACAAAGTTCAAATTTGTAATCATTTCAATGTACTGTTTACTAAAGTTTTCATTGATTCCTAAAATTCTGAATCTAGCAATTTCTGTCCATTATGACCAAAATGTATCATAAACATAGCACCATACATCATAGGTGGTGTGGAGGCACCTTACTAATGTACCATGTACACCAGGCTACATATTAATAGGGCCACTGATTTTCCACAAAAAGTAGAAGCAAAATCTGTCTTAAACTTTTTGCTCCCCTTTTTCTTTCTGTGTTCAAGCAACCCGTTGAATTTTGCCGCATGTTTGAGGGTCTATACAAATTGGGAGTAGTAAATTGCACATGTAGTTGCTGTATATAGTACTGTAGATGCAATACAGCATTCTCATACAATGAGTTCATCCAGCAGTTGTGCTGTTTTTCTTTTGATAAAGGAATCGGGTAGTAATTTTGGAACTTGGTAGTACATGTTGGGCAGGTACCTGGGCTATCTGAAAACACTACTGTTTGGTCTTTCTTTTATTCCCTTTTGTTTTGTGATATTAGGATTGGGAAAAGTTCAGGATACAAAGGGTCAGAAATACAGAACATGGAAGAAGGACAGACTCTTTTCATAGGGGGAAAAGAAATTGAGGTAAGCTCTGCCAACATTGTACCTTCGCATTGACTGCACAGGTACTGCCAAAATGCAAGTTTACCGTTCACAGTGCAGCCATTTATAAGTTACTTTTATTATATCATACTGCATATGCATTTATGATGCCATAGTCTGCACTCCTGGAAAAATTCATAAAGAAGCTCAAGAATTAATAGAAATCCCAGTTTTCCTGATTAGTATTCTAATTTGATTAGAAAGGAGAAGAAATCGATAAAGAGTGGGTGAAGGGGGCATGGCAGGGACAAGCAGTCCTGTGTTTCTTTTGTCTTTCCAGAGACTAACTTTAAACAACAATGTTATTTTTGTTTTATTTGCCCAATTCCTGTGCTTTCATTGGTCGCTATCATTCGTAATAAAGCTCATAACCTTTTTCATACTGGGTAGGTCATGGGCAGGATATCCAGTGATGATTTCAGAGCTGGTAAGTGCTTCCAGAGTGCCCTAACAACTCAATTGACTTCCTCAAAGACCACACACCCATCTCCATCTCTGAAAGGATTCACCAATCCTAAGAAGGATAAAACCAAGGTAAGATGATACCATTTGCTTTTAATGTTCAATTACGCATTTGATGCATTAAATAAACTTTGAGATACCAACATGAAGAAATTGACACATCTCATCTTGTCGATGCCGAAAGATAGTCGACAATTCAGTGTCTCTCAGAAGTGTTGGCAATTTTGCAGAGTCTAAATTTATGGTTTAAAAGTTTGGACAAATGTACAATGGGTCCACCTATGTTTATGCAACATGATTTTGTTCACATTTTTGTATGATGCTACCCATTATGGACCTTAGCCAGACTACACTGTGGAAAGTAGACAGAACAATGGTTGAATTACTCGGTGAAATTTCTAAAATGTGTTCATATTTTATGAATAAATCAAATTTTTGGGAAAGAATGCACTTATTTTTTATTACATTTTAATGAGAACAAAAACATATTCCAAAACAGCAAAACTGCTAAAGAAGTTTTGCGTTCTCTCTTCTTTGGTGCCAGGGTTGTGGATCTTTTTTATTTTTAGAGCAAAATTATGATTTCAATCAGTGATTCATATCAAATAAATCAATTTAAATCAAAATCAAATTAAATCATGATTTTTTAAATAAAAATCATGATTTTAGTCAGCTTGATTTAAATCAAACAACCCTGTTTGGTGCACTACAAACATTTGGCCATTTTCCAGCAAATTGGGTTCTGTATCAAACCAATTTAAGCCTCTCAGTGTGTGTGTGTTTACTTCAAAATAAAGGAAACTTGGTGACCCCATTTATAGACACTAAACCTGACCAACCTGTGGAAGAACGGAGAGAGAGACCAAATGTAGTGACATGCTGTGTAGCGCATGCATGCTTCCTAATTTAAGAAACAAAATATTATGTTTTAGTTTCGTTTCCAGCTGAAAATCTGAAATTTTCTGAACAGCACAGCAAGTCTTGTCCTAGTTTTCAATGGATGACTGAGAACTGATAGTTTTACTAAAATTTCAACATTTTTTTATTACGTTACTTTCCTTTTGTTCAGGGAACTGAGATCGCATCAAAGGTGGTTCCCACGCTAATGACGAAACCTCTGTTTGACCCACATTTGCCAAATGCCATTGTCTTGCCAAGACCATCATCTTCCCACCAGTGGCAGAATAACAACGGTCAGGCAAACGTTGTGGATGTCGTCGTCGACCCGTATCTCGTCGGTAAACTCCGTCCACACCAAAGGGAGGGCGTGACATTTCTCTATGAATGCACAATGGGAATGAGAGGGTTTTCAGGGAACGGCGCAATCTTGGCGTAAGTTTGTCATTAGATATCTAATGTTGGAAACCCTGCATTGTGTTATGTATGTCATTGTTATTGAGAGCAAGAGATACACAGAGATAGTAGAAGATGATTCAGTGCGCATGGTCAGGTAGTCAGATAAATCAGTTAAAAGTGTACCACTGATGGTGAAGAGATGCTGTAACGCAACTGCTGTGTTTCCTTAGTATCGTAACTTGGAAATGTATGTTGGAATAAACAGTAGTTTTCTTTTCTGCCCTTCATGTCTGTTGAGACATTAGAGACTGCTGATCTTAAATTAGTTTTTCATCTCTTGTTCTTGCCATCTTGCTACAGTTGCTGTCATTTCTCGTAATGGTATTAATGGCAGTAACAGCCTTTAATTTTAATGTTTCTGTGTTTACTTTCAGAGATGACATGGGACTAGGAAAAACATTACAGTGTATTACCTTGATCTGGTTAGTAAAATATCTTGAGTTTCTATCTACTTGTCATTTATAATGTTTGTACAGTATAGTCTTGCTAAGACCCTTGTTATGTAATATCACATGCACAGTGCTTCTTTTGTACAGAGGTGATTGCGCCTTCTGCCCTGCCTCTTTGATTTCTCCTTCACACTGGGGTCTTGCACATTTGTTCCAAGCTATCATAACTTTTTCTTTATTTTATGGCAGTTTTGGTTCAAAAAAGTGAAGAAACCAATCAGATTTGATCATGTAGTTCACACACTAATTTTTCATGTTTATTCATGATTTCTTTGGGGAGAGCAACCAATCAGGGTGAAGAGTGAACAAGCACTTGGCTTTGACTGTATCTGTGCTCCGTACACAAGTGACTGTGTTATACAAATAAAAATTGAGTGTTTTGCACATGGTTACGCCCCATATTTTACAAAATGTTTGTATCAAACAGATCCTTGGATATGCGTAACTTTGTTGTATTTGGTGTCGAGCTCTTGTGTAAACAGTTAGAACAGGGTGCTGTTAGAATAGCAGCCTGATGGGTCTGTTAAAAGCATTGTGTGTGGAAACACGAAAGTGAATGAAAATTACAAACATCTTGACCAAGACTATGTACAGTACTGACATTTTGTACTGAATCAAATTATCGCAATACATTGCCCTTTGTGGTGCTTGGTATAGTGTAATGTATTTTATCTCATATCACTGCATTGTATTTTACTGTATCTCATTGGGTTTACTTGTATCATATCTTATTACATTTATCCTGTTTGATTTTTTTTATATAACCATAATTCTGAGAGTTTGGAGGTTGGGTTTTTTCTACTTTCTACTGTTAAGAGACACATCTTCAGAGAACATCCTTTGGCTGTGCTATGATTGATGATAGCATCCTTTTTCTATGCGATGATGACATACTTTGGCTATGCTATGATTGATGATAGCATCCTTTTTCTATGCAATGATGACATACTTTGGCTATGCTATGATTGACAATAGCATCCTTTGTCTATGCTATGATGACATACTTTGGCTATGCTATGATTGATGATAGCATCCTTTGTCTATGCTATGATTGATGATAACATCCTTTGTCTATGCCATGATGATGGCATCCTTTGGCTATGCTATAATTGATGATTGCATCTTTTGGCTCTGCGACAATTGATGGTTCCTTTAATTCACAAAGAAACAATTTCTCCATTATGTGCAGAAAAGTTTTTGATTCATGAAAATTTTATGCTCCTCTGTACATATCAGATGCATCATAGAGTAGAAATTTGAAATTTTACAAATTACAGTCTTTTTGTAAAATGTGACCAGACATTGTGGTGGATGTTCCAAACAACTAGTTTTCATATTCTTTGTGTATAGTACGAAATGGTGAATACATTTTGAATGTATGTTGCAATTCAACATTCATGTGAAACATTTAACATTACCATACTGTGCCTGAAACATTTTCAAAATTCGTGCTCAACCTCTCTGACAGAAACATGTGTGATATAGAGATTATTGCACTGGCTAAAGGGCTGAAATTTATTGCCACGCCGGTAAAACCGAAATGTAGCGAGATTCTCAAGTCCATTAAAGACCTAAAGAGAAAAATGAGAATTCGCTTCATCATGCATGATAAAAAGCAAACAGGCCATAGCAAATTTCGGCTTCCATCTACATGGTCACCTCAAATGACTTTCAGCAAAAATCTAGAGGACTATCTAGAAGCAACACAGGCAGATATAGCTAGTGTTCCTGTCTGAAATGTCCAAAGCAATGTTAACACGTCAGAATTGTTTGCATTAAACGCATTGAAAAATGATCACTCTGTCGTTATTAAACCATTTGATAAAGGTAGAGGCATTGCTACACTGAATCACGCTGACTATCAAGCCAAAGTTGAAAGGCATTTGTCTAGTCACCACTACGAAAAGTTAGATAGTGATATGACATCGGAAACTAAAAGGTTAGTCCAAGAGACACTACTAGACATGTTCTCTAAATATGAGATTGATAAAAGCACCTTGGAGTACCTATCCCCGTTCAACCACAAAACCCACCTACCAGTAATATACGTGCTACCAAAAGTACACAAGACCCCTCCGGCTAATTCAAAATTTGCTGGTAGGCCTATAATCAATGGCAACGAGTCACCCACGGAGAAAATCTCTGAATTCGTGGACTTTTTCTTGCTTCCTCTTGTAACAAAACAAGAAACGTACGTGAAAGACACAAACCACATTTTAAAAGTTCTGGAAGCAACTGAGCTACCAAAAGCAGTACTCCTTGCAACTCTCGATGTCGTCTCCATGTACACCAACACTCCCCAAGAGGAAGCACTTGATATGTGTGAAGAAGTCTATACAAAGGCAGATAAAAGCCTATATGAAATTAATAAAATTTCTCCCACCTCCATGCACAAACTAATTGAACTCATCCTCAAAAGGAATTGCTTTGAGTTTAATAAAAAGTTTTACCGCCAAAAAATTGGCTGCGCCATGGGTAGTCAAGCTTCACCAGAAATCAGTGATATATTTATGCACAAAATCAAGAAACAAATTATCCCAACGTATCCTAAAATGGCTTGGTTACAGAGACGACATCCTTTTGCTGTATGATGGCACAGCCACAGAGCTCAAGAAACTAGTGGTGAGGATGAATGAAATTCATCATCTCCTCAAGTTCACAGTAGAAATCTCTAACTCTGAGGTCACCTACCTAGATCTGAGAATCTTCAAAGGTCCTAAGTTTCACTCTACTGGTTTCTTAGATACGAAAATCTACACCAAACCTACTGAAACTTATCAATACCTCGATAGAAACTCTGCACATACACTTGCCACCTTTAAAGGCTTTATTAAAGGAGAAGTGCTGCGTTATGTGCGTCTCTGTAACAATGAGACCGACTTCATCTATAAAAGAGATGGATTTAAAGAGAAACTTCTACTGCAAAACTATGGGGAAGAAGAATTGCGACGGCCACTAGAGGCATTTCTTTTGAAAACCGTGAGCACTATCTTACCACCAAACCCAAAGAAAGGGAACCACCTCTAGTCTTCAAACTGACGTATACACTCCATATCAAAACCCAGCAGGTCATTCGGAAACACTGGTATTTAATATCAGAGCATCTGATTTTATCCAAGCTGTTTCCGAACGAACCGATTCTTGCCTATAAAAGGGCCCCAAATCTAAAAGATCTACTTGTCAAATCAAGGTTTCAAAGTAATGAAGAATCGTTCGACAGTCAGGACTCGCACGAAGATCTACTGAGTGCGCTCATAGCTGCACTCTGAGCTTATACTCATTTACGTGCACTAAAGAACACGCATTCCTAAAATAAAATTTTACGACACTTATGTCTAAAATATAAAATATTAAAAGGCTTTCTACTGATGACGTTCCTCCATATTGAGTATGAGAGCAGAGACCGGTCTAGTTGGTCATAAGGACCACTACTCTGTCATATCACTGTTTGAAAGTATGTCATTTCTACTACTTAAAAGTATGTCATTTCAAAATGCTGGAAATGTTTCACCAAGGGTACATGCAACAAGTTCATGTTACACCCAGGTGTTTCCCCTAAAGAATTTCCCTTCGGGATCTGCGTCGCTCGTTGCGTTAGATAGTGTTCAACCGCCCACCGCCATCTTTCATTTTTTCAGTTTAAATGTGTGTATATTGTCTTTGAAGGACACTCTATCAACAAGGACCATATGGAGGAAAACCAGTAGTTAGGCGGATATTAATCGTCACTCCTGGCAGTCTAGTCAAGGTAATGTCAAATCAGTCTTTCCTCTACGAAAGTATCCATCGAGTCAAAATAATGAATTATAAGAAAAATTGACTTGCTATAAATTTCTGCAGCATGTAACTCTGCATGCTTTCAGGTAGCATCAATTGTTGGAACAAATAAGTGTTTTTATTGATTCCTAAAACTCAGAATCGGTCAATTTTCTTCTCATGCTCGTACCCGACCAAAATGGCGGCTTTATTGTTAACATTGGTATTTCCACAGTACTACATCACATTTGTGTGGAGGAATCTACACTACATACACTTTTCTATACCCTTTCCTTATGAATAGGACCACATATTCTCCTTGAGAAAAAGAAGAAAATTCCATTTTGAGCTGTCTGCTGGGCTTGCCAAGGTGACATTTGGCAATCTGACACAATGTGGTTCCACAGAGGTTGTGTCGTTTTTCACTTTATGAAGGAATTGGGTAGTAATGTTGGATTCCTGTGATAAAATGCCATTCGGGTACCCGGGGTACCTGTGCAAACACTAGTATAAATAAAACCCTCTTTAGGCTAACGTTCATCAGTGCATCGAATTAATAGGTGACTGCATCAAAATCACTTCATACTGACTTAGTGGAAACATTGAGTCTAAAGTTGACTCCTTGCTTAAGTGCATAAGAGATTTAAATTCAGTTAACCTGTGTAAGGTCATGGGAATTCCTTCTTAACTACATGCTTTGACAATTTTCAGCAAATTATGCAGTATAATGTCTTTATCAGTTCTTACAATATGTCATCAACGGTAGTTTTAATTGCCCTGCTGAGCAGATGTCATCAGCCAGTAGTTTACTTCTTAATTTGTTCTTTTGTCTTAATTTTCTTTTATTATTAATAAAGGCTTTCTTTCAAGTAGATTTGGAGACAGTAATTGTCTTGAAACAAAAAGAATGTAGTCGTAACTTGCCATTCAGTCATGTCTTTGTTTTAAATTTTGATTAGTTATTCAAATGTAAACAAATTTCAGGAATCCAAACAGTTTCCTCCAGTTTGCTGATAGGTAACCTACAATCACCCTTGAAGTCAGATGAATTTTCTCCTATAAAGAAATTTAGTCATTTCAATTGAACTTTTCATAATTACCAGTCCAGATACTCTATAAAAGGAATCAAAAGGTGATAAAAGGAAGAAAGGAATGTCAAAAACATGGACTACCTGTCAGCACTGAGTTCAGGGGATTATATACTTTTGTTCATTTTTTCTTGTTTTTGTTGAAATGCATGATCTAAAGCTTCGCTTGATATCGTGTACTCCTCCTTCAAGATGTATTTCTCTTTTCTCTAGAACTGGTGTAGAGAATTCAACAAGTGGCTTGGCAAGGAGCGTATCAATGTCTTTGGTGTTGCTAGTGACAAAAAAGTTAAAGTGAGTGTAAAAAAATTTACAACATAAAAAACATCTAATACCTCAATCAAATTAGTTCACTGTGAGTATTCTTTCAGTTTTAATAGGCAAATATGCTGTTGTTAACTTAAAATTTACATACTTGAATGATACAAAGAAAAGATGTTGATATGACATATATTTAATAGTTCAACATAAAATGGCTGAAATAGTTTAAGTTGTCGAAAGGAATTATATTATGGAGAAAAAATCATTGCTTTGATATTGCAATCACTAAATTTTGAGGCTGGCTTAAAGACCTTAGTGAGTGTGAAATGTTGAAATAAATCACTAAAAGAAGAAATGATGAATGTATGTAAATCTCATACAGTCAAAAAATGAATAGAAATTGGTCACCTCATGGTACTCACATTTTTATTGAAAACTTTTTTTTTGTACAGGATTGAAATGAGGTTTATCTTGTTACTCAATTGCTGGGGACCCTTTTGTTTAAGTTTATGAAAGCTTTATTCTCTTAAAATTAAGTGTTTCTTTATGTCGACTCCAGGAATTCATGGTCTCTCCAATCTATCCTGTGATGGTAATCAGCTATGAGATGTTGGTCAGGTACGCAGATGACATCGGCAAGATCAAATTTGATCTGATGGTTTGTGACGAGGCCCATCGATTGAAAAATAATACCATCAAGACAACATCTGTGAGTTTATTTAACTGTCACACCTGGCTTGGGGTGATTACATTTGAATGTAATCAATAATGATTACCCCAAGCCTGCATCATACAGCATCATATGCAGTCATTGCTGTAATATGTGTATAGATTTTAGAAGCAATGTACAACAGGGTGTACACAAAGTAGAAGACCAAGGGACAAAATAATCCAGTTCATATTGTAATTTGTGGCATTGAAAATTTACAAAAAAGTGTTTGTTTCTTGCATGAGTGAATTTTATTGCAAGTAAAGGATTGTTTGAACTGCCTATGACACATATTTGTGTGAGTTGAGTTTTCGACTTATTGGCACTGCAGTGTTTGTTTAGTATTTGCTAATCAAGATGGGGTAAGTGCTAAGCAATTCAAACATTGCCCAGTAAAAGCTGCTGATTTAATTTGTTCACTCTCTTTCATCCCTTGAACAAACATATCAGTGGAGAACTGCTTTGCATCACTCTTCTTCCGCCATACCTTCATGCATACAATGAATTTAAAGAATAATACCAATTTTATAGCGATATAACCTGAGATAATTTATAGTAGGTAGTAATAAGGATATTGAAGATGTTGAGATGATATCTAAGAAATAAATTGAGACCATATTGCTTCAGAATATTTGTCATCTGTTGTTGATTGCTTAGTTAAATTTGAGCCAGAATTACTTGTAGCTGGTAGTTCATTTTGATGATTGTTTGTGTCCAGTTATTTACCTGTTGGTAAAGAAATTCATGAAATTATTCTGTCCTTCATGGGTACTGTACATTGCCGTCCTATGAGTTCTCTCTGCAATTTAACATATTTTGCAACCTTCAGTATTGGCATGACATTAGTTCAGACCATCCCAAAAGTCCTGTCACAGATGGCCGATACTTAGTAATGATCATGCAAGGCATTTTCCCCTAAAAGCCATACCCACTTACCACTACCACTTAATTAGAGTACTGCTTTGACAAACTACTTCCACTTTTTTCTTTTCTTCTCTTCTTCTTGTTTTTGTTTTTTGTGTTTTCTGTTTCCTTTAAGGTCGCTAAACTTATAACTGTTTTTTGTAGCGTTCTGTTCATTCCACTGCATTGTACGACTGCATCTTTCTTCTTAATATGCCTGTATGTATATATGTATGAATGAACGAAATACATGAAACAAATGAAACGAAAACTTATGCCACAAAAATTTTGAAACTGTAATGATTTTGCAGTAAAGAGCATTTCATACAGGCTACCTCATGCATTTTCATAATTAAGGCATGAAGACCTAAAAGTCGCAAAATGTCTTTGTTTGCTCGTTTCCATGCGGCTTTGTTGTCACAGTGTTTAAAAATTTTAGCGGTTTTGAAGGATGTTTATAAGAACACAAAGACTGAGAATAGATTGAGAGTCGTTGATCTATTGTTTCATTGTTATGAAAAAAAATTTTTATGAAAATATTTTGAATATTGCCTGCCAAGTGGCTGAATTTTTTTTTGTACTGTACAGACTTACTTTGACTTATTGACCTGAAAGTAAGACAGTCAGTCTTAATGCAGATGAGCAATTTGCATTAATCATGAAATCCTCCCTGTATTAATGATAATCAAACAACTACATTCTTTATAAAATATGTAAATCAGTTTCTGTGTCAAAGTAACTTCTCAGAATCCTGAAGCTATCTGTGGTAGACAGGTAATGTATTCTGTTGCTTAGTTGTCTCAGTGAGAATAGCAGTAATTTAAAACAGCTGAGAGTTTGGAAAATATGTGCATTTTTTTCAGCATTACTGTTTTTATTTTGTTCCCACCGCATGACGTGATAACAATTTTAAGAACAAGTCAGATTGGTTTTATAATAGATTTTTTAATTTGTTGATATTAAAATCATCTTCTTTATTCAGCTTTTGATGAGTCTCAACATAAAGAAGAGAATTCTACTGACAGGAACACCAATACAGGTAAATAAGAAATAAAAATTAGAGATAACAATATAGACTTGCTTTCACTGTGGAGTAGCTGAGATTTGTTAGTTCCAATATAAGTACGTTGACTGCAGATTTTTCTGGGTGAGCTATTGTAACAATCAGAATGGTAATTGCTGTGTCTCTAACTTACTTCTTTACCAATGCAAATATTGAGATTAATTAAGAAGCCAGCATTGATTGTAAGAATTGGAAAAACAATTGGTTGTGTCATTCCTTTCAGAATTCACAAAACTTTTGCTTTTTTTTTTTATCTTACACTTTTAGAACGACTTACAAGAGTTTTACTCTCTGGCAGATTTTTGCAATCCATCCATTTTAGGTTTGTATTAGTACTTCCATTCTTTTTGAAAAGTTACAAACAAACGATAGTGCAGTACCTTATTTGATAGTTAAACTCGTAAGAACTGGATAACATTCATTTTGCTGTAAACTACTATCAACTGTGTGCTATAATTTGCCTTCACCATGTCACCACTTCTCTCGTAGCAAGATGGCAGCCTTTATCTCAGGTAGAGTATTGTTTTTTTTAATCATACTCATTCAACAGTTATTACAAACACATACACTCACGTAATCAATATTCCATCAATCAATAGCCTGATCAATTGATCTGTAGCCAATCAATTAGTCTGAAAACAATCAATGATGGCTAAGAAATTTTAATCTCTTCCCCATGTCATGTCATTCAGGTACCAGCACCTCCTTCCATCGACTTTACGAAGAGCCTGTTCTCAGGTCCCAGCAACGCGATGCTACGGAAGAAGAGAAGAAGATTGGAGAGACAAGAGCGAGTGAGGTAATAGCAGGAGGACTGATGAGAGGCAGGCCCCTGTTGACAATTAAATTACTAATAAATATCTGTTGCAACTTCCTTGATGTCTAGTTGCTTATCTCCTGATGGCTCCCAGAGTATCATTGTAAAGTATGGCCAGTAAGTTCTTGCAAACAAATCGACATGGGACAGCTGGTCATTCAAAAATAAGGAAGACGAGGCAGGTGTAAACCATGTGAAATTCCTGGAAGCATATGTCACATGCACACTTAGCACAGCAATTTTGAATTTTTAATACAAATGTGACATTTGTGTTAGTCAACATGGAATAACTTTTGCATTTATTTGCTCTGTTTTGGGTTCAGGATTTTTCATTGAGATTGTGAGAGCCAGTTGACTATTGTGTTACTGGGGGTAATTTTGACCCCCTGTGAGGTGTCCAGTGTGTTATGAGCAGATATGTTAAATTTTCTGATATGGTCACTGTTGAGAAGGAATCATTAAGATATTTCTCTTTACTTCTTCTCTGCCTTCCTAGTGGTATTCACTCACTCACCCTCTTTCCTCCAGCAAGTTCCACCTAAGTGAAAATGTACCTTTAGGAAAGTAATTTTTGACAATTTTTTTTTGCAATTTAAGTGTGCTGAAAGATTGTGCCCAATATTGCAATGCTGTGGAGAGTGGTTTAACTGTTATTTTGTTGTGTATTGTTTAAATGGTAATAATATTGTTAATTGGTTTCCAACTTTCCAAAGTGTGACAGTTCATCTAATGTATGGCACCTTTATTTGCAGCTTTTGTTTCTTTCATAAACAACATTAGATGTCTGTTTACTTCGTGTTTGCTGGATCCTGATACACACAACTAATGAGAATATAGATGCTACACATAATTTATTGTGCTGTATCTAAGGGACAAACTTTGTTACATGGTTGAGAGAGATGAATTAACTTCAGAGTATTCATTATACTTTTAATACAATGTTGTGGCCTATGATTGATATCTAATAGTAGTCTATAAGATACCGGTAATAATCCCTCTATATTTTCACTTTGTCTTTTGTTCTCTATGGACACACCAGAATGAGTTCGATTGACTCGACTAGTTCTTTAGACTTCACTTCTGAATTTTGTTCCCCTTTTCCCCTTACAGCTCTCCAGAATTACTAGTTTGTTTGTCCTCAGAAGAACTCAAGAAATCAACAACAGATATTTACCACCAAAAGGTATGATACAATCTCATTGGTACCTTGTATTCTCCATAATATCATATAGTCAGGGGTGCATTCAGGATTCTTGTTTGGGGTGGGGGGTGTGCACTAGAGTTACCCATTCTTGGAGATTGTTGTCCATCTGAAGTGGTGTCTAAGTGGTGTCCTTAAGACAGTGTACAACTTTCTGTATACATCAAAATGTAAAGAGGAAAGCAACAGTGAGATCTCTGTCAAAGAATGTTAAGGAACAAAATCATGGTGCGCCATCTGTATTGAAAAGTTCAGGAATATTTCTGTCTTGGAAAGTTTGCTGGCAGCATGTACACCCATGGCGTGCACCTCCTTTGGATCTGCCTTTATATGTAATTTATGATGAATCCAGTCATATGTATAAATGAATTGATGATATGTGAGGAATAATGCAGCACAATTTTCACTTTGTCCTGGTTTTTCCTGCGCTAAGTTTTGATTCTGAACAACTAAGACAACTAAGTTATTGTGTGATATTATTACTAAAAAATTACTGACACGCTAACCAAAGATAAGAGATCAATTTCACCATTGCAGACATAAAATAAATTGACCGAATCCTTGATACCCCATACCCCACCAGGCCATCTGTCAATTCTGAATAATGTTAAAATCACTTAATAAGTGTTGTGAGCTAGTATTGTTGGATCTCCCCCCCCCCCATCTCTGCTATGCTACCGAAATATCATGCTTTTTAGAGTTAGCCTAACAATTGTAATCATAGAGAATGCCCAGCCTAAATACCAGTACTATGTATAATGATCAGTCAAACACAAACTGATATGGTTCCATTTGTTTGAAAAGAACATACACCTTTGCCTACTATGTGAGGAGCCTAACACCCTAACAGCAACCTGATGTAGCCATTCCCCTATGGCTCAGTGATATCTGGCAGCAATGACTGCAGTTGCTAATGCTTCTATACTGGTATTTTATATTGTTAACAGACCATCACTTCTTCTTGAGGATCCCTACTTTTAAGAATTTGTTGACAATTCAGAAGCAGAGACATGTCAGCAAAATGGCCCACCTTGTATCCTGCAAAGGGATCAGCAAGACTTACAGTCACACTGAAAACAAAATCAAAAATGACTTCATCAACAATATACCTCAAATATTAACATCCCAATAGATGACGTTTACCCAAAACACTCTTCCAACCTTTGAAATAATGATACTACAATGTATTCATTGGTTGAATATGCAAAGTAAACATTACACTTCTTTAGTAAAAACATGATACACTGTGGTCCTTCATCACAACATTAACCACACATGGCTGCAAGATATGGAAAATAGTAGCACCTAAACATATTTCAATCTTTTGTTCACTTTAATTTCTCCATTCCTTTAGTGGAAACTGTAATATTCTGCAGACCCACACAGCTTCAAATCAATCTGTACAAAACTATGCTTTCCTCACGACTGGTTCGTCGCTGCCTCTCTCGAGGGGTGTCTGGGGACACGACAGCTCCCCATCTTGTCTGCATCGGTGCCCTGAAGAAACTCTGCAACCATCCTGCCTTGCTCTACCAATCCAGCAAAGATGCTTTGAAAGGAGAAGATGGAGAAGAGCACACCAGAGACAAATATTGTGAACTTGAAGAAGAGGTAAAGGAGAAATACTCTAAATTGCTAGAGATGGGTGGAATTGATTCTATATAGTGATGTAGGGGGGGGGGGAAGCAAGAAGGGGTAGGAAGGGAGGTTGGAGGGGTCAGATGTAAAAAATCATTGCCAGCAGTTACCTGTAGAAATCCTGGTGTATTCCTCTGAGAATAACTTTTACCTGCCTTTGTATTTATAATCTGAAAGATAAATTGCCCCAATCTATGCAAATTTACTTAAATGTTTTTGGTTGTTCTCCCTCAATACTTTACATCTGAAAGGGAATTACCAGGTACGACAATTGTCGATATAAACTACAACTGCAGGTTTTATTCAACTTCAGGGTTCTCACATACTCATACAATGGTATATATCACTCTAGTATGTAGTGTACCATTTCTAATAGACTATAGCACATCAGGTCAGTACCCACCAACCAGTACTAAATTACAAATGTGCATACATAGGGCTTATGGCCCATGGCTTCTAAATATGCATCACATCGGGGAGCCACTCCCAGGAGAATGTGGCACCTATGGGTACCACAAGCTGGCTATAAGTACAGGTCATTCATGGACCAATGTTTACACCTTTGTAGAGGATAATGCTGGAAGTTAAAATGTCTTTTGAAAAGACATATTAATTGCAGATGGTGACATTATTTTAGCCTGTAATCCTCAGATTACAAGCCAAGGACTTAACCACTAAACCACCACACCGTCCAACTACACTGCAAGCAGCATATACCAGAATGATATCCACATATTGACAGGGAATGTTTGTGTACTCCCTCCATTCATTTGCATAGGAATTCTGCAAAATGGAGAAACGTCTGGAAGAATCATGATAGAACAATATGTTTTGTGCTGTGTTGCCATATATTGAAGTACACAGACTCAAAACGTGTGTCTTTGTGAAATCTTTTTTTTAAGGAATCTCTCTTCAGTGGTCTGCATCATCTTTTTCCTCTGGCGTATGAGGCTTGTGTCCAGTCTTCCTCTGACTCTGGAAAGCTTGCAGTTCTGTCCACTATGTTGAGGGCGCTTCATTCTTCAACAACGTATGAGAGAATTGTGCTGGTGTCAAACTATACACAGGTAGGATTTGTGACCTGCAATAGGAATGGCCATGTACACCAGACTTTTTTTTAAGAGGTTTGTTTTTGTATCCAGGAAATGCAATAATCAGCATGAAAATCGGTTTAAATTATTACTTTGTGTTTGTTTATATCTTTTGTTATCCTTTCACAATAGATAAATATTTTCAACATTTTCAAAGTGATACATTTTAATTTGACTGCTGAAATTATGTCGTCTTGGCTTCCCAGTATTTTATATTTTGGTAGATATTGGTAAATATTTTAATGCTCAGACAAAACTCACATTTCTGAGATAAACTGTGTTGCAGGTTGTTGATGATCATCTCTCAGCAATGGTTTCCCTTCCATAGATTCTATCAACAATAACGCTATTATGCTTTATATGTGATGATAAAATATATTACAATAACAATGCTATCACTTTAGATAGTCATCAAATGATCAGAGAAAAAAAATGTTATGTTATTCCCTCCTATTCTTTTCTAATAATTCTTAAAGAATATTGTCCCCTTTTACA
Organism: Stichopus chloronotus; assembly: GCA_021234535.1. Lineage (NCBI taxonomy): Eukaryota > Metazoa > Echinodermata > Holothuroidea > Aspidochirotida > Stichopodidae > Stichopus > Stichopus chloronotus. Next base: position 24,977,235 of record CM037837.1, on the reverse strand, counting down.
CCATTTACCCATTTGTGATATGATCACTTTATATTTTCACATATTTCAGACTCTTGATCTTCTTCAAAAGTTTTGTGAGTTGGAAGGTTACTGCATTAGTCGCTTGGACGGTTCTACCCCGACGGCAAAGAGACAACAGATTGTGGAAGGATTCAACTCAAAATATGCCATAGAAAGTGAGAATTATGCATATCAAGTAATGGAAGTCAGAACTGAAAATGTCTTGATTTGGACTTTTTTAATGAAGGGACTCTCATTTGATTATTTTTTCATAAATTTGCCATCAATCCACCACTCACTTGCATCACCCACCATATTGCATCGTAACCCACCACTTACTTGCATCACCCACCATATTGTATCATAACCCACCACTCACTTGCATCACCCACCATATTGCATCGTAAACCACCACTCACTTGCATCACCCATCATATTGCATCGTAACCCACCACTAACTTCTGTCACCCACTATACATGCATTTGTTCATCCATCTGCTGGTACCACTACCTCATCAGTACAACATTTGATCCCCTCACACACTACTTACCTACTCAACCCAAATTGAGAACACAGGACAGACACAGTTTTAGTTCATATTTAGTACACAAACATATTCTGCTGCAGTTTCCAACCGAATCAAGTGCATCCAATAGCCTATAATCACGAGTTTAAGTAATCCCTTGAGAGTCTATTTTCCCACCACATGGTTAGCACTGATAGAACACTGTGAAATTGCAATTGCCTTTTTTACATGATTATATAGAAATGTAAAAAGAAAATGATTTCATTAAGCCTTGCAATTTTCATGTTTTTATGATGTCTCATCTACTCTGTACAAGGTTGATCCTAAAGTATCTTTTCAAACTTGTTTATGAACATTATTATGGTTGATTTTTATAGCTGTGTTTTTATTGAGCTCCAAAGCTGGAGGTACGGGCTTGAATCTGATTGGTGCTTCCAGACTAATTCTTTATGACATAGATTGGAATCCAGCCAATGACATTCAGGTAGGCCGTGCTGATAGCTCTAAGTCTGTCCTTTTCTTTCTTCGAGTCTCAAAGAGAATGTTCCCTCTAGAGTAAATTTCGATTTTGTCTTTGTTTTCTTTTTCTACAAATGCTCATAATTTACATTCATTTTGCCTGCAGTAATGATGTTACATGAATGTCTATTGAACATGAATTTTATCTTAAAGGCATACACATATACTGTGAAGCTTCATGAGTTAGGTTTGACAGGGTGGAGTATCAACCTTGTCTATTTTCGCCTGTATGTCGAAATGTTGCCGAGTTTTGTCAGTATCCAGGTAGAATTATTGATTACATAATTTCTTTCTCATGTTGTAAAAAGATTCTGCCAATTAGCGGTAAACAATTTTAGGGAACAAATCTTTACATGTCATTAGTTGGACTGAAGATGTAACCTTGGTGACCACTCATAGATAGATTAATTACTATTAGTTCTTTGATTTGGTCTTTCATTTCTTATTTTCTTTCGTCACCTAGGCTATGGCCAGAGTATGGAGAGATGGACAGAAGAAAAAAGTTCATATTTACCGGCTCATTACTGCAGTAAGTATTTGAGAATATCTTAGCATCCAGAGGATAGGCAGTGGTGTAGCTTTCCATTCTAGCAAGTACTGCCTGAATCTTTTAAATTTGCTCCTGGGGTTTTGTATATCAATAGATATTTCAGAGTGTATTCCTAGTGAATTTGTCCATGTTTGGGATATGTTCACTGATGAGAATAAAAATGCTTCCCCTCATAGCAAACAAGAATTTGAAATCAAAACATCACTTTGGTGGTATAACAGATGAAACAAAATAAAAAATGGTATGAAAACAAATATGGTTACATGAATCTTCTTTTAATTAAAAAAGGCCATGGAAATGAAGTAAGGGAGAATATCACCTTATAGTATGAATATAATTTGTGCATGCATATCCAGTGTAACCAATGACAAAAATAGTGAGAATACTTTCTTTGTACATCAACATGCTACTGTAGATTATATGTATGGTATCCACAACTTCATGCAAATGTGAACTGAATTTAAATCATACCAGAGCAAATCCTCATTAAGACTTGAATGTTACGTCTTGTACGACATTACATTCTCTGACAGCATTACATTATCTGAAAGTGTTTCATTCTCTGACTAATGCAAACAAAACTGGCTGCAGGAGAAGTTTGAGTTACCAAGGTGACCTTGCTCTGTCACACAGGAAATGGGCTGTTCACCTGTCACCTCCTCCCTGCAGAAATGCGCACCTTAACCAACAGTATAGTATATGTTTACAAGTTCCTTCTCTCTGCTATCTAGGGAGTATAGTACGTAAAAGAGAACACACTTTCTCTACTCTCCTGCCATGTCAGATGTGATGAGTCATCACTTTCAGGTGCAATCATGCATGACATGATTGTTCTTGTCGGCTATGTGCTAGAACAATCAGGGGTTTGTACTTTGACTTCTCACGATTGATCTGTTGGGAACAACAGAAAAAGGAAATTTATTGCTAGCAGTCAGATGTTGCAGCAAAGTAAAATGTGGGCAAGGTGGTGAATGTTTGATATAAGTTGACCTCTTGTTTTAGAACACTGGCATACACTGAATATCTCTAAGTTCTCTAACTTTTCATTCTTTATTATAGGGCACAATTGAAGAGAAAGTATATCAGAGGCAAATAAGCAAGCAAGGGCTGAGTGGAGCTGTGGTAGATATGTCCAATAGGTCAGAGGTCAAATTTTCATTGGAGGAATTAAAGGTAGGTATGGCATATTACATATTTCCAATAAGCTGACAACATTCACTTTTTCAATGAGTGAATGCAAAATGGTTAATTGAAGAGACAAAATTACCTTCCACAGGTTGTGTGATGTCGGTAAAGACTTCTAGAGAGCTCATCCTGCCTTTATAACTGTCCATTGGCCCACCGATTTACCAGTTTCTATTGGTGAAGTGGTTCATATTTCCACATTCAGACATCCAAGTAATATAAGCCTCTTGCTCCACGTTCTTTGAGGTAATGACTCAGTGAACAAGCTGTATCTGTTACTAAAGTGATGTGAATAAATTAATCTGGCAAGGGCAGCTTGAGTCTGCAGTGTTTGCAAGGCTGAATTTTAGTTTTTAACCTTTCAAAAGTTTATTCTTTTTAAACAAAGAGTAACAGACAAGAGCTATATTTCAGTAGCTGTTGTTGAAGTGGATCAAATACACAGCATTCACAGTCCTGAGCAACAAAGAGAACTTACTACACAGCTTGATATCTTCTTCTCTCCCACAATCTTTTTGTGTTTTAAAGACTACAGGAGATTGTTCAAGGTTTTATTGTTGTTCTCTTCACACATTTCATAAAAATACTTTCCATTTCTCTCCCTTCTGTTTAGGATCTCTTCACCCTGCATGAAAATGCATCTTGTTTAACTCACGACATGTTAGACTGCCCATGCTCTGGTAATGGTCAGACAGAATGTAATGACAACAGCAATTCAAACCTACTGAGACCTTGTCAGCTTGGAAGACCTTCTGATGTCAACAAGAAATCTGTAAGCAAATCGTTCTCTGATAGTCAGCCTTGGCATCTCAAAAATGACATCAGAAAAAATTAAAATCCTGGTTCTGTAGCATGCAGCAGTTTGAGCATTCGAAGTGTTCCCCTTAACAATATTACTCAGCACTTCCTTTTGTTAAGAATTGGAATCTTAGGAAACTAAGCTATGTCTAGCTTTGAGAAATTTATACTGTCCAATAAATTCAATTTGGTAAAAAACTGTGAACGACACTCAAGCGATTGAAAGATCTGCAACTGTTTGCTGTTATTTTTGGAAAGGAAAAAGAATTAAACAAAACATCTGCATGTTTTAGTCTGGAAAGTTTGAATGTTGGAATGGCACAAATAGTATTTGCAATGGTAACCAAGTTCTGTAGAGCAGATCTAGAAGGCTGCCAAAATTTGAAGCAAATCTGAAGAATTAAGTGTTTCATTTTGATTAGAGAAAGTTTGCCCAAGGATTATATCTGCCTATTACAAAAAAAAACATGTTATGTATGCAACTTGCACTCTTTATAAGGTGGCCTTGGGGAAAGGATATACATACTCTCTTTTCAATCCTCTGTCAAAGAAGTATGTCCTAAATAAGTGATTGTAGCCATCTATCAATTATGGAGGGTTTTCAGGAAAGGGAGAGAAACTGCAAGGGTGACTACCTTCAACGTTCATGTTTAATAGAGATATTTGTTCGTAGTGTACTTAACTTGAGACAAATATATACACTCAGTGTTTTAGTAAAATAACCCATAATTACTGTGATTTTCTTGAATTTTCAACAGAAAAACATCTCAATGGCTGAACTACTCAAGTGGAAACATCACAAATATCCATTTCATCACCAATTTGAGGTATGTCCTCTAATAAGCAAACCAGAGGTTTGGAAGAAATCTGGTGTGTTCATCATGTAAAACATGAAGTAATGAAACTAGTTAAGCCACACATTAGCTCTCTCATCTAAAACAGCACCATCATTTCTGGACTTACAATCACACTTTAACAAATGCTTCAACCCCTGTTACAAAGCTCAATTTGCTATGTAAACAAAGTTAAACATACATAATCAAAACATTAGTGGTCAGTTTATCAGCTTGTAGTTTGAACACTGTGCTAATTGACATCTCTAGTGTCAGGTTAACACTGTGGTAAACATTTATTGAGTGGTTTAGGTCCTTTTAAGTGGTCATACTGTGGCATTATTTGTTAAGTTGATCTTCTACTTTCCCTTTTTGCTCTTACTCGTGAAATTGTGTGGAAAGAAAATGCATCAGATGTTGTCATTACATACTGATGCTACATATCAACAATGTAGGAGATGATTGTAGTTTGTTGAACAATTATGGATGACCTCATTAACATATATGCAAAACCAGACTTTAAGGCATAACATTTATTCCAAAGATGATTTAAGATGTGACAAATATTCAGGTTACTGTACTTCTGTAATTGTCATGCCAAACATCAAGTTGTAGTTGCATTCGATCTGCGGTAATGGCCAAATCATACAGTGTGATACGTCCAGAAAGTTTTAATTATTTCATCCACTGTAATCCCGCAACAATTTAGCCTCCAAAGTAACCCGCAAACAAGGAGTGTTGGGGTACTTTTGTGAACACTTTTCTCGAGTGAGTGTTTTTTTTCTTGATTAAAAACTTAACCTGCTGAGGCTGGATGTGGAGGTAGAAATAGTATTGCTGTTCTTTGTTTGCATTTTGAATTCTCCTCACAAAGGTCCATTTTTAATCAGATAAACATTTGTCAGATTTGCGGGAAAATGGGGAAATAAAACAGAATTGCAAAATTGGCTTCATTTTGTGTTAATGTTTTTATATGTTCTATGCTTTCCCTGTTACTTGAAGGTATCCTACAAGATGCAGCTTCCATGTATCTTCAAAATGTCAATATTTTGTTGCAGGTAGTTTAAGTTTGATATTTATTAAATTTCAATTTCCTTTTTGTAACTGCAGGATCCTCTCCTGTCTGCTGCCCTCAAAAACATCACGTTCATCTTTCAGAATGAAATTAATGCGCCGACTCCAGCAGAGACCAGTACCTGAAGTTTGTCATCCCTGGTGGATTCTACTGGCCTCGACATTTCTTCAGGGTCATACGCAACCTCATCACTTTGAGAGAGGAAATTGTTGACTGTTATATCTGTTGCTACGAAGTCAAGTCTGAGTCGGGCAAAAAAAAAAGTCATGGCAGTTACATTCAGTCATTGTGGACCCAGGGGAATGCAAAAGGTGAATGTGGTCCATGTTGGGTGTTTCACAGACACTGATAGCAGACTGAAATTCTGTATATATGCCTCAGGGTTAGCATGTTACACTCTGTGGTAGGGTTATGTCCTTTTTTCACAGCCATTTAGTTGCTGGTGTCAAGTACACGGCATAAAACTAACACAAATTGCGTTTACGCCGCTGTGCACCTGGGCAAATGATATAATAATGCTCTCCTGATGTGTTCACATAACAGATGCTCTAGCGACTTGAAGACCGTGACAGGCCAATTAAGATGAGTCTTGCCTGGCTATAAGATATTAAAATTAATCAGCTCTGAAGAGTAATTTGTGATATTTATATCTGCTGCAGGCGAGGTGATGCTCTCTTGAGCGTGATGGTTAGGATTCCTCCCAGCAAAAGAGACGGGATTACTTTGATATTCATTTGCTCCAGTGAATCTACAAAAAAAAGTTGTGAAACGAAACTCAAACAAGTATCTGACGGGTGCATTTTGTTTTTATTCTTATAACTCAGAATGCAAATAAATTAAACAAAGCATGTTTTCCACACAAAGTATACTATATTAAATGACCTTATTACAAATGTTTTCAGAAACATAACTAGAAAAGTGATGTTCAAAGGAGTAAAATGTAATGTCAAACTTACAAAAGGTCTTTCACAAAAATGTTTTTGTTGTTCCAAATGTAATGAAAACCAAAGAAGTGTTTCATTCACTCATGACCATGACATCAGTAGGGATCTCAGTATTAATCCATGGGCCACTTAAAGTCACCATACGCACTCTCTACTGTCAAGGTACCATAATTAGTTATTGTACCTTGTACGTAAATATCTATCATTTTCTTCTTAATTAATCAAGCTTTGCTTGGAGGAAATCAATTCAAGAAATGATTTCAACACCTTGCTTATTACTGAAGGCCGGTCTGTTCACAGTGAGTGCTCTCAGAATTCTTGTGACTGGGTAGAAACTAAGTTTCTTCCTTTAACGTATTTTCTGTCAATTTATGCTATCCAAAGCAAAAAACAAATAGCCTTTATCATTACTCTTCCATCTCTCTGTCCATTTGATACCGACCTGAAAAAAAAAAAACATCTATGCGACCTTCAGGAGACGTTTCACTTATTAGAGTGTTAATTACAGAAGATTCATTTAATTTTTTCAGCTAAAATCCTAGTGGACCCAGGTTCTGTGCTAGGTACAAAGTAATTTCTGTGTGAATAACAACAACAGGACTCTTCATGTAAAAAAAATTTCTTTGATGTTTTACTTATTTTCTGACAAAAAGGCCAGGGTAGCATAGCTAGTATAGCTTTTTATGACAGTAAGATGTATATCCTCTAGTGTACTCTTGAAAATGCTGTAATAATAAAAAAAATTGTGTTGTTGAAATGTGATACATTTTCAATGTACGCTTGCCTCCTGATGACCTGTGCATTTGCATGCCATATGACTGTGGGTAAATGGTCTGAAATTGTCAACATACCCAAATCAACTTGCTAAACTACCATCATTCTGGTGTCACTTATTAATGTATATCTTTTAAACTAAAAATGTGATATCTCAGAGACAAAAGCCTTGATATCAGGATGTGGTATTCACTTTTGTTTCTTTGGTTAGCTCTTAACTAATTACAAAGAATTGGTTGACAATTAAGTGATGTAAAAGGTACACCCCATTTAGTAAAATGAATCAAAAACATTTATTATTACACTCTTTTGATAAAAATACTATAGTGGGAAAAAAACTTGTCAGAACAAATCATAGTAAGCCTGGTCTATGGAATATCATGTATGCAGTATCACTCTGCCTTCATGTTTGAAAAAGTGAAACATCTTGAGCATTGAATGATGGTATAAAATGAAAGAAAAAAATATACAAAATTAGTACAGATCAATGCTTTCCTGGCATTATACAACTTTTTTTTTTTGCAAATTAACAAGATACAAAACAGCAAGGTTACATGACGCATCAAACAATAAACAGCTTCCAAAGTGCAGAAATTGAATAGAAACACACAAACATACAGGCTCACTGTGATACTACTTTACTATTGATTCAGTCTGCAATAACTTAAGGCCAAAAATAAAATACATTACCACTGGTGGGATTTCACTTTGGAAGTGACTTTCAAGTTACTATCCTTCTAATTGCCGATGGTAGCTATCAATCAGAAATAATATTCACACAATGTGACCAATTAAATAATTCCTGGTATGTTTGGTCCAGTGACATACCTAATAGGGCATCCAGGTGGGAGGCAGGGGGGGTCACAACATAGTGTAGACCATAATTCATCTCACTGTGTTTATGCAATACCACTCAACTGTTACTTCAAATGTTTGCACCATGTTAAATGTTCGGACCGTGGGTAGCTGCAGTTTGTAGACCATCAGAGACCTGGAAATATATGTTTCATAGGGAAGTAGTTTGTTGTAATGTCATAACACAACAATTTGCATGTTAATATGTAACTCCATGCATGAGTGTTACATATGAACAAAATACTGAAGTGTTCTTAGTTGTTACACATTCCTACATTTTGTCACAGGTGCTATGTAGTTTAGTGTAACTTTGGATCAATTTCAGAACTGGCCTCTAATATCATTGGTCAGGTACCCGAGTAACAGGTGCAAACTACTATGCATATGTAGTAATTGAGACCCAGCAAGAATCCAATAGCTCTTAATTGTAACAAGGGTAAAGAAAAGTACCGAGCATAAGGTCGGTAATATTCTTGTGTAAGCTATCACTGGGAATGTTTCAACGATCATGAAAGGTTTCCCTCTGTAAGATCAGAAATAACTTTGATAGCATAGGACACTCGGTGTGTACACATTCAATGCGCACTAATATAATAGGACAGCTACTAACAGCCCATTGTGAGAGCTAGTATCTAAAAAGCAATAACCTTTGACCTTTGGAGACCAATAAAAATTCCACCTCTAAGCCATTGCACAAGATTTTCCACCCCTGCCATCATTTTTTAGCGCCGGTTCCATAAATATCTTCATCTAAGACATAACTGAGTGTGACCGTTTAAGGATGTCCTTGGTTCTAATGTCATGCTCCTGAGCTAGGGGACTGTTCTCTTCTCCATAACAAGCTGTGTCTGGAGGATCAATTTCCATCCTCTTCATTTATATCTCTGTTCTTGAGATGATCTTTATCCTCACGCCCAGGGAGTACCATTTCCAGATTGGTGGATACCAACATCTTTCTTCCATTTTTTCCCATCTTCAAGCGATACAGCAGTGATCTTGCCCTGGCTGAGCATTATTTGAGAGTGGTTCCCTAGTTATTGCTTGCAGGGTTTTGTGGAGTAACACTTTCTGTCCGACCCTGACGTGAAGTGCAAATTGTCTCCTCTTGCTCAGTTTCTGATAGTTTTCTTTCTTCAGCAAATTCCTGTCTTCATCTATAGTGTTGATATACTTCTCTAAGCACAGCCTCAAGACGCCACTTAAAAGTTGCTTCCATTTATCGGGTAATGTGTGAAGATTTTCTGCGAGGATGAAATGAGTGAAATAAGGATAATAACATCAAATTAACAATTGCTTTAAAAAATATTTAGATTGCAGATAGACCAATGTTCTTTTCACTGCTGATTCAATGGCCGATGTTTTTATCACAACATCGGCTGCTATCCGATCCGATGATTTCCAAACCAAGCGAGTTCTACATTGCAATTAAATATAATAAACATTTTAAGTTCATTAACATCACTGACAAGGTGAGTTCAGAATTGAATAATCAAGTCTGTTTATACAACTTGAGTAGAATAACTCACCTAAAGAAAGAATTATGTCTGCCTCTTCATTTTCTTCATCACTCTCCCAGCCATCTTTGTTTTTGTAGTCCTCAAAGTCTTTGCTACTCATCGTACATACCTACAGAAACAAGATCAAAAATAACTTTTGAATGGTTTAGTTGGACAGAAACTGAAAATTGGAAACTGTTGGTTTTAATGGAACAACATGAACAGCAAACAAGCGAATGCATGATACATATGTAAATCATGCACAGTAATATGTATTAATGCTATCACTGGCAAACAAAAGAGTAAAGGGCAACCAAGACGGATTCTAGATGAAGACATCACACTTAGGACCAGATGCTTCATATTGGCAAAGACAGCCTGTTAGTTTAGTTAGCACTACCATACTTTGCTAACTACTGACAATGTTTCTATCAAACAGTTTCAAAATGTGTGTGAAAGGCACCACTCATTAACATTAAGCAATATTTATTTATTTACTTATCTATTTATCTATTCACTTATCTATTTCCTTATTTATCTATCTACTTATTTATTATGACTAGGTACTCTCCAATATCACAACTACCAGGTTTATCAGTTGGCTATGATGGACAAACCAGAGTGCACAAACGCATTGTGGTTTCGACAATTTCATTAAGATGATTTCTATGAATCTGATATATGATGACTGACATACGTCTCAACATGCACAGCTACATATTACACTTACAGTGATGCAACACCTAGACACCTAGCTTTCTAAGTTGTCACAATTTTATTTAACCCATTTGACTCCAAATGACCTCTGAACTCCACCAAAGACAAAAGGGTGTTTCTACTCCATGTGATGCACCTACACATGACATATGAGATGTGCCAAAGCTTCCATCATTGACATATACCTGTTCACAAGGGTTTTGACAGTTTGACCCCTGTTGACCCCAAACGACCTTTGACCTCCACCAAAAACTACAGAATTATCCTACTCAATGTGGTACACCTCCACACTAAATGTGAGAATTGTTCAAGCTTCCCTCCTTGAGACATCGTGTTTACAAGGTTTTCACAGGTGGATCCCAAATGACCTGTGACCACTCATGTGCTAAACCAACATACTACATATTAGAACTGTCAAGGCTTCCCTTCTTGAGGTAACGTGTTTACAAGGTTTCACAGTTTGACCCATGTTGGCCTTTGACCGCCATCAAAGACAAAAGGGGTTGTACTATTCAATGTGGTTTACCTGCACACTAGATATGAGAACTGTTGATGCTTCCCTTCTTGAGATATTGTGTTTATGTTTTCACAATGTGACACCAAATGACCTTTGACCTCCACCAAAAACAATAGGGTTCTTGAGCTCCATGTGGTACACCTAAATACTAAATATGAGATCTGTCACAGCTTGCTTTCTTGAAATATCGTGTTTACCAGGTAGGGTGTCACAAACATACATACGCACATGCATCATTACAAAGATTACGATTATCATTGCAACCAAAAAGGTATAGCAGTCAAGAAAAGGAATTTTAATCCTTGATTGTCCCTGTGGCATGAACAATTCATCTTAGAATTACAATGACGACCACCCAACATGAGTTAGTCACATATCAGCTGTTCTACATTAACATATGTTGTTTGAGGTCCCAACTGTCATCTTAAACAAAAAAGAAAGATTTGACTGGCATGTTGGGTGGGATTACCAGGTTATGAACAATGCCTGAGGAATTTCATGTAATTCAGATTTTACTGTACTTCAGAACTGTAGATATATCAAGAAGGATGGCAAATATAGATGTAACTTTTTGAAAGATAGATGCAGTTTCATTCAAATTTTTGTGGTCCTCAAATACAGAAAAAGATAAATTGGGAAGCATTCTGATAGCATTCAATCAACCTGCGATGGTGGTTAATTTACCTTGGACTACTAATTAGCCTAAAAACATTTCTCAATGAATAAACATCTCTTGCAAAAAATATGTTGTGAGAGGTTACAGAATAAATCTAGGCTTAAAATAAGTCACTCATCACCCCAAGTTACATTTTCGGCTTTGGGATAAAACAGCAAAATTCTCAAGTGGTTCTACTCTTTGACTGACAGCAAATTCGTAAGATGAAGAACAGCTCATATTACATAATGCACACAGGGATCCATTGTTTTGATTACACATGTGGAGGAATTTTTGATTGGCTGCATGGGGGGACTAGATGTACAGTAAGTGGTTGGGAGAATTGAAACTGGGGTGATGAGTCTTTCTCTTTAATCAGTGACTTATTTGAAATTAAAACCTTTAATGAAATATAGAATATTAAATTTTTTTGTTGATTTCCCAAAAACTTAAATGAGACTGGACACAAGTTCAAAAACCCTGAGAAGATGACTGCATCCATCTTACACAATCTACTATCAGGTAATACTAAGAGAAGGTGGTGGTTGAGAGTGACTAATAAGTCTCTGTCCTCAGTCTCCTATCACAATCAATAAAGTAGAATGAAAATTTGGAAATATCGCTAATAAATACGAAGAAGTGTTTGACAAACATCTTCCCAAAATTTCATTCAAAACAGTATCCTTCCCAAGTTATAAAAGCATGAAATTCAGGGAACTGTCCTACCATTTTTACCTCAGTTGAATGTAAACAGACTTCCCTCAAGTTAGGTCAGGTTCCCTCAAATAAGTTAGGTTAAGATATCACATAACCCCTGATAGCAGCAATTTAATGTATTTCTTCTATTTTCTGAAGCTTCTCTTTAAAAGCACACACACTTGAGCACTTTTTGTGTTCAATTATTGAGGTGTACAGTGTATTATGAAATGATCAAATAACTAATACTTTGATTTTAATCTACTTTAAAACTATTTGACAGTAAATTACAAAAGAGCTTTTCAATCACAAGTGATCCAGTTATGACATCACAATGTCAGATTGGCAGTATATTGATTAATTTTCATCAGCTTTCACCTAGCAACATCTTGGAAATGTAAACAACATAGGTACATGAAATGTGGTGATGGTTTTGACCACGTGTTAGTCTCTCATTTAACAGTAACATATCAATCTTAAAAGTTCTGAATTTTGTTCTCCTTTAATTCTATCCTTCGACTGTATGACTGTGTCAAACATACCTTTAATGTTGTATGGAGTTCTTCCGGTGTTAAGATTCCATCTTCACCTATAACAAAGTTCCCTTCATCCGATACGACGTCCAGCTGCTCTAAGAAACGCCACCTAGTGTCGAGGTCCACATCTGGATCTGTTTTCATTGATTCTCGGATATGATTCAGGAAAAATTTCATTGGTATATCAACCTTTATAGGGGAGATAAAAAAAATAACACAAACTTTCACGAGATTTCTACAAATGTTTAGTATGTCCAACAACATTACAGTGACCACATTTTGGGGCATGGGACATAATCCTGTTTCACAGCCACTGGTACAGTACCTACAGCAGACATAAGACAACATGCAAGATGTATAGTTATCTTGTTGGAATAACTTTGAAGAATTTTGCAAATTGTTCAGATACCAACTTATGCTTAATCAACATCTTGGAAAAATTTGTCAAACTGACAATATACCACATTACAAATAATTTGTAATCTCCACAAAATTTCGCAAATTGTCAAGAAAACGACTTCTGCTAACCCCACAATCAAATTGTTGAGATGCTGCACTAGGAATAACTTGCTATCTCAACAAAATTTATTTTGAACCAAGTTGGTACCTCCACATCAAAGAGAAATTTGTCAAATTGTCTAGATTCCGTACTAGAAATAACAGCATACGACAATTTTCACAGCTGTCAAGTTAGTGTAAGTTGGTATCTTGACAATTTGCATTTTTTGAGATCACAATTTATTTAATACGATAGTTTTACATCTTGCATGCCCTTGTACAGTATATGCACTGCAGGGTTTCCCCTGGGTTTTCCAGAGTATAGGCGTCCTTCCATAGCAAAGCGATTGTCACACCAGCGTGGGGTCAATGGGCCCACCATAGGGCCACTTGTGGGGTCCATGGACGATCCTGGTAGGGGTCCAGTTTCCAAGTGCTTTGCAACCAGAAACTCAGCCATTTTAGCGTTTTTAGACCTGTCTGAATCATTTGAAATCCTAAAATTGCTAAATTTCAACTCTCTAAGTTGAAAATGTAACTGCATAGGGTGTAAATACCATAGTTTGATCAGAAAAAAATCATTGATATTGCTTCAAAATCAAAACGTTCTATGAAATGTTGCACATGTCATGTAAACTGTATTACATACATTTTTGAAGATGAAATGTCCCTAAAAGGTTCATGAAAAGAATGACATAAGATCGTGTGCAGCCCTCCGAAAATTTTAAGTAATGACATCCTAACGCAGTGGGTGTATATCGAATAGCCTAACCACCTTGGCAATTTCCGTATTACAGGGAACAAGCGAAATTTTTAAGTTGCAGATTACAGAGTTTTTCAAGGAACATCCAAATTTTTCTTTTATTGTTTTGTTCACTGAAGCTAGTCACTTTGGGATACACATTTGAATGGATTATTTACCAGTTATTTTCGGTCGTAACTATTTAGGAGACCACATGTGTGATCTCTACCATTCTGTGATAGAAAGTTCGAAACAAGCATGGTATGTACAAGATAAACACGGCCAGAAGTACAGAAGTGGATTTCCCGCAAGCACAAAATTTCGCGGGAAGAAGCCTCCAGCTTCCCGACTTTTTCCAGCCCTGGATATAAACATGTGAGGCGGTAATTACGGCACTTTTTGGCAAGGTGGTCTTAAAAAGTTGCCAGGTGGCCGCCTCCGCAATTAAGTACCAGGGGAAACCCTGCACTGTAGGTACAATATGTTTTGTTTTTCATAATTTAATATCACCCGAATGATTTCAAACCACAAATCATCCTAATTGAACAAAATGCATACCATACTGTAGCAAGTTACGAACTCTGCTTCAGATGACTATCATAACCTTTTACTGTACATACATTATGAGTCTGTTATAGACTGCTATATCATATATTGCATTGTTATGATTAGGTATGCTGTTGACAAAATGGTACAAATAATCACTGACAACTTCTTAGAGCAACCGACGGTATCCAACGGGGTCGTCATTGTTGAACACTTGTCTACTAAACGGCGAAGTACATCTTACAACCTGCTTTTTGATAAATTTGCAAATGAAACTAAAGTAACACTTAAAACTCTCTCTGCCTCTCTGCCACTTCATCAAAATGCACCACCCTGCTGAGAACATACTGCAAGCCATACTCTTACAAGCTTTGCATCACTTTTTTAATGGCAAAGACAGGTTCATTCTACTGTATCGCAAACAATTTCAACCGAGACCTTTATATGTCCTACCTACACACTGACTTTCAGCTGTCTTGTACATTCCCTTCAGAACCCAGAGTGTTCATAAGCTTTTTACTTTATGACTTCTGATGACCCCATATGACCTTTTACCTACAACAAAATACTCACAATCTCATTTACTTGAAGGGCAGTACATGCCATCTAAGTCTGAAGTTGATGCAATTTATCATTACTGAGATACTGCAGACAGAGTCTGCCTGCCGGTGACATTTTACTGACACACCAACTTTGACCCACCTTGCACTTCCCCTTCAAATGCTAGAGGTACTCACAAGATTGTGCTGCACACACATACATATACATACACATATGTAATCATGACCACATTGGTTTCTCTTTTCACTGAAACCAAAAATGAAACTGTATTTTGTAAACTCTGCATTTTGATTGAAAGATTGATTGGTCTTGGAAAGGCACAAACATATCAATGTCTTTCATTTTTATTATGGTAACACTTTCACCAATATTAGGATACTTACAGTATCAAAGACATTTTCAGGATAGGATTCAGCAAATCCATACATATGTAAAAGCTGCCAATTCGCTAACTCCCCAAAAGTGTTGAACGCTTCCTGACCCTACAAAAGAGGAAACATATAAAAATGAAATTGAAAAAAAAAAATCATAAATTTTCACAAAGAGTCAAGTTATCTGAAGAGTTGACGCTGACAATAAGGCACTATCAATTTGTGTTTTCAGGGGGAGGGGAAGAGGAGAATATTTCAGTAAATAAATTCTTAACTTCTTGGTAATCACATTTATAAATACTGCAATATATCACTGATAAGGCAAAATGGCATAGAAACCACATCTTTCAAGTGTTTAACCTAGAACTGAGCTGGAACAGTTTGAGAATGTCCAAAGGAAGGCCATGACTGTAACCTGATGTTCCTATAATGTCAACCCTTTGCATGTGTCACAATATGGGGAGCAAACCAACAGGAAACAATGACCCATGTTTAACTGCATGCATAACAGTTGGAATCATCAGGGGGTTTCCCCTGCATATCAAAGTCAGAAACCAAGTTAAATACCACTCATGGACTAAAGACTATGTAGATATGCCAATCAGACTAAGATTGTAGTAAGTTATAACAAACATATAAAAATGGGGGCCAGGGACAAAGACAACAAAAGTTACATCAAAAGAGTTATTTCTAATGATACATTTACAGAAATAGGGATCTCTGACCATCATGCCGACAAATGAGGAGAAAACTACTGAAATACCTTAAATTTACTCTCTGTAAAGCACAAACCATTATAAAAAAACAAAAGATATCTAAAAGGTTTCTCCTACAAGACCAGATCCAGCATGTATATACTTGTATTTCCATTCTCCCAAAGTACACTACCAGTAACAACAGAAATATCCCATCATTTTCCTTATCTTATACTGTTCCCACCTGAAATTTCTTAATATTTACAACTATATGAATTGGTATTCCTAAAGTGGTATTCCTTTTGTGGGCATATACTTCACACCAACCCTAGTCCTCAGTCAAACTTTTTGTCTTGTCTAGCTGTGACACAAATCATCTACAAGACACATTGACATGAATCTAACCTTTCTTATTGGCTTGGTTGACACCATTTTCAGACACTCTTTTTCAAAGAGGAGTTTAGCATTATTTTTGGCAATGTGGTTGAGGGCATCAGCGAGAGGTACCATGACAGGTGGAGGATGGTGCGAATCATTGTCATCATCATCTTCATCATCTTCATCTGCATCCATGCCAATGGGGAGTCGGTTTGATGGTTCAGTGAAGCTGTATGACATTACAAATGCCACCATCTTCTTGTACAAGTCTAGGTTGTGTACCTCTAAACTAGAAAGTGATGACAAAATGATGTGTCAGATGAAGACTAAAACCAATGAAATTTTGTGACTCTGAACACATAAAACAACGATTAGGAAAAAAAGCACACTTCAAGCAAACATGAAGCAAAGACAAATTGTTAAATCACTTAAAGCCAAATGCAGATAATGAATTCCAGCTTTGATATTGTAACCCAAGGCAGCCATGTTGCTTACAGTAATTAAGAAAACTAAGTACTACACATAACACACCACACATAACTCATTACACATAATGCACTACACATAACAAATACAGTATGAGCTCTGTCCATGCTCCTTTTGTAATACTTAAAGCAAGACTCATTGTTTGTTCTTGTTTTTTTTTTTTTACAATACCTTGTCACAATACATAAAGAGCCATTGTATACTAGATTAATGATTTTCAACCAACTTTGCTGATAATCTTCTGGCAAAAACATGAAAATCTGTCCAGTGTTCCTTCCTTGAGACTCTGTGCTTACTTGGACATCAAAATTAAATAACCAAATACAATACCGTGCTTGTACTGATCCAGGATGATAAACAGACTGTACTACTGCATGTATGAAATCATTTCAAAACTGTGTTCTTGAGATGCTTACAAACCTTCACTTTGACCTCTGTTGACCTCATATGACCCTGGACCTGCTTATATACAAAATGTGGTACATCAAAAGGCTACTTATGAGATCAGACAACGCTTGTATTTTTGAGATATTGTGCTTATGAGAGTTCATGTTTGACATCGGTTGACCTCAGATGACATTTGACCTGAGCCAAAAGCACATAAGGTTTGTGTAATCAATGAGGTTTATCAATGCAGCAAGCATCAGTTCATTCCAAACTTGCCTTCTTGAGATATTGTGTTTACAATGTTTTCAGTTTGACCTCTGCTAACTATTGAAATCCATTAAAATGTATAGGGTTTGTGTCCTCATGGTGCTTTAAAACTTATGAAATCAGTCCAATCTTGCATCCTTGATATATTTTGTTTACAAGTGTCTCACAGCAAAGCCGTGTTCACCATCTCTTATTATTTCACTTCTACGAATGTGGTAAGGTAATGCCAGAGGAGTGACATTTATAGTCAATATGAACCAGGTGCAGAAGAGAGATGACCATTACATTGTGTTACAATGAATGAACCAAAATGGAGCACATTGACAATGACTTGAAAGAGAAACTGCTCTACTCCTAACAGGAGCTGAAATTGCCAAAGTCACCTTCTGGCAAAGTCATCTTAAACCAGCTCTACATTACACAGAAACAGTAAATAATATTCAAATGAACTCTGTGAACTTTCAGCTACACAAACACTCTTTTATGACAAATAGAAGGGTAAAAAGTATTTGCAGCTATAAGTCATAATACTTTTAAAGAGAACTTTCAGATAGTATGGTATCATATTAAGATTAAATTGTTGATAGGCTTGACAATTGTTCATATGACAACTGAATCAGTGTCGTATTTACAGCTAGGATTGACGACAAGTAAGTGATGTAAGGTGTTTGTGTACTGTGTTCAAGGGCTTGATAGCAATATCTTTAAAACTTGAAAGAATTACGTGACATTCTTAACATTAAAGGATCCATGATGATCCTCTACCTCCAAGTTTTTGAGTGTAATAGAAGCCTTAATGAGTTCTACAGTATGATGGTTGTCAATTGCTTACAACCGACAGTGTAATTTAAAATGAGTGTTTACAGTATATTTTGTTTTCTGAGCAAATACCTCATCACAACAAACTATAAGATGAGCCAACGTGACAGATTCACCATTACCAGCAAAAGTTTCTGAAATTCTCCTAGAGTACACCAAACATGACATATGCCTGAGCTTCCATATCCAATTTTCATTTCTTGAGATAGTGCTTACAATGTTATCAGAGTTGACCTCTGCTGACATGGACTCCAAATGATGTAAACCCAAATAATACATTCTTGGACTCTCATGGTTGACCAACATACTGTACTACATACAGTATGATATCAATTAGAACTTGAGATATTGTTTACAACCTTTCTACAGGTTGACCTCTGCTACCTCGAATGACACTTTATCCAAAAACTATACAGTTATTATAATGCTAAATCTAGTACTGATTTTCTATATTTCTTGTTTCCTTATTAGGTCCAGCCTGTGTCTGACAAGTGAGATTATTAGCAAGAAGCCCAAGTCTAATGCATCAACACTGTTTGCAGCCTGACATTGTCCACACTGTAATTCCTGCTCAACACAGTGTTAGATAAGCGTAACGTTAGCTATGCAGTAGCCAGCACTTATGACATCATCGGAACCAAAACTAAGTAGGAATAGTGAGCTTTTCTGAGTCATGACTATACAGGTTGCGAGGACTTGACTCCAAAAATATTGGAGTCACCCACGTGTAACATATAGAGTTTTTGCACTCTTGGTTGATGAACATACCAAATATCAGATAACTCTAGTACTGCATTCTGGAGATATTGTGTTTACACTTTTTTTTAAGTTTGCCAACTTTAGGCTGAATGTGGTTCCTCACCAGACTATATGTAGGGTGAGTGCAAGCAATATATTCTTCACATTTTGTTTCCGAGTTTTCACAATATGACCTCAGCTAACGTCAGTTGATCTTTGCCCTCCAACACCAAAAGGATCTTGTACTTAATATCACTGACATGCATACTAAATAAAATCACTCCAAGCTTGCATTCTTGTGATATTGTGTTTACAAGCTTTTCCCATTTATTTTCAGACGACCTCTGACCTCAGATGATGTGTGACCTCCACCAAAACAATAAGGTCCTTGCACTCAATACAGTGCAAATTACATACTGTTCTAATCATGACATCATTCCTAACTTCTGTTCTTGAGATTTTGCGTCTACTGCGCAAAGTGTTACAAAACACACACACACAGAAACATTCATACTACTGAAATCACATACAGTAGCATCTTTCTTACTTTCTTGCAGTGAATAAACAAAGAACTCTTCTTGACCACATTTTGATTTCCAGCAGATTCAGAAAGAGAAGTAATCAGCTGAACACGACTAGAAATAATCAACAAGTGAAAATGACCTTGTACAACAAGGTACAAAACATAGGCATCAAGGTCACCTTCAAGATTTCTATCAACACAGTCCCAAATCAGGGAAATAGAGTTCACAGTGTAATTAGTGAACAATGACAGACCTCTGGTACCATATGACTATATGATAAAATTGCCAGACAACCAGTGATTAATACTGTATGTATAAAGTTAATGAAAATTGAACAGTTTGTCTGACTGATATGTCAAAAAAGATAAAATCTGCTTGTCCAGCACAAAGAGCAATTTGATGATAAGCTTACAGCAGTATTGCGGAATATGATCCTCTGAGACCACTGTGATTCCAGAACTTACTAGAGTTAGAGAGCATATAGAGACTAGCTAACAGCAATGAATACAAATTACTTATCTACTGCAGACTCTTCGTAAATTTGTAAATTAACTTTGCAGATTCATGAATCAAGTTTTCAATCCAAAATATAAAGACTATAAATCATGACAAGACAGAAACAATCAGTGATTGTGATAAATCATGCACTTAAAAAAAAAGGGACATTCTAACAACACAGATCAGCAAGACATGATTTAACTAGAGCTACTAATGGAAAAGAAGGAAAGAAAGTGGCCACACTCTGCCAGCAGCTAAGTCTCCCTATTCCATTACATATGATAAAGTATTATGAACTATGTGATGACAGCAGTGAGCTAAGTGACATTAACAGTCAAAAGAAATGCTGAGTTTCAGTAAAGTACAATGTCAGAAGCATTAGACTGCCAACCGGCATATTCTTAAACTCCACAAGACTAATGTTACATGTTCACGAACTCACTTGAATAATTCAGGATGTTGGCTGATACATGGTAGGACCACAGATTCAAACTCATGCTGTATGTTTTTGAGATCCCTGCTGACAGCCTCTGGAACACCAGTACCCTGGAGCTCTGACAGTTCTGACCTAGCAGGGTGGAAGGCAGTCAACTTTATCAAAAAGAAACATTATACATGCATAAATCTAGACAAAGAAACACAGACTGCAATGTGCATTAAGGGCAGAGAGAAAGCAAACCAAAAAAAAAAAAACAAGCAAACAAAAAAGAAAAAAAAAGAGAAACTTTTGCAACTATTATACTGTACTGCGCCATATGAGTGTAGAGTGTAAACCCTTCAATTACATTATATCAAATGATGCCAAAGCTGATGTTATATCAAATTTATTTCAAATTTTGTTTGACCAAATACAAGGAGAGGAAAGATGGAGAAAGAAAAAGTAAATGTCTGCACATGTCTCTGTATGTTTTCTTTTCTGTTTTTCTTTTCTTTTTCAGGGAGTCCTCCACATTGTTAAGTCTCTTGTGTCTTTTTGGGGGACTTCCTTTCACGTTTGTACATATTCTTGCGATAAAACAAAGAAATTTCAATTCAATTAAAACAATAGAGAGGCTTTATTTTCACCATTCTTACACAGTATCATATATGCTACAAAGTAAATGGTAAAAGTATGTTAATACTGTATATGACAGATAAAATGCCTACAGGTCAAACAGCAGCAGCAGCAGCTCCGATAAAAAGTAATACAACGAAGAACTCACTTGTCCCAAAACATCGGCAGTTCCTGGTCAGAGAAGTTTGGGAACATATCTAAGTAAGGCCTCCATTTTGATGTTGGATTTGTTTGTTCGTACATCAAGCACACTAAAAGAGGAACCCAACCACTGGCACTGTCAAGATGCTCCTTATCTGAAAGAAAAAGTCAACCAGAAAGATATGCATGCAAATATATCAGTCAAGGGGCAAGGGTGGGCTGGGGGTGGGGTTGTGGATGTAGCAGTAGATGAAGAAAGCATGAAGGTACAAAAGTCTACACCATCATGAATGGAGTACCATCATTATTCTCAAAATCACATCATGACAGCAAAAAAACTATTGATGAAAATATGGCAAGGAAAAAAAAACTCTACTATTTTAATTATTCATAGTGTGTTAGGCCTATTATTCTATTTTGTTCATTTAATTCTGTGTTTAGGTAATCAATAATCTGAGCTAACTGATCACTTGGTACAGTATATCTGCCACATCAAATACATTCGTTATGACATTACAGAATCCAAGAATTAGTACAAATTTGAAATTTTACAAATATTTACAGTACAGTAGAGGATCAGCGTAATACTGTATGAACCAGCTACTGTACAGTACAGTACTTGAACAGTCGACAATGTCTCTGTAATGAAGGGATGGAAATACTGTACTTTTTACAAAGAATTCCTTTATTGATGACGTCTCTGGATGAAGCAGGCAATCTCTCGGTATTTGAAAGAGAGTTTCTCCTTTTGGAATGTCTTCATTGGCTATTAATCCATAATGCGCACAGGAACCATTTGCTGTCACCACAACCTGCAAGGTATAAGGTACATTTGTTAAAATTAAATCTTACATGGAACCAAAAGTCGAATGAATTTGAGACTCCTTGCCAATCTTCATGGGAAACAAAGGACAAGACCTACCAATTTTGAAATTCAAACAATTTATGCTTTGTGAGATACCATGTCTACAAGGTTACAAATTATGATCTATACTGACCTCAGATGACCTTCCAATCTCCATAACCCAGAGAGAAATCCCTGCAATGGTTACTTGCCAAATGGATGTGATGGTAACATACAGTAGTATTTATAGTGAACTGACCTTTAAATACCACCATCAGAAATCTGGCTGTTATCAACAAATTATGTCTTGTTACCTTAACTCCATCTTATCAGGAGATGTGATCTGATGATCAGTCATGTCAGCAATTAACACTGTGGCCCTAAGAACTGTGGCCACAAAAACTTCAGCTCTATAATAAAAATGACTATATAATTGTTTTGTGATCAATACTTGGTGTCATGAAGAAAAGCGATCAAGTTAAGATATTTCATGATCAAACACTACAGACCAGTGCTAAAATTACCCCAAATTTTCAAGATGGCACAGACTAAACACAGGAGCACATGGTAAGGGAGAATAAAAAGGGGTGCAAATTTTGTGGTGTAGTTGCTCCTGCTGGTATTTCAAACACATATGTGAGAGGTCAGGCGTGGGGTCGGGGACCTGCTGTGTGGGTCCAAGTTTTTGTTTTCACATCTAGAATCTACATTAATATATCTAATTATCTCCAATTAGTGATTCTGATCTTTCATAAAATTTGAAGAAAGTTACTTTATGATTTCACTGGCATCACAACCCTACAAATTTAACCTACACAGAAAAGCTGATTTTACCAAGTATTATCTTCTCCTCACTTTAGCCCAGTTTTATCAGAAAAATGACCTGAAGGTCAACGATTAGCAAAGAGCACTGAACCCCCTACTTTGAGGAAAGAAGCAGAGGCCTAAATCCCAGAGAGAAATAAGTCTGGCCATTAAACTTGGGGTGTTGACAAAACAGACATCTTAGAGGCATGTTACTGTCTGACAAAACAGACATCTTGGGGGCATGTTACTGTCAGAAGGATGAAAGGTTGATATTTAAAGCTTGAGAAAACTACAGTACTGTAGTGAGTTTTAACAAAATGTTCTTATCAGACGCTATAGGTTACTCGATCAGTGACAACTACTGAATAGATTACAGGAGAAGTGGTACAGTACTGTGCATCTTGATCAAAATTTTTACTGTTACAGTACATTCTCCAGTAGTTAAACACCTACAGTACAGGTACAACAGAATGGCAAGGAAGCAGGTGACATGTTAGCATGTCACACGGAATATCTTACATTACAAGTTTAAATCCTACTTCCTACTGTATGGTTATCCAGAATCTGATGTTTGAACACAACCATCTTGAAGAATTGTTTCCACACTTCACACACAACCATAATCTGTTCATTTACCTTGACCATCATTCTTTGGTATTGAGGTTCACACATTTTACTCTCTGCTGACCTGATATGACCTGTAATCTACACCAAAACCAAAAGGGATTTTGTAGGAAACATGATGTGATGTCAGATTTGCAATAACTGCAAATCTCAAGATCTTGAGGTTACAGTCTTTCAATATTTCCACAGGTTCTGCTTATCCCATATGACCTCTGACCTGCACAAAAACTATGAAAAACTGATGGAGCAACATTTTCTTACTCCACTACGTCAATACGACATGAAAACATGTTCCATTGAAGGAGATGGGTGGTTTTAGGAGATGGGTGGTTTTTTAACGTATTTGTGTTTTGACATCTGCTGACCCCACATGACCTTCCACCTTTCCAAAAACAATAGGGATTGCCAACCAATTATGATGAAGTCACATGCCAATTATAAAATCTGCACTAAGTGCCTACCTCAAGATATTAATGTTTTCATACTTTATCAATATGGTGACCTTAAATGACCTCTGACCTACATCAAAAACAGTAACGATCGTCGGCTAAGGATGATCCACCTACACATCAAGTTCCAAGGTCCAGCAACTTTCCCTTCTTGAGGTACCAAGTTAACAAGATTGTTGATGCAAAAATGCATGAATGTACCAAAACTTAAAAGGAAATTGTGCATTTAGAATGAATCAACATGACATATCTATAAAGAAAATGGTTGTAATCATGGTTAAACCATTTCAGTCTCACCAATAAACATCTGCAAAAGCTTCATCTCCTCAAAACATTATGTATGTGATGAGTAACGGAAGATGCGTCATTTGAATTTATGGAAAGTTTGGGTCAATTTGACCAATTGAATGTTGTGCAACAAATAACTGCATTTCTATCTGTGAGAAAGTTATTTCTTAAAAAAAGGGCCACTGTCCTTCCTTATTTTGAATAGTCTATCATTCTATATCTACAAACATTGGTTTAAAAATATGATTGTTTTCTGTAAAACAAGCACCTTATACCTAATTTTGAATATTAACACACCACAGGCACTATGCATGTTTTTCAGCAAATCAACAGCATTCCCATATTTTGTAAGTACCAAGATGCAGTGGAGATACTGTACAATACTAAAGAACCCTCTTGAGCATCAATATATTTACTGTCGGACACGGTCTACAGTCGTAATAACAATATTACATAAAGTGATTGAAAAACAAATAATATGAATTATCAGCAGTATTCATGAAACAAAATGACTGGATAATGCCCCTTTTTATTGGTGTTTGCAATACAGTCAGTCCAAAAATCAACGGGGATACCCGAAAATAAAACAGATCTGTTAGATTTTGCGAGTACAGTATGCTTTCTTTGTAATGTCATACCTGTCATATCCATACAACATTTTGCTTCACACGTTCATACAACACCATTTATCTTACTTGGCAAGAGAGTGTTGTTACAGTAGTCAGGGAAGAGTAATTTTTAAAAAAAATTTTTGTCACACATTTAATGCACATGCATTAAAATTCAGAACCAGAATGTGACATCGTTGGTCAGGTACCTACTGTACACTGTAGTGAAAAGACTATACAGTGTATTCTAACCCTGTATATACTGATCAGGGTGCAGTTACAGCTACCAGTAGAAACACACTTAACAGCATACATTGTTTTCCGCAGGTCCAAATTTTGTCCGGGCATCTTCCTCTGAACTCGCTTTCAATGTGACTGATCATCGTCCTGGGGAGAAGGGTCTAAAGGGAGGACTTGGAAGATTTTTGCTCTTGTGAGTGATCAGGTGGACTTAGATGCAAAATGGCGCAATATTTGGTGCCAAATCGGGATTGAATATATCACCAAGTATTCCTTCCTTTTGCAAGGATTTTTTTTAATTTTGTTTGCTTTGGTAATACATAAAATTTAACAAGCACAATGCATGAAGTAATTTGTGCCACTAAGTCAACATTCAAACAAGTTTATCTTAAATCAACTTTCCTGACATTGCTAACATGGACTCAAAGTGGGGCCAAATCACTCACCCTAGAGCTTTAAACATGCTGAGAGAGTGTTTCGTCAGGGACCACCTCCCTTGAATCATACAAGAAACTTCAGCATAACATGTTTTTTCTGCTCTAGTTCATCTTCAACAAAGATAACAAATTATGCTGACCATTACAGTGTTTCATCTTCCATCTCTCATTTTGGGTTTGAAAAGGTTCTGATAAAAGAGTTTATTAAAAGGAAGACAAAAGACAGGGAAACTAACTTTAACTTTGTGAAAAAACTTGGTCCCACAGTACTGTACAGTCTACTGTACAGGTACATGTATGTGAAATTTTTGCATCAAAATACTAGTTACTATGATAACGAACTTTGCTAAATGAAGCAACTTTTGATGACACTGTATGAAATACTCATTGCGATCATAGCATAAACTATTGATGAAAGTACCTGTAAGGATTTCTACACACAAACATTGCATTGAACCTGTCATGTTGCGAGTTATGATTGGCTGGTTAACATTGAACCAATCACCAATGCCAGCTATATCACTCATGCTGCTCCAACAGTTGTAGGCTAGTGTTGGTGAGGAACTTGGCAAATGGAACATGTTTAATTCACATCATAGACATATACTTACCCCTTGTCACTCGAAAATACCCACACCAGGAAGTTAAAAGCATGAATTCTAAAAGAAGTGCAGCCAAGGGTTTTGTGCTGGCTGTAAATTTTAGGTATGGGTGCTGATGCATGCTCTTCACAGCTAGTGGTGTACATATAATTGAACTGTTTTACAATGTTTTGCTGTAAAGGTACTCCAGAGCTTTCCTTAAATTCTTGTTTTCAGGTACTGAACATCTTCAAAGTAACTTTAATGTATAGTCATGTGGAAAGTGTAAAGGTCAACTGAAAGCAACTACAAGCCACAAGAGACTCTAATGAAACTCCAATCATTTTCAAATGACATTTCAAACTTGCAAATTGGCAGTATATAATCAAGTGTACAACTTTCACATACATTTTACTACAAGATTGCAGTGCTTTTACAAAGCTTGGTCATCTCATAATCACAGTATATTTGCATTTTCTACAGTTTTAGAAATTTCCAATGGGTACAGTAATGTCCAAAAAGCTCAGTATTTGTTTCAAAGTTGTGAAGAACACCAACACAAACAGTGCAGATTTACTATGCTTGTGAATTCAATGTGAACACATACAGTACTGAAGACTTGCTACTTACCAGTGGTAGTAAACCATGGATAGACACAAACGTTTCTCAATGGAAAGTGGGTGATGTGGATGATATCTTTATTATTTTTTTCCACTTTCATCAATTTATTTTTCATATTCTCTTTACTACTTCTGTTCAAAGGGTGTTTGGGGGTCATATTAAGCCTCTCAACAGGCCATATTTGGCATGCAGAAGGCAGGTTGGCAATATTTGTGTTATACTGACTAAGGAATGCAGTACATACACTACACTAAGCTTTTGCTTAAATTTCAGTTTTTACAAAGCCGAGCTTCATTTCTATGCAATGAGACTGCATGTCCTTGATATATTGAACTGGATGAACCCTACACAAGTAGACAGACCATGGGTAACCTGGCTACCAGCCACCAAAGAAAAAAAAAACAGCATACTGTAACACTTTGCTTGCAGTACTGATATTCAACATCATGAAAATTGCTTATAAGAGGAATGAGCAGAGAATTGCAACATTTAGATGACTTTTCAAAATAAAGAAGAGATAAATGCTTATTCATTTAAGCAAATTTCTTTTCACTGACTGCAAATGTACAGCAGGCCTACTGTAGGCCCTGAACATACTGTATGTTTTGAGGAAATCACAGGTACAGAACTAACAATTAGCCTAATATTGCTCTATATTAGGCGTAACATTAATGCATTCAAACAGTTTACAGATCAACAGAAACACAGGAATATGGATGACTCAATGCCTTTCAATTCTGACTTTCAATTTCACAATATCAAGAAAGTAAAATTAAAATGTGTCAAATCACAAAATTATGCCAACTTTATATGCAAAAGTTGGGCTATCTGACACCAACCCCTGTAGTACCAAGCTGAAAAGATCACAACAAAGCCACATTCACAACCACTGAAGGTAGCCCCCTCCTGACCACTTTGGAATGTATTATTTAATTGGGAGACCACAATAGACCTACTGTAGGGCTACTGGTACAGCTGGGCCTAACAACCTGTCTGACGTTATCAACAATTGACATTATCAACACTTGGGAAATTGGTGAAAAAAATGGAAAGGTTGGTAAAGGTTGATAGAAATGACATTATGCAATACAATGAGAGAATCAAAACATGCTATTGGTGTCAACTAGTAGTAGGCCTAGTACTAACCTAGTAGTACTTACATTACCATGTGACACTCACAAGTGACAGTTACACAAAGTTTGTAAACATTACAGATTTACAGTATCTTATTTTCAATGCACTAGGCTACACAAAATGGCCAAATGCTGCCAAGCTTGTTGTGCTGGTTTGACTGTTTTCAAAAATGTTGCAAACTGCGAGGGCAGAATATGAAACCTGGACTGGAGGGTGAGACATCTGGATGAAAGCGGGGAGTCCTCCCTGATGAAACTGAGAGAGTTCACAGGTCTGCTTTATGTTTACAGTTTAGGATGCACACAAATTTGATAACATAATCAGAAGCCTGTAATCAGGGAGCAAAATACAGAATCTAACAGGCAGAAGTTCATATGATTATAAATGAGCCCCAATGAAAGAAGACTTGCTTACACTCTGTCCACGAGGTCATTCCCACTAATGACTGTATCAACTATCAAAGTATCATTGACACTGGCCTTGGCTCAGGCTGTGATGGGCTTTATCGCCTGGTTGGGTCCTATATCCCTAACGTTAGGGTTAGGTAGGACCTAACGCCCAGCATTTTTAACTCAGCAATTCAATTGTGCAAAAAAAAATAAGAAAATAAAGGGACGACCTCTTGTTTGGTCGATTATGAGTACGGGATTATTCATCAGTCATTCAACACTTACTTTATCGTTCAGCTGGAAATTGTTATCTGCACACCATGTCGTAAATTTGGTCAAACCGGTGTCTTTGTGTTCTCCTTCAACCCCGTTATCCGCTCGGATTTTCTTCAGTGGAGGTTCGGCCATACTTTTATACTGTAATATTTTAACTGGCACAGAACCTAGGGCTTATCTATTCACCTTCACTGAAAATGGATGCAAAATCTTTAACAATTTGGTGGATTCCGATATAAATCTTCGATGTTGTGCACCTTGGAGCGATGTTTTTGCAGGCTTGCTAATTGCTGTATATGTCGGCATTATATTATTGACATGGTCGGGATCGGGATGCATTGCATGCAGCTCTCTCGGAAAACCCGCGTGAAAATCACTACAGTTGGTCTGGCAAATTGTCAACACACATGCACATACAACAGAACAACATTGAAGCACACATTGACAACCAAGCTTTCCTAAAGTCGTTTTCTATGTCGGATGATGCCCACAAGATGTATGAACCAATCAGCACCCCTGAACTTCACAGACCGAGAGCCAAAAAAACCAATTCATTTGGTTGGCCAAATGCAACGTTTAACCAATCACAGTCCTACTCTTCACATCAAACATGTCTGCGCCAATGTAGAGCAAAGCTACGAAAGCCTACTAGTGCCATTCAAATAAAAAACTGTTAATTTGTAATCACAAATTAATCATTTTTATAACAAATTATCATTTGCAATAAAAAATCGTTATCTTTTAATTATTATGATTGTAATAGCAACTTCATAATTAAATTTGTAATAGCAATTACTTATATGTAAAAACAAATTAATAATTTGTAAAAAGTATTAATCTTTCGTAACAAATTAAAACTACGACGAAAAAGGAATCGTGCAACAGCAAATAATTTAAAATAACATTTTAATAATTTGTCTTCACAAATTAATAATTTATAGTAAGAAATTTATAATTTGTAACAGCAAAATAAAACAAATTAATAATTTTCACTTGGATTGCGGTAGTAGGAGGAGCGGGACCGGGGAACATGTCCCCTCTTTTAAGATACTCATTTGTCCCCAACGCTTTTTGTGGCCCTTGACTAAAAAATAACGAATGAAATCCCAGGCACAGCTACTTTATATCCTTTGTTTTTCTTCAAAATCTTGACTGTCCTAAAGGAAACATTGAGGTCATGGCCGAAGCTAGGATCATATCTTTGCCGGTGGAAGGGGAGGGACTCGTAGAAAGTCCCAAAGACCAACTGGTTGGATGTTTCTTCCGACGCCACTAAGACAGGACACTTCGATTACATTATCAGGAAGGGATCCAGGATTTGTGAAGGAGAGGGTCTTCACAAAAAGAGCCCTATTCCTCAACTCATGCAAAAAAAAAAAAAAAAACAATCTATGAAAAATGGTAATACATATCACTTGGTTCATGACACTTAAATAGTATCTTATTATTATTTTATATTACTATTATTTTATTAGTTTTGTTACTTTAAATTAGGAGGATTAAAGGAGGAAGGGTGGGATCGCATGATTTACTTATCTTTTTTCTCCTGCCATATTTGTTGTCAGTGTAATTCATGCTTTTGTTTTTGTGATGCTGGCCTGCTCTTTCAAGCAATCCAGCTTCATGCAAGTCTCCACCATTTGCCACACTCTTAATTAGTGGAAATAAATTGAGTCGAAATTTGAATTAAAAAATAATAAATTACGCTTTCTCCTTAATGCTTTCTTTGAGTAATAAGCAAATATTTGAGGGCTGAACACAAAGGTGTGCGGACGCCTAGAAATTGGTGGGGAGGAGAGATTTTTTTGTCCGAATTTTGTTTGTTTTTGTAATTGGCGAGATTGCTATCTAAGCGGAGAGTCACCATGTTGGATCCTTAACGTACAAGTTTTGCAAACTCCAAAGATAGACGAAAATGACATTTCGCGAATGACTGACATATGTCGAAGTAAATTGTATTTATTAGATTCCCCTGATCTCATTACATGATAACGTCACAATATATTGTTAGCTACTGTGTATTCGAAGAATAATTACCCTTATTCTACAGATAAGATAATTTTACCCTTTTTAGGAACCCTTGGCCAAATCTAAGGGTGGGCCAGCGGGACACGTGAAAAGAGAGATTATGAAGGAGGGGGTGGGGGTGCAGAAACATAGGATTGTTGTGATTACAGGGTATTATTGTTGTCTGAGTATGCGTAGATCTATATAGTAATCCATAGCCTTATTGATGGCGCCCCTTATAATACGATCGTAGAAACCACGAATGGCAAAACAATGTTCCTGTGTTAGAGGCAGGGCAGGAGTTAGCCTTAAGGGTAATCTCAACTCTGTGATATGGCAAATACTCCAGTCAAAGAATTTCCACTACCCCAACAAATGGTGGCGCTCCACCTAAACAATGTCAAAGATGTTATCCTAAATAACCCAAACAGGGTTTAGCCCGGGCCCCTTCATAAATGAAATATTTTTTATTGATAATAGGATTACGAAGTGCCATTTCCTGCCATTTTGCAGTTATTTTTGTCAAGACTTTCCTGTAATTCGCTATGCATCAACGAATGGTGTCGCTCCACTTAAATTATATCGAAAATGCTATCGTAAATAACCAAACAATTTTGTTCACCTCCACCTTTAAACACTTTTTCAATTGAAAGCGAGCCCGAAAAGTGTTATTTAAATTCTGCGATGTGACAAACGCTTATCTCCAACAATAATGGCGCTCTTCGTGGATAGTGTCAAAAGTGCTAGTCCATCATGAAAACAACCCACCCCCCCCCCCCCCCTCTTTTTAAATGCTCTTCAACGAAGTCTGTTGTATTAAAAAAGAAACCAGGCAGTGCCAATCCCTGCGATCGTGCACGTAATTTTGTGAACAAATCTCTAGTAAGCCTTAAAATAAGCCTCTGATCAGCAGATCATCAATGCAGTGAGTCACGATCATAAGAGGCAGAGCCAGTCTTCTACAGTCTCGAGGAGTAGGTCTTTCTAAAAAGAAAAAAAAAACTATATGGTACGGTAAGAATGGGTGGGGTGCACTACCAGTAGTATTCTAAATCCGGGCAACTATCACGTAATAACGTTGCGGTGCGAATATGTCACAAATTGACAAGAATCTACAATAAGACTACAAGGGACTTCAATAACCGGTCGTTTACCTCCAAGCTCCCCACCAGTCCAGCGATTGACGTCAAAAAGACCAGTCTGCAAGCGTTCAATTTTTCTTTCACTCTTTACTGTTTCATCCTTATTTTCCATGCCTGTAAATGTTAAATTGCTTCTACTGTTTGTTTTGTCTTTTGCAGACTCCCCCGTGCCCGCCGTGTTCTCAGTGCGCCCAACCACTACCCAGGAGCTCTTCACACCCACCTCGCAAATCGTCAGTTCTGCACTTGCCAGTACCCAATCCAGGGGGGTGGGTGGTTGCTGACCACCCATCAAATTTCCGAAGTTGTCCTTCTTCATTTTTTACTCACATGGACAAAAAACATAAAATAAAATAGAATAAAAAAGTTTCACAGGTAGGCTCTAGCAACAGTTATCGAATTCGCAGGAGATTTTGTTTACCCTCAACTGATCAATTCGCCAGAAACACTATGACCATATAGACCATCGCATTAACTTTTGGCATTATGTTTAACTACTGTATATTGCACGCCACGAAACACGAACCACGCAGAAAAGTTGACTATACATAATTGAAAATCAAGCATTCTGATAAGCTTTTGCTTGGGTTTGTAATATTGATCTTATAAGGTCACCGCTAGGACTTTGAAATGGCAGCACCAAGGATCGGGGGGGGGGGGGCTGACTTGTCGGGAAATGTCCACAATCAGAACCTCAAAGTTGCCTCAGTTTATTCCAACTCAGTTGAAGTGCAGTGGACTAAATCTATGCACTGTATTCATTTGAACGTGGGGGCGTCCTTTCTCAACAGTGACTAGAGTACCTTTATAGGGAGAGTAGCGACAACCTAAAATTGGACGCCATTTTGTTTCCATTTCCTGCATATCTAGAGCACACTGCACATGACTGAAGATTGACTTTTAAGAGTTGCGGGTTTTCTTTTGTCGTATTTCTGGTCTCTATTGAACGAGAGGGGTGGGGTTCCGTGTACAAAATCTGTGGGGAGTCACTCACAATGATATGGGTTCGGGGAGGGGGACAATTAATGTCACAAGGGGCCAGAGTAGACATCCTATTTTGATGACTGCATGGTACATACAGAGTACACTCTTGATTTTAAAGCAAACGTTTAGAATTTATATTGGTACCATGTCACGGGGAGACAAAACATTATTCGCTGAAGATCCCTCGAGGCACAAGGAGGAGAAGAAAGAGGGGAAGGGGCTGCAAATGGGAAGATGCCCCTTGGCAACAACAAAGGCCCGAAAGGTCAGTTAAATTCAGGTGAACTCATTTGGCTGGAAAATTTGTGATAGAAACATTTAGACTACATTGTACTAGTTTAAGAACCCTCTCCCTAGTTTGGGCCGGGCCCTTGGATCCCGGTCCCACCAATCTCGAAGTAATACGAAGTATGACATGTGAGGTATCTATGGATAAAGCATTTGAAGAAACATACAAAAATGTTGTTCATGTTCACCATTGAATCTTGTCTAGAATCAGAGCTTTATTTTAGAGTTCTCCCAAAATTGGGCCCTGGGCCCAACTGTCATAACATATTAGAAAGTATAGCATGAAAGGTAATTATGAATAACTAGTTTGAAGGAGAATATAAAACTGCAGTCCTTAATCATGTGTAACTTGACCCCTACACAACATTTCAGTTTGAGTGAATAAACTTCAACATTTTATATCTCAGCTCAGGAATGCCCTATGAAGATGGGAGTTGGACTGTTAGAATTCATTCTTAATGGTCTTTAATTTTGGATTTTTTTACTGTAGGTACACTTTTATCAAATTGCCAGCAAACATTAGAAATTTTGACAGCATACACCGTATGATATGTAGAAAGACTTAGAAAAAAGCCCTTGGGGAGACTTTGATCTGAAAGGTAGGTTATTGAGGTGACTCATGAAGGTATCTGAAGTTTATGCAAATGCCAGCATTATTAACTATTTCTGTACGTACATGCTAAATTACAACCAAGGATGAAACAGCAAACAAACAAAAAAAAAAAGTGAGTGAACACAAAACTTGAGAAAAAATTGAAAAAAAAAAAAAAGACACTTCAAGAGTCATTTCACTTTCTTAGCTAGTGTACCCATAGTCTTACTCTTGCTGACAAGTTCACCATGTCTCTTCAGTCTTGCTGACTCCTTCAACAGTTCCTAATTTCTTTTTTTTTTTGGAGAAAAAGTGCAAGCGAACATTGATGAATTTACTAATGAGATTATGTTTGAGATTATGGCAGGGAGAGATCTTGATATCTTTGGTCAGCTGTTCTGCTTCAATGACAAGAACATCTTTGATATTGGGTCCCGTAATGAGATTTCTTTACTTGCCCCTGAACAGAGTCTCCACTTTAACCAGCATGTTGAAGGCTTTTTCAGACACATGCTGCAAACAACCTTGTCTGTGCTCTCTCAAAAGGGTGAGCGTAGCTGCCTGATGTGGCCCATCCTGAGGTCCACTGGTAACCTCACTCAAACATTCGTCACAAGTCTTCTCACTTTTCTTGATTAAGACAGTGCCCAGCAAGGTTATAAAAACGGTCAAGTTCGACTTGGGGAAGGTTTGAGAAAAGCTCCTCATCTGATAAGCAAGGTTCAGGAATTTCTGGCTCTTGTTGTGGCATCTGCAAATTCTGGTTGAAGAACTACGCCAAAAACTCTCCATCATCTTCGTCATACCTTCCTGCTTGCTTGAGAGTGAGGAACTGTGCACTACCGATTAATTTCAAGGCATAATTGAATTCCAGTGGTGAAGGAACAGCTTCTTCAGACGAACTACTGAAAATAAATTCTCTAGGCAGTCCTGAGTAAGTCGAGATGTGCGGAGAAATTTGTTCCCAGCCTTGAGCAACTGATGCAGAATAGTAGTTTAGTTGGTTAACCAATCCAATGAATTTTAGTAATCCAGCTTACTTTGCCAGATAAAGGCTAGGCGACGGTTTGTCCCGTCCTACACAGACTAGGGTTCCTTTATAGAGAAGGAACCCCAACACAGACAAGCCTAAAGTTAGGCCTAGCTACCCTTTTCGTCCTGTTCACAGTACGTTAGTAGCCTATGCCCCTGAGTGTTGAGTCTACCACCTATAACTTAGTTCTAACGTTACATGGCAGAGAAACGGCGTTGGTTGGTTTCCAATTGACACGGCTGACTTTATTCTCCTAAATCTTTCTTCTCTTAGTATTTGTGGGAAATCTGTACATCCTAAACCCTTTCTGGGACCGATTATGGCAACTAAATGCACAACAACCCATCCTTTTCTTGGAGAACTGGAAAGTTTACGTGTAGTCGGTGTCATTGACTGCGTGCGGCCAAAACTTTTTGGAAACAAAATGGCTCCTGTAGTCACATGACCTGTAATTTTTGGAACGTCAATGTCGCTACTCTCCCTATAAAGGTACTCTAACAGTGACGCCCGTGAAGTCCGAAATACGATTTCTGGAGATGTACGAGTTCTTTGTATCCAAACATTTTCTGTCATCGTCAGCACCAATTGATGGTCTCCTCAGATAGTCTTCCCGAAATTCTAGATAGCTTGCGAGTGATGATGAAGTCTCCCCTACCCCCCCCCCCCCTCCAAAGCAGTGCATGGGGGTGAAAACCTCGGGATGGGTCTTTGTGGGCTAAGATTCAATGAAAGTAGTTCGGGACACACAGCCAGGTACCAACTGAGATGACTATAAAAGTGTTAAGAGAACATTTAGTATCATTATTATTATTAACATTTCAAAAGAAGGTTATTAGTGCCGGTTGTTTTATTGATATGATCTTATTAATGTATAAAATGAATAATGGCACGCACGGTCGACAAATTTCGGTCTTATCAGATACCCTTAACTGATAGACGGAAACAAAAATAAAGTGTAAGAAGAGTATACCAACACAGTCAGCAGCTCGCGGACTGCTAGTGGCCACTCTGGCGGAGGGCCACCGAAGACCATTGGCTGTAAAAGAGGGTCAGTTACTTGATCGGATACAGTTTTTTAACCAATGAGCGTCGCCACCATCGGTGAATCTCTTTTATCCAAATTAACATTTCTCTCTAATACCGCCGAAAGACCAAGAGAGGCCACTCATCGGGCCGACCTATTTGTGCTATCAGAGTAGAGCGAAACCAAAACCCCAAAGTTAATAACTGAAACCAAAACGTATTATGTGCATGTTCAGTTTTCCTCCTGTGTCAAAATTAAAGGTTTTATTTGCTCTGTTTTTAAAACCTTTGTGTGCACATTTGATTGTTGCATACCTTCCATACCTTACATAGTAAATAGGAGATTGTTGATTTCACCTTTTATTTCCTCCATACCCGTCATTAACAATTTATTTGAACTTTACTATTGAAAACTTTGAATGGGTATGGACGGCTATAAGGAAGAATGAGAAGGATATACAGAAACATATATCATTGGAAAGGCTGAAGTATGATGATTCCATTTAAAAGGTAGCTTTTGGTGAATTATGCTAATTATGCATGCAAATATGCTCATTAGCTCATTAAATACACATTTTTGTATTATATGTAAACCCGCTTGTTCTCGTGTTGTTTGGTTTTCGAATATGTTTGTCATACTCTCCTCTTTTGTTTGATAACAAATTTATCACAATGTATGACCAAAATATAAAATTTTGTACTGAAGGCAGTCGTCTCGGACGATCACATCACAGTTTGCAAGCTCCTGGCAACACGCAGTAGACATTTAATTATATTTTGAAGGATAATTTGTACAGAAACCTACGTATCATTTGCAGCTGACTGCATGCATTCGTAATACCACGAAGCGTCCGCGAACTATCGCTCTTGGATTCCGACGCAATTTACCTACAGATTGTACTGAAATTCACCTTTGTCATTTGTCAACGTAATCAATTACACTAAATTACACTCAAAATATTTTCCCTGAGGATATTAATTTGCATGTCCTTTGAGGTTAGTAAAGTCTTGGAGTAAAGAAGGACTAACCTTGGATCTAAAATGGGACAAATCTGTTTATTATTTGCAGCTGTTATAGGGTACACACGTTAGAAAAACGACACCTAACAATACCTGCTTCGCGGGTTAATATATCATTGGAAAAGTTTCAGGATTCCATTTAGCATGAAATGTATGCTGTTTATGTATGCAAATTATCTCATCAAATGCAAATATTCCGTGTTATAAGGAAAACATGCAAATCAGCCCTATCCGTATGGGTGACTATAATAGGTGGCGCTACATCGCTAATTGATTCTTAACCGTATATCTGAATTGAATCAGAGCTTATGGTTGGCCATTCCGGTCACAACGTCTAAGTCTTTACGCGTAAAGAATGACAATGACGTCGTAGGGAAATGACCAATCGCAATTCTTTAAAGGCATTTCCTTACGCGTAAAGAAAGCTTGCAACTCTTTACGCGTAAAGTAATCTTGACATTTCTTTACTCGTAAAGAATTGCAACCTTTCTTTACGAGTAAAGAAAGGTTGAAATTCTTTACGCGTAAAGAAATGTCAAAATTTCTTTACGCGTAAAGAAAATGCATTTCACCTGGCCAAGACGGTCATAACGTATAAAAGTTTACGCGTAAAGAGGACTTCCACATTAAATAGCAGCAGCATTGAATTTAACATTAGGAATCATGATCGAAAGAACCATATCAGTATTCCTGCTATTGCCCTGTCATTACTGTGATAAATTTGCTTTAGCATGCATGAAAGATTGATAGTGAGTGATGAGAATATTTACAAAAGTAAGAATTTGAGATCCTTTACCTTAAGATTGGAATTGTACTTGTGGATGATGTAATTGAAGAAGCCATCATACTGCTTACACGTACACGCAGTCACCACTCGGTATAATCATATCATGTGGTGTTTGTGGTGTATATATGGTATGTGTAATAGTAATAAGTACTTCCACAGGTTACATTCAGTTTTCTCTTCAGAGAGCTCTTACTTGTTTTCAAGTTTTTTGTTAAGATACCTTTTCATCCCAACGAATGTCCTTCCCTGTGTACTTAATTAGATGTACCAAGATAATGGAAAAATCTGTAAGTAAGGACGTTATGGTTCTCTCAATCATGATCCCTTCTCTTATGTCTAATATTACTTCTCTGTAATGTGGAAATCTACTTTACACGTAAAGTTTTACACGTTATGACCGTCTCGGCCAGGTGAAGTGTATTACTTTACGCGTAAAGAAAGTTTGCAGTTCTTTACGGTAAGAGTTATAATCTTTCTTTACGCGTAAAGAAATGCCTTTTAAGAATTATGATTGGTCATTTTCTTTATACGTCATTGTCATTCTTTGCGCGTAAAGATTTAGACGTTATGACCGGAATGGCCAACCATAAGAGCCGAACGTGTGGAACGTTAAGCTGAATGAGGTAAGGAATCTTGGAATGGCCATTTTGAATTTAAATGAGCAAAAAATTGGACTTTTACAGCATGACGGTCATCGCTGGAAATGGGGAGCAGGGAAGCCTATTGTCCCTCACCTGTGGGAACACTCCAGATGGGTTGAGCTGAATATTGGACAGTCGGTGTTTGATCACTGTGAGCCCACATCTGCCCAGAGAAACTTGTACTGTGTGTCTAAAACCGCAAGTACCAGAATCAAGACTGCAATGAACTGTACCCTAATTCCTGGTTTTCTTGATGGCAATGGTCCCACAGCAGTGACTAAAGTTTCATCTGTCTAAAAATGTCTCAGACAGGCAATGCCACTCGTCAAGTGTAGAAATAGGGTGACAGGGGCTATGCCAAAAGAGGTGGAGGGGGAGGGGGTAGCCGGACGGTTCGACTCAGTCATTTCCGGTAAAAATGAAGAGATATATATGAGGGAAAAAGAAGAAAAAGAGAAAGAGAAGGAAGGAGGAAGAGAGGTGGGAGAGGGGGAGGGTGAAAGGAAGAGACATGGTGGAGTAAACCTAAATCCGAAACTTATGGTAAATAAGGAGATATATCCTCAATACATTTGATGGGAATTTAATTCTTTAGGTGCCGTATTGGGCAAATGTAGGTTATAGGCCTATATACGCAGTAATTAGTGCAGCATCATGCATTTTAGTAGACTGTAACAATACAAATAGTCTATAACAGTGATTCTCAACCTGGCGTCCGCGGAACCTCAGGAGGTCCGTGAAGCCGTGTTTAGGGGGGCGCAAAGGGTAAAGGGGTCCGTGGGCGTTTCTCAAAGGTTAAAGTGCTTAGCAAAATTAACGTAATTTAAATTTATAAATCATACAACCCGTACTCCTGAACTAGTAATCGTTCTTGGAACTGGTCTAATTTTTCCCAGCCAAAACAGCGGACAAAGTCTCCTTTGATTCACCGCCAGCAATATGTTACAATAGAGCAGACTTAAAGGAGTTGTACTACTACAGACTAATCACATTCGTTTTGAACTTAATTCGTAGCTGTTAACACATTGGGTCTGTGAGGCTCTACTATATCTCACATTACTTGTATATAACTTTTCTTTTCAGTTTCAACACCGACAAAATACAAAAGCAAAGTGAAACTACGTTTATACTTTTTATTAACTTGTTTTATTACGTTCGGTGCTTCTTTTTACTTGTATGTCAGACAAGGACACAGATTATTTATTTGTTTTCGCGCCAAATAATAAGTTGATGATACTAAATTTTATGCCAGTATATATGTCTCACACCCTGATGAGGAGATTATATTTTCAAAAATGGTCCCGGGGATGAAAAAGGTTGAGAACCTAGGGTCTATAATATTATGATTTTAGAGACGAGAGGATTGTATTTACTTGGGTAAGTAACTTTCTCCAGTCAAGGACATGACCATGTGATGTTATGTTGTGAGCTAGCTCAAGTGACCACCAATCTCGCTATAGAAGTTTGGTGATAATGACTAGGGCACTAATTTACGTCGCCAAATAAAGCGTAATATCAAATGTTACCGAAAAGAAATCTTTGAATACAAAAAATATTAAAGAAATCTATATTTTAATGTGTAAGACTAAGCAAATTAGGTAATATTTTAATATTTTCCAGCATTGACAAAACAAACTAATTTTTGTTTGTCGTAATTGCATACATATTTTGTATCTGACTACGGAACACTCGACTCCCCCTGCACTTCCCATGTAAAGTATTTGCTTTGTGTGTTGTATAGGTGAATCAGCAACGTAAATACAGGCGATATCACATATCACATACTAGCTGATATTCCACAGCTAGCTCAGTGCTGGACAACTGTGGATCCGCCTACCCGGAAAGAGTTCGACTGCTCTTGGACCTTTGTCGTTTACTTCTCCGTTAAATCCATTTATTCAGTTTCCAAAATGTCGAAATTTGTTAGGAAAAGTCAATTTAGGCATGTCTTTGGCCAGCCTTATAAACGAGACAAAATATACGAAAGTATACCAATCAGTCGAGCTAGCACAGAGAATAACATGTGCGCTGTAAACCCGAAGTTCGTTGCTGTTATCACAGAGTCAGGTGGTGGCGGTTCTTTTCTGGTACTCAAACACGAACAGGTAACATGGTGTATAAACTGAATTAAAAACTAGCGGAACTCGATCTCGTGTTTATTTTATCCTTAGTATCCACATTTATAGATAAAAAATGGTGTAGAAGTGAAAAATGGCTTGTCTTCGTGTATACATAAGACCTACTGCCTAACTTCTGTCAGCCTAGCAAAACTTAGGCCAAACGTTAGACCAAATTTGTAAATTATAGCCTAATTTCATAGCACTTGAGAAATCTACCTAATGCTATTTGATGCAATGTCAATGTACGTTTAAATGTGATTCTTGGGACCTCCTTCAACTCTGTGGAGGAACTTGAGCCTTGAGGTTGGCCTAGGCGTCCAAAGTTTAATGTTAGTACCTGGAAGGAACACAAAGTGTATCTAACCCATAGCCTACAGGCTACAGCATATGTAGGACCTGTGTAGGTCTGGATGGATGAAACTGAGATCTTGTGAAACAGTGGGAGAGATTGTCTTAGTAACTTGTAATAATGCCAGAATAGGAATGTGCTATTTGAGAGTCCCTTACACAGTAATAAGAACAAAGAGCAAAGCTACAGTATCTAGCCTACACAAATAAAAAAAAAATGACGACCATATGCAAGTTTACCAAAATCTTATGTCATCTGCTCAGTCTTACTCTTACTAATTAGTGATTTTTTTGGTAGGCCTACAGATGATACATAGATTTCAGATGTATCCGACAATATTCTCCAAGTGTGCAAATTTGTGGAAGACATTTTATCTGCACAATCTTGAACTGCCAAAAAACATCTCTGTGCAGTTTGCAAACATTCCAATTGGCAACATTGCACAGGAAGGCTTAATTTTATGGCGGCATGTATATGTCTCATGGTCTCACCTTACAGTGAAATAGGGTGTTTAGAATACACCAACATGACATACATTAGAAAATAGCGGTAATTATTGTTAAACCATTCAGTTTCATCAATATACATCTACCACAACTTCATCTCCTCAAAACATTATGCATGTTAGGACTTCATGTTGCATCTAATTAGACATACCTGGAAGCAACTTATCTTTCAGTACTTTCATCTCTTTGAAAATTTTTTACCTCAATTTGCAATAGATCACAGATTTTTTCCCTCTGATTTTGTGCAGGGGAGATTGGTGAAGATTCATTTGGTTTAATCAGTAGTTTTTGCACATTCTGCTTATGAAGGACCCAACATAAGGCTGGATTTAAAACTTTGCCTGCAAGACTGAACATCAGCAGCACTAGCAGATTGCTTGTGCTTAGTGTGATTTTGATATAAATTTAAAGGGTGCTTTTCTTGGCTGCCAATACTAGATTGGTGATTCTTGCTTGATTAATTCATGAGCCAATGATTTAACAATGCAGCTTACTTCAAAGAGCTTGCTATTCGTGTCGAGTGCATTGTCCTGTCAGGATTTGTAAAAGTATATACAGTAGTTATGGATTTTGGAAGTCTGAACATTAGACTAGTGAGCAAACAACAATGTATACAGCATCTTTGATGCATTTTCTCCACATTCTCAACATTTTCTGAAATTTCTATTGTCATGTACACTGTCTGTGTATTGATTTCCAGGTAGTAACGTATCTTCAGCATAGTACTTTGTGGTACTGTACTACATTCACCTGCAATTCACCTGTGGCCAACCAGAAAAATAAATCTGGTGGCAGACAGGGAAGGGAGTCAAATAAGTCTCATTATCCTCCTGTGGTGTAGCAACATAATTTTGAATGCGGGGACAAGCATTGGATGAGAAGCAAATTTATGCCCCACAAACAGCAACTGATCACAAAGGAGAAGGAACTTGGTGTGAGCTATAGGGCCCTGTTGGGCAAATTAGGAATATCATGTATTTTTTCTTTAAAATTGTAACTTTTCAGGAGGGAATTTGCCCAGTCATTTTAAGACTCTCAATAATAAACTATTGGTAGACCTGCTTAACGTGAGAAAATGACAGAGGAATTTGGGCCAATATTTGGGTCAGCGATGCCCCCATCTGCTGTACTACTGCCCCCATTCCCCCGATTTCTATGCCAATGCTATCCTCCAATAACATCTTCAGTCTATCCGTAGTATATATACGTAAGAAAAGTCTTGAAGGCGTTTACTAAATTACACTTGACCGCTCAACTCGGGGGGAGGCTATTTTTGGCATAAATGAAAAGACATGATTTCATACATCTAAACAGCATTGAACCTCAAAAAATTTAAAAGCATGAGCTCTGGTAGCACCAGTGTCTCTCAAACTGAATTAGTCCCTGTAATCAACATCTTCAAGACCATTAAACAAGACATAAAGCTGTGCTCAGCTTAGGAAAGTACTGCATTTATCAATATTGCTAGCCTTCTGGGAAGTACTACAGTAGGCCAGTCAACCTCTGGCATTGACGTTATTCTCCTTTTATCAGTAGGAAAATACTTCATGTGTCTTGTGAATACTACATTACAATTTAACTCAGAATTAACTGTTAAATTTTTAAAACTATGGCACTTCAAATTTGCTTACTTTGCAAAAACTTTTGGAAAGAGATTTACTGTTCCAACATGCACACCCAGTTAGGAAAGTGGTGTAATATACCTTCTGTTTACATCTTGCTCACATACTTTGCCTAATAAATCCTTGAATTTGTTGTTGGATCATAAACTGCACTGATATTGTGTAATCCTTGTCTTCTTTCGAGTGCAGTTGGTATATCCTGAGCCAAATTGGAATCCATTGTGGGCACAACATTTGCAGTTTGCATCAAGCAAACAAATTGTACGTATTTCTGACTACTGTATACACACTGACTGCCACAGAGACCATTAACCATGTTCTGTGTGTAATGGCAGTTCTTTGTGTAAAAGCATTCTAGAAATAATACTTACAAAATACACCATATAACTGCATACATTTTGCAATAGTTTAAATGAATGTATGCAACTTAGTGCTACAGTACAACCATTGGTCAGTATCTTGATAGAACAGAGCTGTTAGATCTTACAGTTATTGTGCATTTATTGTATGTTGACATTCATAAGCCAAAGTGTAATCTTTTTGTTATGCTGTGTGTTTTCCTTGCAAAGTTTACAAAATATTTTGAAGGCTGCATATTGAACACAGCACTCATAACACACACC
This sequence comes from Stichopus chloronotus, assembly GCA_021234535.1. NCBI lineage: Eukaryota > Metazoa > Echinodermata > Holothuroidea > Aspidochirotida > Stichopodidae > Stichopus > Stichopus chloronotus. The sequence goes on along the minus strand of CM037837.1, from coordinate 24,933,818 downwards.
GGTGTTCCATGATGTTACAGTAACTTCATTCTTTCATCACATTAACCAAAATTTTTTTAGGTAAAAGGTTTTGTACAGTTTTGCAGTTGGTTGTGTGATCTTAAAGTAGTGACTTTGAAATTCTCCCAACTTTGAATGATGACTTTAACTTACCACCTCATAGCTATAAGTTAAGTATCGAAACTACGGCAAAATAAACATATTGTTGCACATGTACGTGTACAGTATACAGTAGTTTGGGTGCGGTATTACTGTAGGCTACTTTGCTTTAAAGACTACTGTAGAGTACATATGGGAACGTTGACTTTATTGTTCAAACTAAGTTTCAGATTTGGCATTGTCTCATAGCAGTACATGTGTACATACTGTACATGGTAATGTTACCTTACTAGTAAACATCGTGTGGACTTTTCCCCCTCAATATCAATGAAGAACTTGAAGTCCCAGCGTCAGTGAGGTCTTACTGCAGTCTGCAGCTTAAGTTAGTAGTCTGTCGCCACTGCAGAAGGGCAGAAGGTATCTCACTGATTGCCTGTACAGTGCTGTATCCTTGCAATAGTCTCTGCTTTTATGACTTTGAAAATGGAACTGTTGTATAGTAATTGGCTTCCACAAACAGAAGTTTAGACTCGTGATTGCCACATTACAGTATAATGGATAGAAGAGGGAGACATCTTACATATGGAGTTTTACTTTCACTTGCAAAATCAGTCATGGACGTTGGTTGGTCGAATTTCTTTTGTTGTACACATGTACCAAAATTGTCCAAAAAAGGTATTATTTAAGAGCACATCAGGGGTCAAAAAACTTCTAGCAGTGCAAGGGTCACTTTCATATACTCACAGTTATGTATCGTTTATCATCCCATAATTAGTGTAATCATTCAAGTGTGAATAGTGGGCATTGTTACGTACTTAACATCAATAGCGAATGCTCAAAATTTACTGTCTGTATGTCTCGCTTTCTCGTCTCATTACAACTTGTCAACTGCACTGGTCTCATGTAAGTTTTATAGTTTTTAACAAGTCGTCTGCCAGATGGAAGGAGGGTAGACTTTGAAAATATGCAGTGGGTGACTACAGTAGGTCTTCGTGTACAGTACGCATCAGCTGGCAAAGAGAGCAGTGCTAGGCAAAGTAAAGTGAAGGTGTTGGAGACAGGTACAGTTCATGTATGACTTTATCAGTAGTAAATAGGACCAAGAAAGTTTGATTATTGTGGACTGATTTATTGTGGTCGGTAGAGTTTTTTCACCAAGTGGATGTATGGTTATCCCTTGAGGTACAGTATGATCATCTCACCCATTGAGGAGTGCAGTAACTGCTAATACTCCAGCACTTGCTAACGTCACAGGACAAGAATGTTACTAATCAGTTTGATTAATGGATGAACAATTGAATAAGAATTTCCCATGAGGCTGTGGTCTCCTAGGTACTGTAAGTTCAAGTTTGATTGAACCATGGTGCTATTACAGAGATTGAACCGAGCTTTTTAAGTACTTGTCTGTAAATGTCCCTTGTGATTTTCAACATTGTTTTAGCCCTAAAGCAGTTACATGGAAAAATATGCTTGGCATAAAGCATTGTTTTTCTCTATTTTCTCTAAAAATTAAACTTCAGTCACAGTAATAATTGCTGCTGTGACTTCTTTAGTAAATTTTGTTGCTTTTTGTCAACTGTGCTGTTTGATGCATTGATACTTGATACATTAATACATCCAATCAACCGAGCGTTTCCGGCTCAGCAAAGGAAGGCATCCCCTACTGTAAACAGAAAAATGTAGAACACGTTTTACTGGCAAATCACTATGAGGATAAATTTGGCATTCATTACAAAAGTTAGAACTTCACCCAAAGCAATATTAGATTTTTAATTTGCAAAGTAAAATGTCATATTACTGTATACCTTCACAACTCATAGCGATATAATATTGCAAGTTCTTTTTTCAGGTACAGTACATATGCAAGTATTACTACAGTTACAGTATACACTAAAAATGTGAGACATTGTAGTTTCTGATGAACAGGGGTTGCCTGTTGCCTATAGATCTTGTCACACAGTCTTGCAATAGTGAAATTTATAATTAATTTCTTTATTATTGTTGCTTCAGTTGTGTATCAGATATTCAGCCGTGTTTGACCATTCCATCAAATGTATGACTAATAATTAACAGGTATGACAAAAGTTAATGAATTTTACAGACCAACTCAATGAGCTCCTGTAGGAAAAATTGTCGGACAAGAAATAAAATTAATCGAATGTTAAAGGGAAGTAGAAATTACTGTCTGAATTGTACTGTTATTGAAACGTAAAAGTAGCGGATATGTATCGTACAGTTCCACAGTACTAGCAAGTTAGCAAGTGCAAAGAGATTTCCTGCGTGACAAAAGTTGAAGGATGAACACATACATAATGATTACCATGAGAAATGACTATCAAAGTGAGGTGTACAGTGTGTTTAAACCACATAAATACAGTATACTGTACATGTTTGCAGTCGGTCCAAAATTCAGACAGGTCTGGGTAACTGATACCCATACAGTAGTTGGTCGGGGACTTGAGTACGTAGAAAGATAATTTCAATTATGCTCCTAGTTTGTTGTGTGAAGTCAAATGCAACGTAATTATGCTTTGAATGTTAAAAAGTGCTGTGTATCGGCATTGGGGCACGATAAAGTTGTTCTTGAGCAGGATATACCTGTATGCTGGATAAAGTGTACATCGGTGAAACTTTGGATTTGCGTAGCAATTTTAGAACTGGCTACTGACATCTCCAGTCCGGTACCCGAGTACTTGATGCAAACAATGATACATGCTACACCTGGGTAGAATTTGCTTAGCTGTACCACATACTGTACCATGCAACAGTAGTGGGATGTTTACAATTTCAGATTGAATTCCAGTATGAGTATTAGTAGATTTCCTGTAGGATTTATCATCACTGCATTTTCAAAGTTTATGCCTCAGAAAAAAGTGATGTTAGAGTAGTTGAAAAGATATCAAAGTGCAGGACTGATATCTAAACCGTTGATTTGTGGCGGGTATGCGTGGTTATTGTAATTACAGAGTTCATGTTTCTGAATTACCTCCGGGTACATAACGTGTAGTGCTGTACTTCCTTGTACTGTGTATTAATATGTACATGTGACCAGCATATTTTACATGGGGTAGAATTTGAGGTTGCCATACACGTACTGTACCTTCACTTTAGTGACATTTGGGGCCGACACTGAGGTTCATTTCCTGTTCATACAGTAATTTAAATGGATTTCCTCACCTTATGCCCATAGTGTAATATCACTGTATGTTAGACATACCGGCTGTTGAACTTTTGAAATTTGCTGCCTGCTGCATCAAGTTTGTGTGTTTTAATTTTAGAGTACTGTAAGTTTTACAAGTTAGATAAAGTAGGTTATAATGTACTTGAACTGTGGTAACATTTTTGTATCCTGTTAAATATCAGGATATCCTACAGAGTTCTACTGCAGTACTACTGTGTGATCAGATCTATGCAGTATTGCTTCTGAAGTGTTCATGATGGACTCCTTGAATATAGTACCTGCAGTATTATACAAAGCAAGTTTACATAACACATGAATTTGTGTGTCTACAGTACATACTTGTGTTATGAAGAACAGAGTAATGTTGTAAGACATACATACAGCACCAAAACAGCAAAGCTTTCAAGGTCAGCCTGTACATTCTTCTAAGATACAGTATCTGTAACATCAATGACAACCAAAAAGTGACCTCACAGGTGCAGTGCACCATGGGTATGCATGTCATTTGTGTTTGAAGGGCCAAGCTTTAGAATGGCTCATTAAGTTACATTGTGAAATTCACTGTTTGTTTTCAAAATCCTCACAAATCAACACAACATGCCACTCAACAGAGTGGATGTGATGAGCCAACAGAATTTACAAGGGAAGCAAAAGTGGATGGAAAATACTTTTTCTTTTGAAGGAAAATGGGTGAAGAGTCAATTTTGGATTTGATGATAGTCATTGATGTGTTTTTATGTGTGTTTGTCACATTTGCTTGTAAACATGAGATCTCAAGAATGGAAATTTGACATGGATTTATATTGGTATGTTTATGTTTATTGTTAAGTACTGTAAAACACAGCTCATTAAATTTCATTTGAGGTCAACGGCAGGGTCAGAATTGAAATCCTTGTAAACACAGTTTATCTCAAGAAGGAATGCTGACTTACGTTTGGTACTGTATATGTACTGTAGGTGTGTCACACTAAGTAAGAGATACTGTAGGGCCTACCTATTGCTTTTTTGGGGGAAGTCGAAGGTCATTTAGGGTCACTAGGAATATGAGTCATAAAAACCTTGTACACACAGCATCTCCCAAAAGGAAGCTTAGACAGATCTTACATTCAGTACCCCCACGGGATATAAGAAATTAAGAATGACATCATTTTTGGTGAAAGTCAAGGTCATTTGGGGTCAACAGTGGTCAAAATGTGACAACATTGTAAACAATACATATTCCAAGAAGGAAAACTTGTACTGATCTCATGTTTGCTACAAGTGTGGGTGTAGTGGTCTCTCATATCCATAGCAAGAGCCTCTAATATTTGATAGAGGCCAGACCACATGGTTCAATTTATGAGCACCATGTAATCTCAAGACAAGCAGTTTGAATGTCTCTTATGTGCCTATCAGTCATTATTCTAGTTTAGCAATCATAAAGCAATTGTATAGCATATGCAACATTGCAAGTGGTGATGCAATAAATTACTGCAGTGACACAAAGGCCAAAAGTGATGTATCCTTACCTCAAAATGCAAAGTATCAGATACATAATTACAGATACAGGTAATTATATCATTGGAACCACAATGCAATTTGTGCATTCTGGTGATACAGTATGAAAGAACTATTTTTTTACGTTGGAGAACATCCCGTTTCAGATAAGTGATACAGTACCATGGCACAGTAAGTGCAACAGCCATTGTGTGAAATTAGCAGAAATTTAGATACGCAATGCTAAGGAAGCCTTAGATTGACATTGTGGCAGTTTTGACTGTTGATGCAGCACAAAAGATGCTAGTTATGCATTTAGCATGTTGTTTTTTGAGTGAAGGCAAAACATTCCTTTTCCTCAGCTTCAGGCATCATTAAAGTGCATTTCTTCTCTCCTCAACAATATATCTCGCATATTTAGTCTATGTTTTAATTGAATGAAATTTTTTTTTACTCCAATATACCTAACAAAAAGATTGAAAACTTACCTTATGCATACATACTGCATCTTAGCTCTTATATTTAGTTGAGCATGTTTCTTGCTTCCTACTTTTGTTTTTTCAGTTCTTGCTTTTTTAAGTGCCATGCGCACTTTGGTGCATTTGGCACATTATAAGTCTTATTATTCTTATTAACATTACATACTACACTGTCAAAGCAAAGCACATAGTCAAAGACCACAGAGGTCTACACAAATTTCTTGTTTTGTTGTCATCTACTACTGAATCTGTTTACATCCACTTTTCACTCTGTGCACAAACATTAGAACACTTTATAGTCTTTGCCATAAACATATTCCCCTATTGTTCGCTGTAAATTTCTTTCATAATCAATAAAATTGTGAGTCATCTGCACTGAAACTATACTGTACAGCTGCAGCATCCCATTGGTGAATTGTGAGGTTTTGAGAGAATTACAGTTCAAAGCCATTGCTGTAATGGCAGTTTGGGGATAGATTTGACTTTGGAAATGTTCTAAAAGCTATATCCGGTGTATCTGTGCGTATGTGGTAAATACAGGTTTGAATTTTAGTATGGTAATATCTGACTGTGGTATTAGTCTATGACAGTCATTAGGAATGACCTTAGTTGAGGGAGATATTAAATCCATTTCCTGTAGAGCTTGCCATGACAAAAAAAGGAAGAAGTGTTCAGTGCCTTATAGTAATATACCCAGCAAACCAAATGTGCAATCGAGAAGTCAAAGCTGAAAGATGATATGCAGTACCTCTGTTCATGGAGCCAGTCTTATATAATTGCATAAGTGGAGAGTACTTGGAATATGTACAGTATGCAGGCCATTCAAGTTCCATGAAATTTGAGTCTTGACAGATCAAATACCAAAGTTCCAGTTGGATTTTGATAACTTTAAATTTCTTTCAATGTTCTTCCCTTATCCAGTCTCATTGTAATAAATGCACTCCCATCTATTATGCCAAGAGTATTGGTAACCTTTATCACTGCTTTGGCACCAACCAGCACCTCTTTCCCATTCTCCCATCTTCATGTGCTGAGAGTTTGTCAGTGGATTTCCTTTCTGACTTTATGGCAGTTTTACAGTCATTTACTGTACCTTCATCTGGCATGCCTCATGGTGCAGTTTGCTTTCAGATCATGTTTTTCCTCAACTCCTTGCTTATCTTTCTCAGCACAGATTGTATCAACGATGCCTTGGTGCTTCCCAGCAACCTTGCAAACCTGCTCAAATGTTATCTGGCATAAATCAGACCCATTCTTTGATACAGTATTGTAGATCTCGAAACCTGGAAGAAATTCATCTACTGTAGATTTTGTCATCTTTTTCTGGTCTCCTTCCCTGCTGCTTCCAATACACTGTTCACATTCTTCATTTTGATCAGTGTGTATCTTATAGAAGGGAATTTTAATCCTCCCTTTTCCTGTCTGTTTTTCATTGGTAGTCTAGAGGTTAATGCAATGACAGTACTGTATCAATAGTCCTAACAGTATTGTGTACATTTACCCTGACACACAGCCAATTTCTGTTCACGTCACTAGGCCGAATATTCCTTAGTATGGTGCATGATCGTAGTTTGAAATGGGAGATGTTGCAATCCTTTATGTTGAAGCAGGATGTGCTGTTATTTCTGCATTTCAAAAATTCACCCGAGACTGGCTAGACTTCTTGCAGTTGCAAAAGGCTTAAAACTACTGTACGATGGTCTATTTGTCTGAAAATTAATAATCACCAAACACAGGCCAAATGATAGTTAGCAGAATCAGGTCCTGTGATGAATTTTTGGAACTTCCATGTGAACAGCCATGGTTTGTCTTTTAATAAGTGTTTAGCCAAAAGAACTAAATCAGTCTTCATGCTAACATCCTAATGAAGTTTAGTCTGGTGATGTAGACGTTGCTTTCTACTTTTTTGGTATCAACTGGAAGAGAGAGATGTAAGAGTAGCAGTAGAGACTAATTTTTTCCTGCAAACGACACATCCTATTTCAAAATTGATTGTACATTGACCCTTCTTTCTGGAGAGCTTTCGCTCTCTTGATATGATAAAAATAAATTCATTGTAAATGTGTCATGAAAAACCTGGAAGGAAAAGAAGAGGGCTTTGCAAGGTTGAATATTGACTAATAACACAGAACAAAGGAAATAAAGTCTTTCCTGTGAACCTACCATATTGCTCTTTCAGAGAGAGGTATTTTCATAAAGGTGTTTTTTTTTTTTTTTTTGAGGATATCATTGATCTGTGGAGTACCTGTGATACATATATCACTGTATGGTTAAAGATATCCAGAGTTTAAGGAAGTATATTGACATATGGGCATACCAGCCTGCAATGTTACCGTCACTTCATTAATATCATCATCATGTATGGTTATGTGATTAACTCATTTACATGAAATCCTGTATTTTTATAGAGGAGTACAAGGAAATCCATGGTAATTAATGGAGAATATTTGCTGAGTCTTCATTTTGTGACTGATACTAACTCTTTGTTGAGTACTGTATCAGGATCAGTTCAATAAGTTTGTATCCAAACACTGTTGCTTGTTCTGTTTTGTAGCAGGTTAGAGCTTAATCACAATAACCTGTTCTTGTATATTTCAAATTGATTTGAATCATAGAAAGTTTGCTTGGCCCAAGGAGAGAAACCACTGGTAGACGGTTAATTTTGTAAACTTTGCATTGTATTAATTAACAAGATGCCTCTTTTTGGTTTCGATGGTAACCGTAACCTTTGTAGTCATGCATATGTGTGTGTGTATGCGTGTGTGTATGTGTGTGTGTATGAATGTCTGTGACGCCCTACCTTGTAAACACGATATCTCAAGTAGGGAAGCTTGGACAGATCTCATATTTGGTGGGTAGGTGAACAATATTGAGAAGAAGAACCCTATTGTTTTTGGTGGAGGTCAAAAGTCATTTGAGGTCAACAGGGGTCAAATTGTGAAAACCTTGTAAACACGATATCTCAAGAAGGGAAGCTTGGACAGATCTCATAATTCGTATGTAGAAGAACCACATTGATTAGAAGAATCCTGTTGTTTTTGGTGGAGGTCAAAGGTCATTTGGGGTCAACAGGGGTCAATTGTGAAAACCTTGTAAACACGATATCTCAAGAAGGGAAGCTTGGACAGATCTCATATTTGGTATGTAGGTGTACCATATTAAGAAGGAGACCCCTATTGTTTTTGGTGGAGGTCAAAAGTCATTTGGGGTCAACAGGGGTCAAAATGTGAAAACCTTGAAAACGTGATATCTCAAGAAGGGAAGCTTGGACAGATCTCATATTTAGTATGTAGGTGTACCATATTGAGAAGAAGAACCGTATTGTTTTTGGTGGAGGTCAAAGGTCATTTGGGGTCAACAGGGGTCAAAATGTGAAAACCTTGTAAACACGATATCTCAAGAAAGGGAAGCTTAGACAGATCACATATTTGGTATGTAGATGTACCGTATTGAGAAGAAGAACCCTATTGTTTTTGGTGGAAGTCAAAGGTCATTTGGGGTCAATAGGGGTCAAATTGTGAAAACCTTGAAAACATGATATCTCAAGAAAGGAAGCTTGTAGTGATCTCATATTTAGTATGTAGGTGTACCATATTGAGAAGAAGAATTCTATTGTTTATGGTGGGGGTCAAAGGTCATTTGGGGTCATCACGGGTCAAGTTGTGAAAACCTTGAAAACACGATATCTCAAGAAACGAAGCTTGTAGAGATCTCATGTTTTGTATGTAGTTGTACCATGTTGAGTAGAGGAATCCTATCGTTTTTTGTGAAGGTCAAAGGTCATTTGGGGTCAACAGGGGTCAAATTGTGAAAATGTGACAAAATATATCACATTCAGAAAAAAATTTCTCTAAAATAGATCATCGAAACCACAATTCATTGCTGCATTCTTTTTTGTTTTTGTTCTTCTTTGCTTTACTAGTATGGTCGCGTAGATGTGAACCATCCCCGTGTCTGTGGCCACAAACAAACAGTGTTGGACATTGCTTGGTGCCCGCACAATGACAACGTAATCGCCAGCTGTTCCGAAGACACGATGGTCAAACTTTGGTTCATTCCAGATGAAGGGCTGACGGAACCATTGACAGAGGCGGAACAAACCCTCAAAAGTCATCAAAAGAAAGTACTTAGCATAGAGTGGAACCCTGTAGCTGAAAATATCTTGCTGAGCTATGGTACGATGATGATAACATATCATCCTTTTATTTTTGCCAAAAATAGTTGAAAATTGGACATGTAGGTCCTGATGGACGGAACTTACTCTTTTGACATTTGTCAAGCACTTCTTATAGTTCCAAATGAAATGATTATATTTGAGTAGATTGTGAAGTGTGATGTTTACATGATTTAGTGTGGTAGTTTCTTGGTTTAATTCACTCTTACAATCACACACAAAATCCACCCAGTCAGGGTGCCAGATAACTGTAGGCAATCATTAGTGCTAGTGACCTCTGACCTTCCAACTGTCCCAGCATAATGATCTCATCCCTGTGGTAGAAAGGGGGGGGGGGGAAGATGAGCTGTTTTAATCCCAAAATAATATTTAAATGGTAGCCCACCATACACCACTTGTGGTATAAGCCTTTTCACAATATCGTCAGCACATGCACATATCCCCCAAATCGGAAGATAAACAAACACGGTCTTGTACTTACCGCACAACATGTGTCAAGAAACTTGATTTATTTTAGAATATATTCAAATCATCCTTTTTTAGACCAACTGCTAGTATACAGAGAGTTCTCAACTACAGTTCTGTGTCTTGAACGGCATGAAAATCACATTTTTCGTCTAAAATGTGTTATGATCAGTCTAAAATTGTGTGTATTTTCACACTTTGATGGCAAGCACAGTTTGTTTATCTCACTTGCATCCCACAATCTTGCATGAATTGAGATTATGGAATGGCTAATTCAGCTGAAACTTGGTGGGTGAGTGGGCCTTTTTATGGGGTACATTTTGGTATACAAATGATGTGGGTTGGGATTAGCAAATGTTATTTTTTTGGGAAGGTGGGTGAGATGGGAAAAGGTGCCTAAATGTGAGTGTATGGGCACATCAATGTGTGTATGTGTACAACAGAAAAATGTGTCATAATCCCTTCCTAGACAATAAGTTGAATAATTTGAAACTTCGTATTCACAACCACATTCTTGACATATACTTACCCCTTGCTCTGATGTGTTCTTTGTTTTACTTTGTGCAAGGGCACCTCAAGTATATGTTCTTGCACCTCTTTAGGACCTTGTTTTTATGTGCCCGTCTATGCAGTGTAATGTCTATTCCACAGAAGTTGCCATAGGTCAAAGGTAAATGGTCACTTGGCATAGGATGAAAAACACATTTTTAATATGCTTGTTTGAATGTCCCAGAGACATGAAAATATATGTGTATAGCAGATGATAGAAAAATTGCAAAAGAGAAAAAAAATGAGCAAATCAAAGTCAAAGATCACAAGATCAAAGGATAAATTGGCAAGAATGTTTCACAGTTCTCCTCCACCATTTGGATTAAAGTTGATAAGTAAGATAAGTTGAATAAAGTTCAAACTTTGTCAGTAGGTGTCTGATCAGAGGGTGAAGTGTCTGCCCAACTGGTAATGTCAAAGGTCAAAATGCATGTATGGGTATTGTAGCACCTAATGGAGTTTGATGTTCTGTTTGTTATTTGCTGTAGTACGTGATATCAATTTATTACATCTCTGCTTTTTCATGCAATGTGAGACAGTATCGCTACCTGTGGAAACACTACTGCTGCATTTTGGTTATGCATGGTAATGATGTCATTCTTCAATCATTGGTAGACATCTCTCTCAGTTTGTTTTAGACCTCTCTCTGTCTGTAGGAGACAAGGATCTGCGATTTTTACGTATTTGTGTTAAAAAAGAAAAAAAAAAGGAACGAACATGCACATGACGTGCTTATTAGAGTGCATACATGCACCCGGTGTGTATGAATCTGAAGAATATTTAATTCACCCGTGGTATGTGAGGAATAGTTTCACACACACATGATTTGTAAGTGCACGTGCAATAGTTTGTTCCTTAAAGGGAAATAGGGCGTTTAGAATATACCAACGTGGCATACAAAGAAAATAGCTTTAATAATTGTTAATCCATTCAGTTTCATCACCAAACATTTGCAAAAGCTGCATCTCCTCAAAACATCATGTACGTGATGAGTAACGGAAGATACATCATTTGAATTTTGAAAAGTTTGGGTGAACAAATTATTGTTGAGCAACAAATAACTGAATTTCTATCTGTGAGAAAGTTATTACTTGAAAAGAAGGCTACAGTCCTTCCTTATTGTGAATAATCTATCATTCTATGTCCACAAATATTGGATTTAAAAATATGGTTGTTTTCTGTAAAACAAACGCCATATTTCCCCTGAAGTGCTTCAACTCACTCAATAATTTTAATATTCGATACTTCTGTCTGAATCACTGACATACAACTCGGCATGCTTTGCTGAGTACATGAGTGAAACACATTGAATGAGGGTCACTTAAAAGAATACCGTAGCACAACCTTCCAAATAGTTATGGTACTTAAAATATAGTTTCTCAAACAACAAGACACCATTCTGCAGTAGTTCAAATATAAGTCAAAGTTAATACAAAGTTTTATGAATACTTCTTCACTGACTTTCAAGTTAACATTTACGTGTTATTATGACATTACGTGAATTGTGACATCACATATGCACACAGTATTGCAGGTGCACGTGCTATTAAGTCATAGTTTTCGAACGGGGCAGCATGCTATACAACAACGGTGGGAAATTTGAAGTAATGTTTGGAAAGAAGTCATAATGAAAACTAACACCATGATGGTCATGACTGTCTGTGAAGAGATGTTGAAATTGAAAAACCCACTACATAAATTCCAGAGCCAGATCAGTTATTATAATAGTGCACTATGTTTTTTGTAATGATGGGGCCTGAAGTGAGATGTGAAGGGCATATGATGACCTGACCTATTGACCTTACCTGACCCTTTGACATTTCAGTGAAAGCTCATGAGAGGTGAAACTTAACAGAGCTTTGCAATTTTCACAGAATGGGCAATGGAAGTTTATACTGTGTTGTAAATGGAGCAATTCTTCGAAATCATCAGAAAGTCTCATTTACTCCCTGTTAAACAGCAATTGCCTGTTTAAATTATGTCTTTCGACCCCCTCAAAAAAAAAAAAAAAACCACCAACAAGCAAACTTTGATATACTGTAGACTGCTGATGACCTCTGTGACACTAATGACCTTTATGATTTTATTTTGCTATTGTGGACACTTTCAGACCTTGATCTGACGTTGCTGGGGTTAAAGTTGTCATCTTCACCCAATGAAAGATAGTGCCTTTGTGCTATTTTTCTTTTTCATCAAAACTGTGATGACATCTTATGTGTCAGATCCTGTATAATAATGTGTTACTTGGAGTGTGCCATGCCATCTGTGTTTAAAAGATATAATGGTGCAGTTCCTGGTAATCACATTGCAGAAAGTTTTGCCAATCTGGTTCCTGCAAGATTGCACTTTTAGCAGTGATTCCCATAGGGAGGTCACCTAGGAGTATGGGTGCATACCAAAACACTGCATTTACATTAAATTAACCTGTATGGTTACAACCTGGGGCACTGTAGTATTTTTCGAAATGTTTTGATGTTATTTAAGGCTGACATATCTTTTTTAAGTTGAAATGTACTGCATATGGGGAGACATAGCTATGTTCTTTGGTAGTCAATTACCAAATCACATACTCTTGCTCTACTTTGTCTGAAGAGGCGTGTTGTAACTGATGTTCCTGATTTTCTTAACTTCTCCCACAGCTGCTGATGATCAGCTCATCATCTGGGATGTGCAACCAGCAGAAGCCTTAATTACCATCGATTGCCATCCAGGTGCCATTTTGTCAGCATCGTGGAACCCAGCTGGAAACTTGATAGCCACATCCTGCAAGGACAAGAAGTTTCGCATAATTGATGCAAGGACGGGTGATGTATTACAGGTAATACCACAGATGAAGACTTGAAATTATTTTATATGAATAATGGCTGTATCATCAGGTGCAGAAGCAAAGCGTTTCAAACACCACCAAGAAGGCCCTAGTTGGAATTCACACTGGTGTCAGAGCTCAGAGTTACTCATCTAGTAAATGGCAAGTGATGGTTAGCTTACTGCTCAGGGGCACCCGGACACTTGTTGACAAAAACAATCTCTCAATTGACAGAAAAGACATTTTGAAGCAGAAATTCCCATCAACTGTATTTCTTTTTGGATGAAGGGATTTCTCTGTCAGAAATTTGGTTGTCAGATTTGTTTCTTATGTTTATGGTTCATCTGCACAAAGACCTCTTTCTCACAACTGTATAGCAATGTATTAATCTTTGTAGCAGTGTAACCCCATACATTTGAAATCTATCTTTGTCTATCTGTCCACACGTGTTCAAAATGCTTCTCCTCCCACATGCTTTCATGGATTTGTTGGAAACTTGGACATAATGTTCCCTATGTGGTGGGCTATTTGGGGTGTTCAGGAATTTTGGTCCAAGGTCCCATGTGGGCCCTGTGGCCCATTTTATGAAATTCTACAAAATGCTTTTCCTTCTACAGATACTCTTGTACATTGTTGATGGTTTGTCATAATAATATTCTGTTAGTGGATCCTTTGGGGTGTTCAGGAATTTTTGGTCCAAGGTCCCATGTGGGCTCAATGGCTCATTATGTGAAATTCTGTTTGAAATGTTGGTTCTCACACATGCATCCATGGTTTTATATTTAACTTGGACACAATAATCCCTGGGTGGTGCTTCAACTGGGGTGTACAAAAAAAAATTCAGTTTAAGGTCCCACGTGGACCCTATGGTCCATTTTATGAAATTCTACAAAATGCTTCTCCTCCTACAGATACTCTTGAACATTGTTCATGGTTTGTCATAATAATATTCTGTTAGTGGATCCTTTGGGGTGTTCAGGAATTTTTGGTCCAAGGTCCCATGTGGGCCCAGTGGCTCATTATGTGAAATTCTGTTTGAAATGTTGGTTCTCACACATGCATCCATGGTTTTATATTTAACTTGGACACAATAATCCCTGGGTGGTGCTTCATCTGGGGTGTACAAAAAAAATTTCAGTCTAAGGTCCCACGTGGACCTTATGGTCCATTTTATGAAACTCTACAAAATGCTTCTTCTCCTACAGATTATATTGTACAATGTTGATGGTTTGCCACAATGATGCTCAGTTATTGGTCCTTTCAGGGTGTTCAGGAATTGGAAGTCCAAGACCCTCATGTGGGCCCAATGGCCCATTTTATGGAATTCTGCAAATTGCCTCTTTTTCTTCTGTTAAAGTGCCCCTTTAAACTGTCATACACATCTCAAATATCCCTATCGTGCATGAATGATAATTGAGTAATTGGACAGTGTCAGTTGCTATGCTAACTGAAACTCTGTATTGCCCTCAGGTATGTTGACCAGTATTTGGACTTAAAGGGGCACTTTGAGTTGTTTCATGAACTTCAGTCTTCACAAACATGTGACTTTTGTGTCAAGTTTTTAGTGACTGATCAATGTTCAACTAAGAGGGCCCCATATGAGTCACATGTAAATTGCCACTAATGAGTGAGTAGCTAATGATTTAAATTGGTTTTAGAAAACATGTGACCATTCACTTTTTCACATTAGTACCAATTCATATACCCACAGCCAGTAGAAACCATAAAGAAAAATTAGTAAAAATTGACAGTTTTCATAATAATTGGATGTGAATAGTGATGCTAATTATAAGCATTGTTATTTGGTAGTACCCATTAAAATTTTCACAACTTTAATTTATTGACAAAGATCAAACTTCTGCACTGTTGGGGCTCTGGTTTATGAAATTCTGAAAATTGTGCAGTCCTACAGATTTTCTTGTACAGTGTTGATGATTTGGTATATAATGATACTCAGTGGTGCCTATAATTTGACATAATGATACATAAATGGTACCTTCAGGATGTTGAGGTATGAACTTCTGCACCAATGGTGCTCTAGTTTATATTTTGCCTTTTCTTTGTTTGGAATCATTTCCCTGTCTTTAATAGGCTGAAACCTGACAGTTTTTTGTTCGTCATTAATTCCAAATGATTACTTGCTCTTAATTGCTTTACTACAGACTGGAGAGGGATTTGAAAGTGGAAAATGTCAGAAGGTCAAGATGCTAAAAGATGACAAGATCTTGGCTGTTGGAGCATCAAGGATGGGAGAACGTCAATACCGTCTTTATGATAGGGTGAGCATTTCTGTATTTGATGTTGAGCAAACTATTTTACCTAAGGATACAGGAAGGTTCTACCTAATATATCAGTTGTTATGACAAAGTTAAACATGCATGTTCAATAGCTATTCCTGCAAACTTGAAGCAAGTTTATTGCATGTTTCTTTACTTTACAGGGGGCTTGTAAACTGAAGCAAACTGTACTGAATTTGGGAAATGACATAGAAAATGGCAAATATTCATTGAGTGGAAACAGAAAGATTCCAAGTTAGAATACCTTGCAACTGAATGAGACGTAAGAAAACTATGGACAAAGAAACAATGAAGGAAGGAATGACGACACAATGAAATAGATAAACAAACAACAAAGGAATGAATAAAAGAGAATGAATAAAGGCAATGACAAACAAATGCACAAAGAAAGAGAAAGGAAAAGAAAAAGGAAATATAGGAAAAGAGATAAAAAAGAACTTGCAGAAATAAAAAAGTAGAGCAGATTGAAACATGTAGAACAAACAAGCATGGAAAGGTAAGTTAAAATTACAGAAAATGACATAATAAGAGGAATTGTAAAAAACAAGGACAAAGAGGAAAGAAAGACAAGAAGAACAAAAGAAAAGTTAAAAGAAACAAAGTTGAAATAACAGAGGTAACAAAATGAAAGCAAAGAGGAACAGAAACAGAAAGTATATCAAATCTATTCTTCGCATATTGACCTTTCATTGTATGCAGCTGTCTTTGGTGGCAATGTTGAAGGTTTGCAGGATTTATTCAATTGACATTATTATTTGATTACCTGCATACTATTCCAGTAGGAGCACTTATCAATGTGGTACAATGGAAGAGAATGATTGCTGATGGTTTAACTGATCTTGCTACTATGAAAAAAAAAAACCGCTTCTTTTGTGTGACATATGACATACTGTATGATATGATGAGCATGGGAATAATTCTCTGACATTTTGTTGTGTTTGAAGACATTTGTGTGAAGTTTGGGATATTTGTAACTTGATACAGTATTCACATCGTAGACATATACTTACCCCTTGCCACACTACTGCATCAGTTTGACCTATGCTCTACTGACCTCGAAGTCAATTCTGACACCGCGCCCTCTAAGGCCTAGCTCGCCCTCGTTTGCCTTTCGCTCGAATGCTGTACCAACGTGTGTTTTTGCCTCGCTGTTTGCCTCGCGCAAAGGCGGCTGTTTCGGGACTAAAACCTGAGTAGTATTGTTTTTTCGTTCCATTCATAATCTAGTCGTTCTGCCTGTTATATTTTTCCCCTAAATTAGCTCTCGCTTCTCCGAGAAATTTAGGTGTTAATATTTCAGTTTGTGCAGCGTGCCTAGGACCAATATCCTATCGTGCCGCTGCACAGTTTATCCCCTAAGCCGATACTTTCGTATACCCACACCAATGAGTTGTGGGGATTTGATTGTTTTTCACTATTTTTCTCACAACTTTTCTGTTCCATCCATTCTCAGAAAGACATGTCCAAACCGATAGTTTCGGAGGGAGTGGATAATGGGAGCAACACTTTTAATATATTTTATGATGAGAACATTAGCATGGTGTACCTAGCTGCAAAGGTAAGTTCAGAATTATTGACCTTTTTAAGCCGGTATATTGTTGTCCACTCCATAGCTGTTAAGGCAAAGGAGTTGAAAATGTTGTGATGTTGTGTCTATATGGATCTGAGCACATTGGATTGCAAATGTGTTGACTCAGATTTGGGTTATTTACAGACTACGGGCAAAGATGCACTAGTGTGAGCATTAGATTGTGACTGAGCTTGGCTCATCAACGAAGAAGTAATGGAGGGAGTGGGGGGGGGGGGGTGTTTCAAGGGACAAAAAGTGTCACAATATTGTAAAGAGTCTACCTTGAAAGAAAAAGGGTGATTTGAATTCATACGTTCCCTCAAGCAGTACACGCCTTCTTCTGTTGTGAAAGGTCATGTCATGTTGATAGAGTTGAAATCCATTTAAACATGGTGACTCAATATTGTAAAGTTGTATTGACTACAGACTTAGTGTGTAGGTGAACCCTTACTGGATGCATTCTCTTGGAACAAGATCATAATAGGTCAGTAGTTTTCAAATCTCAAATAGTCTTGTAGGATGAACCTCAATTTAGCTAATGTTTTGTTCAACACACCCATGGAAGACTTGGAAAATTCATGAAATTTCAAAATTATTCCAAGACCTGGAAAACTTCTGAAATTTGTAGAAATTGATCAAAGTACTGGAAAAGTAAAAAAAGTTTTATGAAGTGACATTGCTCCTTTCTCACTTGTAATATCAAAATATATTTTTACCCATAATATCAACATTTATTATTCTCTTCACCTCATATAGTTTTGGTTTTTGCTGTTTTTTATGAAAGATGTCAGGAGGACTTTTCATGGAAATATTTTATTTGGTCCTAGGAAAGTCATGGAGAAGTCAAGAATATTGGTTCTCAGTACAGGAAGTTCTGTATTTTCTTTTCATGCATGAAGGAGATGAACTGGCAGACATTTTTCAAATTTTGTCTCCTGTCCTAATCTTGCAGGGTGATTGCAAACTTCTCTACTACGAGATCACAGATGAGAAGCCGTATGTCCATTACTTGGCACTCTACCAGCCCAAAGATGCAACAAAAGGATTGGGTTTCATGCCCAAACGAGGTGTAGATGTGAACGCACATGAGGTTGCTCGATTTTACAGGCTTATAGAAAAAGGTATCTGTGAACCAACCGCAATGATCGTTCCGAGAAAGGTATGTTGATCTTGTTGATTGCTTTATCTTGGATGAACTGCTCCCTCTTTGCACTTCTGCATAGCGTGCCACTATTACACATCAAATCACTTACTCATCTTTTGATAGAGTGCCAGTACATTGTTGCACATTACACTAAATAACCATCATGAGTTATGGATATAGTGCCCCCAATGTTGCACATGATATCATGTGATCACCATGCACTATCGGCAGGGTGCCACTTCACAGTTACACATCAATTGATGGCATGATGTAGTTGTCAAACTATCTAGAAAGTGCCATGTTGTTGTAAGGACCTTTGATATATCGATATTATCAATATGTCCAGTATTGCACTCCATAGCCATAATATGGATATTGATTTTGCTCATACCATTATATAGTTAACATTGATTTATAGTTGGAAAAACCATACAAAGAATGTACCAAATGCTTATATTTATAAAGAAAATTAGTGCAAGTCATGAAATATTCCAGACTAGCTCCGTTATTTTGGATGAATGCTCTTACCAAAGTTTTGGGGATCGACATGATTTGCTACAAACACTGAAACACAGATGAGGCAGTCTCATTGGTTGATCATTAAGTTTTTGGTTCCTTGTGTTCACAAAGAAACCTATGCATTCAAGTTGGCATGTGTGTGTGTGTGTGTATGTGAGGCCATTGGAATGCCAGCCATGTGACATGATTACTCAATAATTGATTGCTCAATTGTTCTCAAACTAAGTGTGTATGTTATCATATTGAGTAGATGTGCCCTATTGTTTTGGTGCTCATATCTTGCATATTAATGAGTGAGCGAGGCTTAATGTCTCGATTGGAATACAAGGTATGTAATTTGATAACTCAATAATCGAGTGTTTAGTTTTTCTCAAACTTAGTCTGTTCATTTAGCATATTGAGTAAATGTACTGCACTGTATTTGGTGCCCATATCTTGCGTATTAATGAGTGGGCAGGACTTAATGTAAAATTCCTGATCTGACAATATCTTTGCAGTGCCTTGTCCGATTTGCTTCAAATGTGGTAGGCAGGTGATGCTAGATATTAGGTACATGACAATGGCATTTTTATTTTCAATGTCATTAGTATCTTTAGCAAAGGGTGGACTTGTTTGCTTTGGTATATGTAAAAGTACAGAAAATTTAGAATTTTTGTGCATGCTGTTGGCAATTGATGTTTGGTTATTGAAATTTCTCTGCTCCATTTTCATACTATGGATGCTTATATGGTTCATCAGTCCCTCTTCAGCAAATCATGGAAGCACTGCTTGAGGTAGCAGTTTCATGATCAAATGAAGAGGCAGCAGTCCTATGGGAAGTACAGTAGTTGGTCATTCTGTGGTGATGTGTGCATTGATGCAAATGGCTTTTAATTTAAAGGGGAATGCCAGTCTAGGAACATGTCTTTTGACTTATTTTAGACATTTCAAACCATTTTCATTCATATTCTTGACCTTTTGAAATGAGCTTCTCATGGGCAACATGATATGTTCAAACTTCCCGCCCAACAGAGTTTCTAACACCATGTATGTACACGAAGGGCCCGGCCATTATGATGTAATTGACTGTGATCTCTGAAGATGTGACGTAGTCGACAACCAGCCCTAACTCATGATGACCAACCTGATTGTCCTGCATAATTCGTAATTACATGGCTTATTCACTAGTCTCTGAAAAGGTTCACTTAGTACTTACTAAAGATTACGTTTTCTTTATCTTCAAGGTATTGTTGCACCGGCTCACACTGAGTAATGTTGCCTCTTGATGGAACATTCCTCCTCTTCTGTGTTTTATTGCCATCTTATCGATTACCTATTTTATCTTGCGATAGCCACATTGAATACACAGTGTGTCTAATAACTAATTATGTAGGTTAATCGCGTTGATCATGGTTGGTCGTCGACTACATCACAAGCCACAGAGATCACAGTCAATTACATCATAATGGCCGTGCCCTTCGTGTACATGCATAGTGTTAGAAACTCTGTGGAACGGGAAGTTTGAACATATCATGTTGCCCATTAGAAGTTCATTTCAAAACGTCAAGAAGATAAATGAAAATGGTTTGAAATGGCTTAAATAAGTCAGAAGACATATTCCTTGACTGGAATTCCCCTTTAAGGTGGGCAACATGCAATAAAAGAAAATTCATAAGTTGGTGTTCTTACCATTGGAAACTAGATCTTGGCATCCCTCCCCCTTGGGTATGCTGTCAGTTTTGGGTGGTGGACTTGAAGGGACATAGATGTTATAAGCCTTTTTGCAATTTGCAGAATCCCTTCTTAAGGGATTCACAGCTGATTGTGCTTTATAAAATGAATGGGATAAATGAAGTTTAAGTTATATTACCAGTTCAAACAAACAAATACTGTCAGGCTATCACATGGCATTGCCCACTCTTTTCCTGTATTTTGTAGTTTGAACCCCTTTTGCTTTATATTGTAGAACTCAACATCTTCAGTTCATTGCATTAATTGAAATGACTTCTTTAATGAATATGAACTCCAGCATATTGTTTTACAGTATGTGTATTCCAAGTATAAGGAACCATAATGGGCTGTGGCTCTTGTTTTAAAATAGTGAACAGTATTTGGTTATTGCCCTCATTACTTCAGTGAGTATCAGCATGGGCTTAACTAATTACCATGGCAAGAGAGAGAAGTGTGTTTTGGCTGTAAAATATCTGTTTTCATTCCAAGAGGGCAATTATTGTGGAAAAGTGAAAAAAAATCTACTACCAATGAAGTAGTAAAAAATGAGAATTCTAAAGAGAGAAATTTTATCTTTTGCTTTTGATGAAAGGCTAGGCCCTTCACTATTATGTGGCTAATACTAGATATGCTACCAACCATATAGGCTAGCCTAGGGCCTAGACCTGAAACTATGGACCAACACGAAAGCCATAGTCCTTAATTTTAGGACTGCAATATGATATAATTGCATGTGGTGTTTGTTGAGGGGTGTGTATTGGATTAATACCTTAGTTGCTGTTAAATAGGCACCTATTGATGGTGCTTACTGGCCTGTATATGGTAATTTTTGGTTTCGATGATAAAAGATACACACATGCATACAGTACATGTGTGTATGTGTTTGCATGTATGTGTGTGTATGTCTTTGATGCCCTACCGTGTAAACTCGATACCTCAAGAAGGGAAGCTTGGACAGATCTCATATTTGGTATGTAGGTGTACATCAAGGAGAAGAACCCTATTGTTTTTAGTGGAGGTCAAAGGTCACTTGTTCTCAACAGGGGTCAAATTGTGAAAACATTGTTAACAGGATATCTCAAGGAGGGAAGCTTGGGTAGATCTCATATGTAATGTGTAGGTGTTACATCATTGTAATATGCAGTTGTGCATGTTGAGACATGATACATATCACTCATCATATATCAAAATAAAAAAAAAAATACTCAAAATGAAATCTTCAAAATCGCAAAGCATTTGTGCATTCTGGTTTGAGTATGTACCTATTTTGCAAAATTTCGCAGGAAAACCTACATCATCGATATTTAGCAATCAATATACCGACAGTGTTGTGATATCAATTTTTTTCAATACCGATGGACCTCATGTTGTTGCTGCACTGTATGAATTAATTGAATCGTTTTGACAGTCGGAGCTATTCCAGAATGACGTTTACCCACCGTGTGTATCCATTGAGCCGGGGATGACTGCTGATGAATGGGTTAGTGGGGCTAACAAACCTGCAAAAATGATGGATATGGAGACACTCTTTAAGGGTGCCAAAGCAGCAGAACCAGCGAAGAGATCGTCTCGACTGGGAGCTGCCAGATCATCAACTGAACCAAAAGAGACACCAAAAGCAGAACCAAAAGCCACATCAGGTCAGTCTCTATGAAATGGTTTATCAATAATTTGCCCTTTTAGAGGAGGAGTGGGGAAAGGAGAGCAAAAGAGAAGAGAAATTATTTGATATTGCCATTGTCCCTGTTCACAGCAGTGTGGAAATCTTAAGTATTCCTTGCGAGGAGAGCATCAAACTGTAGTATTTACTCATTTAGTAATGCCCTCCAAGATATTATTACACTTGGTTATTGCTGATAAATTTGTTTATAATTCAGGATTTCAAGTACCTGTCAATACACACTTCATTAAGAAGTGTTGCAAACCAGAACTATGTGCAACCTAGTCTATGTACCCTGCAATGTCCCAAAGGTAAAAAGTGTAAGGAATTCCCTTTTTTCCAAACTGCTAAAAATGTGTTTTTATATCTCTGTCAATTCAGTTTGCAGTGTGGTTTTTAAATTTGTTAAAAGGTTGCGATTTCTTCCATTGAAACATGTTCATGACCTGAAATTTACTAATTCAATGTGTCCATAAAGAAAATTAAATTAGTTCTAGTGCCATGTAAAGGCTGTGCTTCTTCAACACCACACAGTGTCTTATGCATATTCAATACCTGTTTGTTGAGAAACTATTTTCTTGTTTCTATAACTGTCTCTGTCACAGCTGTAGCTAAACCTGCCGTGAGTCGTGTTCCTTCAAACCCTCCAAGAGAAGATTTTCGAAACAGCCAAGAGACGAAGGTAAGTTAAGTCGTAGTCTATCAAATTGTATTCGATCAATGTGTATCTCTACTCCAGCACAATGCCTGTGAATAGTAAGAATGTTGATGTATTTATTGATGGTTAATTGGCCTAGCCCTGTCTCTGCCATTGGTATATTATGTTTTCTCACACTGGATTGAGTAATATGACATTCCCATAGAAAGTGCTACCTCTAAACTCTAGGTTGAGTAATGTTTAAAGCAGCTTCCTTTCAGTCCATCTATTCCTGGATTTGATGTATACATGATTAATACCTGTGTCTTCTCAGGACAAAATGCTGGTTATTGTGGCCCTAGAAACTGTCCCCATGGGATTTTACCACTATGATGAGGACTTTGAGTTCACATTTATTTGTGTAGAAATATAGTGTCCTGAGGAGGGATGGGTTAGCTGGTTGATGAAAGGTTATTAAGCTGCCTTTTGTTAACACAAGTTGAGAAGTTTGTCAAGAGATTTGTTTGGTTTGTTACCAGTTTAATATTTTATTAAGATCCTCTTCCCATACAGGTTTTAAACATAGCATAATAATGTGCTTGTGTTGGCTTTATAGTTCTCCGTATGTGTTCTCATGAAAAATTTGTTTCTGTCAGATATTAAACATATCGTCTAATATAGAACATTTCATGCCATCTGAATGAGGAAAGGAAATTTTCTCTTTTCAAAATTTTAAAGATGTGAGATTGGTTAGAATTCTAACCCATGGTCCTGAGGAACACAGATTCACTTATAGACCACAAATCTCTGTCCTTGTGACTTTTGGATATTTCAGGTTGTTAGATTCCTCCATACCTGTACTACTACATGATCTTGGATGGATTCAAGACAAAGGGAATTTCTTTTTTTTTGGGGGGGGGGGAGATCGGTGGAAGGATAGGGGGAGGGGATGTGCTGTGAGACTAATGTAGATCTGGTTTAGCCCATCTATTCTTTCATCCAGTCTCAATGTAGATATGTGCACATTATCAAATAATTCATTGTGTACGGTATGTTACCTACCTCTCTTGAGTGAACTGCAGTATGTTCCTTCACAAATTTGTTGTTGACTTAATTATACATAATATGGATCAAGTTAAAACCTGAAATTCACTTGTATCATTGTTATGTAACGTTCCCAGTCCACTGTACTTTGGATCTACCAGCTTGTTGTTGTAATTGTGTATCTTTTACATTGTTTCTGTTGTAATTTGTGTCATTGGTCTTTGGTATAATCATTGTCATGGTTACTGCAGATAAATTGTTCTGAGCCAACACAAAGTGAAAACAACACCAGATGACTATTCCCACAGAACCAGCACACTCACAAGAGTGTGATAAGTATGTAAGTGAACTTGTAGCTGTGAACTGGATTTGTACTGAAAAGTTTGTCATGTCTACATCTGTATTCTCCTTACTGTCAAAGAAAGTCCAGAGTTCATCATATTAACCTTCAGAATTCGTCAAAAGAAGAAAAATAAGTTCTCAGTCGGTGATTGCATGATGAACTGATATTGATAGCAGTATTGGTCATGTAAACACCATTATTCTGCAAATAATTACAGATCCCTAAGTTTAGGGACCAGCTTGAAGTGCTATGTTCATTTATTTGGGTGATACGTTCATAAAATAAGGTACTTGTGTGCAATATGTAATCCTTGAATTCCAGGAATGGTAAAGCTTTCCTACAGTTGCTGTATGAAAGTATGGTACTGTTTCAATGTGAGTTACCCATTGTGAGTTATCCCACACTGAAGAGGAGATATCCCATTTTTTTTTAAAGTAATGGTTTTTCAGACTGCTGGTTGTATAGTTTGCAAACTGACTTGCCTCCCAAATAATAGTATCCTGCAAGGTGTGGACTAAAAATGCTTTTAAATTTGAAGATATGTCCCAACAAATTAGAGACAAGCTCTTTGCACATGAACTTTTGCGTCCTGGTCTCTACTAGTATCGTGACAATCTAGCATGAATAATTAAAGCTTTTGATCGGTAATCTCCTGGCATTTCATCTTCAGATCTCTTTACTTATGCCTTAGCATTACTTACAAAGAGTGTAGAGTACAACAATGGAAAGGGGGAAAGGGCCATTACAAAGTACATCAGATTTACATAAGCTGTTCCACTCATGTAACTGAATATATAAATTAATATAAAAAACACAGAGTACATCTCATCATTTTTAAGTTTACATTGTTATTGTCAAAGGTCTTCCGCTGTTTGCATTAACTGTGGTGATCCGTCCTACATTAATTGGTACACATTGTTGTAGCTTCACTGACACCTTAGTTTATGAGGGACATAAATCTTGTGTGTGCTTTGCTTTATTCGTTGTGTGGGATTTGGATGAGGGGAGTAGACTGCAATGTTTAAGTGACACATCCAATCTGTTCTCAGTTTGAGCTTTGTTACCAGTCCAACTGTTCAAAGTTGATAGAATGCACACATCTATCTTAAAGGCTGTAATGCATCACCCCAGACAGTTTCAATTCTCCCAAACACCTACCTCTAGTCCCTCCCTCAGCCTGTCTTACATTCCTCCACATGTGTAATCAAAACAATGGATCCCTGTGTACGCTGTGTAATACAAGCTGCTCAGCATCTTTCGAATTTGCTGAGTACTGTAACTTAGAACCAGTTGAGAATTTTCCTTTCAGGGAGGTAAAAATATAGCTTAGGGTGATGCAATACAGCCTTTGACCTCTGTCCTCGTGTGTCGCATACACATAAAAATGCAAAGGAAGTATTTTGCATTATGATATCCTTGTTTTGCTCAGTGTTGCAATTCACATGAATACAGTATGCTTTCATGACATACATTCTCACCAGATAAAAAACCTCATGGATTAGTCCATTATTATTTAGTCAGCAAAAAATAGAAGAAAATGCTATGTTAGTGTATGAGAGTGTGTAAGGTAAGTTTTGTGTTCTGTTCTGTTCTGTTCTGTTCTTTTTTTCTTTTTTTTTGTGTGTTCCCTAAAATGTGGAAAGTTCCAGTGTACTCCCAGAATTTGGATACAATTGACTGTGCCAGGGTACTTATGAAAAGTGCTGAGTGAGTTATAATGGGGATGGTTTTCTGTTTGTATTCATTGTGACATATCTTAGTTGGTACTGCCAATACTCAGCCGCTAATGTTACATGCGTGTGATAACAAGACACAGGCCGTCCTATTGCACATGCTTTTGTTTGCTAGCTGGTATTTATTCTTATTGCACCTATCTCTCAACAGAACATTGATCCCACCCCAGATACTACAGTGACCTCCAAAGAGGATGAACAGAAAAGCTTGGAAGATCCAACACTTTCCTCTCCATCAGAGGAAGATAAGACCCCTCGACAATCAGAGGACAAGGTTTCTCACGACTCCTCTAAACTCTCATCAGCCATCTCCCCTCTTAAAGAATCAGCCCCCCCTGAAAAGCCTGTCATTTCTAGTCCAAAACCCATCTTTTCATCTTCTGCGAGTAGTAATCCTCAGACAGCAGAGACCTTGAAAAATATTCTGAATGACTTCAAACAGTTGAGAAACTCCATCACAGACCACAATGGGAGAATATCCTTCTTGGAAGACCTGACCCTCGTAAAAATTGTTTTACTTCTTTCTTTTGTTAATTTTTGTCATCTCTTCCTCTTCATGCCGTCCTTTTCTCCCAGCATGCCATAGTTTTTTCACCATTTGTTGCCTATCGTGTCCACACCCGCCTCTCTTATCATTCCTGCTTCAACAATTCTTCCTTTCACCAGGAGAAGACATATCCCTCTCTCTCCGTCTCTCTGCATCACAGACATAGCATCATAGCCATCCCTTGTACCATGTGCTGTAAACAGGTGAAAACTAACCAGATTGAAGTAGCTTAAAGCAAGTGTCCTTTCTTGAATTTCACTCTTGCAGTCTTGTGACTGTTGGAGACAAAGAAACTTGTTGTTTGCCATACTTTATGAAAGCATCAACTTTGGATGTGGCCATTGACAGTACTTGTTGACCTAATTGAGTTTTTCTTTGCTACTCTGTTGATCAATGTAGTTGGCCAGAACTAATATTGCTGGTCTTTTAGGAAGTAGCTGAATGTGAATTTGCCATCTTCTTGCCTGATAAGAATGATCAACATGGATAAGTGAAAAGTCTCACATATGGCTCAGTTCAGCGGACATGAAGCTGTTGGTCTATAGCTCACTACTAATATGCATTGGTATGGTATGTTTGTTTCCTTGGTTCGTTATCAGCCAAATGTAGAGATAGCCAGAGAGGACAAGTTGCTGTTACAACTCCTGCCTTTCACTGTCTCCTTGGTTCTGATGTCCATTTTTTCGCCATTTGCCGTTCAAGACTTGGCAGATTGATATAATAATTTTGGATTGCAATGTTGAAGCTTTTGATGAGATTTGTGTGTCAGTCTGTTTGTTTGTCTGTCTATATGTCATCCAATCTTTAGGAAATGTAGTTTGCACGTTACAAAGTAAGTTGTGATGTAACAACTCAGAAGAAATCAAATTGTCACAATAGAGGTGGTGTCAAGTTTACACTATTACTGACATACATCCTGATTGTGAGCTTCCAATTTTGAACAACAAGCCCTGTAGGTATCTCCTCAAGTTTCTTTTGTCTTCTTGTCTTCATGACTAGGTGATGACATCCACTGTTTTCAAAGTCAAAATGAAAGTGATTTAAACATGTTGAAGTCAGTACCCGAAGGCACCAACTGAAGTCCAGTAGTTGCTGGCAGTATATCAATGGATGCCCTTTCGGTATCAGTAGTTTTGCTGATGCTTGGATATGTCCCACACTGAGCACAATCACTCATATGTATCCTTCCTTAATAGTTATTGAGTGTTGTCTGCTGTAGGGCAGCTCTAGTCCCTTTAATTTTGTCTCACTATTACGTGTACAGTATTGAAGGGAAACTTTAAAGAAGATGTACACAAAGAACAAAAGTGACAGCAATAATCGTAATGCTGCTACCATGAATAGTATTTCCTGTCTCTGTCGTGAATGCCAGCTTATCCTTGATTATGTGATCCAGTTTGACAGTAAAGTATGAAGTTATAAATTACGTAGCTGTGAATTAGTGATTATTTCAAGGGAAATTAAGACATCCATGTCCCCTTTCCCCTCTCGGCAGTTAGTAGTCCACTGCTGGAGGTGGTGTTCAAAGTTGAATTATCAGTGAAGAATGTACATTGACTTCATACTGAGATGTGAACTTACAGCAGGGTCTATGTTTGGGATCAGTAATTGGATGGCAGATTCTGATTATCGTACCGATGGTTGAAATTCTGAGTTTTTCTCTGATAAATTCACATGGAACTGATGGCCTTGCATACATTCATAAACATTTTGCTATACTTTACATCTTTATCATCATTCTTCGCTATCCAAGAAAATATCAGACATCAGCAGTTTCATGTTTTCTTATTAACAGTGGACGCTTGTCACATGATATTATGTATACCTTCATTGTAAATGATTGAGCAGGTTTGTTGACAGTAGTGTAGTATGCTTAACATAGGTGTAGGTGTCTGGAGAGGTGGGGAGGATTAAAGAAGAGGACCAGGAATGGGAGGAAATTGATAAGTAAAGAACTGCTTCACTTCGTCATCATAGCAGTCATCATGAGTATTACAGGTACCCCCACTCACCTGTTCACTCACATTCATTGAAAACATTCCAATTACTTCCCTGCTACATCCAACTCATTTGTGTAGCTTACAGTGGCTATGCCTCGGCTACTTTAGTAAGGGGACCGTGTCAATTGTGATGCTGAGGACGTTTTATGTAAGTCACACCCTTGAACAGATTATTATCACACTTTCATGTTCCAGGTATTGGACATGATCAATGATGTGTTTATGAGACACATAGCTCTCAACATTGTTTGCATCAGGTAGTGCAACAGTTTTAATTACATTTCATGTGCAAGTATTCAGTTTCTGCATGTCAAGTGGATTAACAATAGAATGAGGAGAGGGGGGGGGGGGTGGGCAGGGTTGTTGCTGTGATTGTTTGTACCTTAACTTCATTGTTTCAGTCCAGTCATGGAATGCTGCCTCTCACCCTTCTCTAAGAGTAATTTGTTTCATTCAGTGAATTAAATTAATTAAAGTTGAGATACATTACTGTATCAAAGGGAGATTTTCTTATTCATTTTATACCTTAAAAGGATGGTCCAGCTACAATTGTAGCTTTGATTTGTTGAAGAAAATTAAATCTGACTATTATTGTGAAACTTGCATTCAGTCCCCATGTGTGGTTCCCAAGGTATGAACAGTTGAAATTGCCACATTTGTTACCGAAAGTTGACTTGAAGCAAGCAGGAGTGATGTCATCTTCCCCCATTGATAAGACATTTTGTCTTTCTTTAAAGTTTTCACCAAATTTAATACTTTAGTATTTAGTGCTATCATAATGTGAATGTATGAGAGGTTTGCAACCTTCACATAACCAGTGCTTAGCTGACGTGCTATTGATTTCAAGGTCAGAATAATAAATTCAATAATGAAGAAAACAAAAGACTTTTCATCAGTGTGAAGAGATGATGTCACTCCTGCTTGCTTCAAGTTCACAGTTGGTAGCAAAGGGGGTAACTTCAACTGATAAAATCTCGAGAACAACGCATGGGAACTGAATGGAAGTTTCACCAGGATGGTTAGATTAACTGATGCTTAAACATGTCAAAGCTAAATTTGTGGCTGGACCATCTTTTTAAATACAAATCAATTCCTCATGCAGTAAATCCTGTAACTTACTAACAGGAGATGTTACTAAATGTTTGTTTCACCAAGACAGTTGACACAAGACACATTTCATCTGGATAAAGACTATCAGCAAGCACTGTCTTCATAATGGAGAATTTCCCAAAGCATTTTTACACTGCATTTGCGTTGGGATAATTTGTAAATTGCTGATCAAAATCTTGAACCAAAACCATTACTCATGTTAAACACAGGAATACAATCCTGTTGTTCAGGTTTTCTGAATGATGTGTTTTATTACGAAGTTTAAAGATGTGCAATACGGATGCTTCAAAAGTAAGGTTGCTCACGCTGGAAAATGAATCTTGTCAAGAGAACAGTTTGTTTCAAAAGAAATGTTAGCATGATGGCAAAAATTGAAAAATTTTTGGAACAAGATCTCTCAAGTAGGTAGTCACTGGAAATTCAAACTTAGAACACTAGTGTTTCTTGATGAGTAGATAATTTGTCTCATTTTTGCAGTCTGCTGGAAATGTTGTATGCAAACTGTCTCATGGATATTAACAAGGAATCACAAAGTAATGTTAATTCGAAGGTCATAAACCTTGTCTTTCAAGATTAGATATGACAGAAGCTATTGAAATTGTCTTTATAATTTTTTGTTAAAAAGCTGATACAAATAATAATTTCCTCTTGACCTCTTTGTTATTTTTCATGGTTATTTTACAGGAGCAGAAAAAGCAGATTGAGGAGCTGATGACAGAGATTTCAAAGCTTAAGGCAACAGTTAGTGAACAAGAGGAACGTATTGCCAAACTGGAAGCCCAGGCCAATGGAGAGGTCAACGGCAATTAGAGGTAGGCTTTGACTCAGATCAGGTATACAATGTTTCACCTTCTTCGATACAGCAATGGGATGCAGATCTGATAGGAAATTTCCAAGCAAGTGTCATTTATATAAAGCACTGTAGAACAGTATCGCCTTCAGAGGAAAGCCCCCAACCAAATAAAAATAAAATAAAAAACGAGAGACGGCAAGCATTATTTTTATCTGCAAGCCGATCTCTGTGGACATGAGATGGTGAGAATTTAAAGGCTAGACTACTCCCTAAACAAATCATTTAGTCTGTAGAGAGTGTGTCCTCCTGTTGTTTTCAGTTTGGTGATTTTGCACAGTTGCTATAAACCAATTCCATGTTGTGTCAGCTGTCAACAGTTTGCCGTTTTCTGATAGATTGCTACTTCAACCCTGATAAAGGAAGTCATTACAGTCCCTCAAGTCACTTAATATCATTTTCAATCTAAACCATGTTACTTTATTTGGAAACATTTTCTGAGGATTTTGTGTACCCAATACTTCCGCATTGAGTTGCTTATTTTTCTCTGCTGGTAATTTTCATCGAAGTATTAAAATTTTTACTGGATGTGATGTAACTAGATGTATTTTATGGTTCTATATCATGAGCAATGTTTGTGTGTCTTTCAACTTGGTTGTGTGACCATTACATGTGTTCTTGCCCTTCTGAGAGTTTTAGGCTGAGTGTTAAGTCGGGAGAAAAAGTTCGAAAGTATCATGGGTGGTCTAATCAATGGATTTTTCATTCCATTACAGCAGCAAAGGTTTGAGACTGTTTCTCAAGACAGTAAGATGAAGCCCCAAACCAATAGCCCTAAAACAGTAGTATGTGTAGCTTTAAACAGTTGTATTGTGCCCTATTATTGTCAAAAACTTAAATAAATCATACATTGGAGTGTATTGGTATTTGCATCAGTGATAATGTTGTACCCTCTCCCCTCAAAGTGGGTTCCAGCTTTTGAAAATGTTTTTCAAGTCACTTAATGAGGTTTTGTAACTTTTTGCAGAGTATGCCTTTTAAATAAGAAATTACCTGCTATAAACACAAAATTGCTAGTATTTAAAAAGTTTCACTCCCTTCTCTGCGTATGTGCAAACCTTTTTTTAAGCTGTGTGATGTTACTCTGGACGTCAAAGCACCAAATGGGCAACCTATCACATCAGGATTTGCATCATAGTAGCTATCAGAATGGAAAAACTGCCTGTAGGTATTGACCAGTTTTTGTAAATGACACCACAGATGTGATAAAATTCCACTCTGAAAAGTTGTTGTCTATATGTGCATTGTGTTTTGATAATTCTTGCATGTGTATGAATCAAGTAGCCATCTTATAAAATGTACAGAATAAACTGAAGAGTATGTGTTTTTGATGTCTCTTATCTTTTTATATTTCAGATGTCACATCAGACCTGATCTGACTTGGAATGGAACGTTCAATTTAATGGCAATCATCCAAGTACCATTTTTTCTCTTCATTTCTTTTATATATTTTGCTAAGTACTAAAATTGAATTACAAGAAAACACAAAACCAACATGTAAGCCACATTTTAAGTGTCGTATCCCTACCAATATTTAACTCTTTTGAATGTCAAAAGAGTTAATAGTACAGGAAACCACATCCCGACAGGAGACAAGAAGAAACAATAGGCAGTCTTCCATTCGTTTGTCTTTCTCTCTGTTGTTTTTTCCTTGTGTTTTGCCAAAGTATTTTAGTCTAACAAATGTGTAATTTCATTTAGTCTCTCACCATTTCATGTTTTTTGTTCCTATTTTGTTTTCTTTGTAATGAATTATTTGGCCATTTTCTTGTTTGACATCATATGCACAATTGAATGGTTCCTCTGACAGTCAGATATTTATGTTAATACTCAAAGGAACAAAGCTCCTCGTTTAAAAGTTGTTTCTTTCTTGTCAGTCATAGACCCAGAGGTTTTGCTATTTATCTAACAACTCTTTTTGCCAATAGTGTCCTGTTTATACAGATGCCTTCTTTGGCATTTTATTCCAGTACCAAACATTTTATAAATGCTTGGCTACTCGTGAACAGAATATTTCCTCTCCAAGGGTTACATACATGTACCATAAGATTTGTTTTCCATATATTCCTAGATATATATACTTTTATTTTGTTTCAAGGGGTTTCTTTTTTAATTTAAATTATATTTCAGCAAGTACAAAGATGTGTAAATGTTGAATTTGGGTTTTTTCTTTCAAGTTCAGCCTGTTGTTTGATAGTGGTCCTAACCCTTACCTGTCTGCCCCTGTTCTTCAGATGTAGAAATAAAACTTAAGAAGAATCCTGATTTAGTGTATAGCTGTGAGTTTAAAGTGGAGCAGCCAAGGAACCACTGAGGACACTTTCTTGTACGCCAAAAAGCTGTATAGGAACGGGTCTCTGTATTTCTCAGTATCCATTTAACTTTAAACTATATAAGTGCAATGCACTATCGATCCTTAGAAGGAACTTCTGTCTATTTTTGTCATGTTAGCAGTGTTTTAAAACAAGTTCGGCAAGCAATTTACCATTTTGAGGGATGTAAGTGGACATACTGTATGTATTAAATGTAGTCACTTTATTGCCATACGAACATTGACCTGTGTTGCTCCAGTATATAGGGTTCTCACTTTCCAGGCCTACAGTAATGAAATTTTCTAAAAATGTCAGAAGTTGGGAACTCTGTACATTATGCATGATGTCATTCTCCTATGTGTTTCTGTGATTAGTGCAAGCTCCTTCAATAATAAAACGGTGTACTGTTTTCTCTCATGCTATACTCTTTCAATTGGTGGATTCTATAGTGGAGATAAAAAAAAACAAAAGTATTGAGTTGTACCTTTTATAGATGGGTTTTAACCCTCTATACCATTTCTTTTTTCCAGTAGTGTAGTTGCTTTGAAAGTCACAAATTAAAAAAAGCCATAGATCAATACATACCTCATTGATTGATCATTGTTCTTGTAGGATGCCAGTTAATTTGGAAATGCCTTTGTAGTTTTTGTGGACATGAAGCATTGTTATACTTTGTATATTAAATGTTTTTTTTTTTGTACTGATCCTAGAATCTTCCCATCAATCTTTGTAACAATTGTGCTTTGTTCAGTTGTCTTCAATTTTCTTTTTGTGAATTAAACTGATATTTACAATTAAACAATGAAATAATTTGAAAAATAATAATTCAAGTCATTATTTCATATGGGAAAAGTTTCAGAGAGAGAATAGATTTGCTGATTTTTAGGAAACAGTATGACAGTTTGCCTTCTTCTCATTTTGCTTGTGACCTGTACATTTTCTGGTTGAAATGCTTGAATGGTCTGACACTTTGAAATCAACTGAAGTTTTAGAAGCAAGGTGAATGTTATTTTAACTTTACATTCAGAACCATTACCCTGATCGTGGGGCCTTGGAATGGACCATGGTTCTACCTTCCTTCCAACCACCCCTCATACAGACCCATCATGGAAGCACACAAACACAGGTTATAATCCAAGAAACACTGACACCATGTGATACATAGAAAGGCATTCTGAGTACATAGATATGTTGTAGTGGCCCAAACTATAGCATGCCATATAGACCCCAGTAGTGATATGTTAGTGATAGGTTGTTCAACTCAACTGGTCATACTTACCTTTATTAGGAATCTATTATTCCCCATCATTGTGTAAACCATGAGAAAATGCATAGCAGTGTACATTGGGGATTAATCAATAAGGGTACCAAACATAAGGGATCAGTTTACTAGCTATGGGATCGTACAAACTGACAGAGACCGTGAGTCCAGAGAGGTGCTGTTTTCACATGAACAAATTTCAAGAGGATCTTAATGGGTGTGAAGCTTGCTTGATGAAGGTAATATCTATTATCTAAGGAGAGTTCCACCATTGGTTTCTGACAAGTGAACTTGCAAGTTAGCAGGAAATGACACTTTGTAGGTCCATTTTCAATCTAACAAACTTCATCTAAGAGGTTTTAAAGAGGACAAAAGTACTTGGTTATTCAACATAAAAATCTTTGACACTTAGGGGAGGGTGTGTAAACAATTTTAAGAAATTTGTCAATTAGAGGTCCTGCTCCTCTGGAATACAAACACATGGTGAAAAGATGGAAATCATGCATTTTGCTCCTAGAACCCTTGTCAATGGCAAACATTTTTTCGACTCCTCCCCCAGGCTGGCAAAACTCCAACATTGATGTATCCCCCAAAAATTGGTTAGTCTGGGTATGGTCCTGCTAAAGGGAGTAAAACATTTGGTTTACATAACTTTTTGAATGCAATCTATGTGGAGTGCCACCATGTTGTGTATGAGAGAGTTTTCAACTAAAGTATGTGCCAGATTGTAGGAAAACAGTGTTCTCAAGGTCCATTGCATCATAACAAATTTGATCCAAGAGGATATGTGATGGAGAAAACAACATACTTAAAGAAAGCATCCTTAGCATCATTTAAATGGAGTGCCACTGTCAACTGGTGAGTAGTGTAAGAACGCAAATGACAAAAATGCTCCAGCTTGCAGGAAACGGGTCTTTGTATGATTATTTTCACATAAACGTAAACAGACTTATGTAAGCAAACTTGAGCAAAACTTGTTTGGTTTCCAAAAATGTTAATGCCAAAGGTTGACTAGGGGTATTTTGACACAAGGGGTTATTTTAAAAATCATGATCAAAATGTTTCTTTACAGTTTGATGGTCGTAACATCTGGTCAGTGTCATCCTTGAGCAAGGGGTACACATAAGGTCCAGCAGTCTGAGGTCAAAGGTTATGTGGTTGTTTTAGCCCCAATGAGCTCTTTTGTTCTCATGGATACTGATCTCGTTATGACGTCACTGCCATGAATGAAGTGAACATATTACCTACCTAACAGGTCTACTTAACATTTGGTGTCAACAGGGGTGAAATTGTGAAAACCTTTCAAGTACTGTACGATATCTCAAGAAGGGAAGCTTGGACAAATGTATTTGGTATGTTGGTGTACCATGTTGAATGTGCAAGATCCCTACTGATTTTGATGGAGGTCAAAGGTCATTTGGAGTCAACAGGAGTGAAACTAAGAAAACCTTGAAAACGCAATATCTCACGAAGGGAAACTTGGACAAATCTCATATTTGGTGTGTTGGTGTACCACATTGAGTGCAAGTTTTCTGTTGATTTTGGTGTAGGTCAAACGTCATTTGAAGTCAACAGGTATCAAATTGTGAAAACCTTGTCAACAATATCTCAAGAAGTGAAGCTTGGACAAATCTCATATTTGGTATGTAAGTGTACCACATTGATTACTTGATCCCTATAGATTTTGGTGGAGGTTGAAAGTCATGTAAGGTCAAGAGGGGTCCAATTCTGAAAATATTGTACACAAGTTCCAGCAACATTTCCTTCTGGAGATGATGTTTATAAATTTTCTAAACTGTGACCTCTACTGGCCTTGCATGACCTTGGACTTCCCTAAAACCTGCCAAACATTGTCTAATCATCAAGAGCGACCAAGGTTAAGAGTTGCAACGACTTTCAGCAGCTGAGATAGCCTACTTTGTAGGTTTTCAGAGTTTCTCCTCTGGTAACCTCAAAAAGACCTTTGACCTTCTGTACCTGGAAAAGAATAGGGATCATCTAGCCTACTCACAATGGATTACCTACATACCATCTTTGGAGTTCAACCTACTTTGTGCCATTGAGATACTGTGTTTACAATGTTTTCAAGATATGTCATTACTGACCCCATGTGACCTTTGACCTCACCAAAACTCATCTACATACCAAATGCTATGAATACTTTACATTTGAAGTTCCAGCAACTTTCAGTTGCTGAGATATCTTCCTAAACAGGTTTTCAGACTTTCCCCTCTGGTGACCTTTAGTGACCTTTGACGTTCCAGGAAAAGAATAGTGACCATCTACTCACAGTGGACTACCTATATACCAACTTTGAAGTTCAAATAACCATTGAGATACTGAGTTTACAAGGTTTTCAAGCTATGTCCTCTACTGACCTCTCATGTGACCTTTGACCTCATCAAATCTTGTCGGAGTTCACCTACTTATCAAGTGCTACCAATGGTTTAACTTTGAAGTTCAAGCAACTTTCAGTTGCTGAGATATCCTCCTTAGTAGGTTTTCAGACTATC
Source organism: Stichopus chloronotus (assembly GCA_021234535.1). Lineage (NCBI taxonomy): Eukaryota > Metazoa > Echinodermata > Holothuroidea > Aspidochirotida > Stichopodidae > Stichopus > Stichopus chloronotus. The sequence goes on along the minus strand of CM037837.1, from coordinate 24,897,339 downwards.
CCTGCTGGTGAGCTCAAATGACCTTTGACCTACCTGAAAAAGAATAGGGACCATCTACTCTATATGGACTACCTACGCACCAACTCTGAAGTTAAGCAACTTTCCCTTCTTGGGATATAGTGCTTACAAGTCAAGGTGTTACACACAACATAGCATAGATTCCTTCCGCAAAGAATCAAAAAAGAAAAACATTTTACATTTTAACCTGGTAGCAATTTATATTTGGCAACATCATTGCTTTAGCTGAAGATCACTTTAGAAACACACAAGCTTTGGAAGAACATAGTACTCTGGCAGCATTAAACTCTGCAAGTCATGATGTAAACAATTCGAAACAAATTGTAGTACAAAAACAATGCAAATTTCACCATAGATTGCACACAGGAAGGAAGCACACACATAGTAAGGGTCAAACATTGAACACGAGGTGTGATTAATAACAAATATGCCTTGAAGCTTACATTCTGTATATAGTTGCTACCATTGTTGGGCTGATTTAGACTTCTGAGCATCATCAGGTGATTCTGCACCTTCCAGGCATCAAATCAGGCATGAGCTGATAGTAAGGGGAGGCAAAGGCAGGAAACTTTGATAACTTTGGACAAGCCTGCAGAGGAATATAATTGGTTAACTGCATGGTATAAGGAAAAGTTTTGGTGGAACTTTGCAAGAAATCCACAGCAGCAAGCCATTAATTTCCCAGTTACTGTTATGCTGCACCATCTGAAAACTGAGAAACCCACTCTGCACCTGACTCAGGGGTGGAGAGACGGTTGGACTTGGTTTATCAGAGGACGAGTCATTCTCTCCCACCTTGCTCTTCCGGGCAGTAGTCGGCATGAGTGTCTTAATCTCGAACAGTGCACTGAGTTAAGCAAGTAGTTCCAACAACTTGTTAATAAGAAAAATGTGGTCTATAGTGCAGTGGGAGCTTGTTTGCTCAAAAGATTTAATTAGAGATAGCAAGTCTGGGGAGAGGTAGATAAAGCTGCAAAGATGCAGCATATTGCTAATGGGCACTCTGATAAAAGCACACACTATGTATGGCATGTTTAGTCTGTGTAGGCTTTAAGCATATGTAGGTGCTCTCATCTGCATCCCCCCACCACTCTGCACAGGCTTGTAGACAAACAAAAGGTACTGAAGGTGGGAGGGATAAATTCTTCAGAGGTGCCAAATAGGTAAAAATGTAAGTCAACAGCAAAATTCACATTCTTTAGGGATGAAAATATTTTCAGGGTTTTTTCCCCTGACTCCCCTCTACCTTGCTATAGGCCTGCCTCTGTCTTCCACCAGTACTCTGTCCTCTGGATTAATTCATGGAAGCTATAGCAGAAGCATGTATGAATTAGTCACGTTGCTAGTTTTTTGTGATTGCAAAGCCTGTTTCACTGAAGGCATATCTACAAAAAGTCCTGGTACTGGTAGATGTGATTATTATGTTGGCACATCAAGCTCACCAGTTACTCATGAAGACTGGGAATCAGTATTATATTTCTGTCCAAAAGTACCAAGGTCAGTCATTTAACAGTTCATTGAAGTAAGAATACCTAAGGTTGTGTGATCATGTCTCAAGAGCAGACACAAAGAAGGGAATGTAGCAGCTCAGCAATCATTAATCCTTACTCAGGCTGCTCCTTGTGACACCCTCCACTCACCCTCAACTCACCCTTAACTCACCCTTCTTGCATCCTTCACTCACCCTTCACTGAATACAGTATCAGAATAATGATTACAATATACTGTAATTGCATATATCTTTGCAAAGACACAAGTGACAATCTCCGAATGCGTAATTGTCTTGGAATGCTGTCTGAAAAATAAAATTTGCATTTGCTATGCATATTGCTTCCCATCTAAGGAAACATGATCATGTATAAATATTGGTCAATCATTTTGACAAGATTTAACACCTACAGTGACTTGCATAGATTCATTTCACACAGTTACTCTAAAATAAATGTTAAAATGCATGGATCAAAAGTGATATATATGAATAATTAATAAACTAAACTACCATAATGACTCATTGATGTCAAGAGAGCTGGCAGATGTTACACCACAGTTTCAAGTATATGATAAACAGAAGCTGGCACATGCAGGAATTATGCACAGAAAGAATCTATAGCTCATTATCTCTTAAGTTAAAAAAGTAATGATATAATTAAACATTTGATTAACATGGCAAGTAAACTGACTGGCATTGCTTTTCATTGGCACACATGAACAGCTCACAGCTTGTTAGAAAGTTACAAATAACTCTCTTTAGAATTGGTTGTAAACAATTAAATTATTGATCCCTGGCGTAGTTTAGTTTGTATCACAGTTTGAGGGATCCTGACAATGGTACTAAGCTAAGTTCTTACCAACACAGGTTTTTCAATTATGTGACTCTTTGTTTCCTTCCATCCATTCCATTACTCATGTATTGCTCTCAACCATGATATACCCATTTTTAGATGAGGGTTTGTCACTTAATTGTTATAAAACAGTGCATTATTGTCATACAGTCCTTCAATATTGGTAGGAGCTGTCAAATGTATAAATGCAACCCAGCAGCCTTTGGTTACAAGGAATAAAATCAGAATAGAAGCTATTCCTTTTGATGACCAGGTGCATAAGCTGGGTCAGCTTTCATCATGACAAAGGTAGGGGATCTCTCATATAGGGCAATTGTTTCATCTCACATGTTGGGGACTGCTGTAGCCTCAGCAAAACCACCAACAAGGATGTTTTAAGATAATACAAGAGAATGTTAATGGTTTCACTTCTGTAAGTTGGAATCAAGGATTCCGAATTTTGTTAAACTTGAGTGGCTGGTTTTTACCCATTAATTGACATGACACTATTTTCTTGAAAAATAACATATTTTCTTCTATAAGAGCTCTTCTTTCCATTTTCTGAAACTGCACTGCATCTATTACTGCAGCTGATTTACAAATTAATTCAAATGCAAATGAATATTTCTAGTTACAGGGACATGTCTGTCTTTCCCTCTGCGGCGGCTTGCACTGGAACCCTCACTAGACCCTCTTGTATGTCCGGACGCAGACAACATCCTTACATGTGCATGTCTGAGGAGGAAACAACCATTTAAAGCAGATTACTTATTAAGAACAGCAACATTACAGGTCTCATGGCATCTATATTCATATTACAAAGAATTCTGTACTGCCCTGAAACATTAGAATGCTGTGGCTCTTTGAACAGGAAGCAAAACTGGAAACTTAGATCCCCAAACTTTTTAGCTGTGACTTAATATTTTCAAGTGACATTCTATCCAGAAAATAAATATAAAGACGTAAGTTAGATAATCTCCCCAACTCTTGTAATCACCCTGATCCTTAACCATAAACATAGAGCAGCTGCAGTGTTGTCCTTTCAAACTTTTTTTTTGTGGGGGAAATGCTAAATGCTCATTACTCCCTTGTTTTTGTCCTGTGTATGATAAAAATTCATTTTTCAATAGCAGGGAGTTGCTATTTAATACATAGGCCCTCTGTAGTCACATACTCTGCACTGCTTGTGTTTCGGGGCACCGCAATTATCATAGTCAAACATATCATCGATTTTCTGCGATACATGGCTAGAGTTTTACTGTTGGCTTGAACGATGCTGGATGGGGTTAAACCAAATCTCCTCTAAATTCCACTATAGGGGAAGGGTGAAACTCTCTCATCTTTTTTATTATTATTTTGCTGACTAGTGTGAAAAAAAAAAATGCACTTTTGAAAAAAAAGAAGAAAAAAGCAGATTCGAAAATTTGAGGGAGGATCCATATGTTGATGACCCCCCTGGATCCACCCCTGCCCCACAATGTCATGTTAGAATGAACACAACATGAGTCTGCACTACTTTGCATTACACTGAACTCAAAATAGTTGGTATCAATAAACAACAGCTAGATCTGTTCAATGTGTTCAATTAGAGCAAATTTTAGTCAGCTAATAGCGAACAATATCAACATGCTGTAAGTTAAGGCAAGAAAGGGTCTATCTTTATTATCGATCAGTGTACGATTGAACAAATTCACTTCCAAAGAGACTTCATGGTTGAACAGCTAAGCATTTACTTGCATTACCAAAGTGCATGCCAGCATATCTAATTGAAGCAGATCAAAAGCAAACAGTGATTATCAAATCTTAAAGTCAGGAACGTGAAGATATAGAGCAACATTTCTACTACTATCAAAACAAACCAAGCTGATTAAAAGGATTGACAATCCTAAACTTTGTTTACACAAGACTATTAGTTGTGCTATTGTTAGACACAAGCCACCACTACTCATTAATAATTAACTGACTACCTGATAATAAATTGTTGCCTTGACTTTACATAAAAATTAAGCAATTCAAAATACTGAGTGTTTGATGACAGGGCATCTTGATGGTAATTACTGACTTAAAATGCAACTAATTGGCCATGTTCTCCTTGTTTCAAGTCAAACTCATTAAGTCCTGATTTTGATGTGTCAGAGATAGCACAGGCTTTATCTTAAAGGTATCACACACTGACAGGTGAAGGGATATTTCTTTAAAAGAGCAAATTTTTTCATTGCAGGCATTTCAACCCCATGCCAGTTTCTTGTTCCTACCTTCTTTCTCTAGTCAAGAAAGATTTCCAGTCACCTCAAGGTTATCAATGTAACAAATTATATTGCAAGAACTATTAATTGTTCTTTGAAGTTGAAGTGCTTACATAACCTTGAAATTTGATGCCAGTTAAAATGAGATTGAGATAAGAAGAAGAAGAAAGATATATTGTAGATATACCTTAAAGACCAAAACCTCATCAATACCCCAGACAGTGTAAATCCTCCAAACCACCTCCCTCTATTGTCCCTCCCTCAGCCTGTCTTACATTCCTCCACATGTGTAATCAAAACAATGGATCCCTGTGTACGCGGTACGAGCTACTCTGCATCTTTCAAATTTGTTGTCACAGAGAAGAACCAGTTAAGAATTCTAACATCTGGAAGCCAAAAATATAGCCGAGGGGGGATGAGTTACCATTTTTAGAATAAAGTGGAAATTTACTGTAGGTCACATCTCTTAAACTATCTTCAATGTCTCTTTTGACACAGGCAAAATTATTTAGAAAAAGAAAGAATATTCAAGCAACTGTGCCTGTGTTACATCACAAAATTTCCCATAATGCAATGCATCATTTTGAAATAGATTCTTTAAAAATCTGCAAGCTGCACAGCTAACTCATATTCTGTGGCATGCAGGCAAACTTTGTCCTGGCAGTTTTGTTCAACAATGGATATACAGCAAACAGTACAGTACCTCTTGATATTCATGCTCAAGGACCCATCCACTTCAACCTCCACAGAGAGGTTCACACATACTTTGTATGCAAGCTGAAGCTAGTCATCATAGTTTGACAATCCCAAAGGTCTCGGTTACATAAAAATTTTCTGAGCTTTAGCAAAGTCTTTTTAAAGAGCATACAGCTCCAATGGCATTAGTAAAACATACCACCTGCCCCTTTCCATGACATGGACTTAATGACCTTTTTTATGCATGCCCATGTCTGTACAACTTGAATGATATTACTGTATAATTCTGTGTGTGAAGGTTAAGTTAGCATGAAAGTATGATAAATTATTGTATTGTGCAGTGTGTGTGTGTACAGTAATGTAATTTAGTTCTCTTCTGTTTTGTCCACTTTGCCTTGACTTACAGTGATCAGCTCATCACCCTTCAGTTCTCTCACATAAGTAGCTTCTCCTGCATTTGGGTCATTCAGTGGCCATTCTTTCTGTATCAGCTTTCCACCATCCCAAGTAAATACTGTCTACAGGGAAAAAAAGATGGGATATAACATTTTCAAATAGGACAAAAAGTGTCTGTGAGACACACAGGCAGACAGATGGACAGAACGAATGAAAAAATGTACAGTAGAACAGATGTTACCCAAAGGACAACCTTAGCATGATGGTATACTATAATCACACTAAGTGGCAATTAAACAAGATTTGCAACATGCACATCTGTAGAGCCATTTACAAAACAATGCACAAACTTGAAACTGTAACTACTTTGCAGAGTTAAAAAAAAATGGTAACATCATATTGACACAAGAAAGAGCTTACAATGTCATAAACATCTTGAAATAATGAAAGACATTCAAGGACACCAAGCCTGCCATCTTTTTTATTGCGATTTGCTTTATTTGTTTTAATGCTTATCACATTAATTAATGCCATGATCTTAAATGACTCTGCCTTCATATTTGTAGTTTAATCATTAATGTGCACATTATATCTATGGTAATCCTTCTCCTCAGTAAAGTTAACTCTGCACTGTGCTTTACAGTACTTGCATGTGAATGGGGTCCATGAAATGAAACATCTATTTGGACATAACATACACACCAAAGGACTGACTCGCACCACAAAAGGATACTACAAATTGTTATAGCAGAAGACTCTACAGGGCTCAACTAGGCCTACACCTTCTCTGCAAATGCGTGTACTGCCCAAGCTAGAAAACAACAGCAAAGTAACAATACAGGAGGACAGCATAACCCTTGAACCACAACTTAACATACACATGTGGTCATGTGCTGCATAGTTGATGCTACCGGTTAACAGGGCAGTAAAATAAATACTTCTTCACCTCAAACTCATGCACTCAAATCACGCAATGACAGGACAACACTGATCTGTGAATGAAAATAGAATTGAACCAGAATGCACACATGCATTGTGGTTTCGATGATTTCAATATTAGGATTTTTATGAATCTATTATATGATGACTGATATGTATCATGTCTCAACAAGCACAAGTGCATATTACAGAGATGCAACACCCACACATAACGTACTAGCTTCACGCTTCCCTCCTTGAGATATCATGTTTACTAGGTTGTCATAATTTTAACCCTTTTTGACTCCAGATGACATTTGAACTCCACCAAAACCAAAGGGTTCACCTACTCAATGTGATGCACCTACACATTACTACAAGATATTCCCTTGTTGACATATCCTGTTCACAAGGTTTTCAGAGTTTGACCCATGTTGATGCCAAATGGCCTTTGACCACCCAAAAACTATAGATCGAGTTCTTCTACTCAGTGTGGTACACCTCCTACTAAATGTGAAAACTGTTCAAGCTTACCTTCTTGAGATAACATGTTTACAAGGTTTTACCAGGTTGACCCCAAATGACCTTTGACCTCAACCAAAAGCAATATGGGTTCTTCTTCTCAATGTGGTATACCTACATACCAAAGATACCTAATAAGAGATCTGTCAAAGCTTCCCTTCTTGAGATATTGTCTTTACAAGGTTTCACAGTTTGACCCTGTTGACAGCAAATGACCTTTGACTTACACAAAAAACAATAGGGTTCTTCTCCTCGATGGGGTACGCTTACATACTACGTATGCGAACTGTCCAAGCTCCTATTCTTGAGGTACCATGATTACAAAGCTTTCACAATTTGACCCTTGTTGACCCCAAATGACCTTTGACCTTCTCCAAAAACAATAGGGTTCTTCTACTCATTGTGGTTCACCTCCATAAGTAATATAAGATTTGTCCAAGTTTCTGTTCTTGAGATATCGTGTTTACAAGGTTTTCACAATTTGATCCCTGTTGACCCCAAATGACCTTTAACCTTCTCCAAAAACAATATCGTTCTTCTACTCATTGTGGTACACCTAAATACAAAATCTGTCCAAGCTTCCCTTCTTGAGTTATTGTGTTCACGATGTTTTCAAAGCTGTACGACCCCTGTTGAGCCCAAATGACAATTTGACCTCCACCAAAAATAATAGATTTCTTTAACTAAATGTGGTAAAAGGTAAGGCGTCACAAACATACGTACACACACACACATACACAAGCACACACAGCTCACACATACACACACACCCATGCATACAAAGGTTACGATTATCATTGAAACCAAAAAGGACAGTAAGGGGGACATTAATCTCTTCAACAAACAAACTTGAAGCCCTGCAGGAAGGATGCCACAGACATACAGAGTACAAGGAATCTAGGGCAGGAAAGAGCCACAGAGATGAGTGCTATGACCTTTGAACACACACAGTGGTAGTGTACTGTGCAGTAGATCAATTGGCTCTTGCAACTCTCTGATTGGGGTAAGAAACTTTTTACTTTCACTAAAGATGAAGAGTTTAGATTCCAGCTGGAGCATCATGCATGGCATATTCTAACCACTGCATTTCATAGACCCATGCTGCAACCCTTGGTAATCCTACATGCATGTTGAGTGTAATGAGCAATTCAAGAATGAAGGCGCAGCAGCACATCAAGTGTGATGTGCCACAGCATTCTTGGCCATGAAATATCACATAAAGTTGCATGTATGCATGCATGTACCCATCTGCAGGTCGATCATCTGCACTTGTATGACTAATCCAGTCATCAGGAAAAATAACGTTCCTTGTCAGCATTATAAATGCTGGTATTAGCATCATGCAGTCTACAATTAAAGGAGGAAACCTAGTTGTAGAGGAAGACTAAATTTAAATACTGTTCCATAAATATGCATGTTTATAGTGCTCTCCAAATGATAATGAATGTGCATTCTGCAAGGATTATGGATAAAACTGGCTTGATGTCAGAAACTCTGACCAAAACATCAGATCAGTCAATAGAAAACACTTAAAATTTTCCTAAGAGGGACAAAATGCTATATGGCAAAGTTGACTTCATGTAAACTGTATTCCTGTCAATGTGTCAGATAATTGGTTGATGTATCTCTTGGTCATTTTAAAGGGAAATAGGGCGTTTGTTTTACAGAAAACATCCATATTTTTAAAACCAATATTTGTGGATGCAGAATGATAGATTTTTCAAAATAAGGAAGGACAGTACAGTAGTCTTCTTTTCAAGAAATAAGTTTCTCACAGATAGAAACTCAGTTATTTGTTGCTCAACACTAATTTGTTCACCCAAACTTTTTAAAATTCAAATAATGCATCTTCCATTACTCATCACATGCATAATGTTTTGAGGAGATGAAGCTTTGTCAGATGTTTATTGATGAGACTGAATGGTCTAACAATGACTAAAGCTATTTCTTTTGTATGTTATGTTGGTGTATTTCAAATGCCCTATTTCCCTTTAATAGTTTCTACTCAGGTTCATTTTTATGGCTGGATGCTTGCTTGTGGCTCGATCACTTAATTGGAAGAGGACGAGGTACACAGAAGGTTATTAATTATAGTTTTCCTTGATCCTACTGTTCTTCATCCTCCTTTAAAACACTGCTGTAGTCAATCACTATTGCTATGACTCATGTATACCAGTGCTCAATATAGGCCTAGTTTATCATTTACTATAAACCAGTACAGCTGGTCTGCAACCCACTAGTTTCCCATACAGGATCTTCTACATTAATCAGTGCTGGACATGTGTAATATGTACAGAGAACCATCCAGTGCATAGTCAAGTTCACCAAACACTCCTGCATTATACAGCACTGATGATGTTCTGTCGGCTGGGACAGTGAGGCACATATTTAAATAAGTAATTAACAATGATACAAATCTAAGAGTCTAGGGGTCATGTGCAGATGTGCATAAATCAAATTGTAACTGGGAACTGGGAAAAATAACACTTGTTTGAAATCATCTGCTAAACAATTGCTTCTACATGGGTAAAGAAATTAATAAACAGCAGACTAAAGATGGCCATGCATGATAATTACAAGGATTCAAACCAAACATGTGACCAAGTTTGCATCCAGCTGGCAGGCTCACAATTTCCTGAACGTTCACTAAAATAGTTTTCCATGATGCCCTACATAGTTCATTCACACATGGGGACAATTAATAATTCATTTTTCTGACATTATGAACATGCACACACAAAAACACACAAAATGAAGTCTGAATAATGTGGATTTTTGTGGGACAGAATATATTCAACAAATATGTTGAGCAAATGCTCTCAGCATATCAGTACTGTATTTAGCAGAAAATTAGGCAACTGACAGATGAAAATGATGAATTCTGAAAGATCGATATATATTGTGGTCATATTAACCTACAGTATTGCCTGTCAAATCATAAATTTTTAATCTATAAGGAATGCATAACATATACTTGGAAGCTTCTTGTGATTGCACACCTAATACATCCTGCAACAATGAGAAATATGCAACAGCTTGAAGAGATTAAATAAGACAATAACTAGGGTAAGTGCAATAATTTCTCCTTGGAAATGGTTGGATGCTAGTTCGGATGATGAGACCCAGCACTTCAGACATTAGGGTTTCCATGCTCCCATCATATTTGCAGAATACATAATTTGGGGCTACTTCAACACAGATGACGTACCTTTCATGCATGTCAATGAATATATGACAATGATTATAAGAATTTACTTACCTTGACCTTTCTGCCATCCACAGTGGTTGTTTCAAATTCTTTCCCCAGTTCAAATTCTATTTCTGAATTTTTGAAAGTTGACTTTTGGATTATCTTGAATTTTCCGGCTCCATCATATGTAAATTCATTAGTATTCTTAATGTTTGCTCCAATTTTTCTCGTAGCCAAACCAACACCTGCATTGTAAAAAATTGAGCAGAGCCCACATTTTTTCTTTCCTTGTCTCACATGGTCTGTTCTTTCTTTCTATCTTACATGATCTCAGAGTGAAACTTCAACTTTTCCTCAGTTTCTACCACATTAACATAATAAATGGTGCAAGCCAATCTAATTACAACAATATAAAACTGAAACTAATTGCTTCTAGACCAAAGACGTTTAGGCCTAAAGTAATTAGCTTTACGTACGTCAATCAGTAAGTCTTCTTGAAAGTTATTTTTGATCAACATCTTACATGAAATAAAATATTTACGACATGTCTACATTGTCATTTTGCAACTTTTGTGGATAGGCAAAAAGTTAAAGAACTTTAAGTGAAGGCTTCCCTTGAGCATTATATTACATGTTCAATTTCAGACAGAGAATTAACAGATTGCAGTTAGCCCATTATAAAAACAATATTTCATGACAGGATTAAAAGTATTATATACCATTTAAATAATACAGAAATTTTACTGAGCAAATTTTTGCAGTCTCCATTATTGGTGCAAACAATATCTTAATAGCTTCTGTTTGAAAGATAGATTTTTTGAATTTCCATTTCACAATGGTCCATTCCATTATTTGAAATCTTCCACGTCACGATTAACAGACCAGGTATCCATTAATCTTTCTAAATCTTAACTGGCTTGAAAGTTCAAGCATATTGCTAGTTTTAGAGTTTTGATATTATCACATTTAACATTATGAATATTAATCCAATCTTACTTTGTACTGGCATGAAATATTAATTTATTTTAAATATTTCAAAGAACAACACATTGGACACAGACTTTTCAAATGCACTTTGACAGTGTTACAATAAAACATATTGTAATGTCCTTGAAGCAACTGGGGATTTTTTCTTTAAGGTTTACCACAACCGTCTTTCTTTACCAACAATACTTTGAGTCATAACCAAATTTTTGACAAATGTTTGAAGTGCCTGCAGTGACAAATATGCTATTTAAGTTATGCCCTTTACCTAACAAGTCACTGCTCTGTAACAAAATGTTTCCTATTTTTTAGCACTGATCATTTGACCTGTGTGCACCTTGAATGTATAGGAAGGACTGTGTCCCACATTCATGTGTGTGTTTTTCCTGATGTCAAGATACTATAAAAACGTTCCACATTCTCAGTAAAAAGCTTTATTAGCTTGATCAAGCTTCTTTGGTCATTACATATAAAGAAAAATTAACTTTACAGTTGATATGCTTGGCTTGAAATATGGAACTTGCCACTTGCAATATGTAATGTTACTGAAGATAATAGGAAATGTCTGTTAAAACATGTGCATAATTTGTCCAATAAATTGCTAATTGAAGACACAGCATATTTTGGAAGAATTTAACAAAAATTGACAAAGACAGTCATCACAACCCAAAATTATGCTTTTTGAAGCCAATATTTTTTTCTAAGGAATCAGTGAGTCAATCCAGCTTGCACTTTTAAATGAATCAACAATTAGTTCCTCAAATTTCTGAACACCATTATTAAGAGCTATTGGAGCCTAGCTGTCATAATTGAAGAGGGCATTAATTGATACAAATCTCAAGTATTAACCTGAATCCTGAGACAAAATGTTCATAAATGATCAAATTGGGTCTTAAAAAGCGTCATTGAAATCCTGCAACAAGCCTAGACATTGCACTAGTCATGTGCGGAGGAATATTTTGTTGCGAGTCCAAGCCATGACTGCCTACATGGGTGATTCGTATGGAAATTTCAAGTTTTAGGCGATTTGCTACCTTTGAAAATGATGATGGCGATTCTGGCGTTGTACAAATGCTTCAGGGCACTTCATTCTAGGGAGTACCTTGATACCATAATTACTACACTACTAGTACTACTAATGGGGCAGGCAAAACAGACACAGCTCACACTCCAAGACTATATCATGTCTCATTTCAAATATTTCACTTTCCATACGGTTACTGAAGAAAAGGGCGCAGTCACAACTTACCAAGAACTTCCATGAATTTTTCGAAGTTTTCCTGTTTCACTACACTGTATTTTCCGACGAGTGATTCAGCCATTTTCCTTGCTGTCTTCGATCAAATCTTATGCTAAACTAGTGGAGCCTTTGCAGTCGTCTGCTACCTGGACTGAGTAACAGCAGTTTTATCAAGGCAATAAATACCACACAGCTAGCTGTGCAGTAGCGTTAATCGCAGACGTACCTTACCGTTGCTATGTAGTCATTACGGTACTCACGTGCTCGTGAACATGCCACGCCTACTCCATGACCTTAATCGGCATGCTCAAGGGCGACAACTTCCGACCACCTGGCCCGGGAATATATTTTGTTCCCCGGGATGACAGAGGATGGTAATGATAAAAAACTACTGTCTGTTCATGCCCATAGCGTTGCGGTTTGCATTGGCTTTTTCCAAATGTAATAACAATGAGCCTGGTTTTGCCTGACCTTATGACACTACTCGCAGAAAAATGTTACGATGCAAACAATTATTCTAGTAGAATGACTATTGTCTTTTTCTTTGATGTGAAGAAACTGCTTACGGGCAACCTAAATATGTTTCATTGTGGGAACAGTGGTCTTTGGATTGTGTGGTGAGAAGAATCATCCCATAATATTGCTGTACGGTTCCTGAAGTTTAGAATGGGTATCGTAAATGGGGTTTGTCCTTGCTCAGAACGATTTTGTAGCTATGCCTATGTGCTTTATAGAACGCTTCACTGTGGAAATAAGTATAAATTATACCTACAAAATTTACAAGCGGTTAACGAACTTAGTTTAGACCGTTAATTAGACTTTACGCATAGCAAGCAGAAGGAACAAAATTACGGTTATGCCTATGCGCCTAAATGGGTGGTCTTTCGAGGAAACCATTTTTGGATGGAATGAGCACAACTACAATGAACCAGTGCGAGTATAGTGTTCTCAACTGACTAATGTAACATTGCCACCAGATACAGTATAGAAAAGATTGGTGCTAAAACAACGCTAGTCAGGATAAGGAGTACATATACCAAGACCACTAGTATCTTTGAGTAATCGAAGTCAGACTGCTATTTCACAACTCAGGCCAAGCTCATTGGACCTCATTATCAGTGGTGCACTGGGGGGATTGGGCCATGCGAACCCTTCTCTGATGCCATTTTTTTTAAATGAAACAATTTTAAAATTGTGTCAGGATAAAAGGTTCGTTGTATGCTACATATAATTTGTTTTACAATATTCACGAACGAGCTTGTGTATAATCAATTCCTCATTCAGTCACTGCATTTCTATAGTAACGTTTAAATTAACGTAAAAAGCACCACACTATGACGTCGGCCAATAGCGTTTTAGTAAGTATGCATGACATTATTGTCTCATGACGCTATTGGCTTACGTTATAGTGTGGTGCTTTTTACGATACTTTAAACGTTACTTTAATAGTCTCAAATTTGCAAACATGAGACCGCTAGGCTAGGTAGTGGTTTATATCACACTGGAAGTGTCGTTTCCGGCCATCTGGGGGGGGGGGGGGGGGGTTCTCATGCAATCAGCCTGAGAGCCAAAGGATGGTAATACTCTGCTCAGATGGACGGTAGCGTTCCCACACTAGGAACCCTAATAGTCATGTGTCGGCACTCCCCCATCTTAGTGATCACAGAACTCCTTGGTTTGAGGTGATACATCACTACTGCGTTCATAGCAAATTGTAGGACAATTTATCACAAGGGAGATTTAGCTTGTTCACTTTGAAAGGTTTTATACTCAGGACCAAGACAGTCCCGTATAGCCAGGCAGGGTCGCACTGGGCATCCCTCATCTTGCCGACCATCGTGCCCCCCCCCCCCCCCCGTGGCGAATCGAAAGAACATAAAATTTTATTACTAGCAAAGGGTTGTAATAACAAAATTAATAATAAACGTTTTTGGTTTTCTACAACTTTTTCTCTAAAATTCCAGAAAATTTCGTGTGTCGCCTTCTCTTCAGTTATGATTTGCACAAAGGACATTAATTTCACACACGGTGATTGTGCATTCCACACACAATAAGGCTATTCCGCGGTGTAGCTATGCACGTAAAGAAAATACAATTAAATCAGTGTAACAGTTTATAGTGTCACATCAGACAGGGGCCCAGATGGTGGTGGGAGTGATGACGGCAGATAGAGGAGGGGGGGGGGTTAATCGTGGGGGATCATCCGTTCTCAAGACTTCAACATCATCCACTCTCTGCACCGTGGTTGCAAGTCGAATTCAGAAAAAAATACTACTGATTGTTTATAAATGCATTCCTGGTGTGGGACCAGTGGCGTCACCAGACTTTTTATTTTTTTTTGGGGGGGGGGCACAGCAATTTGATGAGGGGGCACCACCATGGGTGGCGGATCATTGTCCTGGGGAGTAGTCTAAGGGAGGGGTGCCCCCTCCCCTTTGGAAAATTTTAGCTCACGGGGTAGGCTAGATGCAAAATGGTGCTACATTTGTTTCTGAATTTGAGTTGAATATATCTTTGGGAATTCTTATTTTTCAGGTGATGATTTTAATTTTCTGAAAATTTCTCCCAAAACAAATGGGGGAGGGGGGGGGGGCAAATGTCCGCCTTACCCACCCCACCCCTACAAAAAAATTATGTTCAAACATGTTTTCATGCTCATTTGCACCAGTAAAATTACATCTCCAGTGGAGATAGCCTAAGTCAGAATACTGAAACATCCTATTTTGTCCAGGGGGCAGTTGCGCCACTCCCCCCCTTGCTCACACCCATGGTCACCGCTCCACTAGATAGTGACTGATGCAGAATTTTCCAGGAAATACAAACCACACACTGTTAAGACAGACTATGGTCGGTTAGTCCTACCCTACCCCCTTCAACAAAACCTACGTATTTGACATATTAAATTATGAATGTTCCCTTTCTCGATCCTTGCACTTTTTCTCGTTTTTCTGTTACTTCCACAGTGACAGTTCACAGGTTCGCTGTCGAGTTTGACATTCGGACGGACACCCAAGGATCTTGGATCTGTGTCTTCTATCAGCCTATATCAGGGCCCTCATTTTGGGGGAGAACAAACAGATTTTAGGCAATAATCGAGTTAGAGTCACTAACACGGTAGCCATACAATTATGGAATGTTCGGTTATCGTAGAATTCTTAAGATTCTATGAACTGAGTTATTGTCAGTCATACGTGATCATAGAATTTTCTTGCCTATATTTTATGTGAGAAGGGTATGTTCTCGAAAAAGGAGATACAAATCAGTCGAAATTGTAAGCACCAAGATTACAACAGAATTGGCAACACACAAAACCGCAGACATTGGTATAGGGCCACTGCCAAAACAACATTCACTGTTTTGATCAATCTAACACACGAGGCGGACGTGTATTATTCCTGTACTATATAGCTAGGTACACCATCAACAGATTAAGGTATATATATTCACGCCTGTTGCGACCATGAGCGTTACGTAGCACCGGGACGGATGCTCCGAGCTTCCGATACAAGACCTATGAATTGATCACCGTGTGTTTTCTGAGGTGGGCGGGGTGGCCATGAGCGATTTAAATGTTTTCGCCGCTCATCCAAAGAAAATGCAATTTGTTGACCTTTTTGTCATAAGAACTAGATTCAAATAAGATGGAAACCTTGGAGTACAATATTCTGACTGAGTGACTGTCTACAAAAGTTCAATTTTTTATAGCATCACAAATCTCAAATGGGGGGGGGGGACACGGGGAACAAGATTTTCCAGGGGGGACGTTCCCCCTCCCCCTTGGCGACGTCACTGTGTGGGACCCTATACTCAATACACTTTGTGTTCTAGGGCTCTTACCCTCACTGTTCCAAGAACTATTTTGAAAAGCTACGGTGATCGTGCTTTCCGTCAGCTCTGGAATTGTCTGCCCATCTGTGAGTTATCATTCCCTTGCACAGTTTCAGTCGCGTTTAAAGACTCATTTTTATTCGTTGGATTTTCGTTAGGGTTGTGCAGCGCTACTAGCACTTCGTAGATAACACAGTTTGTCCTTTGTACTTCTGATGTTCACAGTATATCAATTGAAGCATTATTAGAACTCAATTCTCTGGTGATAGTTGCCTTCATTTGGTCCCTCACGCACATTGGACTCGATGAGATTCAGACTTGTGAACACAATTACTTATCCTACCACATGTCAAACCCAAGTGTGGCGGAAAATCCCACACAGACCATGCTGTCTAAAAAAAATAGGATTCAACCTTAAAATAGTACGTACACCTTTGATTCTTTCTTGACACGATTCACACAATTGGCAGAGACATCTGATATGACAGAGTACTTTTTGATTTCGATACTGCCAAATCGAAAAGCAAGCAAAAGACATAAGATAAGCAAGCTACGTCGTTGTTTATATTGGTGGGACTATATAACAGAAGCTGAGGACTAATTACCTACCGCACTAATCACAAAGCAAAACTCTGAAGAGTGCAATCTAAGACAAGTACGACTACAAAATAACGAAGAAACACATATTTGAACAAAGTTGGTTTATCTTCAAACTTTCCTCTAATGAGTTTTTGGCAATGAAATAAAAATACCAGAAACAAGAAAAAAAAAAGAAAAAAAGAAGAAAAAAGTTAGACAAGTATCACTCTCCTCAAGGGGTACAGAAAAAGCAATTCGAGTATTGACAGAAACGTGTGTCATGAAATGCCAATTATTTATTAATATATCTGAAAATTCCATTTAAAACATTTCAATGCCAACAATATGACTGACAATATACAGGAGAGCTCATTAAAGAGTCACATAACGACACACAGATACTGAAAGGTTAAAGAACACAAAATGAATTAACTATAAGCTGAAAAAAGATGGAAAGATAATGATGAAACATTTGAAATTGCAACAAATTGTACTGTTTGAATAAGACTTACAATTTTTGAAATGTTGCTTCTGTCCTTTATTGCTCTGTGAGGCCATCTCATTTTTAAATAGGTCAGCTACCTGCAAAATGATATCTTGTTTGAAGGGATGTCCATAAAAACTGTATAAGCTAACAGTGAAATTCACTTATCTAGCAGTAGCCACTTACATCATTCTATGCATCTTATTTCTATGCAGCTGATTCAATTCTATTTTCCTTTTTTCTCAGGCAGGATTTCTTAGCGCACTTCCTTTCCCATAATTTACTACTCTCATGTTTTTAACCGTTCTGTTGTAAAAGTTGCTATGAAGAATCATGTGATGAACTCTACTTCAATAATTGTGTGTCATCATACACCCTGTAAAATTCTGAGGTCGATAACGATGGTTTTAAGATGGCGACTAAGTCGGTCTGATGTCCAAAGCATTGCCATCTGCAATGTCGTTCAGTGTCACCAAAGACGGCGATCTGACGTTGTTTAGACCAAAGTCTGAAGGTTCAATGTCCATTTCACATCACTCCGATGTCAGCAAAAGGAATATTTCCACACATTCAGCTGAGGTTTTTCAGTTACAAAAAGGGATGTTTATTAGTATTACGTTGGTCTGACGTCAGACTTACCTCCAATCAGCACCTAAACTCAGTCCAACCCATGGGACCCAAAACAGAAGTCCAACTGGTGGTAAAATGTTTACAGGGTACATTGACTCGTACATGTAGCATACAAATGCTGAGATAGATTCCAACATTCACAAAATGGCCCCAAGGCTCCACACATACCCTTCACTGCTTCCTCCATACTGGAGTCTCCCTTGCAATGACAGAAGAATTACATCATGTGACTAAAGAGATGTTTAAGTGACTTAAGTAAACATGTATTATTATTTTTATGAAACAATACAAATCAGTTGGTATTACATAGGAGAGTATTGACTTTATAGTTACTGTGGTGTAACCAGATAAATTTATGTAAAGGAACATAAAATCATACCAAATACTGAATGGTTGCAGTTTAATAATATAGTGTCTGCTCCAATGGCAAGATGCATGACACATATTCTGTGGTCTTACCTCAACTCTACTAATTCAAATTCTTAGTTTACAAGGTCAAAATAAATAGTTGGAAAAAAGAAAACTGCACAGAAAAATGTATTATTGTATTTGTCCCATGAGAGTTGCTCAAGTAAATGGTTCATTATTTATTGTGTATGATAATATTTATAATGGTTATTAGCAAAGAGTCAACCACTAAAACTTCACAGATAATTTGAAAACCACCGTACACTTAAGGAAAGGAAAACATACCTCAAATCATTTTCTTGTAATAGAATAGCCTATACTAAAATCACACACTTTGTCCATTCCACAAAGAAAGGTGACCATCTATTATGGAAGCATATTGGGCCTACTGGAAGATCAACCCACACCAAGTCTGAAGGGTCTTCAGACTGAGTGTTGTTAATATCATTGCTACAGAGTTAGTCTCTGGCAATAGTTTATAGACCAGTAAGTTTAATACCTTATATTCTGTAATGTTAATGCCTTTACATTTTGTTCCTTCCACTCTTCTTCCAAAATGAACCATAACTACATACATCCCACAAAGACAATGGGATGAGACTATTTGCCACTAAAGCTATTTAACTTTCTTAAGCAAAACATTCAAAGTTATTTGGTGGTCTCTTTGGATTATCAGACACTTAAGGGAAAATTTCTGCCACAGTATCCTGTTTAAGTCATAGTCTTTACAGAATCCATGTTTTTGGTTCATTTAACAAAACGTAATACACAGAACATAATAAAGTCTTTGTGATGACCACCAAACCCTCCTTTAACAAAGTCACGCAGTAGGCACCTATCACTATAAATTTATTTCAATTATCACAATCTTTACCTCTACGATTGCCCTTTGTTATCTAAAGTCTTCAAACCCTGGAGGTGGTCGGGGTTTTCTTTGAGACTGCAATCCAGGGGGAGGTTTAGAGCTAGAGGGCTTAACTATTGCATCTTTATCTGTTAAAACATCTTTAATTTCATTTGATGCTGCTTCTTCTTTCCCTGTAGTAATGATTCTCTGTTGCTTTGAACTATCTGACCTATGACCTCTTCTGTTGACTTGCTCCTTCCTTTGAATGGTTGCATTATTAGTTCTTTCCTCTTTGTCTCTCTTTGGAGTACTTGTCTGATCAACTTTGTTAACCTTCTGAATTTGGTTCTGATTACCTGTTGGAAATTTTTTCCTTGTTCTCCTCTGTCTACTTTTGTTCAGTCTATCATGACAACTTAATTCTGTCCTTTCCTCCTGTTCTCCCTTGCCTTTTTCCTTTGTCTGAGTGTTGTTTGTATCAGATATCTTGATCTTGCTTTTGCCTCCATCAAGGTTCTCATTTTCATGACTTATTTGCTCCTTTGTTGAAGATGGCAGTCTACTTTCCATGACTGCCTCTTCTGAAGCTTCATCTCTCTCTGCACGTTGATTTTTTCTATTTTTCCCATCTCCATCTGATTCTTTCTTTGCATCATCATCTTTCTCTCCATAAAAGTTAAATCCCCCTTCTTCTCTGTCTCTATTTTCTCCCTCAAATTTACTCTTTCCTCCTTCAGCAGTTATTGTTCCGAAATGTTTATTCTGAGGTCCTTTCTCCTGGACATCTTTTCTCTCTCTTCTGGTCTTGTCACGGGGATTTCTCCCTCTGTCTCTTGAGTAATATGCAGTTGAAGTGTTTCCTTTCTGCCTCTTCTGGTAACCGCCTCTCCCTGAATGAGACCTATCATCCCTCCTCCTTTCTTCTCTATTATGAGTCCCTCTATCAGTATTACTATTTCTCCTTTCCCTTGATCCACTCTTTTCATTCGAGGAGGCTGGACGCCAGAGTAACTCTCTTGAGCTACTTCTTGTTTTGCCTTGTTTTGCTAAGTCTTCTCTCTGTTTAACCAAATCATTCTTTTCATCAATATAGACACCATTTTTATCCATATCTCTTTTTTCCTTTGGGGCCATTGTTACAGAAGCTGGTACCACTGGAGAGGATGGAGTCTGTAATTGTCAGAATCAGAAAAGATAATCTTGAAGATAGTAACTTCCAGATTAAAAAAATATATATATATAATTTATCAACAACTCCTGCCTTACTCCTGCCTTACTCCTGTTTACCAAGCTATCTGACCTGACGGGAAGGATAAAGATTGTCAGTTAACTACGTCATTATCTAATCTCAGGGTATATGTCTGTCTTTCATAAAGAGGAGTGACCTGGCTAAGGATACTCTCTGCAGCTGTGACATATTATACTATGACATCTAATACTGATATATTGGATGTACATCTTAAAGTCACCATGTCAATAGTTTTCTGAACTACCAGTGCATGCAACTTTCAAACAGTTCAAAGCCTATGCATTGCAAAACACTTTTGAGAGTAATCTGCCTTGAACTTGTCTGATGGCCCTCCCCCATGTTTACAGAATGATAAAATGAGATTGGCAAAACGGGTTGATTATTTTATGACACCATGTAATACTTTGGTCCTATGCTATTTACAATTAAGATCTGTCTGGAAGATTTAAACAGTACTTTGCACAAGACAATCTAATTGATGTTATTAATGCAAGAAATAAAAATCAAATCAGATACACGCTGAACTTTTCACAATAAAATGAGAGGCACATGTTGAGTTGGCAGGTTATCATCTTAATGACAATGGGACTCTTGATGTAATTGTTAAACTAACTTTGGGTGTGTCAGTTTGGACTATCCTCCAATCAGGATTGCTTGCCATCACAATGAAATACTATGTTTCTCTTTGTCAGTGACAAACTGCCACCAACTACTGGAACAATGAAATAATACTCTCTTCATAACATGCACATGTTCACACAGTCTCTCCAAAAGATTGAGATTCTGGTTGTTACAGATGAAGTCACATTAATGATTTTATTGCTGTTGTCACTAGCTTACATGAAGCAACATGAATCTAGTTCTGTACACCGAGCTACTATAATGACAGAGGATCTTTGTGAAAAGGACAATGAAGTCCCTGAATTTAAATAATGCTACAGACAACAACATGGTAAAAGAATTGAAAATTGCATCACTGAACCATTGTCTTCTCTATCATCTTTGACTATTTGAAATAATTGTCAATATTATGGTTATTATTATTGTTATTTGAGTAAAATTCTCTCCATAGTAACATACTCATTTGTGGCAAAATAAGAAGAAAGAATAGCCAACATTGCATCGGCAAATTTTAACCACAATGCAGAAATGCATTGTGGTTTCGATGATCTGCTTAAAAGAATTTTTTTCGATTGTTTTTATGTCTTACAAACATTGTTACCTATTTTGATGTTCCATTGTCGCCAAGTTTTTTACCTTTCTACTAAAATGCTAATTTGTGTTTGATGTGCCCTGCAAGGTGCACAGCTTTTGTGTACACAACTTGAAGCGCATGTCGTGGAATTTTCTGTAACCCCTCATCACAGACTATTCCAATTTCATACTTCTAACTATAGCATGTATGTTGCACCCATCCATTGGGCAATGAAGCACAAGCCATTGTGTGAAGGTTAGAATACGTTTGCAGTTCAGTTGCGTTTTCTCTGATCGACTACCTGAGTGAGCGAGCAGGTATCAATTGCTTCCTTCACACGGCTTTACTTTTTGCTAAGAATTATCCACCTTTCTAAGTGTACCTGGTATGTTTGGTATACATGTTAGCTGCAAGTTAGCTGCAAGTTTGATACCATCGGTGTAGGTGTCAATGCCATGCTATGTATGCCAGGTATATCGACGCAGTTTATTTACAATGTTTTCACAGTTTGACCCTTGTTAACCTCAAGGGACCGTTGACCTCCATTAAAATAATAGCGTTCTTGTACTCAATAAGATACACCAACACACTTCATATGACATCTGTTCAAGCTTCTCTTCTTGAGATATTGTGTCTACAAGGTTTACACAATTTGACCCCTGTTGACTTCAAATGACCTTTGACCTCCACCAAAACCTATAGGGTTCTTCTACTCAATGTGGTACATCTGCATACCAAATATGAGATCTGTCCAAGCTTCCCTTCTTGAGATATCATGTTTTCAAGGTTTTCACAATTTGACCCCTGTTGACCCCAAATAACCTTTGACCTCCACCAAAAACGATAGGGTTCTTCTATTCAATGTGGTACATCTACATACCAAATATGAGATCTGTCGAAGCTTCCCTTCTTGAGATATCGTGTTTTCAAGGTTTTCACAATTTGACCCCTGTTGACCCCAAATAACGTTTGACCTCCACCAAAAACAATAAGGTTCTTCTACTTAATGTGGTACACCTACATCTTGACCTCCAACAAAAACAATAAGGTTCTTCTACTTAATGTGGTACACCTACATACCAATATGAGATATGTCCAAGCTTCCCTTCTCGAGATATAGTGTTTACAAGGTTTTCACAATTGACCCCTGTTGACCCCAAATGACCTTTGACCTTCACCAAAAACTATAGGGTTCTTCTATTCAATGTGGTACATCTACATACTAAATATGAGATCTGTCGAAGCTTCCCTTCTTGAGATATCGTGTTTTCAACGTTTTCACAATTTGACCCCTGTTGACCCCAAATAACCTTTGACCTCCACCAAAAACAATAAGGTTCTTCTACTTAATGTGGTACACCTACATACCAATATGAGATATGTCCAAGCTTCCCTTCTTGAGATACCGTGTTTACAAGGTTTTCACAATTGACCCCTGTTGACCCCAAATGACCTTTGACCTTCACCAAAAACTATAGGGTTCTTCTACTCAATGTGGTTCCTCTACATACCAATTATGAGATCTGTCTAAGCTTCCCTTCTTGAGATATCATGTTTACAAGGTTTTCACAATTTGACCCCTGTTGACCCCAAATAACCTTTGACCTCCACCAAAAACAATAGGGTTCTTCTATTCAATGTGGTACATCTACATACCAAATATGAGATCTGTCGAAGCTTCCCTTCTTGAGATATCGTGTTTTCAAGGTTTTCACAATTTGACCCCTGTTGACCCCAAATAACCTTTGACCTCCACCAAAAACAATAAGGCTCTTCTACTTAATGTGGTACACCTACATACCAATATGAGATATGTCCAAGTTTCCCTTCTTGAGATATCGTGTTTACAAGGTTTTCACAATTGACCCCGTTGACCCCAAATGACCTTTGACCTCCACCAAAAACAATAGGGTTCTTCTATTCAATGTGGTACATCTTCATGCCACATATGAGAATCTGTCGGAAGCTTCCCTTCTTGAAGATATCGTGGTGTTTACAAGGTTTTCACAATTGACCCCGTTGACCCCAAATGACCTTTGACCTCCCCCAAAAACAATAGGGTTCTCTCTACTCAATGTGGTTACACCTACATACCAATATAAGATCTGTCAAGCTTCCCCTTCTTGAGATATCATGTTTACAAGGTTTCCCAATTTGACCCCTGTTGACCCCAAATAACCTTTGACCTCCACCAAAAACAATAGGGTTCTTCTATTCAATGTGGTACATCTACATACCAAATATGAGATCTGTCGAAGCTTCCCTTCTTGAGATATCGTGTTTTCAAGGTTTTCACAATTTGACCCCTGTTGACCCCAAATAACCTTTGACCTCCACCAAAAACAATAAGGCTCTTCTACTTAATGTGGTACACCTACATACCAATATGAGATATGTCCAAGTTTCCCTTCTTGAGATATCGTGTTTACAAGGTTTTCACAATTGACCCCGTTGACCCCAAATGACCTTTGACCTCCACCAAAAACAATAGGGTTCTTCTATTCAATGTGGTACATCTTCATGCCAAATATGAGATCTGTCGAAGCTTCCCTTCTTGAGATATCGTGTTTACAAGGTTTTCACAATTGACCCCGTTGACCCCAAATGACCTTTGACCTCCACCAAAAACAATAGGGTTCTTCTACTCAATGTGGTACACCTACATACCAATATAAGATCTGTCCAAGCTTCCCTTCTTGAGATATCGTGTTTACAAGGTAGGGTGTCACAAACATAGATACACACACCCATACACACACACCAATGCATGATTACATAGGTTATGATTATCATCGAAACCAAAAATGCGCCACTTCATTTTATGTTGCTGTTCCTAAATCCTCAGAAAAAAATGTCAACAGAAGGGGAATGTTGATAACCTCTGTTAACCTAACTAGCTTTTATCATTAAAGGTGGAAACATAGATTTGCTGAATGGGCAATTTTGATCAAAGTTTGATATCTGCTTACAAATTTCAAAGCTGTTAAAGCTGAATCAAACAGAGTATAATGTACAAATAACCAACACATGATAATGTTGAATCATGAACAAATCAAAATTAAAGGCCTCCATTGAAATGCATTGCATTTCTTAATTATTGAAGTTTCCTTAATCTGAAACATTTGTTTTTTATGTAAGTTATGTACAACACAGTGATGTAATAACAAGAGAAACAAAACTTACACTGGATATATCTAAAAGAAATTTATTGCTATTGGCAACCAGATCAATAATTCCTCCTTGTGCAGCTTGCTTCTTTTTTAGTGCAGCCATTTCTCTTTGCCAAGCCTTGAGCTTTGGGTCAGCTGTAAATTGAAGGTGATCTTTTACATCTGTCTTCCTGCTATTTGATGCCAGGTCACTCATCTCTGGTAACATTTCCCTGCATACAGGACAAACCACCTGCAACAAATTAAAGTAACATAGGTAGGGGAAAGGTATCAATTGGATGTTATCAATGTTAGAGACATTGTGAATGTTCACCTATGGCATCTCTGGTTTTGGTTCACATTTCATATGAATCAACATATCACATACTTTAAGGGTAACTAGCACTATCAACCCTCTAGTAACCTCTGAAAATATACAACCATTGAAAGAGTTTGAACTTAAAGCGAAGAAGGCCATGGGACGATATTTATCAATTTGAAACAGAATTGTTGGACAAACATCTTCCCAAAGTTTCCTTCAGAGATATTGTTTTATATCCCGTACTTTTGAAATTCAGAGAGGGGTGCTGCCAGTTTTGCCTACGCTGAACATAAACCAACTTGAGTAAGTCAAATAATGATGTGACATAGCCACTGATAGCAGGAATTGCAATGTTTTTCTTTGTTTTCTTTGATTTCTATAAATATGGCACACACTTGTATACATTCCGTGTTGAATTACTGAGGTGAATTATGCAAGAATCAAATCATACATATTGTGATTTGAATCAATGCATAACTGGTAAAAATGTATTGACAAAAAGAAAAGAAAGAAAGAAAGAAAAGAAAAACAAAAACTTTTCAATCACATATATGGTCCAGTGATGTCGTCATAATCTCAAAATGGCAGCTTCCTAATTTATTTTTTTTTGATGAACATTCAAATTGCAGTATCTTGGAAAGTAAACAACATATTTACATGAAATTTGGTGATGGTGTTCACCCTATATGTTAGTCTCTCATTTAATATTGTCAAAAGTCCTGACTTTCTTTCTCCTTTAAATCCTTTGTGTTCTGACCTTCCATTTGCCCACTCATTTTGTCCTGGCACAAACCCTGCCAACAGCTTCTACTCTATGGAGGGGGATCCTGTCAAAATATTTAACTTTTGATAGTTAGGATGATCAAGCTATATTCAATAATAGTGAATGATTTTCAGTGATCATAAGAGTGCATTGAGTTGACATGAAAGAGTTGCTGAGAGAAGTCCAAATATAAAACCTGGCAGAGTTGTAACAAGTCAACTTGAGTTGGAGTCACAACTTGAGTCTAGTTGTCCACATTACAGATCGAGTCAAGTTGAGTCAGCACTAGTTGTCGATTCAAGCCAAGTCAGTGCTTCATCGAGTCAAGTCGAGTCAAGTCAAAATAATTGGACAAGTCACTTTGAGTCAAAAACTTATCATTGATCAAGTCAGTTTCAAGACAAAAAACAAGCTACTCTCACCTATTGTTACAAAATGTTAAAGAATGGATATTTACTGTAAGCAGCAAAATGTGTAAGTTATATGGGCTTAGCTGTTCAAGAAAAATTAAAAAGAGTACTAATTCAAGCATGCACGAACATCTTAAAGGCAATATTTGTAAAGTTTGAACCTTCTTTGGACAGTAAAGACCTAACTGGTTTTAGATTGGTTAAGTAAGTAATAGCTAAGATGTGACTTGCTTAAAACAGACTAAGGTTATTAAGGTACACCTATCTTAACTCCCAACACTAAAAAACAAATAGTGTCAATCGGGTGCGTTAATTGTTGTGAACCCCTTATACATGAAGGCTGAACAGAAAATGCATGTTCTCAGTGAGAAACTCAGACTACATGAGATTGTAGCCACGGTGTAGGCTTTCATGTTATTCTTTTTCTTTTGAATTATTCGTACTTTATCAGATATTAACATCAAATGCAACAAACCATTTGTGCAACCCAGCTCAGGTGTAATCCAGCTCTTGTACAATGATCAGAATATGGAAATACCTCTAACATGGATGGTACCGATAGTTTAGTCACAATTTAGCGCACTGCACCTACTCTGCTCACTACGTGTAAGTTTGATACGGTTCCACACTGTGCGTCAGCGTCATGTTCGTAGTTTACTTTTGAGTTACAATGGTTGAAGTGTCAAACAACAAATAGTGAAAAAGAAAAGGATGAGCTGAATTTTTACTCAAGTCAAATACCAAAAATTCAAGTCAAGTCTATCCGGTCACTGACTCGAGTCATTGCTGTTATGACTTGAGTTCAAGTCGAGTCATTTATGCTAGTGACTCGAGTCCACGTCGGGTCATTAAAAAGGTGACTAGAGTCAACGACTGGAGTCCAAGTCAATGACTTGAGTCATTACAACTCTGCAATCTGTTCATCATATACTTTTACAATGTTGATTTTGAAATCAAACACAGAAAGTAAACTCCAAATTCTGGAAATAAGGTCTTCTTGTGTGTCTTGGCTAAACTTGCATACAGGGCAAATATTTAAAGATGCCAAAGGTTGCTCTTATCTGGTTTTATACAATCTAAAGAAACTAATCACAAAAAACCAGATGACCCCATGTCATTGCGCGACTTGGGATCAAGTGGTTCCTACTCCCCCATCCTACGTCTATCCCAAACATATCATTGGAGGGGTTCAGGGCTCCCCCTGTACAGCATGAAGCAGGTGAGGAGGAACAGAAAAAATATTGGGGGTCCTGAGCGATGGCAGGACTATCAAAGCGGAGTGCACCACTATCCTTTGGTTCAGAGCAGACAAAAAAATTTGGGCATTTTGTGCAAGAGGTGTATTATGAACACAATCAAACAATCTAGTTTACATTTGCATTTAGTTCCTATGAACCAATTATGAGAAAATGACAATTGTCTTATTTTTGAGATTTTAACAAACATCTGTGATGTCCCAGTTGCCCTTCAACACATACATCTGATTCACTTACGTTTTTATATGAAAAAGATCTATTCTGCTAACCTATGAGTCCCTTTTTGAGCAAATTTGCTGATTTTTTCCCAATCCAATATGCTCCAAAAAAAAAGAAGGGAAAGTCAAAGGACTTTGTGATTCCTTGCCAATATCTCCTTGTTCACAAACACACACAATCAGTTAAACAAAAGTGACCAAGGGAGAAGGAAAGGGACCACATCAAAAAGAAAAAAACAGAACACAAAGATGTAAACCACACATGAAAACTGTTGTAATAAAGAATGCAATACATCTCATAAGTGGATGCAAAGTTCCTGACACCAAAGTGGGTTTAACGTCTGCTAAGGCAACCTGAAAAATACTCCCAGGCCTACAGTAAGGGTAGTTCTCTTGAGAAAAGGTGACTATAACAAAGTACTTTGTTAATCTTGACAGGGAGTTGTTGGCAAAGAAGTTGCTGATAAATCTAAAAAGATAAAATCTTCAGATAAAATCTGAAGAAAATGAGACTAAATTTGATACAGCAACATTTATCTGCCATTAAACATCTACATTTTGGCCCAGGAGCAAGGAGGTGGGGGATGATCCATCCTATTACATTTTACTGAGGGCAGTATGTGACAATTGAATTCCCCAAAATATTACACAATTGTTATCTACAAGTAGGTCCACAAATGTCAGTGTTTGCCATTAATATACATCTCTAAGATCGTTAACTCTGCGATCTTAACATTTGACTAAAGATGAAAACATGACTTTCTCGGTCTCTAGTCATCAACTGCTACAGTTTGAAGTGCTAGATACATTGAGTTGCTGAGATATAGTCCTCAATATGTTTTCATACTTTATCCTCTGGTGACCTCAAATGACCTTTAACCTCCATGAAAATGGATGGTCAACACTACATCTTTGGAGTTCAAGCACCTTTCCCTCCTTGAGACACTGTGCTCAAGGGATGTGCGATAGGAATCATCTACTCACAATGGACTACCAACGCACCAACTTTGAAGTTCCAGCACCTTTCCCTGCTTGAGATGATGTGTTTACAAGTCAGGGTGTTAAAGACACATACACACACACACACACACACACACACATGCCATCACCATTGCATTGATTCCTTGCCTGCCTTTGGCAAGGAATCAAAAGGACTATTAAAGAATTCTCATACATATGAGAGGGTTCAAGGAAATACCTCTCTGACTAATAAGAGCACTGCAATGATGCCTTACAATAATAAGAGAGTTTCAGATGTAAAAAAAAAAAAAAAACCCTCTTTGGTTGGAAATGTTTATCCTGGTTTTTCACTGAAAACAAAAATGTAAGTTGAACATGTGGAATCGATAAAAAGGAATATGCTTTGACCTTTTGCTCCAAATACCATTTCCATGCCAACATGTCGAACTTTGATAAGTGTTAGTTAGCTAACTAATGGTAACGTGAAAAGATTCCCAGCAGTATAGACGCAATGGACTTTACAACATATCCTTTCTTTTTTTGAATGCAGCAACCACATTTTATCTCTCATACAATATCGTTGAAAGTCAAGTGATTCCTGGTGGATCATTTAGTAGCAACAACTTCAACAGCATCCAAACAAACTGACTTGGATACCATTTCACTTCATAAAACACTGGCATAGCTATAGAGGGCAATGAAGCCAGACCCATCAAAAGGGAGGAAAAACAAACAAGAGGCAGTAGCATGTTTTAAGGAGTAAGAACAAAGATTGTTAGGCTACTTGATGACAATTTTAGAGTCCTGAGATACATTTATTGGACATTTTCAAACGAGTTGCACATAGACATTGTAATTTATAAAACTATATGAAAGATTGCTTTCAGCTGTTCTCCAGTGAGGCATTTTCTACTATGGCTGAACACAAATTCATATGAAGTGAACATGCAGTTTATAATCAAAGGATCAAGCAAGATATCACTAACCTGTTCCTCATTCTCTTGAGCGTATTTGATGTATCGTGATAGGCAGTTGTTATGGAAATAGTGGTAGCATTGTGTTCTGGTGAACTGATCCGATTCCTGGCAGCAAAAAATAACAACGCTTACTACAGGAGAGAACACTTTGAAGGATGTATTAACTGGTGTTATGGTATTCAGACATAAACAATGTTAAATTTTGTGACATGCACAATCTGCATCCGAGTGGCAGTTTCAGAACCTGCCTCTGGTCGTGTCTTCGTAGGTCAGGTACCAGGTTCAAACACTGGTCTTAATGAACTTTTACTTTCATACTGTACAGTATCCCTCAAAATGAGAAACAAATCCATCCTGCAAAGGTCATAATTAGGAATTTAATTAACAGACAACATTTTGGTCATAAATTCTCTCTGTCCACTGAATACACAATTTATGTTACAATAGTATTCTCGACAGTGAGTTCCACCCAAATAACACAAGGCGACTATCAAAATTTGACTTTCTGTTTGAGTGAGAGATGACTGGTGAAGCTTCCTTCACACCTTGAGGTGCTGTTAACATTGTAGGATGCACATTCCTCTTATTTGGAAAAAGACTTGAGTATGTAACACCTTACTACTCCAGGAAACTCTAGTTCTTGTACAGGTAGTAAACAGTGGAAGAGAATACAAACAGGGATACAAAGAAAGAGATGAAGGAATATGCAACAATGCTACATCAAAGAGAAATAAAAAGAAAAATAAGAGAAACTACTCAAAGAAACTTGGACAGTAAAAAGGATATCCTTCACAATGTCCACTTTCACTGAAGGTTTTAATACTGAGCTGGTTAAGAAGGA
This sequence comes from Stichopus chloronotus, assembly GCA_021234535.1. NCBI lineage: Eukaryota > Metazoa > Echinodermata > Holothuroidea > Aspidochirotida > Stichopodidae > Stichopus > Stichopus chloronotus. The sequence goes on along the minus strand of CM037837.1, from coordinate 24,866,692 downwards.
ACTCCTGCAGTGATTAGTAAAAATACTGCAGTGCAAGTCTCCCAGAGCCCATCTTAGCAGAGATTTGCTATAAAGACGATGATAGAATGATTTGATGGTTTGCACCTTCAAGGTCACACCGTAATCTGTCCTTTGTGTAGTTCTTGACAGTTCTACAACGCTTTAATACATACTGCCATCGTGTTGCTAGTTGTTGAGAGAAAAATAATCATTCTGCTAAGGTGTTGTGCATCACAATATAACACATTAGTTGTAAATCATAATATGAAAAAAAAATAGATATTTGGCTATTTCAGGAAACCTTAGGAAGCATTACACATTGATGTCAGATAATTAGGCTCCAGCCTCCTTCGACTCATTGGCCTGTGATCTCTCACTAAGGTGAACAAATTTATTTATTTCAATGAAACAGTCATTTTGAGTTTTATACCACTCACGTTTAAAATGATGGTGGCTGCAACCCTACACAGCAAGATCTTGTTCTGAGTCAGCTACTTGATTAAAGATAACCTGATTTAAAGGATGTTGCTCCATGAATGCTATTGAACTGGAAACTCCCAATATAGGAAAGAAATACTTTTGAGCCAAGTGCATGACTTATCTTTGCTGATTTGGTAGGTCTAAAAGTACAGCAGTAACTAACTTTTCTGTTCTATCTCTACCTAAAAGCAAATCACTGCTCATAATATGCCTGTCAAGAAGTTGTTTGTAAAGTGGATGGCTGCTCAATCAAGCATGCGTGATTAATTCTTAGGATGTGGAAGATCCTCCTACTAGTACTGAAACTTAGCAATACTTGCAATTCCTTCTATATCAACCTAAGGAACACTAACCTTTGCCAAATAATATAAAGCAAATAATTCCAAACACTACAAAAAGAAGCAAAAAAGGTTTTTAAGATTTGCTTTTGGAGAATGGTAGTACATACTCCAAAATAATGGAGTGGTTTGCTGCAGTGTCCCTTAGAATTGCACTATAGGCTTACGTATGCCTCTGTCACAACCTTGTGAGATGAAAGACCCCTGCTCTTTCTTTAATGGCACTTTCCTTCTTGGCTTTTGCTTTTTTGTTTCTTTTGGCAGTTTACACATGTGGGAAAGTGTGCTACTTTAGACAATCATGTTTTGTGTGCCCTTTTAAAGTAGAGCAATCAGTCCTGATGTGACTCTTTCTTGCAGTAAGAACACAAATTTGATCTTCCAACATCCATCATTTGAGAGGTTTACTTTTAGCCTGCTCTCTTAGATGTCTGTTCCTTACCATGATTTTCAGGGGCGGTCGGCTCTAGTTATTACTCAACTTAACCGACACTTATAAAGAGACAAAAATACAAATACTGATCACACAAGGACATAGGGAGAACCACTTCTGTGATCAGAGTCCAATAAAAAAAAATTGCTCATGGGGTTGCTTCACTTGCCAGTGTCCATAAATTAGCCACTACATTTTTTCAAAACTACCACTCCATTCTGTCTAGCATCAACCCTGTATGTACCCAAGTAGATGTTAAATGGAATAAGAATGTTGCTTTAGGTTTCCATTAAATTTAAGCTAGCCACTAGAATACGGACATAAGAACAATATATATCTGACAAGTCTGGAGCTTTCCGGGGGTTTGGACAGATAATCCTTTCACCATCGTTGATGGAGTTGAAGTATTTGTACCATGCTTAGAATATTCTGGTTATGTCCAGTTCCATGACATAATGATGAATACAGCGGCATTCTACAGGAACTGCATCTGAGCATTTCCAACATCACTGGCCCAGGTCAATCTTGACAATTTTAGAAGGTAAACTACAGGAATTGACAGGAATTTCTTAGTACAAACTGAGGGATAACAAACTGGAAAACTAATATTTAAATGATGCCCACCCTCCCAGTCCATTTGCAAAAAGATCATGTGATGAATGAAGCAGAAAGCAGGCAGAACAAATTTACAAGACTAAATATTAGTGACAGAATGTACAGGAGCAAGAAAATAAAATTAAAATTACCAATTGAAGAACTAGGTTGGAAGGCTTTGTGAAGTGTCCATGTACCAATTACAACAAATACTGAATACAGAGGGCTCACTTTTGAAATGTAAATATAAACAGAAAACACTTATTATTGACATACCATAAAGTTGTGACAGCATATCACACAAGGGCAGCTTGGAGTGTTGTTAGCTGTGAGACTTTCCTTTGCCATCTGCAAAGTGAAGGAACAGTCACTATTAACTCACATAAGAAAACCTTAGAATGAACTTTTTAAGGAACAAACAATTTATTGGTTTTGGAAAAGGCAATACAATTATACAACTGTGCCTACAAATGTGCCCAACACTGTATTTTGAAGTTTCCAATGTCCACATCTCAAAATTATTGACAATTCAACTATTTGCAAGAAAAGATTTTGGCCAAGACCTAGCAAGATAACTAAATAGCCAAAGTAAGGAGAGATTTTCAAATCTCTGGTGGCAAGAAAGGACGCATAAAACCTTTAATAAGGGTGACCAAATTGAAAATTCTAGCATATTTGAAGTAACTGAGGAAGATCAGGAGCAATGTCCACACAAAGCAAGTTACAAATCTGAAATCTGTTTATCACCAATAGCTGTAGTACATCTCAAAGGTTGGAATGTGTTTCCTGAGCAAAGAGATCCAAAGACACCTCAGATTTCTTTCTGAAGTGTCTGGCACCACCAAACATTGTGAATATTCATCTGTGACTAGAAAATGCATTACAAACAGCTAAACACACTGATGGAGGTTGATGCTTTGCTGTTCATTCTATCTGGTGATTGGATTGCCACAAGCATTGCACTAAGGAAAGTCAAGGGACTTTCTGATTTCTTGCCAATACTCATGAAGAACAAGCACAACATGTCCATACCAATTTTGAAATTCACAAAGCTTATCCTTCTGGAGAGGGAGCATGCCTAAACTAAGCTCTTTTGACCACTGAGTGAACTAAGCAGTTTTATAAGTTTTCACAATCTGACCTCTGGTGAACTTAAATAAAATTTGACCTCCACCAAACTCAATACGAATCATCTACTCACTATGACCAAGCCACACACTAAGTATGACATTAGTCAAGATAACCCTTCTAGAGGTATTGTGTTTACAAGGTTTTCACATTTTGACCTCTGGTGACATCAAACGACCTTTGATCTCTACCAAATATAGTAGGGAACATCTACTTACCATGACCCACCAACACAGCAAGCATGACATTAGTCATGGCAACGCTTTTTGAGATTAGTGTTTACATAATTTCATGAGGGTTTCACAATTTAACTTCTGGTGACCTCTGTTGACCTCAAATGACCTTTGATCACCACCAAAAACAATAGGGATCTTCAGATTAGTCACATTTACTCTTCTTAAGATATTGTGTTTACAAGCAAGGTGTCACATACACACACAACATCACCATCACGTAGATTCCGTTTGCCTTCACAAGGAATCAAGCAACAAAGGGTGCCATTGAAAACTTTTGGAATTTGTGGTTCTTGTTATTGAATAAGACTTATCCTGTTGAGTTGTAAGTGACTGAAATGAGAAAAAATTGCACAGGTCACTTTTTATGTTGAACAACCACTTCTAAGTGTGTTCTTACAGTTTGGCATGAGAATGGAGTTTTGGTTGTTTAAAGTGTAAATTAAAGTAAAGCAACTTACCACAATTAGGTCATAAAGCATGGCCTCTCCCGACCTCTCAGCAGTGCAATCTTGCAATCGCTTCAACAAGCTGTGGGTATTTAGAGAAATTCGAGCATTATACTCTATTTATTGGGAACATGTAAATGTTCATAATTAGTGCATCTTTACAAATTTTCGGAAACAAAGGATGTTTTTGAACGCAAAAGCTGTTCTGGCAAGGACACATTTCTTGATGTTGAAGAATCTTATGGTTTAAAGGTGGATATAGTTCTCACTGATTTATGTGTATTACTTTAATCAGAATTAGTAAAACTGCAACATTCTAGAAAAGCAAATACTTTGACTCTAAAATGGTCTAAAATGCTCAGCAAATGTCCTTATCTTCACTTTCCTTTTTGTAATCTAGAATTTGTGAATATTTCATAACTATAGAAATTTTCCAAAACTGTCACTGGGCTCTAAAGTGAAAGAAAGCTTCATCAATAATTGATATTAAGGAAATTACTTTATTGACAATTCAAAGAGATTTTGACATAATTTGCCCAGATGACATCACACTTTTTACTATTGCCAGATGCGTATGTAAATATACACAGCACAATTTGAGCTTTAGACAAAAATTTGGGTACAGAATACACTCAACAAGAAAGACAATTCAACTAATGACTTCAGTGATATAGTGAAACAAAATTGTGAAACAAGTTCATATCTAACCTGGCTACTTCTTCTTCTGATAAACCTCTTGGGTTTTTGATGAGTATTTCTGGTACAACATCTGGATACTGCACATAGCAATGTAAAAGAAAAACTCTCTGACATGCTGTTTTTTTTTTTTCATGCTGTTCAAATCACATTACACTGTAGAAACAGGGTTGTAGTTGAGGAGTTGAGGCCAGCCTCGAAGTTTCAGGCCTTGAATGGCCTCAAGGCCTCCATTCATATTGTGTTACAAATCTCTGTTGAAGGCTGGCCTCAGCCTCAGTCTGCCGGGGCTCAACTACAGAGCAGTTCATAGAAATATTACCAACTTATGGTAGCATAGAACTAGTAAATTATGTATACATTTTACATGTGAAACTAATGACCACTTGTCATTGATTGGTAGACATGCTGAAAGATAGATTGTCCTAGTCCAAAATCTTGACTAGTCATGACTTCACTCTACATGTATATCCATTTGGTTTTGAAATCCCTTCAATTCCAATTGATCAGCCAATGGCCAACTGTAAACTATGCAAAATGTGCTTATCCTCTTCTAAAAAATGGAAATGATTTTGCATTTGTTTTTTCTTCAGCTAATAACTTTATCTGAACAACTTTGTTTGAATACTGGGACTATATTTAAGGTAATAAATTCATTTAGCTGCAGAGGCATTATACACTGTACCATTAACCCCACCTTCCTTACATTACTTCTCCAAGCAAAGCAACAACTGCTACCTTAACTTTGATCTTTGTCAACCTTAGCAATGATACTCATCCCCCTTAAAAACTGCAGAAGGTATCAGAGGCAACTCCACTTTACATTCCTAAAATTTGAATGAATCTCATTCACTATATTGTGATGACATTTAATGACACTGTTTCAACTGGTAGTATAATTGCCAATTAAACCATATTTCCCATCATACCCCAACACAGCCAAAATATGTAGCATTTGCAGTTTACCTCTTTCAATATCCTTAAGACAAGAGTGAGGGTCACATACTGGAGGTCTGTTCTATCAGCTGTAGCTGGGTGCAAGGTCACGACCAACTCATACGGAGGACCACTGCAAAGTGAAAACAAACACAAAATATCAAAATCACAGCCAAAATTTGGAAAGAAAAATAAACGTTTGTTGCATGAAGTGAATGTCCAGTTTATATTAAATCAAGATGAGGTAATGTCAGCAGTGGACTATTTGTTACAGTAACTTACTTCTCTGTTTTGACTTCAATTTCATGTATAAAGATTTCTTGTAGTAGTTCAAGTTCTTGCTGAAACACACTGTAGAAAGAAGCACAAGTCAAACTGAGGTTGTCAAGCTCCCACTTATTTCACAAAAAAAGAAGAAATAAATCTGTTGTTGTGACTGCTTGTTATATGAATATCACTAGTTGTGAAACTTGTGCGAGATACAAGCTGTCTACAAATTCAGTCATAAAGAACAATTTGCAAAATGAGACTAATATTTTGTGTATCTCTGCTAACATTTACAGTATCCCCAGATGCATCTTTCGTTACATTTTTTGCAAGGAAATCATCATTTTCTTAGACATTTTGTTGCGATTAGGGCAACTAAGAAGGGGCAATTTAGGCCTTCGTACCTCTCCTGCGCAATGCAGTATCATAAAGTTGTGGCAAAACAGACTGATGAGCCAGTATGCACATAAAAAATCAGCCTAGGCTTAAGGCCTATCCTACATACATTTTATGAGATGTATTATGAGTAGATCGCTGCATTCTAAATGCCAGCACAGCATGTAGAGAAGATGTGATTTCAATGTAAACATGACCTACAATCTATATTCCTCAAACACTATAAAAACAATTGTTTGTCTTATCATTTTTGATGTTCAAATAGAACATGTTGAGTATTGTGATATTTTGAAGTTTCTGCTCAAGTACAGTATAGACTAAAACTTTGAAAACATTACTAAAACTTGTAAGAAAAATGTCTTTGATGAGGCTTGTACTGTATATAGTACCATTTTAAAAAGAAAATACAACACTCATTTTGTTTACAAACATAATTATTCCTAATTGTGGTTACTGTTTTTTTTTTTTTGCTCTTGCTTTGGTAGTGATTAATTCAAGATTACTTCAGGGACACTGTATTGTGTAAGTACAACCTTTATTTCAAAATTCATTTTATAATACTCAATCTAGATATCACCAAAATGTAGCCCCAAAAAGGAAACACCTAACCAATTAGTGCTGCTAAGTCTCATTGACTTAGTAAATGTTTGACCATTTTATTGACATTTGAAGGACTTACGATAGTATCACATGATGAAGAAATAACTAAAGAGTACAGGTAGATGATCTTTGAAGAAGTTTTGTAGGTCTCAAAATGGCGTTGTCAATCGACAGTGCCCGGTACGTTATGTTTTGATAGCGTACTGAATATTCATTAACCATCAACTTTACAAACACCTACAAACGTCACACTAATTAACCAATTATTATCAAGTTTGTACCTGCATCATTGATTTCAATCGAACTAAAATCAATGATTGAAGTTATGAAAGAGTTTTTGCTACGACAAGTAAAGTTTCCAACTACAGAACGTGGCAAGGAACTGATCGGAGAAGGTACGCGTTCTGCAGTTTTGCTGCATGGGTAGCACTACTTCCTGTGTGTCGTGGTCGCTCATAGAGTATACTGTAAATGATTATAGGTCATAACTGTTGTTTATTTTTATATAAGTAATCTTGTTATTGCCATGTAATGATATTATCATCTACGATGTATTATCTGCTATTATCTTGCTGCCGTCAGGAAGAAACTACTTCAAAGAAACATGGGCTTTTCTTAGTAGAGCCTGTCTCTCCCCACCCACAAATATGGTAAGTCAATAACAAACTCCAACCCTTTACGGGGCAATTTTTTTTTCAGGGGGTTTTGCCTCTCCCCAGGTTGTCCCCGACTATGGGCCTGTCCCATGTCAATTATTTTGACCCATAAATACAGAAAAGGTTAAAATTCAAGCGAAAAAATTTTGCATGAAAACCAAGAACATTCGAAAGTAAACTGTGCGTGTACACATGCTTGTTGAAAACAACGCTCCACTTTACAAAACTATCTTTTCGAACAGAAATCAGAGCGAGTGACTAACAGGAGAATGATTCAATCCATTAATAACACCAATGATAATTTGATTACTCAAGATTTGTTTTCTTTTTTATATTCTTGTGGGACTGTTTCCTTTCTTTTATATTTTGTGATAAGGTTAGAAACTATTGATGTGATTGGTGCAGTTTGTGTGTGATAATTTTTCAATGGGATGTGTGCCGTACAAGTTGGATCACACAAATCACATTCTAAATGCACAAGATGGTACGCCTATTATCTCAATACCAAAAAAAAAGAAAAAGTAATCAAAGGTAAACCTTGCAGCGGCTGTGTAAGCCTTACTGACGAAAACATCAATCAGTGAAAACAGCTATTCATGCTTTGATTTTTTAGCTTCATTTGAGAATATTTATTGTACTATGTGGTTTCTGGACACTGATCCATCAAGGTAGGCTAAATGGTAGCTTTTACAAAGAAAATCGGTGTACAGGAAAACATTTGTTTGGGGAGGGGGACCAAAGGATGAAACTTTTACCCCCAAAACAACGTACAGTACCCCCAATTCCAAAATCTCAGTGGATAAAAAAAAAATTGAAAGCAAACATCTCGTAACCCTGTGAGAACTTAATGTTCTCAACATATGTTCAGTTATCTTCCTGATGTGGACCAATATAATTACCAACTCATTTTCTTTCTTCCTTCTTTCAGATTATCTCTCCCGATTATATTCACAATTTGTCCAAACATTATTTACAATTTGCCCAAAATATCGTAGATTTTAAGTTGAGAGCCAGCGGAAACGGGGGAGGGCATTCCCTTTCCCCGTACTAGTCTCCCCCTTCTTTTAATTATTTCATGTGGGCGCGGTCCCGTCACAACCTTCACAGTATCCCAAGGCTTTTTCAAAGACTTCTCTGTTCCTCTTAGTGACTAAATAAAGTAGGTTTTAATTCAGTATCGTACGTAGCCTACCACAATCACTGAAAGTCGAAAACTAATTTCGTGGTAACAGTTGCAGTGAATTGATTCACACTTAATATTCATAGTTTCATTCATGGTTTTGAAAGGTGTATTATTTGTATGCTTACATAGTTGGTTAATTGGTATGTTTTATTTTACATTTGCATGTTTTTTATGAAATGAACATTCATACCACATTCTTCGACATTCGTGACGTTCTTAAGTGCTGCCACAATCGGCCGTCAGCGCCATTTCGGGGCCTACAGTTCTCCGCGTGTGACAAGTTATGTCTATTCCGGCATGTCTGCCACTCAAACTGGTTGCCAAGGAAGGCTTTTATTAGTTAAAACGTCTGCCTGCTACTGCTAGCTCATTTAAGTGTGTGTGGACTGGGCTGTGTTCACTGAGGTGTGTACAAGGTGAACAATGGGGTAGGAATTTGCTCGACGGGACCCATAGGGGAGATATGGAGAGGCACCCTAACCAACTACGCTACAAGAGGATACTTGGTTTTTGAGTGTTCGAAGATAAATACGATACATCCCCGATCCTCTAAACCTGTAATATATACACTAACCGTACCATGTACACTTATATACAGGGGCTAACACTATACTATATATATACAGTACCCCGTAGTTGGCGCGCCCCCGAGATTGGCGCTTCCTTCAAAAATTACTCCCTATCACTGTGGCAATGTTACTGAAGTGAGCCTAACCTTCTTGAATCTAACCACAATTACATATTTCACGATTATGAACCCATTTCCGGTACAGTATGTTTCTTCTAAATAGGGGCTCATTTGTGACATTTAAAATATTGGCGAGGGATTCCTTACGTGGGCCAATTACGGGGTACTATACATACACTATTCCTAGCAGTAGGCCTACGGTATGAGTGCTCATTCAGGGCTATGTCAATGTTCCTGAGGTTCAATGTTTTCCGGGTTCGATGTTCCCGGGTTTGGAAACATCAAAACCTTTGAGCTCAAACCCTGGGACCATCGCACCTCAGGAACATCGAACCTGGGAATCTGGGATCATCAAACCCTGAGAATAGGGAATCTTGCACTCATTGGCAATTACTGAAATAATACAAAAACAGGAAAATAATACCGGAACGGGGAACAATGACCCCCAGGGAACATCGAGAAGACTCCGCTTATTCAAAGATATCATTGTCTAGTGTGTGTGTGGTCTTGGATTCTAAATTTGAGCCGCGAATTTAAGCACATTGCTAGGGCCACAGGTCGACCTAGTGTTAAGTATACACTATTACCTACATAAAGGTAAAAGTAAAGGACTTTCAGTGTCACACATACGTCCCCACTAGCCTATGTTATTGTTAGCCTAAGTAGTAGTACTAGTAGTAGTACTAGCATAAATGGCGGACGCCTGTGGAGGTCTACGTACGTAGGCTAGTTAGGTTACTGTAAGCTAGTCATGTAAATTGGAGGCCTAGCCTAGGTCACTCGCGTTACTAATGCTATTCCGGTGCACCCGTGCTCCATAAACATGTAGTACTTTTCACGTAGAGGCCTAAGTTTATCGCTCAAGTTCCATTTCCGTGATAGAACATAAAAAAAAAAAAAAAAGAAATGACAAACCCGTCGGTTTCATGTTCGACGTTATCTGTAACCATGGAGGCTGCCATTTTGAGAACTATTTTGCCACATTTCGTAATAGTACGCATGTAACTAACACAAGAGCTGTAAGTCCCTTATCTACTGTATCCTGGAGGAATTTCATAAACAAACTTGCATATTTCAGACTTTGGAACTTACTGCACGTTTTGTTATTACATATAGCCACTATCGTATGCACCGTTGTACTCTCGTATTGTCTTGCCAAAAACAGACCAGAAAATGCCAGGGATAGCTTTTAAATTACAGAGTATTACATTCAAGTAAACGGATTCCTCAAGCGTGTAAGCTAGGTGAGATTCGCGATAAGGTTGCGAATGTTGGCACAGCGTAATGTGCAGTAATTCGATAAAAAGGATTTTTTATTTATAAACTCGATTTTCGATCCCGAGGTAACTTTGGGATATCTATATTGCTGTCACTCGATCATTCACAGTACAATCGGGGAAATGGACTACCGACGTCCGACACACAGTGTTGCTCTCGGAATTACTTGGTAGCAATATTGTTCTTCTTGAAAGTATCTCTTTCATTTGGTTGTTTCTGTTATTTTGTGATCTTCTCGATATTTTCCTGTTTTTCTCGTAATCGTGTCGTACACGTATTTTGAGTAATGCTGCTATTCCCGTGCGTGCTCATTCCATTTGTTCTCTTCGCTATTGCTGTTTCTGTTTGAACTGGCCACTTCAGGCTTCCCATTCCGTCTAGCAATGTTTCAAGCACTTATTACGGTGAGTCTGCATCGAATGATACTGACAGATTGTCTGTTTTCAACAAAGAACTCTTCCTAAGAATTACATGAATCTTGTCATTTATCTCAGTTCTGTAATGTTAAAATTTTATTTGATATATACTTTTATCCATAATTGGGTACAGTGGTATAACCATATTTGAGCGACAGATTACCATGTTGAATTTGTGTTATCACCCGTCCAGGCTAGATGGGAGTAGGTTCTTCTACGAAATCATCATTCAACAGCATGACATTCTTCAGTATCGTATTAACAGGTAATATCTTCTGAAATCAGTCATCCGCAACTGTAGAAAAGAGCTTTCTCCTCTTGATTTTTTTTTTTTTTGGCGCTACGGTTCGTGACGTCATGAGTTTTAAGTACTAGAAACCCCAAAGAAGTGATTTTGAAGCCTAATATCCTAATATTTAGCAACTATCAAACAAGTAGAGTCACAAAAAGTAGTTGCCAACTCGGAGAACAAGGATGTGCAACTTGCCCCACCTCAAATTTCGGGGGAAATTTGGGGAATTATCCTTTACCATTTCTCATTTTTTTTCTAGGATAAGGAATTGCACAACATTTCCGTGCATAATTCCTACTTTAACGCTACATACTTCCCCAGATTTCTTGTGTCACTGCGACATGAACCATGCATGGCAGAGTCGCGTTCCCCCACCCCCACACCCCACCCCAAAAATGTCCCCTTCATGTCTCTGAGTTTCCTGGTGTTGGACTAATCAATGGTGAGTCGGCCAATACTTTCAAGTGTACTTCAGCTGGGTCTCAATAATATTTGACCAGGATCTCTTTGAATATTGCTTTTTGGGGTGACATGACAGAGGGGCAGAGGTGTGAAAATGGCTTAACAATATTTCAAAATTACACCCGTTTCATCGAGTTGTCATTCTCAATTAGGCATATTACACATGTTGTTTTTTTAAAAATAAATATCAGGCTGGTGGCAAAGAGTGGGGAAAGGAAATGAAATAAAATTACAACTACTGTACTTACAGAACCCCAAAGTCTCCCTCAAAAAAACATAAATACACGGCAAAGTTGCACTGGCTCCACAACAACACAAAAGCAATAGAAAAGAAATAGAAACTTATACACCTTCTCCCCACGCAGGTTCAGGCAGCTCTCGCCCGTTAAGAAACAGAAACACCCTAACCCAAGAACCACCCTATTGTTATGCATAGCAGAGGCATCCCAAGCATTAATGCTGGAGATGCCTACTATGGTGGGTTAAAACGGCCATGCGTAACGATATCATATAATGGGCCATTGGGCCTATATGGGGTCTTGGACTGAAAATCCCTGAACATGGTCCTGAAGGGACCTTAAACAGCATACTGGTATGAGCTAAATAGTATTGCATTGCTAATATTAAGAATAGGCCTACTTTGCATCGATTGTTCATGTACTCAGCTAGGTAAGGCTAGGTGTGGATGGTGTCAAATTTTCCTATTTTGAGTCATTGTCCTAATGCTTTTGACATAGGGGAAGCTTTACCAAACCATCAGTATTATTTATGAATAAGCTTCCCACCTCCCGAAATTACCGTCCACAGGAGAAAGACAGTTAAAGACCAAAAAGCTTGTTATCCTGCTTTAAAAAAATTTTCGAGTTTATTATAGGACATTGATAAAGACTGCTATGGAGATTTCTTACAAAAAATAATAGCTTTAAGATTTTTAGTTTGGTTTTAGATAAGGTAACTCAACAGGTCACACATGCTAAACGGTGAATACCATTCGGTATCAACAAGATCGGGTTATACTGGCTTGTATCTTGAGCTTAAGATGATCGTACAGGGTCAAGCTCTGTACTTTACTATGCTATTCGTGGAACAATGTGTATGTGATTTGGACCTGTTCTAATTATTAATGGTGTTCCAAAGCATCCGTCCTCTGACCTCCCACTGTTCCTCATCTATGTCAACGACATTTACAATGTAATTCCCAACGTTTGTTCTCGTCTTCTGGCAGATGTCACAAATGTATTCCTGCATCATGTCCAGATATATATGTACGCTTAAATGATCCATTGCAAGTGAATTTACACCGAATTTATTTTTTCTCTTTGTTTTGGTCATTTATCAGCACGTCGGTTTTCAAAATAATTTTGATGCAATTGTTAAATTTGGTTACACTTTTTAAATTTTATACCAATAAAAGTAGACCATCAATATAAAAGTGTGATGTCATTATATTTAAAAACACTGAAATAGTATTCAGTGTATTTACGAATCTGTATAATATCACGAAGCTAACAGTATCATGATATTATACAGAGTTAAACTCATCAACATTTTTATCTCACCTACACAACCAAACTTTGCATGATGCGTCCGTTTCTTTTTTTCATACAATAAAAGATGAAGTGATCACTTGAGAAGATCTCAGTAACTATGAACAAAACAAGAAGACGAGTCTATATTTTCAGCAATATCATTTAAATTATTTATCCCAGTTACACAAAGCAGGAAACAAAAAGTTTTTTTTTTTTTTTAAAGAAATGCGTAACTGGTCGTCTGACAGACCTTCGCAAATAGCAAGTTCCTAAAAGATAAACAAAAGATAAAAAACAGAATATTTGTGCTGTCAAAACCTCAAAACCGAAAGGTTATTCACATGTAGGTGATCGGCGCCAACCTAAAAGGCTGAAACCACAAAATACCATAACATCGCATACTTATGTTTTAATAGAAGTGATTTATGCTCTGTGTGTTAAGACTGGGAGAGTCACTAAAATTATTAACAAATCACAACACTACCGAATAATATGGAGAAGGAAGGGAGGTTGGTAGGCCCAAGGTAGGCCCAAGGTAGTCTGTTTCCTTATCCTCTGGTACAAGTTCTACGTGAACCTTTACTTCGACTGATTAAGGAAGGTATATGTGATCAAAATATAAAACAAATTCATATTAAATACAAGATCAAACACAATAGAAATGTGTGTTTGAGTTTTAACTTGTAAAATTCACTGAATTTGGGTCCTCATAGCAGCGACTCGAAGCTGCGTGATGCTATCATGTACGCTAACGAAGTTCTATACTACATAAAGGTTAATTTACAAAGTAGTTTCATTCTGTCAGCATTGGCTTCCTACAGACAGCTCTGAGCTTCATGTCGAAGCTCATTTTAAACGATATAGCGCCAGTGGTGATTATACAGTTTGATGTACGGAGGCCTCTATTGAGTACAAACTGCACACGTAAGCTCGTAGCCATCTATGTATGGACTACACGGTAGCCCGCCACCGCTTGAGACACATCTAGACTCGACCAAATTAAGCAATCCTCTATTATGATCGGTTGCTATTCCATGTGTTCTATCTATTGTCTCCATCTCACCGTCAACACAGATGTACATAGATCTCATGTGACTGGAGTAGGACCTTTCCGCCATCAGGTACCCTGTATACTCGAGCGTCCATTCACTCGACGGACAGATATTCTTGGCGGGCATCATCAGTTGCGAATGTCTGGACGGTGACTTGCAAACGGCACACGGGAGATCATGCCAGAGTCTATCATTTCGAGAAGGAAACGAGTCTATCTGGTACTCGACAGCGTACAAGAAAGACCTGGAAATACCGATCCCAGACACCGTCTCCCCATAGATTGGATCATTCGGTAGGCAGAGATGATTGGCACCGTTCCCAGGAGTACCGTATCGTGCACCGGCTGCTATACCTGTGAACATTAAGAGAAAACGTCAACATCAAAAGGTGGGTGAATTTCAGGAGGGGGAAAAGAAGATGGAAGGATGCTCTGTTTTTACAAGTTAATTGGTAGTGAAATATGCAAGTTCTGGGACAGAGCATCAACTACAAACGGAAGCCACTGACAGTTAATGAAGTAGAGCACCAAGGGTACAAACGCACGCCCTCACACCACCTGAACAGCCTTATTGTACCATTTAAATATCATTAAATCATCAAAAGAAACAGCTATCATTACACAAAATCATCATTATTGCACAAGAGAATCTGTAGGACTGCACAATTTCACAGAATTTCATAAGTACCAACAGTGCGGAAGTCTGAACTTAATAAACAAGTTTGTGAAAATTTTGATGGCTACTACTAAATAACAATGTTTATAATTATCATTACTATTCACAGCTAATAATTATGAAAAATGTTAACTTTTATTTTTCTCCATGGTTTGTACTTGAAGCGGGTATTAAAACTTAGTACTAATGTAGAAAGTAAATGGTCCCAAGTTGTCCAAAACCAGTAAACATGGCACCATGAAACAACTCAAGATGCTCCTTTTAATGTCCATATACTGGTCAATATACCTGAGGGCAATTAGAGTTTCTGTTAGTACACCAACTGACACTGTCCTATTACTCAATTATCATTAACGCACGATAGGGATATTTAAAATGTGGGGATGGTAGTTTAAAGGGACACTTAAACAGTAGAAGAAGCATTTTGCAGAACCTAATAAAACTGGGCCATAGGGCCAACAAAGAACCAAAGACTACAAATTCATGAACACCCTATGATAACCAATTACAGCATCATTATGACAAACCATCAACATTGTACAAGAGAATGTAAAGGAGGAGAAGCACTTTGCAGAGTTTCATAAAATGGACCATATGGTCCACATGGGCCCTTAGACTGAAGTTTTTGATAGCCGCACATGGACTACCACCCAAGGAACTCAGGGAAAGCATATGTGAGAAGCGGAATTTCAAACAAAATTTCATACAATGGGCCATAGGGCCCACATGAGGCCTTGAACTAAAAATCTCTGAACATCCTGAAGGTATCATTAACAGAGTATCCTAGTGGCAAAACATCACATTTTACAAGAGAATGTCTGGGTGGAGGAAGCATTTTGCAGAATTTCATAAAATGGGCCATAGGACCGACATGCGACTGGGGAACAAAAATTGTTGGACACCCCACCTATGGAACATTGTGACCAAGTTTCATACAAATCCATGAAACCATGACGAAGTAGAAGCATGTTGAACAATTGCGAAGACAGATAGACAGATAAACAGATACAGATAGATGGATGGATGGATAGATGGATGGATAAATAGATAGATGGATGGATACATAGATAGATATACAGACAGACAGACAGATATATAGACAGACAGACAGACAGACGGATATATAGACAGACAGACAGATGGACAGACAGATAGATAGAAAGTCATTGAAAGTCATTGAAGCTACAGAGGAAAGTCACAAAAATAAAACGAGGGCGCAAACACAAGAAAAGTTAAAACAAATAACCAATATCTAAATCAAGTGTTTGATTTTACTCTTTTGTTAGGTTGCAGTGGTTACTTCCTCATAAGTTCAACGTGAACCTTGTGAACGGGGTGAGGGATGGGATTTTAAGGAACAGAATTTATCATGGTCAACTCTTGCACTCATTCGTACGAATAACAAAACCTATAAAATACCATATCCCATCAAATAAGAAATTCAACTAAAACGTATAAGTACAATAAATAACAAAAGAACATTTCACAATGTTCGTGGAAGAGAGCGACCAACACAAAGACGACTATTGAATATTTTAAGAAATATTTCATGCAGGCTCACATAACGATTTTTCTTTCACAAACACTTTTGAGAACTTTAAATGTCAAGGAAAATTCATGGAGAACATATGTAAAAAAGCGTACCAGAGTACACCAGTGCTGAAGATCCCGGGCATGAACTATGCCCCCATCTCACGTAGACGGCCCCGCTTTTGTTACTAGGTGTGTCTGTGTTCTTGGGCCCTGACGGCATCACCACAGGTACGTTACCCTCAGATGTCGTAACAACAGCTTCACAAATAATTGGTGAAGAAAAAACGACATGCAAAAGAAAACTTAACTTCGGATTAATTATTTACTGCACTGATGAATTCAATGAAAAGAAAAATACAATAGATTCAAGTGATTGTAACAGTGTTGTCTTAAAGAGGCTGTTGAGTTAGATCACACGACTCATGATATTATCACACCTATTGAGTATTACTCATATGTTGATCGTAAACGGTTAAACTTAGATATTCTGAACATCTGACACACAACGGAAGTAACAATGATAGAGGACCATTAAAATCACTTATTGCAGTCTGTGACCAGACACTTTTTACCATAAGGTATTAACCCCTCTTCATAAAAAGAAAACTGCAAATTCTCACATTTTCAGTAACTGTAGGATTAGATACGTGACTAATGAGGCTAATTAGACGTATTGGTATGCAATGATTTCCTTCAAACTAGTAACAAAATAAATTACATGAACACAATGAGCCTCAGTAAAACCAGAATGTTAAAATGCATTGTGGTTTCGATGACTTCATTATGACGTTTTTTTTCATGAATCTGCTATATCATGATTGATATATGTATCATCTCTCAACATGCACAGCTCCATATTACAATTATAGTGATGATACACCTAAATATTTCATATGAGATCGTAGCTTCAAGATTCCCCCTTGAGATACCAGGTTTGCTAGGTTGTCACAATTTGATCCCTTTTGACCCAAAATGACATTTGACCTCTACCAAAAAACAACTAGGGTTCTTCTACTCTATGTGATGCACCCACACATTACATATGAGATCTGTCACAGCTTCCCCTTCCTGAATATCTTGTTTACAAGGTTTTCACAGTTTGATTCCTAAAACAATGGAGATCATTTACTCAATGTGGTACACCTACGTACCATGTATGAGATCTGTTCAAGCTTCTCATCTTGAAATCACGTATTTACAAGGTTTCCACAATTTGACGTTGACGACAAATTACCTTTGACCTCCACCCAAAAATAATATGGTTTCTCTAGTCAATGCCCTGCACCTACATACTAAATTGAGAATTATCCAAACTGTCTTTT
Organism: Stichopus chloronotus; assembly: GCA_021234535.1. NCBI lineage: Eukaryota > Metazoa > Echinodermata > Holothuroidea > Aspidochirotida > Stichopodidae > Stichopus > Stichopus chloronotus. The sequence continues at coordinate 24,849,056 of CM037837.1, read as the reverse complement.
TAGAGATATCGTTTTCACACTTTGACCCCTGTTGACCCCAAATGACCTTGACCTCCACCTAAAACAACAGGGTTCTTTCACTCAATGGTGTACATCTACATACCGAATATGAGATATGTCCAACCTTCCCCTCTTGAGATATTGTGTTTACAAGGCTTTCACAGTTTGATCACTGTTGACCCCAAATGAACTTTGACCTCCACATAAACAATAGGGTTCTTTTGCTCAGTGTGGTGCACCTACATACTAAATATGGAATCTGTCAAAGATTTCCTTCTTGAGATGTCGTGTTTAGAAGGTTTTACACTTTGACCCCTGTTGACCCCAAATGACCTTTGACCTTCACCAAAAATAATAGGATCCTCCTACTCAATGAGGCACATTTACATACTATATATGAGATCTGTCGAAGCTTCCCTTCTTAAGATATCGTGTTTACAAGGTTACACTAACAAGCACACACACACATGCATATACACACATACATACTGTACACACACACAAGTAGCAATGATTACAAAGGTTAGGATTGGTAGTAAGGTTACGATTATCCTCGAAACCAATCACAAATTAATTAACTTCCTAAATTTCACATAAAAATGGATACTTTTAAGACGAGTATTTACCAATTTCATTGTGACTTTCAAGTAGACAGTTCTGAACATTATAAAAGAAACAAGTTACGGTGTATGACAATAACAACCTCTGATCTTCCGTTTCAATATCCAACGTTTTGGGAAAGTGTTTGAATTTGCAAAGATGATTTAGAATTTGCGAAGCTGAGACATACCTAGGAGTAGTAAGTAGTTGGGGTGGGTATGCATTAAAATTTATTCATCAATTCATGATACCAAGATTCGACTAAATTTCAGATACTTATAATTCTTTTCTTGCTAATATTTTTTCCAAGTTGTGTTATGAAATGACGAAATATTTTGATGAAAACTGTGCAGAAAGTTAAAATTTTTCACCACTACAGTACCTTCCTGCCCCAATTTTGATGTGAGAAGCCGTTGAATAAGTAATACTGAATATGAATAAGTGTAAAGCATCTATTACTGAATTCATTATGAATATGCATACCGATTGCGTCTCTACCGTCTCTTCCGTCCCTACCAGGAGGTCCAGCAGGACCAGCAAACCCCCGGGCTCCCGCAGGACAGAGGATACAAGAACCCCCAACAGAGAAGGGGGTCACATTGACTGGACAGCCGACACTCCCAGGAATACATCCTAGAAATGAGACAAAAAATTAACATCACAATTCTAGATAACTAAAAGCATTTACTTTTTGAAAGTCAAAATAGTAAATAATGAGTAATAGTGATAATCATGATAGTCGAAAATACTCCAAGAAAAAAAAGTAATCATAAAGGGTAATATTGCATTTTTTTTACAGAAAAATAATATTTTTAACACTAGTATTTATCGACACAATGATAGATTAAACAAAAGAAGGTTAAAGTAATATTTTTTCAAGAAACAAATTTCTCGCAAAGAGAAATTCAGATATTTGCTGCTTAAAGATAATTTTCTCTTTCAAAAACTGTCAAACATTCAAATGATACATCTTCCATAACTCTGTTTACGCATAATGTTTGGGAAAGATGAAGCTATGCGTTTATTGATTAAACTGAACGGTTTTCGGTTAAAGGCATTTTCTTTGCATAGCATGTTGGTATATTTCAAATGCAATATTCCCTTTAATACTGGTAGCCTAGCAGTAAGCGAAAAACACAAGTCACGACTCCCAAACAGTCATTCTCAGAAACGACCTTCTAGAAATTCAGTTTAAAAACCATAGCTACCCATCATTTTCACAGGTTATCGCTATTTACTTAATTATCTTTGCATCACTGGACCAAACTATATGCACGGAGATATCAAACGACTTTTATTTTTACCATGTCGATGGCGATGGTCCGTTATAAACCCTCGATTTAAAATTGATAAGAATGGTCTTTTAAAAGTTTTGAGGAACTGAGAGGGGCGCCCTCCGAAAACATTTGGTATCTGCTACGACTTGCATAACAGTATGTATACAGCATTTTTACCAGTCATATTTTGTTGTAGGTCATTTGACCCTGCCATTTCCTTTCAAGACTTTGAAAGTATACTTGCCTTCCTCAGGTATGCTATCGGTGCCTTGTGACGGATCTCTCCGTCTGCGAGTTCTAGAACGGCTGGAATTTTCACTCAACTTTTTAAGACTTGTCCGGAGAAGTGTGACGTCACTCTTAACGTAAAACAAAAATCGACAAACAATGCCAGAAAGAAGAAATTAATAATAAGTTTGACATTGTTTAAAGATTACCGCAGCATCATCAACTAGTGGCATGTTCAATTATATTATACTGTACAAAGACGCATGTTAAGCTGGCACAGTCAGCTGACAGCATATCTATTCAATAGCTGTACAGTAGTAATCCTCTTAGGCTACAGTCAATGCCGTATATCAAGTCCTATGTCCTGGAATCGCCTCTTGATACATCTTGTTTACAGAAAGTTCACTAAAAAGACCTCAAATCATGTTTGATCTTATACCAACAATGATAAGTTAACCGTACTTAAGCATGAAGCTCCCATGTGCCTATAAGCGTACAGTAAGTCATAACAATGCCCTTAGGTCACGACTTTATTCAAACTCACATTCACTCGATGTTACTAGATCGTATGCTGAAATCAACTGATTGACATTCAATCAACTTACGAATAATTCCCAAATTTAAAAAGCGAAATACGATGTTCAAGCCTACATATAATATATATACCTAATGATAGAGCACTGTATGCTTTTAGCAAGTCCACTTGGAAATTAGTTTTATGAAGTCACCGCCATTCCGGTAAATACAAAGATGGTCAATGTGAGGAGTTTCTTTTGAATGTTTTTTTGATGCACAATTATTGCGGTTTACCTACATGGGCAAAAGTAAGTGGGTGGAAACAAAATCGTTAAGATTAGTCATGCAAACTAAAAAATAAAAAAAAGTGATTTTCAGCTAGTAGGTGTTGAATGTTTGTCCGTTCTAGTCCATTGCTTCATAACACATAAACAAGCAAAACTTTCAGGAAGTTGTACAACTTCTGTACCATTGTGATTGATCACACTGATTTTGCTGTTTCGCCTCAGATTTCAATTTATGATAAAAAATCACACACGTGAAGCCAATAGCTCTCAATTTTCCTATACACCCTGTCCCACCAACTTTTCATTATCCCTCATACATGTGCGGTTATTTTTATGTTGTTGTTTTTTCGGCACAAAACATAACAAAAAGTAGCACCCCGACTACATCGGCCATTGCTTACCCAAAAGTTCTATATTGGGAAGGGGAAGCACTCTGTCCCTTCTCTTTTGCAGGTAACACCAATGATAGTGTGATTATTGGCTAATGGCTAGGATGCAGTGTTTTACATAATTAAAGCACATAATCAGGTACAGTATGGGAGTTAGCCTAGTTAATACTTCAATCTCTCTTTCTGGGCAGTCTTGATTCAAAAGAGACAAGGACAAATGACTTGAGTAGAATAAAGAGAATGAATATAGATATACTATCGAAACAGTGAGTATAGATATACATATACATACACTATATATACTGGAGAAAAAGACATACTGTCAAAAAAGTGAGTGTGGATATGTTGGTGAAACAATGTGTACATTTATACTGGAGAAAAAGTCATTTTATCACAGCATTCTCTCAATCTCCGTTGACAGAAAAGGCAATAAACCTTCGACCTTTCATTTGGATTTGTAAAATTCAGCTTAAATGTTTCATGTGAAATGATGGATCGATTGATTAATTGATTAGAGTCAATTTCTACTCAGAATCAGTCTTAGGAGAATCTACTGTAGTGACTCATATGGAGATAGATCATTCGGTATCTGAAATACGGTATCGGTATCAGCACATGTGATGTTTCCAGGGACTTGGAGAGGAAACAATATAATCGCAAAACTAACGTAATAGATGTGTTTGGATTGTTCATTCACGTGAGCAGTTGATAGATTTTTCTCCTGTCAAATCCGATGCATATTCCTTCTCTTGAACAACTTACTAGCTTTCTCTCTAAAGTAGAACGACCAGCAGCCAACCTATTCACGGAAGTACATGACTTTGCGTTGTAACTAGATCAATGTGAATGTTTTAACTTCAACCTCGTTGTGAAACATACGGTGATCCATGTAAAACATGAATTTTGGATACACCGGTAACTACCAAATATTTACTCTCAGTTGAAGTTGAAGATTAAGTAACTGCACCAGAGGAACGAGTGAGTGGGTTCAGGAGAAGATGCAAAGGAAGGGAAAATATGAAAAACGAGAAGCTGAACAGATGGTGAAGGAAAAAAAACGAGGGGGGGGGGGAGGAGAGGGAGGGAATCGAAAAGCGAGAGAGATGAGGAGTGGAGGACAAAAAGGGCTAGAGATTGAGACGGGAGGGGGGGGGGGAAGACTGAGTTGAGGAGGGAACGACCGTAAATATTTAAAGGGAGAAGATAGGTAAGAGGCATTTGCTGCTGTTGTTGTTTCCAACTTCTATTTAGCATTCGGCATCCTCCCCTCTTAGGCAAAAATGTCTAGGACCCTCCTGAAGCAAAAACAAATTAAGGTCTTCTTGACCAAAAGAAACCTCAAAGTTGACTGTCAGTGTCGAAACTTACCTTTAAAGAATTGTACTTTTCTTCCATATTACGAAGTTTAACTTGCAATTCAGTGATAAGTCCCATGGTATCAGCTTCACTTGTTGATTCAATTGCCGAACCGACGGCAGAATATAAAAGAGAAACAACAACCAAGAGAAGAGACCTCATCTTGAGGATGGTGAACAAGCAAACTTGGTAAAAGTCACAGATAATATCTGAATTTTTGTTGACAAACTACCAGTCTCCGCTTGTATTGACATACAACGATGTTGATTTTGTTTTCACAATCGACTGTGGAAGAATAGAAGTACTTCAGCTCTGCAAGCGACAGCTGCGAAATTTGGCAAGAGTTGACTCCATCAATGTTCTCGAGGGTTAACCTAGATTAAAACCACATGATGTTTATCAGCGCACTTAAAGCAACATACCAAGATTTAGAATATCTCATCATGAAAGAAAGCTGAGAGGGAAGATTTCCATACAGAATATGCGATCACTTTGTCACTTAGGTAATTCTTCTTTGTCTTTTTTCTTTGCAAGTGTCTTTTGACCCTACATGTTTTCACTACCAGGCCATTAAGTCTGACGATCCAATTTGGAGGGGCCGGGAGCAAATCAATGTTGGATTTTGTAGGCCGGGGGAGGAAGCCGTGGGGGACACCGCCTAAAAGTTGAAGAATGTTTGCCTTCCTCAAGGGTTCATGATGCAAAATTATGCGAGGTTTCCCTCTTTTTTCCCTGAATTTGTATTCCAGATACGAGGAGCTTTTACTGAAAATTGTTTGAACCTTTCTTTTCGGAGGGGAGGGGGGTCATTTCCGAATTATGCAGCCTTGATACGTGTATGTGTATGAATTAATAATGTACTTTTTTCTTGGTATGTCCAGTTGAATTCAATTCGTATCATTCGTGTACTCTACTGGTCGATTTAATTAATGAAAATAATCAAGTTAACCTTATAAATAATCCTTGACTGCATGATTGCGATACAAATATACGTATGCGAATTGGGTTTGATAATGCTCATAGGTCTACATTTAAAATAATTAATTTTTCTTATTCCGTTTAAGAGGTGAAGATGTTTAACGAAAAGTGACGGGCAGGACGACTGGGTAGTTGCATATACTTCTCTTTGCTTAGGCCTTTACTTTGAAATCTAGGCCTCTTTAAGTTTGATTAGTCTCCTATTTACAGAACACTGCGGGAAGGTCCAGGATAAAACAACAAAACTCGGCAGTGTAGGGCGACCTTAAATTCTTAGAAATCTAAACAATGGTTTTACCTTGACATGTGTAAAGAGCGACCAGATAAATCCCGCAGACTGTTGTGCAAAGATGAAAGTGTCATTTCCAAAGAAAGCTTTTAATCCATTTCAGTAGCGAGTCACAGGATGAAAGTGATAGCGACACGAAAACGTCGCTCATGCGAACACTGTTTTTGTTTTCATAAGAAATTTATTGAGAAAGGCACGGGGAGTCACAAACGTTGGAAGACGGCAAAGTTTATTATATCGCTGTGAAGAAAGAACTGGTTTACTTCGGATGGTCCACGATGTCATATGACCGGATTCAACCTAGCTTTGACTAACATCACAATAAAGAGGTGCCCATTATACGACGAAAGTGACCCGGAGGGTTTTGAAGGGTCTCGAAGATAGGGTCAAGATCGGAGGCCATAGAGATGGATTGGAAAATTTTGAAAAGTGTATTGGTGTTACTCAGGGACGTCCGTTATCTTTCGTAATAGAAATAAAATATAAAACATAATGGAGTAAAAAAAAAAAAACATTTTAAAAAGCAGCACCCCTGCTGCAGTTGACAATGTAAAAACAAGGCAATAATTCTGCGGATTTGTGCAGGATGTGTTACATGATATGGGTGACTCCTTTGTACTGCAATGCAGTGATTCTTTGTGCAATGCAGTGAGTGGTGCACACATATAGATGGGTCGAAAAAACATCAAACATTATTACCCTCTTCAAAGTGAAGGGGGACCCTCCACTAGCTTTCAACAATGTTAAAAAATAAGTCTTTAAAGCGAAATAAGGCGTTTGTTGTACAGAAAACAACCATGGATTTAAAACCAGTGTTTGTAAAGGTAGAATCATGACAGATTATTCAAAATGAGGAAGGACAGTATCCCTCTTTTCAAGAAATAAGTTTCTCATAAATAGAAATTCAGTTATTTGTTGCTCAACAATAATTTGTTCACGCAAACTTTTCAAAATTCAAATGATGCATCTTCCGTTACTTACCACATGCATAATGTTTTGAGGAGATGAAGCTCTTGCAGATGTTTATTGGTGAGACTGAATGGTTTAACAATGATTAAAGCTATTTTCTTCGTATGCCATGTTGATATATTAATAAACGCCCTATTTCCCTTTAAGATAAGGCAAGATTTAAAGTTCACTTAAAAGGCAGAGATTTTTGAGAGGCTGAAAATTGGGCTAAATTCAGTCACCGAGACTCTCTGTATAAGAGTACTAGCGATAACTCTCAAGTTGCTTGCCTGGTCGTGTTGACCATATCATGATACTGGAACATCTTAACGTGACTTGCTGCATTAACTTACCAAACGATAACAATTTGGTTTTCCTCAACGACATGATGGGTCACTGGTTTGAGTTGTTTCATAGTAAACCATTTTATGAAAGAATAAATGTTGAATGAATAAATGAATGATTAGGATGCATCCACGAACCGATCCATTTTGTTTAGTTTCCAGCCAATTTGTAGCACTAATACACCTTACCTGTCTAAAGTTTTTAAGCTGAAGATGATGATGTATAGAAATAGATTTCTGAATTTTACATACGAGCCAAGTAAACTTTTATGAACAAGTAACTTCAAACCGTTAGAGCATTGGGGAAGCAGCGCATGTTTCATTTGAGGGTTATTTCAATTAAATGATCACACTGAAGATGATTACGTATTCAAGATTTTTTTCTAGTTATAGGATAATGTTATATATTTGCTATCATATAGTTGTATAACCTTCTCAGCAGATGTTAGTATATTTGGCCATTTAATAGGCCTGAAACCTAAATGGTCTAACGACTGCAGTCAGAGCTGATGCATGAATAATACATGCCTGTTGTGCAGATACACAGTTCTGTTGATGCTGGCTTACTTATATCGCATAGGTCTTAGTCTCTTATTCCACTAGGCTTCAGTGGCAGCTCCGGGTTTTAAGAACCGGGGTTGAGGAGGGGGTGTGTGGAGAGGAAAGGAACCTGCTAGGGCCGACAAGGGGAAAAATGGCTCGTAGTCCGAAATTGGGCTTGTCTCGAGTTCAACTGATTACAAGGTCCCGTCTTAGGAACTCCTAGACAGTTCTGAGATTCCCTGGCAGAGGGAGCATATCTCGAGGTTGGACTTAAACCTCAGGGTACATTTTGGTTCATAATGTATCACCCCCCCCCCAAAAAAAACGTTTAAATTGTTTTAATGAATTCAGCTATTCCTCCAAGTTGAAAAAGTGAAAATTTATTTCCCCTGGTGGTGTCCAGTGGTACTGGCGTGATGAGGTCCAGAGGAATGCGACCGAAGCTCTGAGGTTTAGCATATTTCTGGGTAGGTATATTTTGGATCATAATACATCATCCAGTGCAAAGATTCCAGCTGATTTCAATCTTTTGTGTTAATCCATTATAAGATGGCACCTTGGAAATTTAGGGCCGCTGGTGGGTTCCAAGGGAAAATCCTACATTGGTGTAGGGGGGGGGGGCCTCAGTGCCAGATGACGGAACATTAAACCCCATGCCTTCTTAGAACAGAATGGTAGATGCAATAACAAAGAGTGTACATGTATCTGACTGGCCTAAATATTTTAGCTGAGTGTGTGTGTGTGTGCGTGTGTGTGTGTGGTTTTTTTGGGGGGGAGGGGGGCAAATTTTCCCCATACCATTCCTTGGTGCCGCCACCGACTGATTCTTCCAGGACGTAATGTGGAGAATAAAGTGGAACTGAAGCATGGACTAACTGGATACAATACAACAGATATACCACTTAACCCCCCCCCCCCCTCCGTCCTTAGAGACAGGATCGACCCCCTGGTAACCGACAAAGGATACCCTGGATGTGACTCTCGATCTGTTGATACAGTTACACGTGTTTCAAAGCAAGATGAAAGTGAACCATATAAAAGGAGGGCGGCAGACTCATAATGATGTGGCAACGTAAGCTCGCTGGACAAGTCCTTCGTCTGCTTCAGTTCTGCCTTTGACAAAAGACCAATGGGCTCTCACTGAATGAAATGTATCCATTTCATGTAATATTGTTTAATGAGAAACAAATCCACGAATGTGGTTCAAGGTACGTTCAATGTTCTGATTAGGGGATATCCCCAAATTTTAAAGGTTTTTATAGTGTCATTACTTTACATAAAATCAACTGCAGAGAACTCTGAAATGCAACAGCGCGTCACTATAGTATATACGGATGACATAATAGACTCAAAGTGTGCAGATCTGAAGGCCCTTTACAAGACCAGGATCGTAGGGGTAAAATCTGTCAGTAATAATTTATTGTGTACACACAGCACATGTTAGTTCATAACCATCGATGTATGGTCCACACGGCAGCCCGCCACCACTGGTAACGCATCGACTCTCTACCAAGTCTAGAAGGGCGCGTATACCGTCTGTTGCACGACCATGTGTTCGTTCTATAACCTGCATCTCACGATCGACGCAGATGTACATGGATCGCTTGTGGTTACTGTGAGATCTTTCTGCCATCAGGTAACCTGCATACTCAAGCGTCCACGCCTCGGAGGGACAAATATTCTTAGCAGGTACCATCAACTTAGAGTATCTCGAAGAAGCTTGGCAAACGGCACACGGCAAATCATGGTATAGACTGTCGATTCCCTGGGGAAAGGAATCTATCTGATATTCTATACCGTAAATGAAAGCACGAGCCCCTCCAACCCCTGATACAGGTTCGTCATATATCGGATCCGGTGGCAGACATAACTGGTTGGCTCCGTTGCCAGCAGCACCGTAATGCGAACCGCCAGCAGAACCTGCAGTGTCAAAAATATAAGAAATTAAAATTATAAGATTGATCACTCCTTTGGACCAAATGTCCTTTCGAAAAGAAAGAAAGGAAAGTGCAGTCATCGAAACTCCAGAGGTTTGTCCAGAAAATGCATAATTTGAAAAAAAAAGGGCAAATACGCTAATTTCAGTTATGTTAGTTAGTAGAGGTAAGGGTTGGAAAAGTTGATTTTTTGAAGAATCATAAAAACCAAGGGTCATTTGACCCGAAATTATACCGAAGATATGTCGTATTTGGTACTGAATTAAAAAAAAATTAATGTTAAGCCCTAATTGTCATGGTTATTTAAGTTTCTTTTCCGTATCACCTTGTAAAATTTTATAACTGACTGAGGACATCCATGGATGGATGGAAGACTTTACCCATGGATCTCATGAGGGGCTCCTAACTTCTCATCTAGTCAACTGAGTAAAGAGAAATAACGGAAATAAATCTTGTCTTAACTTTGCTCATAATAATACACTTTGAACAAAATATACCTATCCTGAAATTTAATTTTCCTCCCAGCGATATGCTAAAATCTCAGAGGCTTTGCCCATGAAGCCCACCAAGCGAAGAAGGCCCCTGGACCCCATTTGCTAAGCTCGCGCTCCGCGCTCGACCTCGCGCTACACGCGAAATTTATGCCCTTAACAGTTTCTTTTGCCCTTTATTTGCCCCCAATCTAAGATCCTGTTATCGCCACTGAGTGTCCCCCCGCCCTCCCGAAATGAGACGTCTGGCGACACCAGGATCCGTTATGATCGGAATCATAACTTACCAGAATAGATCAGGGTAGAGGATGTTGGACAGTCCTTGTGACCCCACCGTATGTAAGTAACCCCACTGGTGTTACTGCGTTCTGTGTTACTTGGACCAGTATCCACCACTGTTTCAGGACTGTCTCCATCATTAGACGTTACTATGGCTGTGCATGAGAAATAATCATAAGTTACAGCTGATGAACACGTGAAAATTGAATACAACTCAAAAGTATTCGATCAGTTTATGAAAATGACAAGCAATTTTGGCTTGATTTAAAAAGAAATGTTTGATATGATAAACAATTACACTGAAAACAGCTCTAGACCAATGAAAGGCATCCGTTGTTTATGACAGGACAATATGTAGACTTTTCCTTAAGAAGAATGACTGTGTCAAAGAGAAGGGGAGTGAAGGGGTGGGGGGAAATCTATGATATTTCCCCTCACATATTACATACAATTACATCGAGTGTTTGTTGCCACTAGGCCTCAATACCACGATATAGGGGCTTTGGGTCATTTCGCTTTGATACGTCATCGTATGTTTGTTATGGTCATTTCACAACTTTATTACTATACCAAGTCAATAAACGTTGGTGAAATGGGACGGTATACAGAACTAAATAATAGCATAAATGGCATCACAAGCTTAACATAAGGCAACATGATAATCAAAGAGACACAGCTGATTGTCAACTTCAAACGACTGTATGTTATAAATAAAGCCTCTTACTTCAGAAAGTAATGGAAACATTCTAGCAGTCTGAAGGATGTACCTCATTAATTAAAGTTGTTAATTAAAGTTAATGTAAAGCTGTATGTAACATGTGTCTTTCACATCATTTTGACTTGGTTCATGTCAACTCTCTTAAATTTGACTCACACAAAATGGCAACAGAAAGAATTTCAATTTATTGCAGGACTCAAGGAAGGAATCAAAACGAAATGCATTTACTTTGTCAGAAGTAAGTTTACCAATAATCACTTCAAAAGAGTAAGACAAGATACAGGAATCATTGAAACCAATAACACAAGAGAAATAAAAATATAGAGACGGGATATCTTCTAAAAGAAACAAGGGAGAAGAGAATATCACGGTTTCATGTTGTACTTTACATATTTAAACTCTTATACCGATACTTACTTAAAGAATCCCGTCCATCTCTGCCGTCCCTACCAGGGGCGCCAGGGGGACCTATGTACCCACGAGGACCAGCCGGACAGAGAATGCATGAAGCACCAACAGAATAAGGGGCAACGTTCACAGAACAGCCAGCAGTACCGGGGATACATCCTGTGAACGATACGTAGAAAGCAAAGTGAATAAGAATTTATATCCGATTTATCACATGGAGCTTTTACTCCATGTATGCTTACAATAAAAGATTCAAAATAGGCAAGAAGTGTTCATAAATCCAGGATATAATCTGTTACACATGTCATTCATGGACATTTATCAATATCAGGTAAGTTATAAAATGGTCGCTCTCATGACAAACAATGAAATACCAACTGATGCAAGCAAGCTAAGCTATACTGTTACATAGGCTTATTATATTATATAATAAAGAACCTGCATGCAAAATACCATCTAGTAGCCAGTTACGTAACTCATACTGTGGTCATGTTAAAGTACAATCTACCTTTCTTAGTAACATGAAAACATATTAAAACGACAAAATCGTATTTAGGGAGACAATGAACTAGATTGAGACAAAGGGAACGTCATCGCCTTTGTTAATTTCAACTGATTAGTACACTACTGTAATTTACAGGATTGTCGAGACTGAAATGTGATTATGCATTTAAAGTTTGATATTTGCAGCTATGTTCATCGTCAAATTCATTCTCATCGTCACATCTGTAGTCCTCAGGGTCACAATCACCATAATCATCATCCCAATCATTATCATCATCCTTGCCATCATCATCATCATCATTATCATCATCATCATGATTCTTACCATAATCATTATTATCATCACCATCACCACCATTAATTTCATCATGATCATCTTTAAGTTCATCATCATTATCATTAATCGTCATTTCCATGACCATCATCATCATCTGTATCATCATCTGTATCATCATTATCATTATCATCATAATAATTACTTTCATAATTTCATCATGATCATCTTTATGTTAGTCATCATTATCGTTAATCGTCATCTTCATGACCATCATCATTATCATCATCGTTAAATCTCTATTATTATCTTCATCTGTTTCATCACCACGATCATCATTACCATCACCTATACCATCTTCATCACTAATAGTGATCTTCATGTTGGGCATAATCATGATCAGCGCCATCTTCCTAGTCTTCCCACAGTCATGATCATCAGCAAAGTCGTCTAATTTGTTATGTTCAGAGATATGATGAATCACTTCCTTTAATCATTCACCTTTAATTGACTGAATTAGAAAACGGTAAACTTACTGTTTGTCGACAAACTAGGCAAACCTTGTGTTTCAGAGTCCCGCACTTGCCTTCTCTGGCGTGAATGGCCATTTTCGTCTCGATCTTTAAGTCTATCTTCGACATGTAATAAAGTATTCTGGAAGTTAAATGACCATGCATGACATTATTCATAATTACCAGTGGCTGCGTTAAGCGCGGGTGGGGGAGAGGGGGCAGTGGCGTAGCCAGGATTTTTTGAGCAGGGGGGCACTGGTGGGGCACAGACCTTTCCTGGTGGGGCACAAGTTTTGTCTATATATATATATTTTGACTTAATAAATTGACCGCAAGATAAAACTGCACATTTCAAAATTTTTCATGGGGGCACCTGGGGTGGCACAGCTTTGTCATGGGGGGCACGTTCCCCTCGTGCCCCCCCCCCCGTGGCTACGCCCCTGAGAGGGGTATCCACTGCCGCAAACAGCGGTTTTCTTGGAGTGAGTCAAAGGGCGTCTGGGGAGCCGGAAAGACGATTTTCGACCTTTTAAAAGGTATTTTTTAACCAAAACTTTTCTGGCATACCCCGTGCCAACCGATGCTTAGATAGTCTTTCGACAAGTGTAGCTATTATGTAAATGATGATGTACTTGCGCCAGGAATGGTGCATCCCCGCCACCACTTACAATTACAACATACATGATAACAAACAAACAGGAGTGAGTCCTTGGTTCATGGAATGTATGTCTATATTACTTTAATTTAGTTTTCAGTGATGTAGAAGTATACAAGACGAATCTTATAGCATTATTGAAATTCAGCAACAGATTACAAAATTAAAGTATCTCTTTTGAAGAACGTCTCCCAAAATTACATCACTGAACATCTCGTTTGGATTCCACCTGCGCGAAAATCAATCACTGGCAAATAAATTAGATATTAAACAGCTATACACACCGTAATTTTATAGGACGTCTTGACTATTGTGCTTTATTGAAAAGTTAAGTGAGTTGATCGCCAAATTAATTATCGGTATTGCACAATACACAATGTTTCAGCCAATTGCTAAACACTCCATTTTTTTTATCTATAGGGCCTATCATTGTTCACCGATGATGTTGATCACGTGTTATGATCATTAATTTGCATTGGAAGAAATGCTTGACCACTGGCTCCCAAAATGATCAACTGAGATCAAAATTACCTTTGATTGTCGTTTGACATAAAAATCCTAAACAATCACAGCAAGTTGTGCCCCTTTAAATCCAATTGAATAAAATATGTTACTTTGAAAATAGGTGCCATTTACTGAGGATCTGGCATGAATTTTTGTCAAAGGTTTTCTGGTACGCTAATCGTTGGTGGTGCTTCGCTTAGATGGTGTAAAAAAGACCAAACTAGTTTTAGATGAATTTTGTTATGTAAAAATTGGCATGTAAAGTGGCATTTTTTGTGATCTGGCATGTACTTTCGTAAAAAAAAAACCCTCATAAGCGCCAAATGATGTGGCTCTCCTCTTAGACTATACTGTAGACTACTGTATTAAAACTTACTTTATGGCCTTTAATTGTATCAAAGAGCTACTCACATTTAATTTGTCACATCCACTTCAAACACCCCGTGACATTCTTAACCCATGACTTGATATTTAGTTCCTCTCATTCTTGTGCCAGACCCCCTTTCAACAAAATACTAGCAATGCCCCTGCATTCAATTCAAGGTGATCGTCTTTACATACGTCTCTGTACAAATTATCCCTAAACAATCATTACACACACACACAAAAATAAGTACAAAAGATTTGCAAACATTCTCTTTTTTCCACTGAAAACATAAATAGGAAAAATGTATATAAAAGAATACTGCTTCAGTGTTGATTCAGGAGGCTTTTAGTCAAACTGTGTGTACGTACAAACATACTTCGCGTACTCTAACACAAGAACAAAATACAATGAAAGGATGAAAATGGAAGTAAAAACTTACCGACAGTGAATTTTGTTTTTCTTCAATGATTTCTAATTTACGTTGTAAGTCATTAATAATTCTCATCGCCATATCTCCTGGTGGAATCTCTTTGTCATGTTCTATCGCAGATGATGTGATTCCTTTCATAATTACAAGAACGAAAGCAACAGTTGGTGATGTAAAAATTGTCATTTTGAGAACGATGCAAAAGACAGATTAGTCGTATAGAGCAAAGCCCGAAAAACTTAAGAGCAATTTTATTTTCGAGAGTTCCTTTTGAAGACTAGCGGTACAAGGATCTCAGAATATTTGGTTAACCCGGAGAACAAAATCTTTTATTTCCGTTGATTTACTATCTTCTATCGCACTGTTTGTATGAATAGTCGTTGATGTGATAAGACTTGCAAGTCGGGAACTGTTAGAAGATAATATCAACTTAAAGCATCACCATGTAAATCGATAAATCATAGCATGAAACCTGGCTGGGCTGGCGTTAATTGGGGCTTCTTATCTGGTTTTTCTCTTCACGTTATCACGAAGACACGGGATGGCGATGATGATGTAATTAAAACAACTTTTAAGTCGTCTATTCTAGGTTTAAGTGCAACTGACAAACATTAAAAAGTGATTGAAAGGCATTTACAAAAAAGAGATAATGTTTTATGTATGTCAATTGTTTTCTTTATATTTAAATGTGCACGTCATTCAATGAATGAAAATGACAGTGAGCACTTTAAAGCAAGGTAAATATAAAAAAAAGCAAAAAACAGAATTCATGTTTGAAAATTAATGGTTCTTACTAAAAGCGCCTACGTATCATTGATGTATCATAAAGATACCGCTCGAGTAGTCGCTCCTTGATCCGTATCTGGAATTGTAATATTTAGTGAAACCTATCACTGTATTTACGATTGCGCTATAAACGGATCACCTCATTACGGCCTTAACGATCTGTGATGCTGTTTTGACCAACTGAACATTCATAACAAGAGTCACTTTTAATTAGCTTGCTCAAGTATGGGCACAGGTAAGTGGAATGAAAACCACTATGGTAATGCATTTTACACTTTTACCATAATGATAGTACATTTTAAAATTACACCGGAGAATTTATCACCTATGTCAATATCCGAATGGTGCAATTAAAAGACTTACTAAACTCTTGTATAAGAAATTTAAAAGTTTTATTTTTCGCTCACAATCTCTTTTTAATTTTTGAATGTCTTTTTCCTATCGCAATCAGTTAATTATACAAGTGGAAGTAATTATACTTGTCTCTCTTTTCACAAGGCTATGGCATTATAAATGTCGCTCCAATTATTACTATTATTACAATCATTACTGTTAGTAGTAATATGATCACTGGTAAACTTAAGTGCCTCTTCACATATCCTGTCTTGTATAAGTTGGGTATTGGTAGAATTTCAAGACAGGGCAAATTATTCCCCCTAATTTGGACAGTTATTTAGATTACGGTGGGCATTTGCTGGAAGCGTATATGAAAAGATGTAGACTATATGTAGGGTATTTTCATTTTCGGTATTTGCTGGAAAATATACATTTTTGTCACCCAGTCTAATGCACTGCAGTGTCATCTATAATGCTTAAGGAATTTTCGAAATGTATATGGTAAAGTTATGTATTTTGATAAAAAATACTAACATTCTCTTGACGTTGTCTATAGAGCCACTTTCCAACTCTCATATAATTGAACACCACTGGTGTGTACTGTACTGTATTGCACTGAACCACGACGTAGTTTGATTAAAAAAATTAAAATTTATTACAGAAGATGAAACGCTGAGTTTGAAAATGCTGGGAACGATAAAAACAAAACTACGATAATCTGTACTGAATTATTTGCATCGTGCACATTACAGTAGGCTAACTTTTGTGAAGGGCAAAGTTTACAAATAAAAGAAAGGACGAAATGATATATTATCAGTAACTAGAATGAAATAATTGACATTTGTTTAATGTTTCTTGTCATTCTTATTTCCGTCTCTTATTCTTTTAAGGAGACATGAGTCGAATATTATAACTCTTCGTATTGTCATCATTGCATTTCGTTAAAATCTTTCATGACAATTATCAGTACACGGAAGCAACATGTCGCTTGAATGTAAGTGTGAAACTACTATCTATATGAGTCTGCACTGTATATATGTATAAAATATGTGAATCGAGATATTGTCAAATATTGCCAAATTATCGTAAATTCTGTTGAAATTCCCATCTGATTCCTGAGAAAAGGATACCACGGTGTTGATAATAATCTCCACAACGGTCACAGCCTGTCTAAAAGTGTTGTGATACGAGAAGAATTTATTGTTCCATTTGTAAAAAAAAAATGCCAAAATTTGACGAAAAAGAAAAACAGAAGTTTAACAAGAGCATTCGACCTGATTTGTTTACATATAGTATAAACATTGATCTGATATAGATTATATTAATTTGAGATCTGACAGTGTTGTCTGTTTCAAGGAAGAAGTTTTACCTTTTACTTATGATCAAGAAAAATTTTGAAGCCACATTGAAATTCATCTGATATTCAACCTCGGAGAATTTTACATTTGGAAGAAAAGTATGTCCCCGTTAGAACCCAGAGCTTAATTAAAGCACGTTGGGTGTTTGGGGTGACTCTCAATATTGTCAAGTGTGCAATACAGCTTGTAACATTTATGTTGACGGTGTCACCGTTTTGCGGCTTGATAACGATTGAATAATTAGCATTACGTCTCTTTCACGGTATATATATGAGCTGAAGGTATTGTAAGGTAGTAACGAAGTCAATTGTTGATGTAGTCTTTTCGTTATGCAAGTTGTTGGTACGTCTGTCTTTTCTGTTATGTTTTGGTATGCAAGAAGAATCCGACTGTTTCAGTTATGTTTGAATGTACAAGTTGCTAACGTGAAATTCTTTTCCACATGTGTTTTGTATTACTAAGTTCTTGTTTGTTCTTCTCGAAGGAGTCGAGTAGCAGGATTCAAATAAAGTTCAGAATGATCGCATAATCTCGAGTCTTCTGCTAGGAAGCATCTATGTCTTAATTTAAGTTATAGTAGTCAACTTAGAACTATATCTAAATGGATGACCTCAAAGAGAGGTTAATTATATTACTTATATTACATGTTTTCAGTGTTAAACAATCAACAGTTTTTCGCACACTTTTGTATGTCAACATGAATTGAACATCCTCAATGCATAAATTTAATAACAAGGGATCTATTTGGCAGTCATTGTACTTTTCTTACCTAACTCCAGCATCACGCAATGCAATTTACAGGTATCTGCAGCTTACACAGAACCAGACATATGTAGGTTATTTTCCAGTGCTTGTTTGTGTGCGTGCGTGTGTGTGTGGGTGGGGGGGGGGGGGATCTGGGGACTTCAATACTATTCGAGGTCGTAAGTGTCAGCTTGATTTTGAAAGTGGGGTGACATCAGTGGGGGGGGGGGTTGGGACTGTAGCTGATCTGCATGGGGATACCGCGGAGGTAATGTCCGATCACCATCCTAGAGAGGGGTCCTATTCTTCCCCTTTGAAAAAGTTTTGCTCGTATAACGTGGGCTATATTCAAAATTTTGCTACATTTTGATGCCTATATTTGAGATGAATCCTCAGAAATTCCTACTTCTTAACTAATGATTTTAATTTTTCATTTCTTGGTGAAATAGGTCGACGTTATCTGGGGGAGATCCCCCGTCTGTCCCGCATTTTCAGCGGGTGGCTTCAGTTGGCCCGAGGGCAAAGGCCAAAAGGGATTATTCAGGCAAGGAGAACAGTTTGCTTATCACGCGTCAGTGCATGATACGAACTTATTTAGTGATACCACCTACCCAATTGGCTGATACAATCATATGCAAACGCGATTTTATTTGGTCTTATGTCTCACAAAGGATCAATTGTATTTCAACGGGTCATAGAGAGGTGGAGGCGCGTGCTCTTATACCCTACACCGCTACCGTGGTGTAGGGTAGGGGCACGTGCAGTTGGGCAAGTAATGTGATAAATATTGCTGTGCATAGTAGGTTCATTTCAAGCTATACTGTCTCTGGAGTTTAAATAGCTTAATCTCTGGTGTTCTCATGCCAATATATTAAATTGTTCTTTCTTTTATTTCAGTCAGTTAGCAGACAAAGAAATATTTCGATTTGTGTAAAATGTATGGAGCATAGATCTATACGGATTAAGATTTCGTAATAATAACAGCATTGGTGAACTGCAGGCAGCAACGAATTTGCATACGGGTTTCCTTACTCTTGATTGGTTCACAGTGACCATTGACCTTCAATTATACTAGCATACCCTCTAGCTTCGAGAAGTGCATGTCTTCACTGCCAATCATGTAGTTAAAACTGTCAACATCTCTTAAAAAATATCTGTTGTATATCTGGGCATGTGTCCGACTGTACTGTCACCGTTTCTTGTTCTCTTTCGTCAACGTCATGTAAATTATCTTTATCATCTTTCTTCATCGAACTTGATTTGACCTTTTTTACCACTGTTAATCACAAGTGACCTTTAAATACCCGGTGCCTGTAATTTACTTTTATGTGTTACATTACAAACAGTATCAAATACCAGATCTGTCCAAACTTCCACATTTGAAATATGTTTATAGGTTTGCTACAAAACTGTTCACCTGAACACACATACACCATTGTGATAGCAAAGGTTACAACACCACAAACATACTAAAGTTGGTGGCTACAGTGAAAATGTTGAGTCGTTTCCATCACAATTGGTTGTCCTTCGTGATGACAAAATTGGCCGTCCATGTCTACTTCACTATTTGAAAGGTTAGTAAACTAAATAAATGCCAAAGTTGTTGACTCTGTTGTGCTTAAAACTACCAACTTAATTAAAATGGCCGACAAAGTCAAGGTCTATTATGTTTACTCACCGTTTACGGTTGATTGGCCAACTAAAAGCAGGCGTTAGATTTGTCGAAGTATAATTTGTGAAGAATCGCAACTTCATAGTGGTTGAGCTGTGAAGAGTGGACCGTATAGTAAACATGTACACAGATACTAAGTAGATAGAAGCATATTAACTGGGACACATTTCTTTTCAGCTTCAAGTGTTGCGACGTGCATTCACCACTAATTGTGCCTTAGTCATAATGGACGCATGATCCAGACGGTTTCACCAAGCTGAAAGTTGACCAGTAGTGTCCCTCCCCGTCTGTGATTTTGTGAAAGTGATTACAGTAAAACAGTAATAAAGGAACACAGAAACTCATCAGGCAGCTGCAATGAAATTAAACAGACTGAATTTATAGACAAATGGTTTGCAGTATTTCTCTTGATTCATCGTTTATGGACCTGGCCGAAGATACTGCTGGGCAATGCCACCGTTCAATCTCAAGTGACAATATTGCAACTGTATTAGTCAGTTAGTAGGTAATCAGTGTGGATAAGAGCAAGTGCGTCCAACAGCACGGGCGTTACCCAAGAACATATAGAGACACCAACCAGTGAGTGAGTGAGCAATATCCTAATCTGAACCAAAAACTAAAAGTTATTTGTGGCACCAATCGATTTCATTATCGGTTTTCTACCTCATATATGAAGTACTTTAATGATTAAGGCCATTTCTGTCAAGTAGCCACCTCAAAAACGGAAGGACGTTAGTCTGTTGGTGACTTGCGGTTACTGTGTAAAGGAATGCAAAGGTAAAGATATGCCTATATTGTGTTAGAACGTCGATATGCTAAAATAAATTGGTTCCGAGATATAAATATTTCAGAACACTTTGGTCTGATTTTCCAAGTAGACATATCAATGATCATTATGACGTTGTTTATTACGTCAACAGTAACAACTGCTGCCGCTTCTACAACTACAACAGATTCAGCAGTGGATAACATGATATTACCACCCACACTCGTGACCATCTATTTCATACTCGGTGTCATCACTATATTTGGAAATGGTCTGGTGATCACCAGCTATGTTATAGATCTTTCCATTCGGAGGAGCACCGCTAACGCGTACATCTTTAACTTGGCAATCGCGGATCTTCTGGTAGGCATCGTCGATTTCATCGGAACGTTCGCGTGGGCTGTCGCCTGCGGTCACCTGGATCCGCCGTCCATCCCATGTTTCTTGTGGGGTCGCCTTCGTCATGCGGCCACGCTTTTCTCTGCGGTGGTCGTTTGTTTACTTAGCTGGGATCGATACAAACTAGTCTCAGATGCACTACTGTATACTCGGGACGAAACCCCGAAGAAAGCAAGGGTCAGGTGCATGTGTGGATGGGTGATTGTTCTCTTATACGTCACAATATCACACGGCTTAGGCATCTTCTTTACCCAATCCGGTAGTCGAGGTGCTGGTTGCATTGATATTGAACTTTCAAGAATACTGGTAGTGATTTCGTTTTTTCCAGACTTTCTTCTTCCGTTGTCCATTATCTTAGCGTTAAACGTGTCAGTACTTTTAATGTTAAGGCAGAGGATGTTGACCAAACTTAAAGAGCAGTTATCACATCAAAAAGCGTTAGGATGGAAGCCAGTTTCTTCAGCGTCTGGTATTACTACCGACAAAGTGGACAATTATTCTACGATATCTTTGACGGAGAACGTAGGCACGACATCTTGTGATATTCGCGTGGCCAACAGCCGCAATACAAAACCAACCGAAAATAGGGTCGAGATCGATAATGTATATGGTCGCAGAATACCAACAGTGAGCAAAATCACCGATGATTCACCGTCATCACAGGTCAGAAGCGAGGCTAATACATATTCATCAGACGGCAACGGACCTTGCATTGATTTGAGCAGAAGTAGTCGGAATGTATTCAATATTAAATCGGGATCTACGCATCAAAACGAGCAGGAGCTACAGTCTACCGTGATCGTGAAAAAAGGAATGTTAATAGCTGGAAGCAAACAAAATCGAGATAATATTTCACACGCAACCAGGAGAGAATGTAAAAAGCTATCGAAAGCCGTCAAGGCCTTAATGATATTTATTATTATCTACGTTGTATGTTGGATCCCTTTCTATCTCGTTTCTTTGGTAGCGCTGTTAAAAGACATCAATCAGTGGGTTCTCTATACAGGGGCGATTATTTTATCATTTAATTCAACGATTAATCCTTTTATTTATGCCACAATGAGTATGAAATTTAGGAAACGATTTGTAATGATTTCAAAATGCAAGTTTTCATGAACTTCTTTGCAATGAAGAATTTCGTAAGACTCTTGTAGCATAACGTAGAACCGTTTTATAAAAAGTAGTCCAAAATCACGTTTCTTTTTAACTTTCATGCATAAAGTTGCAAAATTTGATACAATACGTAACTGTCATGACAATGTAGCACTTTGAATGAGAGTTACACGCTTCTAGGTAGCTGACTTGCAGTCTGAAGAGTTCAATACGATGGGTCATGCAAAACATCGGATGATCCGAAACTTGACAGGAACCTCTCAATGTTAGTGAATTTACGACTCTAGTGTGAATGTTTTATACTCGGTATAACATGTTCTATGGCTTGTTAACAAGTTAGAAAGATTGTTACGACTATCTGTAATTTGATGTTGCAAATATTTTACCTGTTCATACAATGACAGGTTTAACTTAAAGTGGGTAAACGAAGTTGAAAATATTTAACTTAGACGTCCGTGGGATATGTGTGCATGAAACAACACATAAACCATTTACGAACAGTTCAATTCCAGCGGTGATCGTGAAAGTTATGCAAACCTCAGTATTGTGGTAAAATCTGCTCCAAACAAAACGTTTTAATTTCCATAGAGAGGTTCCGCAAATCAGTCTTGAACTTTGACCTTGGTGTATGTTGAAAGAAATATTCATGCTGGAAAATCTTGATACGTCTTGTCCTTATTGACTCTACACAACTTTTTGGGTAATTTGGGCTACTCCTGATGGATGTATATGAATCATTTAATGTTTTAGCTAAAGTTTTCTCGAAAAACTTAATATCGCCTTCTAAAGGCCAAATAAAAAATCATGGGGTCGTTTTTGTCAATCCAAAGCAATTTCTTAATTAAAGGGGTTTCACCGTTTAAGAAAGTAAGGCGACTACAGTGTTGAAAAAATTAGGTTTTATTAGCTGTTTCTGTTCCTATGGCTATTATGGTCTAACACTTTAAGAATGACGCGATCATGCGTTTTATAAATAGAGAGTGTCAGAGAAAAGCATGGGTGTTTTCTATTGCAATTACCGTACATCGTCATGTTTTCGACAGGCATAGTTGTTGGTACAACATTAAATGTATCAATCAGATGAAGTAATAAATGTTGCAGAGAGACGTTTCCATCATGTATTCTGTCTTATTAAGAGAAAAAATTACAAAGATGAAAAAAAAAGCTTTAAACATTATTGAACCATTGAATCTTACCAATTGATGATTGTGTGACATGCTTCTAGATAAGAGCACCCTTCATGCATAGTAAATCCCTGAATGAAAATCTGTTACATTTTCGTCATATCTTATACCGTTTTTGAGATATGACTTTTCAGAGTTTGAGAAAAATGCAAAACAGATGATGTGGATTGTTCCACGGTGTCAGTATTTCTTTTGTTTAGGCTTTTCCCTCTTAATATCTTAATTACAAAGTTTCACATTGGTAAGTGATATCGATATTTTTGGAGACGAAAATACATGCGTCCCAAATAAAACCCTCCAGCATCTAAAATTCTCACATTTCTTTGAAATAAAGGTTAAATAAATAAAGGATTAACATAAGACATCATATGAGTCTATCTCCCATAAATAATACACGAATTTGCGCCCTTAGCTAATCTTTGTTTATGATACAGCTGTGAGACACTAATTTGTCTGTAAATTGGCCAATCTTTGACAACTTTTGATTTAATTTGTGGCTAGTTATAATATTTTCAATGCTGAATGCATCCAATACTCCAAAATGTCATTTTCATGTCACACGACCTTTAACATCAGTAATAGGTTTCATTTCCTCAAAATATTATGCATAAGATGAGTAACGAAAACTTATTCATTATTTGAATTTTTGAACGTTTTAATGAACAAATTGTTCTTGAGCAATACATACCTCAATTTCTTTTTGCGAGAAGTTTATTTCTTAAAAAGAAGGGGTATCGCCATGCCTTATTCCTTAATATTGGTTTAAAATATGATATTTTTTTTCTAAAAGCTAAATAATATTTCAATTTAAAGTTAAGATTTTGGTTTCATCGTAGGATAATACCGGTGCTGTGGTCGATTTAATACAGGGCGGGAAATTCTGGGGTCGATCCCTGGCTGCCGGGTCACAGTAAAATGGGTTTTTCGTCCAAGAGTAATCTACGTGTTTTCCTCATCTTAACTCACCTGGTCCACAAAATACCAAATTATTAAGCTGATAGTCACCTGACGTGAAGTTTTAAAATATAAGCCTCAAGCTTCCTCCAATCTCGTGTGGTCGCCGAGCGTCTTAAAATAACTGTCTTTCAAAACATGAATTATTGTTATTATAACTGTTTTACATGTTTTGACCAGCCCAAACAAAAAAAAAAAAAAAAAAAAAAAAAAAAAAAAAAAACGTTTGTAACGAAAGAGCTAGTATTTCATGGAGACATGTTTTGGAGAAGCATCAAGTTTTGTGTCTCTTCATAAAATTTGAAAGTTCAAGATACTTTTGCCGCCACTACTTGCAACTTTTGTTTGGCGATTTCCATTTACAACGTAAATTTGTCAAGCATGTCTTATCATTGATTCGAACTAAAAAGAGACGCACGCCACCATCTCTTGGGGAGCACACTCTTGGAAGATTAACCACAAATTGTTCTCTTGTTATTGTGTTGATTGATACATGGGCTACAGACAATGGAATTTATTATATATTACTTATTGTAGCATTTGGGTACACTGCAAAAACTTTGCACCATCAATAGCACCTTTAAAAATAAAGTGAAAAATATTAAACTTAAAACCACTTCGGTCAGTACGAAATTTACTCAAATTTTTTAACACAGTTTTGATCCAAGCTGAATCGAACTCCAATAAAATTAAAGGGAAATAGGGCGTTTAGAATACACCAATATGACATACAAAAGAAATAGCTTTAATCATTGTTAAACCATTCGGTCTCATCAATAAACATCTGCCAAAGCTTCATCTCCTCAAAACATTATGCATGTGATGAGTAACGGAAGATGCATCATTTGAATTTTGAAAAGTTTCGGTGAACAAATTAGTGTTGAGCAACAAATAACTGAATTTCTATCGGTGAGAAGCTTATTTCTTGAAAAGAAGGCCACTGTCCTTCCTTATTTTGAATAATCTATCATTCTATGTCAACAAACATTGGTTTCAAAAGTATGGATGTTTCCTGTAAAACAAACGCCCTATTTCCCTTTAAGTTCTCCTTTTTGAGGGTTCCGAACTGGTTGGCTGCAGATGAGCGGGTCTGGAATTGACAGCCGTGTACGTGAGACTTACAGCAAGAAAGTGGCAATAAAAGTTAGGTTGACTTAGTTTAAAGTTGATTCGATTTTCCTTACTCCATTCCATATTTACAATACATATGACAGAATGATCAGAAGAAACAGATTACAGTGAATATTGATCAGCAGAATACAACAAATATTGATGGACATACTGGAACCAGAAGTAAACAACGATTTTTGAGTATGGTCATCACAAATTTTTCAAACAGCTCTTTTTAATCGTGTATAAATTATGTGATGGTGGATTGGTATTACCCCGCAGAAGAATTGGGGCATTATGTAAGAGCGTAAGTATTTGGATAATAAATGTCTATTTATAATCCCATTTCATCTGGAGAATCATTTACTACTAGACATGTGTTCTTTCCTATTTATTTCTTTGCAAAAGAAAATCTTGAGTTGCTTCCTGGAGTTATTTACCATGCCTAATTATTTACCACCTCAAAGGTAGCAGATTGTGTGGCTTTGGTCGATTATTAGCGGAACCTTGTTAGATGCAGTAAACAAAGCAAATTGTCAGGTAGTAATGACCACACCCAGTGATGACCACACCCAGTGATGACCACATCAGAGTACTTATGTTGCAGTAGATTGCAATAATATCTGTCATGTTTTCATATTAAATCTTTCGTTTAAAATTCTTGCTGTAAAGGAAAATCACTAGGATAAAGAATCCGAGTTGAAACAGATTTCCTTTGTAAATACTGAGTACAGTCATGTCTAGTTTCAATTCGATTGCGAAGATTCTCCTTTCTTCGTTTAGTCTAGTTTAGGATTTACTGTTTCACTTCTACACTGGTTTAGCAACCTCCCTCCCCCTCACAATTTCCCCTGACAATTTTCTTAACCTTTTCCTTAACCCTGACCCTTACTCTGAAGGAATCATCGGGGGAAAGTTTTCCGGGAGGGGGGGGGGGGAATTCTGCGGTTGGGAATTTTTCAGGTCAGAATGATCAGGTATAGACTGCTGTCTGATGGGCATATTTTCGCCGGAGGAATTGTCCGGCGAGAAATTGTCTGGGCGCCAATTGTCCGGTCACTGATTTAGCACAATGGGACTCCGTTACTTAATCTTGCATCTAGACGGTGCCTTATTGCACTTTTGTATTCGTTTAGCGTCATTTGTTAGCTATATTGCAGTGTCTTAGCAGCACAACATTCTCAGTTATTGCCTGCACAGTCGCTTTCCATTGAACAGTCAATCGCCGTATGACATTAAACCGAAACACTCACAGTCTGTGGAAAAACAAAGAAAGACAGTGAGTTGCTCATAGCACAATTAAGCTCACAATTAAAGCTCTCCGAGATTTCACATCCACTTAATTTTGTTTGCAGTGAGTGAAACCCATCTAGCGACTAACAAATATGAATTTTTATATCGGCATCCTTGGACTGATTTTAATGGAAAGTTTCACCTCAGGAGAAGGTAAAATATGTTCGTGTTTATTTTTTTCTGATGTTAACGTTACATACGTTTCTGTTTCTTAACACGTTAGGTAATTATATTTGTAACTTTACAGAAAATAAAAAACAATTGGTAACGAATTTACCAGGGATTTCAGTTGGTTTCAAATAAGTATGTTAATGACGAAGTTTATAAGCTAATATTTCATCCATATACACAGCGCTTAAATCTGATTGTTTCTGTATTGTTCACTGTTTCTCCCTCTGTACACTTTTACTTTTCATAGTGTATTCTGTGTCGGACTGTTAATAGTTGCTTCCACGCCTAGATGCCCCTGCTATTCAGGGGCTATGCCTAGGGGCTACGCTCTGTCTATTCAGGGGCTACGCCTAGGGGCTATGCCCTGGCTATTCAGGGTAAATGGTTACTCTGGGTAATTCGGGTAATCGGGGATGAATTGTCACATCGAGTTGGAATATGCAATATCTCAAGAAAATAAAGGCTAGACGTAATTGTGTTTATTTTCCAAAACGTAAAATTGGTAAAATTGTATATATTCCACACAGTCAAAACTAGTCATTATTGTTGAATTCTAAACCCCATTTGCTTATACCCTCCGCCCCCCCAAAAATAATCTATCTATATCGAGCTATATCCATGTAATGTCCTCCACCCCGCCTATTCATTGAACCCTGTGCAGGCTACTTTTCACAAAGATAGTTTGTGATTCCTTGTCAAAGACAAGCAAGGAATCTATGCGATGGGGTAATGGCGTCTGTATGAAGGCATTTCATTGTTTTGTTCTGTTTGTATAACATTTATTCCAGTCTCTTTGAAAACATTTACAAAATGATAATCGAAGTGGAAAATATATACAGAATATGAAAAAGAAAAGAGACTAAGGAGTGTCAATAAAAAAGCATGAGGGAGCTTGTAGTCATAGACACTCCAGAAGAAAGAAATAACACCAGCAGCTATGAGAATAAAGAATATTTAAATACGAAAGAAAGAAATGAAGACATTATAGAAGAATCACTGATAATTGGAAACAATTTAACCTTTAAGGGATTTCTTGAATAAATTAAATGAGCTTTGCTTAGTAATGTAAAGAGGAAGGGAATTCCGGACTTCCTCACCTAGATAACTTGCATCTTGGTGAAACACTTCCATTCTAAAAAAATGGGATAGAGGTAGTATTAAAACTTCGACTAGGATAATGGTGGGTAGCAGAACACGTAGAGAATAAAAAATGAAAATAGGGGGGGGGGGGACATTATCATTCATACATTTATATGTAAAAATACAGGTGTTTGATACCTATCCAAGTCATAGATATTTAGCATATTCAAATTCGCAAAAAAAGGGGTATGTATGACTGAGATAATGTTTGTTCAAAACAAAGCGAGTACATGTTTCTGAAGAATAAAAAGTGGCTGAATGCTTGAGGCATAGGTTCTTCCCCATACAATATTACAATACGAAAGGTAAGGAAGAATAAGAGTATTACAAAGGGTGATCAAGATATTTTTACTTAAGATAGTACGAAGATAAGTAAGTATTCCAACCCGCCCCTGCAAACTATCTTACTGATAAAATTGAAATGATCTTTCCATGAAATAATGACCCCTAGAAACTTATTGTGTGGGTGTGTGTGGGTGTGTATAAACCTGCGTCGGTGTGTATGTGTGTGCATGACGCATTACTGTAAACACGATATCTCAAGAAGAGATAGTTGCTTGAACTTCTAAGTTCAACCTCTGGTAGTACTTGATAAGTAGATGTAGATGACGTCAATAGAGGACATAGTTTGAAAATCCTGTAAACAATGAGGAAACTTTGCTTGACCATCAAAGTTGGTATTTAGGTAGGTATTAAAAGTAAATGCTCTCTATTTCTTCCAGGTACTTCAAAGATCATTTGAGATCACCAGAGTGAAAACTCTAAAAACAACTTAAGATAGGTATCTCAGCAATTAAAAGTTTCTGGAAGTCCAAACTTCAGCCATTGGTAGCACTTCATAAGTAAATGATCTCTGTCAACCTTTGGGAAGGTCAAAGGTCACGTGAGGTCATTAGAGGTCATAGATTGAAACCTTCTAAACATCTTATTTCAATGAGGGAAAGTCTCTTGAACTTCAAACTTGATGTGAATATTTTCCATTGTAAGAAGATGATCCCAAGTGATTTTCGTGGAGGTTAAAGGTCATTTGAGGTCAACAAAGTTTAAATTACAAAGTAAGGGAGGATTGTCAGGAACTGAATGTTGTTATAACTTCCAACTCTAAACATTGGTTGCTCTTGACAAGTAAACAGTTTTTGTCACACTTACGATGTCCAAAGATAACATTAGGTCAGCAAAAGTCACAATTTGAAAACCTTGAAGACATGGTTCGGGTGATTGGACTTCAAAAATTGATATGTTGGTTTTTCTTTGTTTACAACTTACCTATCATAAAAGTAATGACTTTGAACTATAAACGTAATAATCAAGAGTCGGTCATTGGGACAGGGTGTAATCAACCGAAGGGTGTATCTTGCATAATTTGGGTGAATATTAAACAATAATTAAGACTCTGCGAGGAACTGTTTAAGACCAGCAATAACGATTCCTCTTTCATGGTGATGGTGTTAACTCAGTATGCCAGCAGTGTCGGGTAACATTATACTTTTATGGAGTTTTGGTGATAGTTTTGTCTCGTGTCTCGTCTCGTGTCTCGTCTCGTGTCGATTTGAAATTCAGAAGATGGAAATCCTATAAAGATGATGGTAATGAATGAATATATTGAATTTCATTTCGAAGTATATACCCCTTGTCCTTAAATATGTGTAGTAAGTTTACTATAAATTAGGATTTGGGATGCATTTCTGCCTACTAGAATGTACATAGAGGGAAAGATTGCGCAACAAAGGACCTTCTTCACTTCACAAACTATTATTTAGGGGAAGCAAAGAGATATCTATATGGTGTACTGTGATTGAGAGTGACTTTACAGAAAATTAAAACTATTGTAAGTGTTGAAACAGTTGAGAGTATACACCACTAAATTAGGACCGATACTAATATGGAGAGATATCAAGAACAATATGGTTACCATATTGTACCTTAATAATCATAGTGGATATCAGACAAACTTTCCATCCTGAAGTATTCAATGAAATTTCTTTTTCTTTTAATGTTTTTTTTAGCTGTGGACGAAACATTGAGAGATACCAACGGAACTATTTCTTCTCCTTTATATCCTGCTTCGTACCCTGCAAATCTTAAGTATACATGGCGCATTGAGGCTCCCGTAGGAACGGTGATCGAACTTACATTTGATGTTCTTGATCTTGAAATGGACTTTGAAGAAACTCATTGTATCGATAAGATTGAGGTTAGAGTTTAATTTGGGTTCTTGAAAACGGACGTTTCAGTTTTTACTTTAACACTGACATTGTAAAGATACTGCAGGAGTATCCCTACGGCTTACACTACTAACGTTAATGCTAGATGATAATAAACTGTAATAAAAGCTTCAAGTTTATTTCCCACTCTCCATTTCAACAGAAACAAAATATGATTATAAGTATTGGTACACGATGCTTCAATGAAATTTCAGCAATGTTTAATAAGCTTTTTGGAAGTGGAAGGAACAGAAGAATTAAAGTGAATACTTTCCGAGTCTGGCTGCTCAAAAAGAAAAAGAAACAAAACAAATCAAGTAGGAAAAAATAAAATGAAACCCTCTCGATAATGTTATAGATTAAAATAAAATTACTACAAGAAACTAGTGATTTATGTTAAGCAGGTACTGCTCTAATTGCATTTTGAATACGTTGAGCGAAAAAAGTTGCTTTGTTTCGTAGTGCAGTGAATTCCAAAGCTGAACTCCAGTGTTACGATATTGATTTTGGTTGTGCTTAGTTTTAGAATAAGGGTGAACTAAGGATTGCCTATTGATTGTGTTGAATAAATGTCATTGGTTTAATAAAAATGCATGAAAAATTAAGTACATTACCATGTTATCTGTTCGTAAATAACCTAAAATGATAATCACACAAATAAAAAATCAAAGTACTTTTGAGTTACGACAGTAACTGACGTGGCAATATTACATTCGATGGGCTTGTGCAGTTTATTTAAACTTTCAAGACATGGTTTGTGAGTATGCCCCTACTCTAGAAGACTAGACTTTAAATTGGGATACACCAGTGAGATGTACAAAGTTAACAGTGGTAATATATTTTCTTCAGTCGATTTACAATGGCATCTACTTTGAAAATGTGTGTGTGTGTGTGTATGTGTATGTTTGTGTAACTGCATATAGGCCCACTCATTTTTATTCTTTTTTGTTCTGGTTAGTTATTTGACGGTTCTGTCATCTCCAGTTCCCCTTCCAGTGGAGCGATATGTAAGAAAGACGCTTTATATCCACGATACCCAACACGATATCACTCATCTTCCTCTGTGCTGACTGTGAGAATGCAAACTGACGACACCATCACTGGAAGAGGTTTTCAAGCTAGTTATAAGCATGGTAAGCATTCATCTGTCTTTGCCATTTGCCAATCTATACCTTTAGCAAGGTTTGTTTTGATGTTATTTTTATATAACAGTACCAAAGTGGGTAATCATTGCATATGTATACTGCCAGTATGTTTACAAAGCAATTCTTGTATGTGTACAAACCCAGTCTGTAAAATATTATACATGAGTCAGATAGAATATATGGCCTAGCTGTATGCATTAAAATTGGACCCTTCACACGAGGATTACATCAGTGTCACAAGATCACTGAAAAGTCTGTTTTTCAAATGTTTAACAGAGGCATTACCTTCTGAGAGATAATGAAAAGTTTTATGAAACGTCAAGTAAATTCGCAAAAAAAAAAAAAAAAAAAAAAACACGCCTTTATAATTGGCCGTGTGAAACTTGAAGCATCTGAAATTATCGTCTTGCACGATGAGTGGAAAACAAGTCAGTTTATCATAAGCTTTTATCATTTCAACTAAGCAAGGACATATCAGGAAAATCTGAACGTATTGCAATTTCATATTTTCGGGCAGAGAGTTTAGATCATCTTTAAGTACTTATATATCTAAACTCATGTGAATGCATGTTCTCATCTTTGCACAGTGATTATACATTGGAAAACTTGACATCCCAAACACAGAAAGCCAGAAATATTGTCATACTTCCATTATTTTGCGAAATTATCAGGATTAGGTATATGGGGCTGTATTCTATTGCCTGTATCTTTCCTCGAGTGGAAAGGTCATAGCCCTCCTTTTTTGACAAATCAGCAAAATGATTCGGTATAACATGTGCTTGTTACAAGTAAATATATGGGGGAAAAATTGCGATTTCTTGACTTTCTGCTAATATTTTCACTATATCAGTAGTCTGGTGACTTGGCTATACACAAAGGTAAAGAGGATGAAGTTAGTGACATTGAAATGCTGGAATTTCTTCAGTTTTTCAAAATATTTGACGTTTTGGGTCATCTTTGACTGCTCATTTGACTGCAAACACTCAGAACAAAAAACTCACAGAAAAGTTCAATTCTCAGACATTGAAGTGTAAAAAAGTAGACAGGAATATTGAAATTCCTCCATTGTTACATGGGACTTGGACTACCAGTAACCTCTAAAATCCCCCCCCCCCCCCCTCCTCCGTACTGCTGTGAGACCATATGTCTATATTTTCACTGAACCAATTACACAGTGACTTTGCTACACATTTTCAATATTGGAAACTCGATAGTTATGGCAATTAGAGTGGGTGAAGCTCAACTATTGCAATTGGCCCACGAATTTGGGGGTTTGAGTCATTTTGAAATGTGACCAATACCTTTGCCCTGATCTCTTCCAAAGCTTGAAGCTATACATTCCAGTCCTCACAAGAACAGTAGCTAGAGTACTGGAAGTTTACACACTTGAAACACACTTGAAATTAGTAAGGCCATATGTAATGATGACTTTAAGTACAGTAATAAAGGTGAAATGCCACAGAAATAAATGATGAAGTCACTTTTGTAGCCTTCTGTTTTGAGAATATTTGCCTCCCATGTGGCAATTCTTTAATTTACAGAAAAACTCCGAGACATAGAGCCCATACCCAGAGAAATACCCCAGTTTAATGAAAAAGAGCAAACTATAATGCACTATGCATGTTATAGTACTAAAATATTGTAAAGCGATTTTCATTTAGTGTTCATGGAATTTTTCTGACAGAGAGAATATTTCTAAGGTGTCTTCTGTCTTCTTGAGTATCAGTATCCAAAGCCGAGGAGATTACTTCAAGGTACAGAGGTTTAGCAATAGTGCCCGATTAGTAAACCTTTTCTCCGTCATTTGATTTGATTGGCTCAAAGGAACACAAATTGTGGATAGTCTTTTCGCAACCCTCTTTTTGAGATGTTGTTTCCAAGGAAAGATAAAATGAAATGTTTAATGAATCATCATCAAGAAAACCGAATGACAAGTAACTTTTTCCCACTAAAATTCCAATATAATGAAATGATGTTGAATATCGTAGGCTTTCTCCTCCAACATGAGTTAGAATCTGCAGGGTCTGCAGTATCAATACTAAAAGGTAAGTAATGGTTTGCTATAACAATATTTAATTTTTAAACAAACAGTCAGACCAACAATAGCGACCCAGTTATCAGGTAGAATTTTCACACTGGATTATTTTAACTAACCCGGGGACAGTTTTTCACCTACTCAGCAGTCTTAAACCACACACATTGTAAATATTTACCTCACCTACACCTTTTCAATGAGTTCTCATCAGTAGGAATCCAGATTAAGCATCCCTCAAAATGGTCAAAATAAAGTGGTTTATATAGGAAATAAAACAACAATACTTGGACTAGTGCACAAATAGACACAAAGGTGCACAATATCATAACACTGTAAAACTTGAAGTTCATTGCCTTCAGTGTCTTGTACTGTTTTTACTTACAGCTAGGTAAGTTTTGGAATCCGAAAATAGAAATTACAAACCACCCTTCACTGTATGTACCATGTTACAATAAGTGAACGATTTTAACCAATTCCTTTGTTTTATTCAGTAAAGCATATATCATATTTTCCAAGTACGAAAGGATTACAAAAAGAAACAAATACTAAACAGATGACTGGCAATACGTAAATGTTCATAAAGTTGACAAATTTATTTCGTTGTATCTGTCTGCTACTGTCTCACTGTGTAAGTCTGCCAAGTTCTTAATTCAGAAAGCTATTCTCTTCTCTACACAGTTTAGATCTAACCATCCTCTGGCACATGAAAACACAAGAAGTTTTACGCCAAAGTAGCAGTTTGATTAGAGGAAACTTTTCGTTGCTAAATGAAAATGACACTTAGGAACAACTAGAGTAGCCATGTGTGTTCACAATAAGACTTCACTATGATCCGTAATTGGTGGAATACTATCACATGGTATCAGGATGGAGCTTTTTCAAACTCGATGTGAACCATCCACGTGGTACACATTTCGAAGGTCAAAAATAAAAGTAGTGCCAAAGTATTTTGATAATTTCCAAAATTTGAAAACAAGTAACGTGGAGAACTTTTGGTATGTTACTGACAATGACATCTCTAAGATAAAACTGTGAAAAACACTTAGATTCCTAGTGTTGGAGCCAAACAACGTATTATATATTTCAGCCTGTGGCCTACTTAGAGTAGAGGAACTGATTAACGTGTTAGTATACGTGTTAGTATACGTGTTAGTATTAGACAAACTGAATGTCATCATTTCAATGTGTAGGAAAATTGAAGTAATATATTAGATATTGTGTTAGATATTGTGCGCAAAACAATGCAAATAGATCTTCAAAATATGTTCATGTTTAGTTATAACTCAAGGAGCTAAATACAACAGAATATAATAAATCGATACACATATATCGAGACGTTCTTTGAACCTTGAAAATATTATAGGAGATCCTTGCTTGGAATATTTATCTTTTCTTCCCTGTAGTTTCACCACGGTTCGAATACGTTGCAACGATTGGTGTAAATGTTGGACACAGAGACGAAGATGGTACCATGGACCTTCCGGATAATGGTGTCTCAACAATTGTGAGAGTAAACAGATTTTGGTTAGCATCTTTGCCTTCAGTCTTGGTATCTGAATGTACTCAACCATCAGCATTGACCTATGATCCGTTTGATGATTTCTTCCTTTACACGGATACAGAAGGACAATTTATTGGTCGAATCCATGTCTATGACGAAAAACCAGAAATCTTGATAAGGGATCGTATAGAAAGTAAGAAATTCTTTCTATGTCTTCTGTTGCTCATTTTTCGACACTTTTTTTTGCTCTTATAAACATGGCTAACATTTAGTAACCAATGGCATTGTTGGATATCCATTATGACTATAATGTATCTTGAGCTTTGTTGTATTAATGAGGGAATTCACTTTCGCCACTCTAAAAGTGTATACCGTGAAAAGTTGTAAAGGATTAATCATTTGCCGAAGCAAAGGATTCAGAACCAATCATATCAGGGAAACAAACACACATCTTTTCTTTTTCAACGACTGAAATGATCCTTTGAGGTTAAACTTTGTGCTCAAGTTTTTACCTCGTAACAGATTTAGGGTCTGACTCCTTTGCTTCTGCAAGTAATTGATCTTCTCCTTTTGATTAGTCTCCACGAAATTTAAGCAGAAGTTAACAATACTATTGCCAATTTCACTTGGTCACACAATCCTGATAGGATAAAAAAGTGACTGTATGTACTTATATTCATATTGTGATGATATCTAACCGGTTTCTAAAATTTTCTTTGATCAGAGTTAATCTAATTTCAGCAAGTGTCCAATTGGCTATTGATAAAAAAAAGTCTCGTTCGCCCAGTGCGTCAGGTAAACTGACGGTGTCGTAGACTTTAGTTATTGGAGAGGTACGGTACCCTCTCACCGTTGATGCTTTTATGGGGAAATTTATCCTAAATTCGTGTGCTGTTACATTATTTTATGAAACTGATGTGAGGTAACTTGTGTGAATATCGATCAATGTAAATTTGTACTCTATGTAATTCACCGAATCTGTATACGGGCGAACATAGTTGTGAATAATGTCTACATGGATACTCGTAGTACAATACAGATGAGGAGGACAAAGGGAAAAAATGTCACTGAAAATACGCCTTTTCCATCGACAGCATTCCAAAATGGCGTTATAAGTTTAACAACGGGAAGACAGAAAGAAGTTTTTTCTTGAAAATATAATAGTAAATTTGTAGGAATATCTATTTGACAGTTAGAGATAACTCGTGGTACATTGCGAGATTTTATTGTTTTTGAATAATCTAAGGACAAAAGAAACAAAAGCACGTTTTAACTCTTTTGCGGGCTTTTTTCAAAATTAATTTGACAGATCCTTTGGGCATAGCAGCTGCTTACTTAACAGGATTACTCTACTGGACCGATGCTGGTCGTAATGAGGTTTCTGTCTCCAGGTTGGACGGTCTATACCGGAAAACACTAGTTCCTGCCAACTCTGGATGTGTGTCACCGAGAGGCATAGCACTTACTCCAGATCATCAGTAGGAACTTTACTTCAACTTGAACGATATTCTGGTAGATAATGTCAAATTAGGTTTAGATTGGTCCAAGAAAAAGGATGGGGAAGAATGGACTGGAGTAGTAATGGGAAGTGATTAGAAGGAAGAGGGCAATGGTGCATGGGGGATATCCAGTAGGTGTGTAGAAAAATGAGTGTGGAGAATGTTCCAATGAAATGTATATGTTATCGAAAAATGTGTCAATGTAACTCATTCCAGAGGTGAATATTACTTTGTATGATTATTAAAATGACTCAGAACTGAAATTTATGGAACTGAATATTTACCATTTTATTTACAGAACTGATTTTCTGTATATACGGTACATTGTGTAATATATTCACATTGAGTAAAATTTTGGTGGTTTTTTTTTGGACTGTTTCCCATTTGAAATACCTGTCTTAACTAGATCCGTATATTGGAGCTGCAGAGGTCAGATTGAGAGGATCACGAGGAGATGGGTCAGGGAGAGAAATATTTCTTGACGATTTAGATAGTGTGAAGTCGATGTTCATCAATCCATACGGTAAATGAAACATTTTTTATCTCCTCAAGAAGCTTGAATAAAAAATAAATTACTTTCGAATGTATTCATGGCTTAAGAAATTTCTAAATCATCATTCTTGATTTTGCCCACTGATGATACTCCGAAAATGCCCCAAAGACCCAAATTTTAATGTTGGCTCTTATTTTATGTAAAGAAAGTTCCGTTTTTATTTTTTCAGCATTTTTATCTCATCGCCCTATAGGGGCTAAGATGAGATATTGTCGTCATTTGGCTCGTGAAGCTCAATATTGTACTATGCACCCATGGGAGAACGGTTGCCATGGAAACGTTTGGAGTGGATGAGTAGCGACACCCCAGGGGTACCCATGGTAGAGTGACCATGGGTACAGAAGGATTCTGTTGGGTGATATAAATGAAAACGTGTCCGTGCCAATATGTTTGCGTGTGTACGTGTGGGTGCGTGTGCGTTCGTCCGGACCTGTCCAAATTGTGGTTTTCGAGAATACTTTGAAAGGTATATGAGCGATTAAGTTTAAACTTAGTAAGGTTGTGCATGATGCCAATATGTCCAAGATTTATTGGTTGTATGGTAAATTGAGTCAAATTTGCTGACAGGTTTTAGGAAAAAAGTCAGTTTTACCCCAAAATTTGTATTTCCAGCCTATCTTGAGATGTATTTGAGCATTTAATGCACAATTTTGCAAGGACTTACTTGAGAATGTTCGAGGTATATCACGTTTTTAGTGAAGATAGTGAAATTTGCTGATTTTTTAGAGAAAAAAAAGTAATTTTGAGCCCAAATTGGTATTTCCAACATATCTTGAGAAATACTAGACCAATTAACTTAGACATTTGTAAGGACTTACATTAGGACACGCTGTTCAACATAATATTACTGTAATTGGTAAATCCAGTGGAATTTGCTGATTGTTTAGGAAAAAAGCCAACTTTGTCCCCAATTGGTATTTTCAGCATTCTTGAGAAGTATTTGAGCATTAATGCAAAATTTTGCAAGGACTTACCTGAAAATGTAATATTCAAAGTACACCATTTCTGTATAGTGAAGAGTGTGGACATTTACTGTTTTTTTGAGCCAGTTTGGCCACCAAATTTGTATTACCATCATATCTTGAGAATTATCAGACTCATTAATTTTGTAAGCTTTCTAAGGACTTTCCTGAGATACACATTGTTTAACAATATTGTAATTGGTAAATGCAGTAAAATCTCAGTACTGATTTTTGAGAGATCCAATTTTGCCTGAAAATTTGAATTTCCAACATATCTTGAGGGCTTTTATGGTAGAGAGAAAGAAATTTTCTAATTTTTGAGGAAGAAAAAGCCAATTTTGTGACCATTGGTATCTCCAGCAAATCTTGAGAACTATTAGACCAATTAACTGAAAGCTAAAGCCCTTTATCTGAGAACACATTGTTCAACATTTTGTTACTGTAATGGTAAATCCAGTTGTATTTGAGGATTTTTTAGGAAAAAGCCAATGTTGCCCCAAAATTGGTATTTCAAGTATATCGTGAGAAGTATTTGAGTATTTAATGCAAAATTTTGCAAGGGTTTATCTGAGAATGTAATATTCAAGGTATATCACCTAATATAGTAAAGAGAGTGAAATTTGCTGATTTTTGAGAAAAAAGCCAATTTTGCCCCAAAATATGTATTTCCAGCAAATCTTGAAAACTCACAGATCAATTTACTTAAAGGTTGTAAGAACTTACCTGAGAACACATTGTTCAACATAATATTAATGTAATGATAAATCCAGTGAAATCTCAGTGCTAATATTTGAGAAAGACAATTTAGCCTAAACATTTCCACTATTCCAAGATTTCCACCATATCTTGAGAGCTAATTGAGCATTATTCGCAAAATTTGGCAACGGTCTTCCTATGAACACATTAATGAAGATACAGTATATCACTCCTATAGTAAACTGGTGAAATTGAATGATTGTGTAGTAAAAAATAAATAGAGCCGGCATCCGGGTCAATAAACACCACCTTTAAACTTTAGCCAAAACAACTTTAGCAGAACTGCCCCTGTGGGTAATGTCTTTAAACGCATTCCTGGCATTTCTGAAAACGTTATTTTTAAGTCAAACAATACTTTTAGCAGAGCCAGGTCCTGCACAGGTAAATAGGAGACTATTGCGCAAATAATCCATAGAGGGATGCTCTTAAATCCTCCCCTAACTCTAACCGCTAAGCCTAATCGTGGCATAACCCAATGTTATAATTGTGTTATGTAGCGTAATATGCACAGATACTATTGAGCTGTCATTGTTATCATTACTTGAGCCTAAGTAGTGGCACCAGGCTATAGGCTTAAGCTTGCTACTTTACAGTAGGTATCAACTACTACCATTTTCTCCTTCCTTGTCATCTTCTGCTTACCACCATTTTATGTTTGAAGAATATTTGGCTCTAA
Source organism: Stichopus chloronotus (assembly GCA_021234535.1). Taxonomy (NCBI): domain Eukaryota; kingdom Metazoa; phylum Echinodermata; class Holothuroidea; order Aspidochirotida; family Stichopodidae; genus Stichopus; species Stichopus chloronotus. Next base: position 24,809,868 of record CM037837.1, on the reverse strand, counting down.
TTTGCAATTAGTGCCAGGAACTAGGTCTCTGTGACGTGTGGTTGCAGTAAACTATTACAAATACCCATGTGCAGGCCCTGTGTTGAAATCAATGCATGCTGGGGAAAGGATACGCAACTCCGTGGATTGCCCTCTTGTACCTTTTTTGTTTTAACGTTTGTGTTTCCTTTCCAATGTTAAGACCAGAAACTTTACTGGATGGGTACGACCTGGTCATCTGGCATTGTAGAGGAAGTACACTTGGACGGTTCCTATCGCAAAGCTGTATTTCACGACCAGATAATCAGCGAATTTCATGATCTTGTCGTAGACAAGTCTCTTTTCTTCTTTTCACATCCTGAACTGGGGAGAATTTATCACAAGACAAGAAATAGTCCATTTTCTTCCATTGTTTATACTCAATCCTTGGTAAAGATGAAAGGTCTGGTTTTTGTGTCGTCGGACTCAGCTAAAACTGGTAATTATAATGTGATATCTAAAAAACTAGTGCCTTGTCATGATTTATTTTGTTTCGAATTATGTTTGAATCAGGAAAGATAATAACCATCACATCAGTTCTTATTTCATATTCATAATTCTCCTCTAAGGTCTATTTTACTTCATTATATGTACAACTATGCTCACTCATCCAACACGAGAATGAATTCTGCGTGTTTTGACATCTGAAGCATATGCAAACAGTGACGTACTCTAAGATCCTAATAAATATAAAAAATAACCGCTTGTCTTGTACAATATCAAAATCAGGCTAAACTTGGTGATAAGTTAATGCCACGGCAACTCAAAAATGAGTAGTTTTAAGTTAAAAAAAGAACTGAAATGTCAGCACAGTGATTTCATCTCACGTCAGTAGCAAGCATTTTGCGATAAGCGAAAACAAAACTATACAATAACTTTGATCTCAAGATGTAGTATATGGGGACACAGAACGTTCATAGAGTCCTTGTTGAATGTACCTCAGGAAATAGTACAAAGGTAATTCAATCGCTGACATGCAAAGAAGTATGCATTTTAATGTTCATTGCAAAAACGTACCGATTGAAGTGAAATGATACGTGGAACTTAGACAATGTACACCTTACAGCGTCTCTTGGTAGTCTTTTATAAGACATTATTCAATAAAAGTTACATACCACAATGCTCACCACTGCTTTATGCCGCATTCTACAGTCCATAAAATAACCGGAAAACATAAGAAGGTTGAGTATTAATAGCTTTTATTATGCATTTATTTATACTTTCCTCTTTCACAGAAAGACACCAATGTGCCATTAACAACGGGGGTTGTCCAGAGTTGTGTCTTCCTGATGGCTACACAGTTACTTGCTATAAAGGTTAGAACGTTATAATAACTTGTTTCATGCGACAACTACACGTTAGTAAGTGGTCACGTCAAGCGTAGTTTCTTGCAATTGCAAATTTATAGCATCATTGTCAGCCTCTTTGTGTCATCATTTAGGAAACTATGTCAGTATGAAAATTAGTCTACAATTTAATTGTATTCTTATTTTCAAATCAAGTGAGCCAACTTACGGTGTGGAAGACCAAAGACTATCCATGTGAAAAGAAAGAAAAGGCTTGACTGGCTGGTTTTGTTAGTGTCAGTATGGCCAGGACTCAAAACGTTTGTAGGCGTCCTGTCACGTAACGAGTGCTTAGTATGAGGCTGCACATAGTGGTGCAAAATCATACACAATTCTTTTCCTGAAATTAAGATAAAGACAACCAGAATATGAGGAACAAATATGTTCCCTGTTGAAGTCAAAGGATGTTTGATCTAAAAAAAGATTTGTTTATTTTTTTACACTAGTGCCCTTGTGAATCTCAAATGGCCTTTGACGTGCTGGGCAATTTTGAAATTTCGTCTTACGAGCAGGGCGTCGCAAACTCACGCTACAAACACAAACACGTCAGCATTCCTGCGCAGGTTACGATTACTATCCAGGGCGAACACTAATGCACACCACACAGCGCCATATGAAATGACTGATAGATACCATATCATCAAAGCAACTATATGTGTTTCTTTTACAACTATAACTGATTTTTCTGAATCTCGATAGTTCTTAAATAAGGCAAGTAGATTTAGATGATGAAAATCATTCTTACACCATATGTTGACGCAAAAAGTCAAGAAACACCAAGAATTGTTATAATATATACTATGGAGTGTTTATGACGATACTAAAAAAAACACCCTAAAAGACGTCTCAAGAGCAGAAAGTTACACTATGCTGCATAATCGTTTCTTCTCCAATACCAACTTATTTCTTTTTCTTCCATATTACAGTAGCATAATATTAATGTACAGTTGTTTTCCTTTTTAGTCCTCCCTACAGAACAAGTGCCAACAGTGATAACCACGACAAGAGCGATTAACTATCACCCAACACATACTGTTCTCTATATCGTCATATTCGTTGTGTTTATAATTTTGATGTTGTTACTCATCGTTTGTGTTTCCTGTTACTGTGGTTGTCTGACGTTAAATTTCTTGCCCAGAAATGAGCGCTCAGCAGTACCCTTACCGGTGGAACCACATATGATGACGAACTTGCAAAGCTGTAGGAATGAAGACCTCGCCCATGGTCCTCCATGTGGTTACACTCCAGCAGTTTATCACAATATTCGATTCAAGAGGTAGAATAATACAACACTGAGGCAGTAATTAAGCTGACATATATATGGCGACATCTTTCAAAGACACTGCTTTCAGCTTCTAGCAGAAACTGCGATGGAGTCATCTGGATGGACAGTTTATGGATGGATAATGGTTGGATGAATAGATGGATTAATAGACAGACAGAGATACAGAGAGACAGATTGACAGAGAGATAGAGAGAAAGATAGACAGACGGAGAGATAGATAGATAAATAGATAGATAGACATATAGAAAGATACTTTTAGGCAGATAGATAGACAGACAGACAGGCAGATAGATAGACAGATAGATAGATAGACAGATAGACATATAGACAGATAGATAGACAGAGACAATTATATTGTCGACCCTTTTGCTATATTGTATATAACGGCGAAGAAGTGTGTAAATTAAACGTGTTTATATTTTGAACATCTAAACGTTCACACAGTGTAGTTAAAACCATCTACAAATATAAAAAAAATGCAAGTCGTTAAAAACAATTTCTCACATTAAACGGTTTCGCTTTCATTTTATTTCACTGTTTACTTCTTGCACTATTATAAGTATGCATATTTCATTTAACTGATTTGTATATTGACAAATAAATATGAAGAAAAGAAGATCTGCTTAAAGAAGGAAACTTGACCGGAATAGACAATAGTTTTTTAGCATTATGTGATTTAAGTCGGCTTGTAATAAACATTAATTGTTGACCTTTAAAGAGTAAATATTGATTCAGCGTTTACCGCAGAAAAATAATAAGAAATCAGTACTTACGATTTCTTAACCTGTTAACATTTAACATTCGGGTATTTGTTTAAATCATCGGAAACAATGCCAATCTGTCAGTGTTTAGGAATTCAGTTAAGTTGGGATAGGGTTACGACTAAGTACTATGGTGTTACCAATGACCAACTCCCGAAAGGCCTGTTGAGCACTTCGTTGTATTACTTTTTGTAATCTGTTACACTGACCCGAACGTGTGAGGCAACTGTGAGGAAATGTGCATGGATGTTTGCTGCTGCTCAACCGCTACAAGAGTTGAAATTAACGTGATTAAGTTAATTGAAATGTATTGCTGCTTCTAAGCCCATAGGCAATTAAAAAGTAAGACGATGTCGAAATTTTATCAAATGAAGTCAACATTTCGTATGCCAACTACTTCTTATTGCTTTGGTAAAATGTTATCCAGATATTAGAAATTTGTGAAGGAAAACAACACAATTGCCCTGTACGATCCAAAGAAGACATGGACGATGCCTGCTACTTCTAAAATGTTCTGTGAAGTTTTACAAGTGTGACAGTATAAAAAAGAGAAAAGGACACATGGAAAGGGTGAACTCTCACTGTATCAATAAGAATGTGATCACAAACTGAAACACATGCAAAACGTGAACTTGAGCAGCAAATGGTACATAAAATGAATACAATAATTGAAAATAATAAGAGCACGAGGGAACTGATACAGATTTGAGAGGGGGTAGAATGACCCGGAGGCCAAATCACATGACAGAAATAAACAGAACAATTTAAGGTTGGAGACTCGTTGATTTGTGATCCATTTGCTAACTTTATGTAAATACATGATCCGTACGTACACTAACTGATCATAGAAACCAGAGACAGGTAAAATAGCTATCAAATTGTGATCAATGACCTCGTACAAGATCAAACTAGATTTGGAGGTAAAAGGGAGTTGAGGTTACATACCATTACATATAATGCTAGCTAATTCTGGCCCATTCCAATGCTAGCTGCGTCTGGCTTATATGTAAAAGAACATGGGAAAATGCCCTTCGTGGTCTGTGAAAGTTAGTGAGTGATGTTCTTGACAAGTCTGAGATATTTGTTAACCAATACTTAATCTTTAATACATTGCTAAAACGAGAAATTACAACGACAACGGTTCCTCTTCCTTATGACATTAACACGCCTGCCTGCAGAATGAATCTATGAAAAACAGGAAATGATTCTAATTGTACAGGATGTATGTAAATATTTTCAAATGATGAATTACCGATAAAAGTAAGCAGGCAATCCAAAGGGTTTCAATCTTGTCGCCATATTGTACATTCTATACTGTCGTCAAATGCCTTACATTTCCAGGGATGTGGTAGGTTCGGAACATATAAGTAACATTATGAATACTACTATACGCAGTCAATTCTAAGGACTACGACAGGTAACAGATAAAATTCAGATGTATGGATTGTGCTGAAAATACCTGTTTTTGTGAAACTTTTTTTTTTTAACTTAAACTAATGTCATCAGTTTTCGAAGACAACTGAGAAATGTGTGACTATAGTTTTCATAGTAAAACGTTTAAGGTGTATCAGCACATATTTACAGAACACACAAACTTATTTCAATTATTTGAATCAACATTTTTGTAGGATAACGAGTCAACAGTGTGGTTGGCAGTCATCTACTCAGACTGACATATCACTTTCACTAATTTATTGATTAATTGCATTGATTCTACAGTCAGGTGAACAAGGGGTTTGTAGTCTCAACGAGCCCACATTATTCCCCCACGGTCTAAGCACATTGCCCACCCCTTTGCAACCCAAGACAGGCACATGTGCTTTGAGTCAGTAACAGAAACTATAACATTCGAGGATGTTACCAGATTCAAGTTCAAGTAAAGGACAAAAGGAGGAAGCCCTTTTGTTAATTACTATTGATCGTTCATCAACAAAGTTTTAACGAACCGCTGTCAGTTTGTGCAGCAACAGCATGCTGCAGTGTTGCAGCCTGCCATCGTCACGTTTTAGTTCATGTGGAAATGATGACCATTATTTTTAAACTCTTGAGTTTCCAATTTGGGGCTTGGTAATCGATTTGACATTAAAAATGGGCGAGTGGGGGTGGGACACACATGGCCTAAACCTTCTCTTCTAAAAGTATAGTAACCAGATACTTACCTGTGGGGGCATGGGGTGGGTACAAAGATGTGCAAGTGGGGGGGGGGGGGACCATGAGACGAGTTTGAACTTCATTAGAGGTACTGTCTAAAAGAAAGTCGCAAAACAATTTGTAAAACATTTTGTTGATTTGAGATTTGACCTTTGATATCTGACCTTTCACTTCTGAATTTAAATTTTGACGGGAGACACAACTTTAGACCATGGGTCATCTATCTCCCAACTTTGAGCGTCATCAGCACTGTGTTCTAGAATTTCCGAACGCAAAATTTCCTTAAGATATTTGATCTTTGACCTTTGACCTTGCCATTGAACGTCAAAACATACATAAACATGATTTTCAGATACAATTTATACACTTGTCATATATGAAGTTCCCATCAAAATAACCATTTTGGATTACTCAATGCCTTACTCAATGCCTGAGTATTGCTGAACTTCCCTGTAAGGAAGTCACTGGGATTGCCCAATTTTCAATTTATCGATGCAGAATGTGATTGCCGGAAGAGAGGCATCCAGGCATAGACGTAGATCATGTGGGGGGGGGGAGGGGAGGGGGTTGGGTGGATCGGGGCGGGACATGGATCACTTTTTGTAACAAGGGGACATTTCCCAAATGTCCCCTTCAAAATGATGAAACCTAAGACTGCGATATATAGAATTTTGAGCACACTCCTTGATTTCAAACGTCGACAAACTAAATCCATTACCCGTTACACACATCAACTCAACTTTACTGTGTCAAGGTTTTAGCGGTGCGGTGACCATGTCATATTTTCCGTTGATAAATGGTCTACTATGCCATTTGTCGTTTACAGCGTTTCTTGTAACTGATGTCATGGGTTCTGCCAGATACACCTCCTGGGGAGAATTTTCGGGCAGGTAGGCCAGTGACGAGCTCGTAACTGGCTTACAAGCGAGGAAGGACGTGAGACGCTCTCGCGAGCGACTTGTACCTGCTAACAAAGAGTCCATAGATGCACACACACATACACGCCATATACATACATCACCATCAAATAGATTCCTTTCCGTCAAGAAACAAAAATGAAAAAGTCTATAATTTTCCATATGTTACACTACTGACGGCGCCACAGTTGGGAATGTTTAGACTAACCCACTTCACTTCTCAGAGAGGTAGGCCTATTTTTCATAATCATCAGTAACAGTGTTAAACTTTGGACTACATATCTGTGGAGGGTGGGTTTTGATGCTCATTTTCTAAAAACTGTAAGTTGTTATTTAGGAAATCGAATCGTCACTATCGAAAAGACCCAGTTCTTTTTGCTCCCTTCGGGGTCTCTCTAATATATGCATTTACTTCCACCAATAGGCGCGTGCGTGTCTATCTCTTACTCCACTGGAGTAGCCCTCTCTCTGTCATTCAGTTTACACTCCACATTTTTCGGAACTTAGAACTGTGTGACACCAGTCAACAAAAAAATTGAATTAGGAAATAAGATTATTCTGTAAATACTGAGCTTACACCAACAGACCCAGTATCACCCTGCTTTGGTGTCTGTGTGTGTGTGTGTGGGGGGGTATCATCTGGCTGTTGGAGGACTGCGTCACGTTCCATTCCAAATTCCCAGTTTGTTGACTGGTAGAGTAGCTAGGTTGAGTTTCCTAAGCCTATAGGTTTCTCAGTCTTGGCCTATTAAGAAGGATTTTAAAAACGAAGTTGGTTCTTTTGGCTTTCTTCTCAATGAAATTTGGGTCTTCTTCTGTCCTATTAATCTTTCCATCAAAAGGACCACTTTTTGGCACCAAAGGGAGTGAATTCGTCACTCTAAAATTACCAAACAAAATGTCTGCCGGCAGTGTCGGTGTTATAGGTCAGATGCGTAACTGGTAAGATAATGTTCTCGGAAATTGGAAAGATATACTGCGGAAATTCACGACGGAGTGACAGATACTAATTACCAGAACAGAGAGAAAGATGACCTGAAACATATCAATTTTAGGTTACATTTATGAGCATTGCACCGAATATGTGTATCAGGTGTCAGGCGATGCCTTTGCTCCGCAATCATGTATTTGTACTCTTGGATCAGGATCATTTCAACAGTTCTTTGCTTCGGCAATGGAAGAGAATTGGGAAAATGGGGTTTGAAAATAAAGTTTGTAGGTCTGCGAACAAGGGTGGCTCAAAAACAAAACGGTTGCTCCCCACAAAAAATTGAGCAATGAACTCTCATTCACAATTGCTGTTTGGAGGAGTAAGCTTTTAAAATACGATATTTCAAAATAAAAATGGACGCCTTTAGCGAGGCCCAAGAAGTGCCATTTCTTGCAATTTGTGAGACTTTTCAGCCAAACAAGTCTTGGTACGCCCACCGATGGTAGCGCTCGACTTAGATGATGAAACGTGAATGGTGAACACACCTGTGTACCAATACTTTCAATATTGTGTACTGACTTATCACATTATCATCCTAAAGCGTTTTTCCAAGTGCTCATCCCGACCGTGAGATTTTTGAAAGGTTAACTTGTGAAAAGGGATACATGCAATTTAAAAAGGTGGAAATATTCAGGATCTAAGCAATTCAAATAATCACCACTTTTTCATAGATTGATGTTTTCCTCATTAAATGAGGAATTTATACACCCGAGATCCTTATTTCACGGCTCTGTAAATAGCAGCATAGTATACCGAAAAAGTCGTTTTCGGACATTTGTTGAAGGGGTTGTAAAGCATAACATTTTGTTGCACGTTCAGCGCTAACCGATGGTGGCACTCTGCTTGGATGAAAAAGTTTGGTCGCTGCCCTCAAACCAAACCACACCACCTGATGAAAATCCTGCACAGACGAAAAATCATTTGGAAAGTAGTCTAGTTACGCCTCTGAAACTGTGCTTTATTGACATTCACGGAATATATTTCTACTTCTACTTCCAGTTCTCCTCGCGCATTCGTGCGTTCTTGCGTTGCTATTGACCTACTATTGTACTGCTGCTACGACGTCTCAGCCAGAAGTCCAATACAGAGCTGTCACATGTTACTTGTTTACCAGACAGCCCATAGTTGTTTTATTTAAGTCAAATTGCGTAGCCTAAGTTAAGGCTCGTAATCATTTTCATCTTAATAAATAGTTTGTGCATTAAAGTTTGAAAGGCATCTGAACAAGAACTTAATTATATCTAATCGAAAGTTAAAGCGAAAGTTCCCATTCCGTTTATGCTCTTCTTCTTTTGAAAATACAACCGCCAGCATAAGCAACTTTAACTGAAATTTAGGCATTGCTAGAACACACGGGCATATAACAGAACACATAAACTGTATTGTTATATCATACATAGACATGATTTTTATGGCATTTTAATCTACTCAAGAGTATCCGGTGAGAGGATGTAGCAGTCCTTATGTTACCCATTCACACTACAAAGTGATGAAACTAATAACATCTTGAAAATACTTTACAAGAAAAGTACCGACTACTTTTATTATTCTAATCGTGAAACAATGAGACAGTAAGTTCGTCAGTAGGTATTTCTCTAAACCTTTTATAATATCTTACTTTGTCAAACTCAGCTAAGGTTACGACGTTAGGATTGACCTTACTTCCAGCTAGGAAGTACTACCTCTTACATGATTGTCGCAGGAATCATCATTATGTATTACTCTTTTTCTACATATCTCCTCAGCACACACGAATACTATGATGCCTAATGAGATTTCCTAGAGATCTGTTCAATGAAAAAAAAAAAGACCTCCATCGTCCCCCCTTTTCTTTCACAAGGTCTAAGCTATGATCACTACTACCAAACGGTTAAAATGGTTTTTCCAGAATACCTTGCAAAGTTCAAGAGCGATTATGTTTAAACTTGGCAAGGTTGTGCATGGTGCCAAAATGTCCAAGATTTATTGGTTGTATGGCAAATTGAGTCAACTTTGCTGATTTTTTTTAGAAAAAAAAAGCCAATTTTGCCCCAAAATTTGTATTTCCAGCATATCTTGAGATGTATTTGAGCATTTAATGCACAATTTTGCAAGGACTTACCTGAAAATGTAATATTCAAGGTATATCACTTTCGTAGTAAAGAGAGTGAAATTTGCTGATTTTTTAGGGAAAAAAAGTAATTTTGAGTCAAAATTGGTATTTCCAACATATCTTGAGAAATGCTAGACCAATTGACTTAGACATTTGTAAGGACTTACATTAGAACACTCTGTTTAACATATTACTGTAACTTTTAAATCCACTGGAATTTGCTGATTGTTTAGGAAAAAGCCAATTTTGTCCCCAAATTGGTATTTTCAGCATTCTTGAGAAGTATTTGAGCATTTAGTGCAAAATTTTGCAAGGACTTACCTGAAAAAGTAATATTCAAAGTACACCATTTTTGTAGTGAAGAGTGTGACATTTACTGGTTTTTTTTTTAGCCAATTTGGCCCCCAAATTTGTATTACCAGCATATCTTGAGAATTATTAGACCCATTAACTTTGTAAGCTTTTTAAGGACTTTCCTGAGATTGGTAAATTTGGTAAATCCAGTAAAATCTCAGTGCTGATTTTTGAGAGATCCAATTTTGCCTCAAAATTTGGATTTCCACGATATCTTGATGGCTTATTGAGCAGTATACGCAGAATTTTGCAATGCCCTTCCTATGAGCACAATAATGAAGAAAAACGCTAGTCGACTGTTTTAGGTATTCGTGTGTACTGACGGATGAATTAGAAATAGTAGTCTTAGATTAGAGATCACAAAATATTTCTACATATGACTTCTGGCATGTAACCAAACAAGAAAGTCAAAGGACTTTGTGAGTCCTTGCCAATTTTCATGAAGAACACTGTATAACATGTACATATCAATTTTGAAATTCAAACACCTTATCATTCTAGAGTGTGTACTACGCATTTTTATGTTTTCTGATCTATGTTGACCTCAAAATAAAATTTGACCTCCAACAAAATCAATGGGCATCATCTATTTACTATAACCAACCCAAAGACAACGTATGAAATTAGTCAAGATCAGGGTTCTTGAGAGACCAAGTTTACCATGGTTTTACAGTTGGACGTCTGATGATTTCAATTGACCTTCACCAAAAACAATAGGGGTCATCTATTCACAATGACCAAAACACAAAGTATGAAATTAGTCACGGATACCCTTCTTGATATACCGTGCTTACAAGTTTTTCACAGTTTAACCTCAAATGACCTTTGACCTTCACTAAAGCGATAGGGATGATCTACTTACTATGAACAAGCCACACACTGAGTATGGCATTAGACACGATCTACAATCTTGAGATATCGAGTTTAAAAGGTTTCCACATTTTGATCCCTGGTTACCTTAAACAACCTTTGATCTCTACGAAAAATAGTAGGGATCATCTACTTGATATGATTAATCCACATAAATAGTGCGACATTAGTCACGACTATACTTCTTGAGATATAGATATAGTTTATCTAATGTTCGCAAAGGTCTCACAATTGGACCTCTGGTGACCTCAAATGACCTTTGACCTCCAACAAAACAACTGGGATCATCTGCGCAATATGACCAACCCACACACTAAATACCAGATTAGTCATAGTTACCCTTTTTGAGATATCGTGTTTACAAGCAAGGCACACGCACACACATACATACACCCACACACACAACATCACCATCGCATTGATTCATTTTGTCTGTGGCAAGGAATCAAAAAAGAAATCGGGGAAATGATGTATTTCACGTAATTTACAGACGCATGTGCTATACATACATTTCGTAAATGGCGACCCGTTGTGGGAAAACGAAAGATATTTTGAAGTTTTGTAAGTGTAGGTTGAAACAGGAACGCTCACTGCCGTTCTCGTTTAAGTAACACGATGTTCAGGTGCCGTTAGCACAGAAGAAACGGTTGCGGTGTTTTCGCAGCACAACTTCCTTGTTCATATGATTGTAGTCGCTCTACACTGAACGGTGAATGGGTTTTAAAAAGTTCATACCTAAAAACCACAGAGAGAGAGAGAGGTGAAAAGAGAACTGGTCTCCCTATTAACTACGGCAAGCGGCCACACTATTCTCTATGCTTGGACAAATTCCCTGATCTGATCGAATTTACGAATTTTTGAACAGAGCAACAATGGCTGGTACCTTCAAGTTTGTTGGATTTTTGCTTATCCTGGAAAGTTTCACCTTAGGAGAAGGTAAACATTTTCTTGTACATAAAAATAAATATTATCAGTATTGCATGCGTTCATGTCCAGTAAAAGAAAGTATTACATCAGAAAAGAGTTATTAGTACTCCGCGATTATGATTATTTAAGAAATCAAACAAACTGGACTGGTATCGAACTGCTTTGTAGGGATTTTGGAGTAAGAATATAAAAATAAATAGATAATCATCATGAATTATCCTTTCTCTAGGATGAAACCGTTTTTCTTTAAATTTTTAGAATAATTTTTTTTTAAAATAAAGTGGTCATAGTTGTACCATTTTTCAGGTGGATTTAAACAGGCTTTCTCTGATTGCTATGATTTTCGATTGCCTTTTAGGTAAGAATTTAAAGTATGCTCGTAGACTTTCATTATGTATAACAAAGAGAACTTTTTCTCCAATAATTTTGTGAATCATAAACTCGGTTATAGCGTATCACAATTAAGTTTCTTAGAGTAAATTCATTGGCCTTATCTCTCCGACAGTAATGTTAATTGGTAATGTAACTTTGTAGAAGCAGAGTCATACAGATTACTCACCTCTTTCTTTTATACTTCATATTCTTCCCTACTTTTATTTTGATCAACTTATAAAAAGTCGATGCCGTGAAATAAGATAGAAATCATGTTATCAGGATACATTCAAAAGTTGCACAGTGCTTATAGATTACTAGGAGGTAACGTTTAAGACAATATTTAGAGGCATTTGCAGTATTTTGCCTAAATTCTATCGTTGATGTAAAACCACCATTTGCACTAATCTTTTAGTTGCCATTGCTTTTAGTGAAGCAGGTTTTGTAGTCAAACTTCCTTATGTACACTCTAAAAACTGCCAAGTGAAATTTCACCAGAAATTGGTAAACGTTTCACAACGCTTCACGTTGGTTGAACACCCACACTATCCTCGTCGGTTTCTCCTTGAAGTCCTAGCGACCAATAACCAGGATGCTTTTAACTTTAACTGGGAAGAAATTGTGACATTTCCTAGGTTATTTTTGTCAAACTCTTGGTAACATTTACATCAGAACCTGTTGAATTTCACCACAGTTTTTTGTTCATCTAAACATGGATAACTGTTCAACGCCTGGTAAATTTGAAATCATTCCTGGTTAAATTCATAAGGTTTGATAACCATATCCCTGGAAGAAATCAAAACATTGCTTTGTGGAATTCTCTATGTCGAATATGCAACAGTCACTTTAACCCTGGTTTTAACACGCAGTTATTTCAGTAACTTATTCAATATAAAACAAATAATGACAGACAATCTGCTCTCAGTTGAAGTAATCTTTATTGCATAGGTTCATTATATCATTGGACCGAAGGAGAATAACATAAAAAATCGGGAAACAGGAGAATTTCTCCATAATCCAGATGGTAATAAAAAGTAAATAATACAAAACACACCAGTCGCAGCGTCTGTTAGCCCTGTCTGGAAAAGTGGGCATTATATACCGGAATGGAATCATACTACTTTATATTTGAATGACCACATACAAAATGTTCAACTCTCAAAGCGACATAAAATGTGATATTCCATCATTGCAGTGTCTCAATACAATCATCAAACATCGATTAGTTACAAGAAGTGATCAATCGTGTCTACCACTCAAGAAGGAGACTATTTTAACAAAGGATTTCACTTTTCAATTTCAGTTTCACAGACGTAATTTCAAACACTTTCAAGAAAGTGATAAAAAACATGCAACAATTAAACAGCGCAATAGATTTAGACAAGGGGATAATGGGAAGTAATCACTGAAAGCTTGAGGAGGCTTGTAAGGGGAATCAACCCGAAAAATATTAATACAAAAATACGAAAAAATAAAACGAAACAAAAGCAGATAAAGAGAAAAACTAAAAACCGCAAACATGAACAAGAAGAACAACAAAATAAGAAAACAAAACATGAATTGCATAAGAGAGTAAGAGGTATATATCACTTTTGCTAAGAAATGAGATGATGATTGGGTTAGCGCTTATAGGTGTTGATATATTTGATACATTTTTTCATTAAACAAAATAACACCTCTCTCCACCTACACCTCTCTCTCTCTCTCTGTGGTCTTAAAATATGTCATGGAAAACATGTCTACAACAACAAACTAAAAATATAACCACTACTAACGAACATAACTTGTTGCTTATGCATCACAATAACTTAGCATAAACCTAGGTAATGGTGATAATCATCCATAAAATCATTAAGGTCATTTGTCAAGCATAATGTTGTCTAATCAACTCCTTGGCTTACGTAGGAAAGGCAAGCACTTCTGGACCTATTTGTAAGATAATGTTCTAGTACTATCTCGTACGTCATTTGCTTCAAAAGAATTCCTTCGCTTTAGTTTCGATGGAAATCCATCTTTAACTTAGGAGATACTCTAAGATGTAGTTTTAAGAAATACCAATTTCAAAATGGCAGTTCTAAATCCGTGGTTTTTCATTCTTGTCAGGAAACAAAATCCCCATCCATTTCTTTTGGTGTAATAGATAACAATTAACATTTTCCCATACCCCAAGTACACTTGCCACCTAACTTTGTAGCATTTATTAAAAAATGCACAATGTGTTTTTCACTGATCTGTGCTGATACTGTGCGTATACGGTTTTGGAGAGGGCCATATATATAGTAGTTATGCTGATTATTTCCAATTTCTAACAAAATGCAAGGGATAATCAAAGCAAAGAGTTTCATGAAGTAACAAATGGTGCTAAAGCTACCTTGACATAAACTCAGCTATAGCAGGTGGCATAGCAATAACATATACAAGTGCTAGCAGAGTGTCAACTTCATATACATACAAATCAACAGGTGTTAGAACTGATCTTTAAGGGTCGTCACCATTCACTAGAAATGAAAGGGAAAGTCAACAATGCAATTTCAAGTGACTGCGTCTAATGCTAAAATCAATCCGATGGTGATGTTTTTCTCTGTTTACTAGTAGCTTCCAGAGTGAACACCACTTTCTGGAAGAACTCTCAAGTAGTAAATCACTGCCAAGGGTTACTTAAAGTCCAAAATATAGAATAAATTAAAAGTACGCTTCAACCGGCTTAAACAGAGATGTTTGTGCAAGACCAAGGGCTTTTCTTTCAAGAATAAGCAGGCATTGAAAAGTTTCCAATAATGAGCCCAACATCAAGATATACGTACAAGCAGTGGCGGCGCTACGGGGGGGGGGGGGGCATGAGGGGGCATTTGCCCCTCCAGATTGTTTCCTTGCCCCCCAGTTGCCTCCCCAGTTGCTCTCACCCTCCCCAATCAGATCTTGTACTCATCGAAAATTAATCACAAAACTATGTATTGGCATTGGACTGAATAAGAACAGCTTCCGGGGAACCATGATTGATTAATGCCTGATTTACGTTAAACAGGGTGCCAGTTTTCATATCATGCCCGTAGCCACTTCAACAGTAGGCCAGCCTGGTCAGACCAATTTTCTCTGGAATGTTTACTGTCCAGCATAAGGGAAGGGCGGGTAGGTGGTTGTTTTCCTAAATATAGGAATTGAAGTGTATGTACCCTATGTGTGTATGTGTGTGTAGGCCTACTCGGTGGTACCGCGTAAATGTGAAATGGTACTCCCAAAGAAAAAAGTTGGGAACCTTGGAGTACGGTAAACGGAAAAAATAATATAAAACTAAATAATATACCTCTCTTGGGGCTTAATTTTCCACCCAGAGATATGCTAAAACCTCAGAGCTTCATGGGGCTTCGCCCCCTGGACCCCACCAGGGGCCCTAAAGACGGCCCCTGAACCCCACCCGCAAGGCCTCGCTCTTCGCGCTCGCATTCGCGCTGCGCACGAAAATCTTTGCCCCCCACATTTTCCTCTGCCCTCAGTTTGCCCCCCCCCCCAAGTCTGACATCCTGGCGCCGCCACTGCGTACAAGTACTTTGACATGTTCGTTCCGACCTGAAGAAAAAGTCACTTTTACTATCCAATAAATTCTTATTATGCTGTTAATCTCACTGCTTTGAATAAGACAACTAGACAAACAAAAGGCTTTGTGATTCCTTGCCACGTGGCTATATTATAACAAACATATATTTCCCACATGACACGTCTAAGCTCAATTACAGTTTGCTCTTCTTGATAAATCATGTTAACAAGCATTTGACCCAAAATGACCTTTCACCTTCTCTTAAAACAGTAGGTGCAAAAACTGATAGAATCATATATTCAATATGGGCAATGCACATGCTAAGTATGAAATCCCTCCGAGTTACCCTTCTTAAGTTACATGAAGTGTTCAGAAGGTTCTGACTTTGTCTTGTGGTGACATCAAATGACTTTTGAACTCAACCGAAAACAATGGGGCACAACTGATGCCTATGAGCCATAAACATGCCAAGTATGCGGTCACCTTTTCTTTCTGAGAATAGTTTACATAATTTTGAACCTCTGGTATCTCTAAATGACCTTGACCTCCAGCAAATATCAGAGGGATCAGCCAATATGAACTCAATATGAACAATTCACATGCTAGGTATGAGATTCCTCACAGTTATTCTTCTTGAGATATGGTGGTTACAAGATTTTCACAGAATGATCTCTGGTGACCTCATATAACCTGAAAACTGAACCAAAATCAAGTGTAATCCTCCTCTTTGTATGACTAACCCACGCATTAAATATGAGATCAGTCAAAGGTTACCCTCTGGAAGTATTGTGTTTACAAATTTTGCAGTCTGACCGCTGGTGACCTCAAATGACGTTTGACCTCCACCAAAAACACCAGGGATCCTATACTAAGTACGTCAAACTAACGCATTAAGTACGAGATCAGTCAAAGTTACCCAAGGTTGATAATACATTCGAAGACGAAGACTATTCTTGTTGGTTCTGAGATGCTGCACTGATACCTGCTGATAATCTGTGCAAAACCGTAAATCTTACTTTTAACTAAACTGTTCCATCTCGATACCCTAAGTATTTATTTTCTACAATGCATACAATGTAATTGTGCATTTGTTTTCTTTTCATCTAAGTCTGAAACAAGAAACAAATACTGAGGTCTTCAAAAAATATGATTTCACCAATGGAAAAAGGGCATTCCTTAGTACATATCAACACAGAAAACTGCCAACAAGGAGAAAACATCAGTGGGTATTAGGAGAGAATGACCATTATATGTCTCAGGGTTTTTGCAATTTACGCAACAACAGTTCTCCAAGCAGCAAAATCACAAATGTGTTTGTGCGTGAGTTAACAAAATGAATACAATTGGTTCTAAGTCAAGCATATTGATCAAGGGAGTAATAAGAAAATTGTGATATTCCACACAACGAATTTTTATGAATTTGCTCATCTTTCACTACGCCCCTTTGCCCATAAAAAGTCTCAAAGTCATTTTTCCATGACCAAGGATCTTTTCTGAAAATATAGCCCTTATATCATTTTTCTGAGCTATTTAGAGCTATTTAGGAATGAAATTTGTTTGTAAATTTTCACTCAATCAACCTCAATTTCATCTTGTTGTTCAAGTAGTAAATTACTATGATAACGGCACCGACACGGTTACAAGAACATGATACCAACAAATCACCCAGGCAGACCCAATCTACATAGTGAGATACAGGGAGGGGTCGATATATCGATATATTGGACATGATCTGAAATGCTGCAACATCGACATTAACATCACTATATCGCGATATACTGACTGTAGTAATATCAATACATACAAATTAACGTTTTTCTGATGATTGGTCCAAAAGCAAGCTAAACTTGAAGCTGTCTACACATTAAGAGTGCCAACCACTCAGAGACAGGTTATTCTATTGCACGTCGTCATGTAAAATAATGACGTCATTTTGCAAAAGAGGCATCTTTCATGCTTATATGCCTCTGTATGCCATTGAACTTTCACTTACAAGCTTCGTACGTTCTATCAATGCGTGGACATGATGACAGCAGGTACGCATACATAAAGCAGCTTCTTCCTGCATACAGAACAATTATTGCTCTGCATGCGACCAGCAATCCACTCAAAATATGTTTGCCAAAGAAGCCCCTTCTTAGCAAACCTACTAAGGTCAGACACTACAGTAATATGCCATCATCATCCATTGCGACCTACAAACATACAAAACTAATGTGAAAGACACTGACTGTCAGAATCAGCTTCTTTCAAATTAAGGAAGATAATCAGTATTTGTTCCAAGCGATCCTATCATATCTTGCAAAATCTCACCACCAAGCTTAGAACTTAGAACGTAGAATGTAGCAAATATAAAGGATTACTAGAATACTTAACAAGTCTAGCCATCATCTTTTAGGGATGGAAATTCTTCTTTTATGGCCTTGGCCATCCTTGGCTGAACTCCATACTAAGGTGTGATGAAGGCAGAAAGGAGAAAAATATAAAGCGTACCAACATATGCTCGATAACCAGAGCCCACACTAACTATGATGATTTGAAACATCACAAACATTTGTTTGACATGGAAAACTGTAAAGCCCCCCCCCCCCCCTTCATATTCCAATAAAACACTTCAGAAAACCTACCTACATACACTAATGCTCACAACTTGCCACTGCATTTCGATAAAAAATCTTCATGCGACTCTTCCAGTTACATTCTCCTTCAACTATTTCAGTTATGATGGCCTTCCTTGTACCAATTCCTCCAGCAAGCGTATAACATTCTAATGAACCAAAAATATATAGCTTACGCAAGAACAACAACGAAAAGAAAGCAAACAAAGAAACAAAACAACTTACATTCTGGGATTTCTGACGGCCGAATTAATTTTAGTGTACATGGTAAGAAATCAGATGGACGGCTGAAATGTCCAGTTTTGTTGTCACTTCATTCCACAAATAAAATATTACTGATAGTAGAATTTATTGATATAGAAGTACCTTTGAAGCTTGCTAAAAATGTGGAGTGTCAGCCAACATAATTTATTACATGCTGATAGCTGATATTGCGTATCTCACAGGTTCTACGGTCTTGGGGACAATCCATTACTGTCTGATAAAAAAATAAACTAGTTTCGAAACACATGGCAAATACAGGATACTGTAGGTGTGTTGTTCTGAGGACTCATACATACGAAGGGGTCTTCACTACAGTACGTAACTGAAATGCAATCTATCTGTAACTACTGGTTTTGAAACACCTTGACTCTAACGGACGTTAGGTCTACATCAGAGACATTACTTCTTATCAGACTCCTGCCCAGACCAAACTTGCCCACCCCCCTGCAGTTGAAGTAAAATTAGTACAGGCCTACTTACTCACTAAAGTGGACTAACTTGAAAAAATCACTCGACGTAGTCCTAATGTTACACTGTTACCTTAGTACAAACACTATGTTAGGCCTAGATTACAACACAAACACACATAGGCCTACATTAGGGTTGCGGATTAGTCGTTGCAACACTAATATAAATTTGTAAACCATTAGCCAACCATTGTCTCGTGTGTCTTTATGACAGATTAAAATAGGCGTATCAATTATGGGTTTTTAATCCATGCATGCGATACTACCAGCAATTTAACAATGTTTTAAACATTTGCAAATCATTCTCCTTTATTTTGCTCGAATAAAGACCAAATTGTGACAGACGCCAACGGTTCATTCTCTTCACCGTCATATCCAAATCCGTATTCTCCCAGTATGACATATACATGGCGCTTTGAAGCTCCCGTCGGTTCGGTGATAGAAATAACATTTGATGATCTTGATCTTGAAACGGATTCAACAAAAAGCTATTGCATCGATAAGATTGAGGTAAAATTAACATTTTATTTTTACTTCTTGAGATTTGACGTCGGTTTCCTATCTTAGACTACCATTGTAGAGTTGCCTGAGGAAAGAGTTACTTTTAATATCTTTATAATATCGTTTCCATATCTTACAGTATCGACGTCATGAACGCTGGAGCGTAGCTGTTGGACATATTGCACGTTGTAAGGACATGGTTCAGTTGGCAAAATGAGTACTCACTCGGCCAAACCCCTAGAAGAATAGGACGAAATAAAGTAGAATGCGTTTGCCTACCTTGATTTTATAACCTTCTTCCAGATTTCCAAAGCCTTGTGCCTGATAGTTCTTCATCTGTCAGTCTTATCAAGAGACGCGTCAAAATTTAATGTAATGGTGGTTACCGGAGTAAGTTGCAGCTGAATTGTCCGCTATTTTAGGCATTCTCCAATATCGGTTACCTAAGAGAAAGAAACACACTACTAAAGTAGTATACAATTTATATACCCATATACACAATATATGCTGCAGAAGTACAAACAAGGGGCGCCGAGAGTTAATTCGGGCCTGGATATAGACACGCATCGGAACAGGCCCTTCACAATCATTTCACATGTTCACATACGGTACCCAGGCACAAGACAAATGATAAAAAATATTGGGAGGGGACTGATTGCCGGCAGAAACACCTAAGCGGAGCGCCACCACTGGTTGGCGTAAATCGCACAAGAACATTTTTGCCCCCCCCCCCACAAGAGGTAGGGGTAGGACACGGCACTTCCCGGATGTTCTGAGCAGCATGTATTTTGTCTTGAAAGATCGTAATGAATCATGTATTTTTTTTCATTTATGCTCAGAGCACCTGACAAATATTAAGGAGGGGTATCCTAAACATTCCGTTAGTGCTTTTCATTCGGAGTCTGATCCTCCACAGCCACCCCCCCCCCCCTTTCCGACTATGCATTCTTCTCAAAAATTATAAAGGCGAAGGGACGTAACTGTACAGTAGTTTAGCACTTAGGCCTACTAAGTACCTATACTACAGTATCATTCATTCGATTTTCTGTTGTATGTAGTCGTTAACAAAGACTTGAATAAAGTAGGCTACATTTATATGCACCATACAGGGTTGCGTGCCAAAATCTGCTAAATTAAGATCTATGGAATAAAAAATGTTTGCTTTGACTTGTAAATTCTGTCCTATTTTATATATGTTTTTGAATATTATTCTTTGACCTAATTTTGCAGTTTCCAGCCCTAGCCCTTTTTAGCTGAAATGTGTGCACCAAAGAAATAGTAACTGTGACAGTGACTGTTTGACTCTCAATCCACGTAATCGTAGAAGAATTATGGAATGTCATCTTGTCGTTTAATATTTAAATATGAAATACTGCAAGTCAATCCTCCATGTACTTTTTTCCACACTGTAGTCCTAAATTTATAAGAGTGATACAGTATTCTATACTGCTTTAACCTGACAACTGTACAGAAACTGTTGCTAGCCTAAATGGCTAGCATAAATAGCTAGCTAAAGATCATATAGTTACACAGTATCCAGATCGGTGCGATTCAGTTACTTGAGCACATTTCCAAGGAATCGGGTACAGATTTACCTTATTATTGCTCTGAGTCTGGCTTAATAAGTGTAAATCAAATATACCTTAGTTTCATACTATTTCCTTGTGTATATCAAGTAAACCCTACAGCACTTACTATAATAAGGTCCATTTTGAGGGTACAGAGTTTCTAATCACATGACGAACGGGGAAAAGAAATAAAGAAATGCCTATTTGCCCCCTTTCCCATAGCATAATGTAGGCTTTCTTATTTAGCTTTCGAACACAAAGTACTTTATGCCTACTGACGCTACACTACTTTAACCAGGCTACAGGTACTGCTGGCAGCTCGACAGTATCACATTACATACCCAATCCTGAAATTTCTACCATTCCTGCGTCTGCTTTCTGGAGGGGCATGCAATTTTCTTTATTCACAAACATTCAAAATAAACCACTGGAATGCGTATCAGTACCTACTGGGATAAATCAACCACAAAGTAACAAGTCGTTCTTTTGCTTTTAGTTAAATTGAAGTTCAGTTTTTGACAACTAACTTTCGGTCTGCTCTCACCTGTTCAGTCCTTGGAACAGGCATATAGCAATTGACTCATTGAATTGACTGTTGAAGTTGAACCTAGGCTACGCCAGCAGTAAAGTGCATACCCTTCTTTATTTGTACAAAATATTTTAGTCTTATGTGTAAAATATTCAGACCTATACAAGACAAGACGTTCTCATCTTGTTCATACGTATAAATCACGATATGACTGATTTCAAGAGTTCACTTACCTTGAATTTTAGTAAGAGAAATCACATTAGGCTACAGATGTTATGTTCTCCTTAAGTTTTCAAATTTGAATCTGACATGTGTTGCCAAGTAACATACGTACAAATCTAAAAGAAACTTAGGAATAATAATAAAAATATTGTGAAATAAGTCAGTAAAAATACCAAGGATATGTGAAAAGTGCATTTTCTCACCAAAAATATTTTTAAAGATTTATAGCACTAATTATTTACATTTTTTAATTTTATTTTTTCTTCGAATTGTAGCTTTTACAAATATCTTGAATTGAACTTTATTTCTATATTCCATTTCAAATTAACAATACGTATGATAATAAATGAGGAACATATTATATTACAAGTGGGCAAAAGTTAAACCGCGGAATCTATCAAATTATAATGGGAGCAGAGGTAACCAGAAAAAAAGCAACACTTTTCGCAGGAGTCTGATCCTCTTCTTAAGATACAAAACAAAATAAACAAAATAAAGGAGAAAAAAAAAGAAAAGAGACGAATGACAAGTAAAAATTAAAAAAATCATAAATAAAAAATTCCAGGATTATAAATCACAATGAATTGTTATTTAATATGAATTTTGTTTTAGTTTTTTCTTGAATATGTAGATACTTGGGGACGATTTAACCTCATGACTTAGTGAATTCCAGAAGTGCACACATGTGCTTCTAAGGTGAGAGTGAGCAAGACTAGTTCTGGTATGTGGATTATTTAATAAGTTTCTCAATCTAGTATTATGTTTGTGGTATGTGGAGTTGTAGGTACAGAAGTTATCAAAAGGCGAAGTAAACAGGTCATATCGATATTTAAAGACAAAAATGCCAAACTGGTACTGAAAGTCGTAAATTGAAAGTAATCTTAACTCTTTGAAAAGAGTTGCATTGGGCGCTCTAGTAGAGTGCATTGCATATGTTTCGAACAACTCTTTTTTTGTGTCTTGTACAACTCATTGAGTGATGTAGCGTTAGTATTTCCCCACAGTAACAGACTATAGTTAAAATGTGGAAGAATTAGTGCATTATGTAAAAGTATGTACAAGGGTAAAAAATGTTCAAGTCTATTTATGATTCCATTCGATCTGGAGACTCTTGACGATAATAGAAATGTGTTCTTTCCAATTTAATCTTCGATCAATTGTTATTCCCAGAAAATTTGCATAATTTGACGCTTTAATTTGGTGTCCATCTAGAAAACACTAATATTGCTTGTGTCGTTAACTTTGTTGTCAAAAATTATAAATTTTGTTTTCATAATGTTAAGAGATAATCTATTAGATCTTTACATTCAGATACTCTAGAAAATTCATCAGTGACGTCGGAAAATGTGGCTTGTAAATTACTATTTTGAAGAAATGCAGTAATATCATCTGCAAATAAGATGAAATTGAATTTTTGAGAGCATGTATAGATATCATTATTATGCATCATATTACCCATTATGACGCTACGATCAATTGTATCAAATGCCTTAGATAGATCAATGAAAATGCCAACTGTAGTTGGTCTACTATCTATACCCTGGAAAATTTTGTCAACAACTTATTAGCAGCTATGTAGGTGGAATGATTGCTACGAAAACCAAATTGTTTAGAATATAAGATTTTTGTTTTTGTGATGAAGTTGTATAGTCGATTGTAAAGTAGACGTTCGATAATTTTCGAAACGGTGGACAAGACAAAAATAGGTCTGTAGTTTGAAAATAATTTTGTTTCACCAGACTTAAAAATTGGTACAATCTTTGCATCCTTTAGGTGGGAAGGAAAAACACCGCTTGTAAAAGACAGATTAATTATATGATTAAGTGGCAACACTTAGGTGGTTTCATTTCACTTTTGCCACTCTTGAGTTTAAGTATAACTGACGTAACTTCCTGTAAATCAGTATAGAACAGCATAAATGAATTTATGACACTTTGCTTTATAGAACCAAGAGGGGAACTGTTACCAGTGGGCAATTTGTCAGCTATTTTTTTTCGCAGCAGAAGAAAAGTACCTGTTGAAATAATGAGCAATATGATTTTCATCAGACACAGTTCCTTCGTCACACTCAAACACTTTGCTATAGTCAGTTTTATTCTTTTTGTGGAGAATATTGTTAATTATCGTCCACATTTGACTAGTGTCATCTTTGGTTTCCTGTAATAAATTACAATAAGACAACTTCTTAGCATCTTTAATCGTTTTGGTGAGAGTATTTCTGTAGTCAGCATAACGTAATTTTCTGGAGTAGGATTTTGCTTGTAATAACTGGAAAGTTTTTTTTTTTTTGCTTTACTGAGTTCAATATTCCGATTGTAGTCCATGGTGATTTCTGGTGATTGATCTGCTTAACTCTGAGAAGGGGACAACAATTGATGGATGTTGTTGTCAAAATATGCCAAAATATTCCAAAATTTGTTGTATGCAGATTCCACATCGTTATCATCACTAATAACAGCCCAGTTAATATTTCTTAATTCATTTACCATACGAATTATATTTATACGGCTAACATTGTGTCTAAATTTATTCGGAAAAGAATTCTTTCCAATCTTAGTTCTTGAGATTCCAAAAATTGGATAATGGTCTGAAATGTCTGAAACAAAACATTTATTGGTAAATATATTATAGATTAAAGAAGATGTGGAGCTCGTGGTCCTCGTCGGTTTGTCGATCAGAGGAATAAAAGAGTAAAGTGACAACATATTGAGAAAATACTGTACTTCGTGTGTCTCGATCATGGGCTTTTAACACGTCAATATTAAAATCTCCTGCTAGAAAAACAGTTTTACTTTCGGTATTGATTCTTTCTAGGCAGTCATTGAACTGATCAATCAAATGTGTCACTTGACCATCAGGGTTCTGTAGACAACGCCAACTAGTGTATTATCGGTAGTTGCATTTTCCAGCTCTATAGAGAGACATTCAGCACATTATTAATAAAATCACTCAGGTCCATCACAATTTCCTCTGGCATCAATAGCAACCCCACCACCTCGTTTGCCATGTCTATTTCTACATACAAGATTGTAACAACCAGTTTGCATTGTTTCAGTTGGCGAGTTATCATTCAATCATGTTTCAGTCATGAGTATAAAAGTAAAGTGATAGTAGTTGATGTGAGCATAAAATTGATAAACGAATCATACTTTTTAGTATGATTTGTAATATTTACATGGAGCAAGGATATGTTATCAGAGCACAGAAGCTGCTCGTAGTATAATAAAAACATTGAACAGAAGCATTGTCAATGTTGTCAAATGAATCATCCATAAGTATTATCCTTAAGTATATCATTAAGTATAATAGGTATATGAAAGCGCCCCCAATTATGTCAAATATCAATTCAGTTGTAATATGCATGGATATGGTGTAATAAAAGAGAAAGAAAAAGACCTGGCAGAACATTAAGAGAGATTTCAGGTTAAACATAGAAAAAAAGATAAAGAATGAGAATGTCCCTAAGTGAGCTGAGTGATTGTATGATTATTGTGAAAGAGACGAAAATATTTTTCTTAAGATACATGCATATAGATACATGCATATACATAGGAAAAATATTTACAAGTATTAGGAAGTAACAATTTTGCTAAATAAGAATGGTTAGTAATGTTTACTTTCCTTTCATGTCAGTCGGCAGTTGTAACAAGGGCTATAATTTGTTCGTCACTAGTCTAGTTGCTAGTAACCCGCGAATGTTGCTTGGTTTTCTTAAGTAATTTTACGTTTTCCTGAGTAAGTTCCTCTTTGATGACACTTGTTTGATTTGATAAGCGGTGAACTTTACCAGAATCGCTCTTTTGGTACCATCACGATTGCGGCTTACACGATGCGACCTGTCAATGTATGTATCTGAGATGTCGGTCGATAATTTTTCTGAAGTGAGCTTCTTCGTAATCAGGTTGTTGTCTTCTCTGTTTACGTCGTCTCTACCGGTGACTCTAATACTGTTTCTAATACTGCATACTGTTCAAGGTTAATTGCAGAAGAGTCCTTCAGTGTTTCTGCTAGTTTACGTTCAAGTTCGAAAATTCTTGCTTCTTGTCTCTCGAGTTGCTCCACGAGATTGCTAAGTTTACATTGCTTTAATTACACAGAATTGTATCAAGGATTTGAATTCTTCACTTTCGAAGAGGTCGGAAGATACCATTGAAATTACTTTACATATATTGTCGGCTTGTTTAGTCTCGTAGCTGAAGCTGGCCCTTTGCCTTTGTTGTCGTTTTTGTTGTTCCCAGTCATTTCCATGTATATCTGGGTCAAAGTACACTGTGTCTCAGGATTTGTGGCTGCTGTAAGTGTTCTGTATATATATGGTTCATTTTCAGGAGTTTCCGTACTATTTCGGTGACCACGCCTCTTTCTTATGAAAGAAAACTTGTGTTCACTCCATTACTTCTTCAAATCTGTTTTACATGTTTTACAAAGCCATGGCACGTCATCCTGCTCTAGCAGCTCACCTAGTATCGACTAGAGGCTCCATGTTCAGGTTTATTTTCCACGTTAGAAAGAAAGAGTGAGCCAAGACGTGACTCGACTTTACTCGGAGTAATTCCAAAATACCGATTACTATTATTAATACTAATTTTAAAAACATTATGACAATCACAATTACATTTCGATTAGAATATGCTCTCGCAAAGAGGTCGATGTAACAATTCAAAGTTATTTGTAATTAGAGAATCAAAACTTGCTTCTGCCAACAAATCTTGTGCAGCACCAAAGGTCTAAGCATATAGACATCAAATACCACTTTATTAGATCTGAAGTCCACAAACCTATTATCAAAACAGTATATGTTCCATCTAAGCAAAATGTTGCTGATATTTTGACCAAACCTCTTGCAAAGTCAAACCTCCAAAAGTTTTGTCCGTAATTTAATGGGTTGGTAGTACGAGTGTTTAAAGTTTCTACTATCTTTTACGCAAAGACATTGCGTCAAAGGTCCTATCAATACTATTTTTTATAGCACGTTAATATCCTTCCTGAGAGCAGTTATAACATGTTACTATGTGTGATTAGGGAGATAACTATTCTTTTGATGTATCTGTAAAACTACATATGTTATTTTCTTTTCTTTTTTAAAAAAAGGGGAAGGGACATTTTGAAACTTCATAGTCTTTAAGTTTACATCTGTAGTGTTGTATAGTTGTTGATTACTGCAGGAAATACTTATTACTGTGATATGTGACCACAATAAGTTTAAGTGGGGTGTAAGAGTGAAGTAAACTTTGTGTGCACCCTCTATGCCTTTAGTCATCGATGTTTTGTGTTGTATATTTATACGTAGGTTCTTTTCCCCAAATAAGCTGAAAATCCGAAAGCACGTGTATATCTTGTATCCATATTTTTTGGCTTTTTATTGATATCCATTGTCATGACAACCGCTACATCTGTAACAGTAAGATATCGCACAAATGGTTTCTGATTTCGTTTTTCTTGCAATATTCAAACTTCTGCGTAGCCCTGTATTTTTGTAGGTTTTCCATTAATTTTGTTTCTGTCTTGATCAGGTATTTGATGGTTCTGTCGAGTCCACTTTTCCATTAGATCCAGTTTGTGTCGAAGGGATGACATGGCCAAGGTATCCAACTCGATATCTATCGTCTTCAAACGTAATGACTGTGAGAATGCAAACAGACGGAACCATTAGTGGGAGAGGGTTTCACGCTACATACAGACATGGTGAGAATTACACTGTCCATGACGTCTTGGTCAGTACCTACAATCTTGGACAAAATTGTTGGGACACTTTGTCGTACGTTGCAAATGTAATACTGAATTTTAGGCGAGAGGATAACATGAAACCCCCCCCCCCCTCCCGTTTCCAATATTGCGCTCAAGAATTGAATGTACCCTTTGAACAGCAATCCTATAGCCAACATTAAACGGGGGCGCGGGGTGTCCCAAAGTATTTTGTCCAAGATTGTAGGTACGCTTCTCATTTTGGGAGGCATTTCTTTCGTTCATTGTTTCTTGCTTCGCATTGACTGGTTTGCATCACAATTGATCTCATTGTGTCGAGTGACTCATGTAGACGGGAACGACGCTTGGTTGCTAATTTTCGTTGAGAATTTGACTGAAAAATGAACAGGTTTTTTATCTTGACAGTTATGTATTTTTCTGCAAACAAAACGACTTCAGTAACTCAAACTTCGTACACAAGGTTAGAGCCGTTCATTTCCGCGTATGGGTGTATACATTGTACATATTGCGTCTACGCTATATACACGCACAGTGCGCTGGTCTCTAAGAACCTAGACAACATCACGCTATAACTTAAGTTCAAGTAACCCTTACCACATGGCCTAACTTTACAAACCGTAGTCTGTATCACTAATCTGAATGAGCTTACTATCTTCAACTTGCTTTCCATAATCTTATTTTGGGGCTAGAAGTTAGGAATAGTGTTTTAGGTGTGAGACCTACTCGTTCAGAGACGTTCGTGATACTGTAATACTGATTTGTCTTGGGAGAAGTATGGCTAGGGGTATGCATTAAAATATGTCACTGCAAAGGTCTTCTACTGGAGTAGGGATACTAACTAACATAGGGAAGTAACCAGACAGTGTTAACGTAATACTGGCAATAGTAATTCAATTGTTATTAGCTCTCTTGAAGAACTACCCAAAGAGAATTACTTGCCTTCCAGAGACCTATATGCTACCTGGGGCCACTGAGGCATTAACTCTCGCCTGGCCCTTAACTGAAATTTTTGAATTAGATCTCGGGCTCTTGAAAATGGACCTCAGTCCCCAGCCTAAAGTGAAATTTTTGTGTCTCGAATTTTAAGCTGGACCTGTAGACATGTGCCTTGTTTGTACGTACCAGTTTTTAATCCATGTTGCACACACAAAGTTGTCATCTCATTTAGTTCTGTATTTGCCACTTCTGCAAGCGATATCAGCTAATTACTGAACTATCCATACTGCATCAAAGAGACTTAGACTTCTCAAACTGTAGCCTATTTTCAGTAACTATTCATTTTTGCAGGTGACGTAGGCCAAACGAAACTGTGGTAATCAGAAAGTAATTTTTTTTCTTGATTATGTTATTAACCTTGTTTGATCATTTATTGACATGTATTTCTGCACGTCATGTGGAACCTTACAATACATATAGCTTACATTTGCATATTCACATTCATCAAAGTAAGTAATCAAGTCTCATAAATGAAATAATATGATTTAAGTATATCGCATGTTGAAAATATACGTTTTTTTCATCCATAGTTGAACCACGGGTTGAGTACATTGCGGCGATTGGTGTTATTGCTGGAGCCAACAAGCATGTGAATATTACGAATCATCCATTGACTGGTGTTACAACAATTACAAGGTTTAACAGATTTAGGATCGGTCATTTTCGTCCAATTGAAGTACCTGAATCTACTCAACCATCGGCGTTGGCCTATGATCCGTTCACCTATTTTTTCTACTACACGGATGTCCAAGAAAAATACATTGGAAGAATACATGTTGCTGACGAAAAGTCATATATCGTGATAAAGGATGACGTAGAAAGTATGTATTGTTAACAATAGTTTATTTTTGCACATTTGCCTTGGTGTTGCTGATACAGATCCAAATGTAAATGGAATAAAAAGTTTCCAAACATATCCTGTTGACCACCAATGAATCAAGTTGTAAACAATATTACTCGTTAGAAAAAATGTAAATGTATCTTTAACTTATTAAAGGATTAAAAAAAAGGTAAGGTTGTTTGATGATTCTTTAGTATTGGGATTAGGGATGTACAGGATCTCTGTTGATCGGATTGAAACCGGATTTAGCCGGATCTTACTTCTACTATCCAACCGGACCAGATACTTTTGGAATAGTGGAAGTGGACAAGAATTCTATGGTTCAAAATGCAACATCATATGTATGGTCTTATGGAGTAGGTACCAGATTGGTGATGTTTCAATTACTGTACAATTTAACTGTTTCATAAATACCTTCAACAAATTTAAAGGTGGTGTGACATGACAATCAGTTACGGAGCTCCCAGTTTCGTGTCAGAGGGTTAGAGTAGCTTTTTAGAAGCTGTATAATAGGTGTCCAGTGATCGTCCCCGGATTCAAATTGTTCTTCAACCCAGTACACATAATGAAGACCGGGTAAGATGAAAATGATATTGAAGGAATCGAAGGCAGTGCTGGCAGGATTATATAAGCGAATATCCACTGTGTTCCACATTAGAATGTAAAGGAAAAATTTTTGCTCTTCCAACTGTTTACACAAGAAATAGAAACAGAAATAAAACAACATTTGTATAGGTGAAAAATTCTTTTATTAAACCTTCAACAGGTCTGCATCTTTTAAATAAAGACAAAGTACACATCTGTATCTTTTAAAGAAAGACGAAAAACGTTTTGTAAGAATTTTAGATGACGTCAACATGAAGTGTTATCTTAATAGAATCTACTGACAGATACAAGTCACACTCTGAGAGCAAATCCACGATTTTATGAACGACACATAAATCAACCGTTTCTGTGTAGTATATTCAGCAAATTCTCTCTAAGGTTGGTGAGCGATTGTCATAAACTAGTCCATTCAGCTTCTTAAGCATGTTTAAGTTTAAGAACATACGATACTCACTGTGAGTGAGCATTACCTAAAAAGTTACAGGAGTCTTACATCAAAATCATGATTCTCCAACCAGCTTTGAACAGACATTTCCGAGACGACAATGTTTGTTGCAACTAAAGACTGGATAAACTAGTTTTTATGCGATTTTACATGCAATTACAGAATGAATTGTTCATACGTTAACGTTACACGTATACGGCCGGTTATTAGTGATCAGTGAGTGCACGCGTACATATGGCAAGCCGTTTTACTTTTTATTCGTTATTTGGTGATATCACCAATTTATTGGTGATATCACCAAATCATTTGATGATATCATCTAATAATTGCTGATATCACCAATTCATTTGATGATATCAGCAAATGATTTGCTGATATCACCAAATAATTGTTGATATCAACAAACATTTGATGATATCTGCAATTATTTGTTGATATCAGCAAATGAATTGGTGATATCAACAATTTGAATGTATCATTAAGTAATTGGTGATAGGAGGTGTCGAATTGTTGATATCACCAAATGATTTGCTGATATCATCAATTTATTTGCAGATACCACCAACTCATTTGGTGATATCAGCAATTGAATTAGCGATATGTTGGAATTGCTGATATCGGCAATTCCTTTGATGATATCAGCAATTCATTTGATGATATCAACAATTCATGCATAAACCCTTCTAAAGAAGATAATGGTAGAAAAGCGCCATCAAAATTATCCCCGCCAATTGTAAAGAAAAGATTTACAGGTACTAGTCGAACAGCAGCATACTTTGTAATACAGGTACACTACGGACAAATGAGGTAAGCCTAGATTAAATATGGACGCTGGTCAAAGTTCATCAGAAACCGTGCACAGTCTGGTTGGGGGGGGGGCAAGAGCCGCCATCGCCGGGACCAGCAGTAGGCCTAATTCCGAAGATGATTTCAACGTTGTCCGGCAAACATTTAGGAGTTTCGATAAACAGTACTCCATATGCGGAGTGCGCAGACGCGTGACGTATATCTAAGTACATACACGTGTTTTCGCTCTCGTCACGGTTGAATTACTGATATTATCAAATAATTTGGTGATATCAGCAAATGAATTGCTGATATCAACAATTGCATGAATTAGTGATATGTACTGGCCATTTGCTGATATCATTAAATGAATTGTTGATATCAGCAATTGATTTGTTGATATCAGCAAATGATTTGTTGATATTAGCAAATAAATTAGTGATATGTTCCATTTGATGATATCAGCAAGTAATTGGTGATATCATCAAATAATTTTGATATCAACAAATAATTGGTGATATCAGCAAGTCATTTGTTGATATCACCAAATATTTGATGATATCAACAATTAAATGTTGATATCAGCAAATAATTACTGATATCAACAAATGATTTGCTGATATCAGCAAATGAATTGGTGATATCAACAATTCATTGCTGATATCATCAAATGATTTGCTGATATCACCAATTCATTTGGTGATATCACCAAATATCGAATAAAAAGTAAAACGGCTTGCCATACGCACGAGCTGTAGAGGCTCTCAGTGGTTACTTTTAGTAGACAAACATCACACTTACTGAGCGCGCACATTTGACGCCGTGTAATTGCGTGACATTATTATTAGTATTCACCCATAGCTGGCAATAGAGTGATGTGTTCGACAATGTTAAAGGGCCTCACTGTTTCTCTCTGCTCTTATGGGGTGAAACATTGCTCTTATGGAGCTAAAACAATTTCATTCTGTCAAAGGAGTGAAGTATTCATTCTTTGTTTAGAGTGCCGCGTGTATTCGGGGGGGGGGGCTAGAATTTTTCCAACCGGATCTTGAACACGAACGAGGGTGCCTAAAAGAGGGTGATTCAGTGTGTGAAATCTCTCTATTGCAGAAAGGCGCACCAAAAGAACTTACTAGGGGACTGAGAATAGTGAGAAGACTACCAAAGCTGTACACCATCGCTTGGCGAGAAACTGAGCAGAAAATTTAAACGTACCCAGTAGGTCACTGGAAACCATCCTTCCCAGGTTCAGCAAGTATAAGCTCCAGCAAACGGTACCGTCAGCATTTTCGTGGATGGATGATTCTTCCGTGACATTGCTGAAAGTCTTCGGCTGTAAAAGTGTGATAAAATAAATCATTTCATGATAGAGACTTTAATACCTGAAGACTCAATATGCGCCAGTTGGGTAGAACACAATATAAAAACACACACACATACGATTATCCATGCATGAAGAAACAATTTACTGAAAAACCACAGGTAAACATACAATGTGAGAAGACTGCTATGTGTTGTACAAGAAGCATAAAAGAACCCGAGAAATGAAGATAAGCCACCAATTAAGGAACAAAGGAGATGAACAACACAATGCAGAGAGGACAGACAACAACTTAACCGTCATTTCCTGGATGCCGCGGAAGGCGCTGAAAGTATTTAAGCTTTCACTTATACATTCACTCTTGTTTGCTCTATTTTTTCTTTATTTTCTTTTTTCGTCATGTTACGCCAATCATATATGTAGTGAGGAACAGGTGAGCCTTCATTGGGTGTCCGAGCACCCTAAGTCGCTTCATTTACTTACATGTATCCACCATACGTAACCCTATGAGGGCTACAACCTTAAACTTTTGTCTAAAAATACACTTGTTTAGCAATGCCCGCTTGCGAAATTAGTGTTTAGCAGTAGGTGAAGCGCTGGTAATGACAGCCGTTTAAGCATTTGTATGAATATTTAATGAACAGGAACGATTTGATCGCAGCCTGTGTTGCCTGCGAAGAAAACGGTAAACGGTAAACCGGCGTTACAATTTGGTAATACATTTGGGTCGGTTGCGGGAGGTGGGAGGGACTAACGGTACGGTAGCTCCGCCAACGATAAAAATGACACCTTAGAGCATACTGTATTAATTATTGAACATGTTAAAAAAATACTGCCAATTTCATCACAGTTGGTCAAATACTGACCATTTTACGGTCACCTTATTCTATTTGATAGAACATGACGTTATAGCCAGATATACCATGCATATATTTTCATGCATATATTTTTATATAATAATCTAATTTACGAATATCTAATTTATACACTATTCATCATTACAAAGTGGCAGATATTCACTTCTATTCCAATGAAAATTTTGTTGTTCAAACAGTAGCTGGACAAAAATAACTCCTCCTATCGAAAATGTTCTGCTCCAGTTCAATTTTAAACTAGTATATTTGCAATCTGTCCAGCAAAGGTGAACATAAAATACAAGATATAAGTGATAAAAGAAAGAATTGATGAAAAAAAACATAAAAGACAACCAACCAATAAAAGTAACACCAACAGTAAAAAACAACGATAAAAGAAAAAAGTTACAGAGAATTAAATCGAATTCAACCAGGTTATGTAGGGAGAGAAAATACTTGATTGAATGCCATGAAAAACAAAATTGTGGAGTAAACATTTTATCATATCAAATTCTCTACGCAAAGTATCAGACCCATTGATATGTTTACTCATGATTGTTCTACTTACGATCCGTCGGCAATTATTCCTAGTGGTTGTTGTAGGTATAAATTTATTCACACTTTCTCTGTAAACCAAACGAAGGAATTAGAGTTACCACTTACTACAACTGTTCTTTCCCAAAGTTGTTACAAATGTTTTTCTTTCAAAATTTTCCTGACAGATCCTTTAGGCATAGCAGTCGCTTACTTGACGGGATTACTCTACTGGACCGATGCTGGTCGTGATGAGGTTTCTGTCTCCAGGTTGGACGGTCTGTACCGGAAAACATTAGTTCCGGGCCAACTCTGGATGTGTGTCACCGAAAGGCATAGCACTTACTCCAGATCACCAGTAAGTAACACAGTACATTGCGATTTTTATATACAATAGTAGGGCTAGTGAGTATTGATACAATGACCATCATAATTCGTTGTGATGTTCATATAAATGTAAAAATGGAAGGAAGTCAGCAGAGCAAACAAGTCATCCCATTCTCGATCCAAGAGATCGCCTTGGGCAGTCAATTCTCCTAGCAGGTACAGTATTAACCGCAAATAAATGAGGATCATTTCATAGGAAAAACTCCCCTGTTTTAATACCATGTGACTCTCTATCATCGCTCTATCATACAAAAAAGAAGGCGATATTTTTGATTGGGTGAACTTAGAAAAACAAGGCATGTTTTTTTTTTGGAGGGGGGGGGGGGATTAATAGGTGGATAGCACTATTATTTAGTATTACGTCTGCTGTGTTTCCCCCTTTTTCCCCCCGGATGTCATCTTTACTTGACCTTCATACAAAATATGTTTTCTCTTAAGGTATACAGGAGAGAGAATATTAGTGAAAGATACATCAGTGCACACTGGAATATTCCGGCTTCACTCATGATTATAATATTTACTTAAGTAATCATTCAGAGTGTACGTAACCCACTGCGCCAGGAGTGTACATGCAAGACTGGGTCGTTCCAATGAAAGCAACCATTCTTGCGGCAGAGTTATCTGTCGACCCGTCAAACTTGTGTTACGGTGTTATAACACAACAGTGTTGATTAATCTACCATTAAGGGTAAGAACTTTCAATGGTCATCTACCATTAACGTTAAGAACTGATCAGACCAATGGAAGTGGACACCTTGAGAAGGTTTTAAGAGAAAATGTTTGGCCCAAAGGGAGATGTCCTTGAAATGACATTAAATAAACGAGGGAGCTGCCAAGGAGACTAGGAGACAAGGAGATGGACAGAAAGGAGCTGTGCTGATTTTTCAGTCTATTGTGATAGCTTGCCTGGACAGACAAGTTTTAAGGCAAGAACTGCCCATTTTTAGGCAGGAACAGATAGCCCAGTGGAGGGACTGTAGACAATGAATGACTTGTCAATGCTGAAGTTAAATACAGTTTATTCATATAAAAAAAACACATACTGTGAGATATAGATTAAAGTCAGCATAATCACGAAGGAGTTACAAATAGAAACACATTGTATATATGATCGTTTAAGTTGTACATCAGCTCCACAAATTTAAGAGGGTTACGGACACACTATCCTATACATTACCGCGTTTTATTTATCAATTTGACTGAGCAGTTTCCTGATATGTCTGCATTTGACCATCTTTCAATTTAAAACCTCTGTTAGTTGCTTGTACTGAATCTCAGTATTTATTTTGAATAACATGCAAGAAATTGTCCTTGATGGTAGTCCAATTTCTGTTGATTCCTCTACAGCTGACCTTGTATTTGTTCAAATCGAGACAGTAGTAATATTTTCTGTTCAAGGAGATAATGTCATCTCCTTCCCATTCTAGTTTGGACGATAATCCCGGCGATGCTTGTCTTACTTGTGTACAGGGGTGTCGGTGCGGGTCTAATCAAATGACTGTAGCTTCATAAACGAATGGCACGTTCAGACAGGCTTACACTGTAAAAATTGTCTGTAAATTTACAGACAATGAAACAAAGAAATAAACATAAGAATTACATACATTGTCTGGAAACTTATTACCAGAAAATTTCTGTATTCCTTTTGACAACATTTAAATGAGATTTGTTTTAGTTTACCGGTACACCATTGTTTCAAATTTGACCAAAACAAGAGAGTTGCAATGACGGATTTCATACGCCGGAGGAAAGAGTGTCCCACCGGTCAAGGACCGTGTTTCCTGCCACACCGGCATATTGGTAATAGACAGATTTTGAGTATCGTGATTGCAGCCTGATTGGACTGAGTTATCTTCAAGGTGTTCCTCCTCCCCTTTCATTGACCTACTCTACCCAGGTTTCCCTTTTACAAACCTAACCATTGATCCTAACTCTCTCCTTCGCGTGCATGAGTGTCAACAAACGTCATGTGACCAACAAGGGTGGGCAGACTTTATCGTGCATTGTGAAACTTCGGAAAACACACTCAAGCAATGACTGTACGGCATTTTTAACATCATTATGCTACTATTTCCTCTCATTTGCTCTCACGGGAGGGGGGGCATGAGGGGGCATTTCCCCCTCCAGATTGTTTCCTTGCCCCCCAATTGCCCCCCCCCCCAGTTGCCCTCACCCTTCCCAATCAGATCTTGTACGCAACCAAAATTAATTTAATCACAAGGCTATGTATTGGCATTGGACTGAATAAGAACACCTTCCGGGGAACCATGAGTGGCCATGAGTGATAAATGCCTAATTTATGCTACACAGGTTGCCGGTTTTCATATCATGCCCGTAGCCACTTCAACAGTAGGCCAGCCTGGTCAGACCAATTTTCTCTGGAATGTTTACCGTCCAGCATAAGGGAAGGGCGGGTAGGTGGTTGTTTTCCTAAATATAGGAATGTCGTTGTTGAATTGAACTGTCAAAGAATATCGGTAAGTACTGCACATTTTTATAAAATAAAGTGACTGGAATGGAAGAGTATGTAGCCTGTGTGTGTGGGTGTGTGCGTGTGTGTGTGTACTCGGTGGCACCGCGTAAATGTGAAATGGTACTCCCAAAGAAAAAAGTTGGGAACCTTGGAGTACTGTCAACCGAAAAAATAAATAATATAAAAATAATATACCTCTCTTGGGACTTAATTTTCCACCCAGAGATATGCGAAAACCTCAGAGCTCCTCTTCCCCCTCTTTGTATCCCCCTCTTCTTATGTCACCATTTGCGTCCATTCTGCAAAAATGCCGGTTTTTATTTTTATTATTATTTTTTGAGAGTATTTCCTTTATATTTTTAGATATCTTATACGATTAGGCCTACGTACTACTCTCAGTTTTCTTTGTACTAGCGTGGAAGTAATACTTCCACGCTAAGCCCCAAGGAAACCATGTAATGCGCCATTGAAGTGCATTACCTTTTTATGTTGTGATATGTAAATAGCTTTAGCTCCAAATTTAAGTTGCTCTTGTCGACAGTTTCACTGCTCGACTCCCCCCCCCCCTTCTTCCCCTTCCTCCCCTTACTCATCTCACATCACCAAAGACGACTCGTTACATTAGACTTGAGAAGGTAAAATCTTGTTGAGAATAGAATGTATTTCTAGATCCCTGAGTGGTGCATGGTTTCCCAGCTTATATCACAAATTTAATCAGGGAGCAGCCAATTTAGTCTTTTTACAAACAAGTCCACATTTTTAGAGGGGGGGGGGGGGGTCAAATCAATCATTACGTAAAACCCACGGGTCCCAGAATTATACTAACTTTTGCTGATTTTCCATCAATTTTTCATTTGAACAATTTAAAAAAGTCCCAGCTTTTTAGAGGTGCTCGGGTTAACGGCCTGCATCACTCTCAGTCGAGCACTGGAAATGAAACATGTGTTGAGCGTTTGCCTCCGATTCGGATTGCATTAAATGTCAGAATTCACCGGCAAAATGATTTTGTGCAATCTTCAGTTCCTGGATATTAGTGATCCATGGTCTCCATTGGCGTCCAAAAGTTTCCACATGTATTATTCTTTCAATATTATTCAATGATCTTATGAAATGGGTTTATGATCGTATGTTTTTTTTTTACTGGCTATGAGTTTACTCGTGGTCAGTACTATCTTTATAAGTAACTTTCAAATTCCTGCAGAAAGTGACGTCATCTAGATATCAAAACAGAACCCCCTGTATAAATTTCAGTGACAGTTTTAAGTTCCGCGGCATTGTTTGCTAAAAATTATGAAGACAAAAGCGAGATTTGATGACGACATTTGGAAGTAATAGGAGCGAGAAATTTTCAATTAAGATTTACTTCCCTTTGTAAGTTATTGTTCACAACTACGAAACCTTTGACGTCCAAATGCCATACCTAGCCTACGCTGGGTAGCGGCTGAATGTTCAGCAATACTATTAACACTACCAGGATGCAATCGCGCACCTTGGATAGCTTGTTCACATCACTTAAGATAACAGAGCAACGGCAAACGTTCACGGACCATTTTGTACACAGAAATCTTTCATACCCTCACAATTACTCTTTCACTCAGGCTTCTAAATGCAGCTCAGATATACCAATTGACACGAAAAATCATACACCATGCCAAATTGGTCCATTTTCTTTCTTTCAAAAATAAAAAAGGTTTAAGGGGATGACCATAGGCTCCCTTGTCGCTGCAGTAAAAACGCTTGGTGAAATACCATAGACCGTACCCATCTTTAGATGCACTCAGCAAGCTAAATTCTGACTTACAGATGGGGTACCGACGTTAGAATAATGCTTATGTGGTTCCCAACTTACAAATGTGGTAGAAAAGCAATATATGCTAACAATTGAAATGTTCATAGTCATCTTAGCAGTGCTTACGGGTACATAGCTCTTACTTTCGAGGGATTTTTGAACGGGTTTAAACTTAAGTTCCCAGTAACGTTTTTCAAAATCATTTTAAATTTAGAGGTTTTCATTCACATAGTTTACAAGAATCTCTGTTTCATTACCTTTCATATGATATCAAAGGTCAAGGAGGTTGTCGCATATTTCTTTTTTCATTTTGTAAATGGAAAGTGGAACTTTACTTCATTCAAACGAAACAAGGTTGATTGATCTTTCAAAAAAGCTACGGTGAACTTTTAAGTGAAAACCACAGAGCTCTTTTCGAAAACGTGATGTTTTTTTTTTTTTTCGGAATATGTAACATACATGTTTAAGATGATAATGGGGGTGTGTTAGTAGCATAGAATGTGACTCTTGGCTGAGCCATCATGAATGCCGCATGCAAAAATCTGTTCAGCATCGGACTATATTGCTAACTACGTTCAACTTTGTTGTGCTCTCTGTTCTATGGTAATGCGGAATGGACAATGTCGCATGAACAGTTGAAAAATAATAGGCCTGTTACAAAAAAGGAAACCATATCTCAGTCGTCTGTTCACCGATTTACCTGATTCTTGTTTAGTTTGCCAATTGATTTATTTTACGCAGCAATTTATCGTGCTATATTTGAATAGGAATTATATTTCTACTTTTTCGTGTGGACTTAATACCGAACTTGGAAATCTCAATGTGTTCCATACATTTACATTTTCGTCGAACACTAGCTCTCAAAAGTCGAACAACTCTTACAGACAAGAAGCCCAAACCAAAGTCTCGTAATTTAAGAAATGCACTACCATCCCCAACTATATCTCAAAAGACACCACTTACATAGAAAATGAAAACACATAGCAACGCAGTTGCGGTTTTGCAACCACATTTCTCGTTTTGTCTGACTGCGTTGTCAATATCTCCTGTTAGTCTAGGCCAAAGACATCTGTTCATATCCTCGCTCCTGAGAGTCCATTTTTACATGCAAGCTTCGGTACAAAGAACAAACAGTTCAGAACACCGTTGCATCTGTTGTAATATCGTGTGATACAAACGGCAACTTACCTAATAGCTCCATGGTATAACGCATTCTATAAGCTGCATGATATTTGAAACAAGCGGCGCACGTGTGGTAATCACCAACATGTTCAAGACAACCACAAAATTTTACACTCCTATGTGTGGTCACCATCGTAAACTGTTAATAGTTTTCAATGGTACAGTCGGTTTATCAAGAAAGGAAAGGAGGAGCACCTTACAGATAAGTTACTCTCTGTTCATTCACATGCAGACATATATTCAGGAAACTGCTCTGTCATAATGATACAAAAAACGTAAAGTATCGGAGGATAGTGTGTCCACTACCCCCCCCCCTCTCCTTCAGTTTGTGGCGCTGATGTATACATTAAACAATTATATATATAATGTGTTTTTATCTTTAACTCTTTCGTGATTATCCTGATTTTAATCTATATCTTACTGTAAGGGTACGCGCCCCTGGTCTATTATTCCTAAGTTCCGATGGTTATATTTGCGGCGTCCTTACTGTTGGTAAATTAAAATTGAGGATCGTTGACCAAGCCTACTGGGTATCGGGCCAGTAGTTGTAAAGCAAGATACAATCATTCAGCCACTGAGGGCGACATTACTACATTCGACGGTCGGAGGGGACATGAGCCAGCTCCTGAAACATAGCTGAGTGCCTATAAACGCAACAATTGAATCTCATAATAGATCCTAAGGGAGCGACCATTAAGTCATGACACATCTGTCTAACTTCCCTTATCTATATCCTTGGCAAATAAACACAAATACAGGAGCAGAGATACTGTGCCGGTAATTACACATTTCTCATTGAGACTAACACACAGAACTATCTCAGGCTATTCACAAGTGACAGTTTGTCTCCGAAGAGCAATAGCAATTCTCTATAACCTAGTTTCTTCTGCAACCAACACTGGAGACATCAAAACAATAAGACACAACTGTCTAAGATTTGAACCTCCCGGTTTATTTAAACCCAGTGACTAAAACGGAATAAAAAACTTAAAGAATACTTTGTACACTTTACACACGATGTAAACCCCAGATTGGAATACACTTTGTGTCTTTTGTCTGCACACACAGCCTTCAAAACACATGAGTCTCTTTAGAGCAACTTTAACCTTTGACCTACTGAAGTCGTACTGTAAACAACATCGCACAACTAGAAAATGTGGTTACTTACCGTAACCACAATGGACATGACCATGTCTCTGGTTGCCTATGTAGGGTGAGGATAGACTGCCTGGTATAATCCGACAACAGGGACGTATAACTGGTATGTGGACGTGGGGGGGGGGGATATTTTAAAAAATCCAACATCCTGTCGAACCGTGGGTCGTTTCCAGTACCGGAATCATCTATAAGCAATCCAGTCCCAACCCACACGAAAGCGTGCTCACACGTACACACACACAGCCAACCATTCACACACTCTCTCATTGGCAAGCACATACACTCAAAGTGACGTGTTCTGGAATCCCCTCCGTATCATGTATCTTGTTGCTTTTTATTTTAAATCTGCGTGAATTATTTAAGCCTGGGCAAAACAGTATGATTGTTCCCCCGAGTATTTCCAATGGGGTGGCAACTGTCGACCTGCCCCCACCCGGATTGCATCACCCCCCTGTCCGACAAGAGAGGAGTGCAGAAAGTTTGTAATAAAACTTTGGCTCTCATATTCAGAATAGGCCGACGTTAAGTGCCTGGATTGAAGTGAACCTGCAAATGTACAGTACAGTTTATGTACTCCGTTTTACGTTTTGACTTCAGCTCAAACTTACACATATGGTAAAATACGAGATTTGCATCGAAAATTCGGACTTGAGGTTTGACTGCACTTGCCTTCCATAGGACGTTTTTGTTTATGACGAACATTTACCTTAAACACGTTAGAAAAACTAATTCGTGCAATTGGTCACATCGTTTGTATAGTGTGTCTGCAATAGACCGTATACATACCACTAAATACTGGCTTTCTGCTGATCGCTGATTCGCACCCGCGGCCCGGCTACTACTGTACCATTGTACATTTATAAACTGTATGCAGTTCAAACAACGAACGGAGACATCGTAGCAGACCGCTATGCCGAAATTCCAGGGAACTACCTGAAAGAATTATACTTATTTTTTCACATTTATACTGATGTCTTCATGACCATTTCATAAATCGATTATAAAATTTTGAAAATATATCTAAAACGGTAGCAAACACCAACGATCTGGAAAGAGATTAAAAAAAATTCAGTCCACATAGGACAGCATCTTTCGTTCATGACTGCGTCATGTGTAAAGTACCTAGGCGTATTAGCCTACTTAATATTGTAATTAGCCTACTTAATATTTAAATTTAGAGCATTTGAGGAAAAATGCACCGCATTTCGTAATTAGCGACATTTTTCACACAATCTTGTCACATACCCGTCGCCTTTGCTGTGAAAATCTTTTCCGAAAAGATCGGTTTGTTTCTTGATGCGAGTCGTCCGATAAACTGAACGAAAGAAATGTAGGTCACGTGATCATCACGAAATGCGACCAACCACAATAATGGACATGCTGTCATGTTCATTAATGATTCACACACCAGGCAAACACTATGCCAGCACAGAGTAACCATACAACTGCAAATGGCGATATCACACTAATCAGCAACACGGAACTTAATAAGCCTTCGGAACCATCACTAGCCTAACACTAGGCTTCACACACAGCACAACTCGGGAAACTAAACATCGTTAACCTAACACTAGGTCTCACAGTACACAACAGTCATCACACACTTGGGATCCTAACTTTCACAATACATCGTAACCACTTCTAACAGTATGCAATACTTCATGTGAGTCACATTACTCATATAAAAGCACTAAGAAAAACATTAACAACTTTCAGTGGCATATGAATTCAATGCGAACATCTGAATGATATTAATATGGATACATGGCGGAGGCGACGGGGGAAGGTA
Source organism: Stichopus chloronotus (assembly GCA_021234535.1). Taxonomy (NCBI): domain Eukaryota; kingdom Metazoa; phylum Echinodermata; class Holothuroidea; order Aspidochirotida; family Stichopodidae; genus Stichopus; species Stichopus chloronotus. The sequence goes on along the minus strand of CM037837.1, from coordinate 24,767,213 downwards.
CATGATAGGGTACGGTGACTTCTGATTCCTCTGTACTGTCTGTAAAATCATCGTTAAAACTGTGTTTACTTGACACGCGTATTGCGGAATGCAGAACGCGGAACGCGGAAAGGATCCGCGTGCCCAATAAACACCCCATGCGGATCGTTCCGCATTCAGCTAAATAGTTCAATTCCAGTAAACGACGTTCTACTGCCTGAGCAAGATGGCGCCTGTGCTGTCCACGTTCGCTAAATCACACTGCACTCGAATCCAGGAAGATGTAGTCATTGCAGTGGGAGCATATCTAATCGCAAGGACTAAAGCCCAGTGGATAAAGCTAAAGTTATGAAACTGATAGATATACTACTTATTGACTGGAAGTTAATTGGTTCATAGCACTCAAGTTTCAGTCATTTTTCCATTGTTGTGAGAAGTTATCACAATAAAACATAAAAAACCTGCCAAAGTTCCCCCGTTTTATCAGTATATGGTACGACATAGTATGGGAAGTCCGGGGAATGTGGAGAAATCCTACTGGAAGCTATACACGGTGTCCACGTGGTCACCAATACGCGCGTGGAACCCGGAAAGAATTCGACATGGAGAGGCTTACGTATACATTCCCAATTTTGTGAAAAAAAATGCCAAAAAAATGAGCTTTTCTACTTATTTTACGTTTCATTGTGATTTTAAGCTCAGACATAGTACCATTTTGCATCCATATCCCATCAAATTGCATTTCATGAAAGGAAAACATGAAAGAAATCAAGTTGACGCATGCTTCCGTACGGCAATTCTGTTTCTGAACGCAGATGGACTTTGCCAAAATTTGACGCATCCGGAAGGATGCGTCAACTTTTTTTTCCGCATCGATCGTGACGGAACGCAACGCATCCTGTGTGGACGGCTCCATTGATTTACATGCAAAGTGATAAAAGTGACGTGCCTTGTCGTATCCGGATCGGAACGCAACGCATCCCGTGTGGACAGGCCTTTACGCATTCCGCGTTCTGCATTCCGCAATACGCGTGTCAAGTAAACACAGCTTTACGCTCATCTCAGAAGTACAGCAGTCATCCAGCGGCATGCTGCTGCTGTATATTATTACACGGGGTTAGTGAGTCAGATAGTCATACATCTTGATTTAAGACTTCGGCCTTGAAGCTGGCGGCCACACGCCTTACACAGTCACATCTACACATTTGTAACAATGTACGGTAACAAACTTGCAGGAATCCCACAGGTTGCCAGACAGATATTAAATGGGTTCTGACAACAGTTCCAGGAGCAGGTCAGAGCAATTCATTTACGGGATGACGACGAATTAAAATTAAAACGGAGTCAAGGAGGCGACGTATGCACCCAAGTGCTTCTACAAGACTGACGCGTGCATCACACTGAGGAGTGTTCGCATCTCAAACGGAGGACGCCTCTGGTGTTGGGTTTCTCTGGATACACTTCCACAGAACAAAGAACTGTCTTAACTTTTAAAATGAGGGCAGCATACTTTCACAGTTTCTCAAAACTGGTATTCTTACATTACAGTATGTGTTTTTGTATGAATAAATTGTATTTAACTTCAGTTTTGACTTGTGTCATCCATTAATTATCTCTCCACTGAGCTATCTGTTCCCTCCTAACAATTGCTAGTTCTCCTTTCAGTTCTCAACGTAAATCTTATCTGTCGAGGCAAACTGTCACAATTATCCTGAACAATTAAAACCTCTCCCCTCCGTAAAACTCGTAAGTTTCTGTGGTATTTTAGGTCATTTCAAGGACATCTCCCTTTGCACCAGTGATGATCTCAGTCTTAAACCTTTCCAAGGTGATCTCTCGGATCGACTATGGGATGACTTGTTTGCTCCGTTCTGATGACCAAGTACAAACAGATTGCTCATGAAAAACGAAAGGATTGACAAGTCAGAGAACAAAAGGGATGGCTGTGTACTGTTTTGTGCATCATAATAGTACTAAAAAATCGCTTACTTTGTACTGTTTTGCTTCTCAAGAAGGTTTTGTCTACTTCAATGTTATAATCACCTCAATCAATCACTCCCTTCCATAGATATGTATATTGGAGCTGCAGAGGTCGCATTGAGAGGTCACAAGCAGATGGATCAGGAAGAGAAGTATTTGTTGATCGAGTAAAGGGAGTGAGATCAATATTTATTAATTCAGACGGTAATGAGAATATCTTTGTTTGTCAATAGCAAATTGAAGGATAACTTAAAAAACTCATGATATGTAACTGTTTCGAAAAAATGATATAGCGAGACAAATAGTATCTCTTTCTTCTAACACAATCTGATAAAACTAACCCCATGTGAATGTTGTTTTACATCTTACAGTATTTTGTATAAACTTTTTCATGTATACATGTGTATTTTTCTCCATAAAGACTTGAAACTTTACTGGATGGGTCGTTCTGGATCATTTGGCATCGTGGAGGAGATAAACTTGAACGGTTCCAATCGCAACGTTGTATTTCATGATAGAAAAATTACTGAATATTATAATTTTATCCTGGATAAGTCTCTTTTCTTCTGGTCAGACCCTGAAGAGGGGACAATTGACCACAGGACAAGGAATAGTCCACTTTCTACTTTAGAATTCAGTGACATCTTTTTAAAGCAAAAAGGATTATATTACGTCAAATCAGATGCAGATAAAACGGGTGAGTAGAGTATGAATTCACATTTTACAAATTGAGACTACTATGATGATTTGATTTTCAGCAGTTTTTACATCAAGTCTGACTCCGACTGACTTGAAACTATCAAAATATTATTCCACAAAAATATACAAAAACAATCTTATTTATTCAAATAAATGTCTCATCATGTTTACTACAATGGCTAATGATAATTGCTTTATGGTCACAGTTCAGCTACCAATGAATTCCAATAAATCCTGAATGCGGTTGGAAGTTTACAGGATGCTAACAAAATGTAGCCTGCTCTGTTGATTTAATGAAGAATAAATAACTGTAGGACTAAAGGAAAGCACAGAGAATGTATTATGGCAATACCAAAGTAAATATCACAATTGTTCCATTGTTGACATAATATCATAATTACAGTGTCGATAAACCATTATACGAATAGTTAACTCATAATTGGAAGCAAACAGAGCAACAAAATGATAGCATAGTAAATCATTCCCTTAATATTCAGACTAAAGAGAATTGAATTTAAGAGAACGTAAGAGACCATTAATGTAAGATGTTAATATCAAAGAAACGTTCCCTTGATAAACCTCTACCGATGTTAGTGTATACACAAATCTAAATTCAAGAAAAGAGCGGTGAGCATATATATGACTGTAAAACAGCTCTATCTGTAGCATGAACGTTGGCTTCGAATGACATTTCATCGAAATTACTAATTTTATTTTCTAGTTTCTGGTCCCATTATGCATATAGTAACAAAATCAATAGTATACAGAAAGAAAGTATGAAAAACCTTAGAAAGGATTTTAATTATTAAACTTATTTACTGGAAGTTAAATACACCATGTGTGAAAATATTTCAGCATTTCATCGTTAACATAACATAGAGAAAATAATTACGTCATGATCAATTTATGCTTACATGCATTCCGTTTCTTTATTTATATATTCATTGACAGAACAACACCAATGTGCTATTAACAACGGAGAATGCTCAGAATTGTGTTTTCCTGATGGAATTAACGTTCGTTGTGATGGAGGTTTGAACAATGTCTTGTTTTATGTGACAATCTTCGTCAGTATAAAACATCAATAGAATGGGTATTGTATTAAGAAAGCATACACTCTTTGCACCAAAACTTTTGAACTGACATGTAATAAATGCAACAGATGTCATACGACAAATGCGACTGCACTAATCATGTGATAGTTCTCAAACCGATCAAGCAATCGAATCACAATCAACAAAGCGACAAGTTCTTTGATTGGCAGGATGGCTGATGATTGTCAATATCCGATATTCGTATATACACAAAACTAAAGGCAAAAAAGGCTAGGTGAATATGTTGATTACTGTAAAAAAGCTCCATCTTTAAAATCAGTCAGTCAGAATCAGCAAAGCGACCAGTTGTTTGATTGGCTGGGTGGTGGTGATGGTCAGTATTCAATCATTTGTGTAGTCACATATGATGACATATATAATAGTTTGTATTCCTATTTTCCTTAGTTATCTCTTTCTTTCCCAGTCTTCACCACAGAACAAGCATCCACAGAAATCACCACGACGGTTGCTACTGGCAATGTCCCGAGCTACACCGTTATTGGTATCGTAATAGTCGCAGTGATTTTGATTGTAATAGTCATGAGTCTCATATGTATGGCTTGCCACTGTGGATATTTGAAGATCATCTCCAGACACACATATGAGCGACCACTACCCATAGCCACCGAACAGCAGATCATGACTGATCTGAATGGCTGAATCAATAAAAACCGCACTGGTTATGCGCCAGTAGTTTTCAGCAGTATTAAAATAAAGAGTTAAAATATAATATTGCTGTAGCATCAAAGATACTGCTGCCTTAAAGCTGATGACAATTTCTCGGGAAAACAAAGAGATGTTGTAGACATTTTGCTTAAGAGAAAACGCAATGTAAAAAAAAAATGATTTGCCCCCAAAAACATTTATAAGTGAAAAAAATGACAAACATACTTTTTAAATTAAATCAATCCAAGGTCGGTGGAGTAACCTAGCTACTTACTTAATCCTTGGGAATTACACAGTGTTTAAGGGCATAGGGCACCATTTAACGGAATACGTGTGTAAGCACAACGAGATAAGGTAGCCACTGCTTGCTTTATGAGTGCCATCTGAAATCAGTGATTGATTGGGAAGCACATTTTGATATTATATTGCTTTAAAATTGGAATCCGTACCAACTGGTCACATTTTCAGGTAACTCATAAATAAATTGTGTATATGAATCGGAACAGTTTACACAGAAAATAATGTACGTCCAGACTTTAATACAGAAACAGATCACCGCTGTGTCATTGCAAATGTACCAAATTTACTTAATTTTTTTTTTTTGGCTTTTTCATTCTTTCAAATTTGTTCGATAATAATGTTCTCGTCTACCTTTGATTGTGTTTTGGAAAATTACGGTATAACTACTATATGTAGACGGTCCTTACATGCAAAATTTCTAGAAATTAATTGTCTAATTAATCTTGGTGAAATTTATTAATTTGTTGGAGTTCCAATAATTTACACACATAAGAGAGAAACATCGTATACTCTAGAAACAAAAGAGTGAAATTCACTCCACAAAGAGTGTACTGAGAGACCAGCCCTAGTAAGAGCGAACTTCGTTCCGAGCGGAGTGAAAATTCACTTCGAAAAGAGCGACATTTTACACACATTTAATGGAGCGAATTTTTACTCCATTTTGCGTGAATTTCACTCTTAATCGGAGTGATTCCTCAGCACACTCTTTTTGGAGCGAATTTTTATTCAGTTATTTTTAGGGTGCATCATGAATTCTCTGTGCCGGAGAAGATGCCTAAAACTTATTAGGAAACATATTTCTTACAAAGGTTATGGCCCTTCCTTATTTTGAGTTACTATCATTATGTGTCCATAAATACTGATTTTAATGCATGATTTTTTCTGTAACACAAACGTCTTATTTCACTTTAATATTGGCAAATGCTTTACACTTTTATGAATGTCCTTCACCATGGAACACAAGGGAATGTATGTGATTCCGTTGTTCCGTTTTCCAATTCCCTGATGTGTCAAAGGACTACATGCGTGCTGAAAGTATTTCTGATTAATTATACACACAATAAAACCCAGTAATCTGAGTTCTCTGTGTCGAATATTATTTACAGATGTGGCATTTTAAAGATATTGATCTCTTTAAGAGTGATATGAATAATGACATCCCAGGATACTGTTACACACTCAAAATAATGGGCAGTTTCTATTGAGTTTCTATTTCCTGTGGAAAGACATACATTTTAGTAAAATATGAATATTCGCAATGTTCCCTACACAGCAAGTATCGAGAGTATAATAACCATGATGGAAACAATTAGCAAGTACTCGACAATGATCAATGTTGGTATATGAAAATATTTATATGGTTAATTATCTTAATTTGCATAATCGAGCCAATGGGGTGGGGACACGTGCACCTCTTGGAAAACCTTGTGCCCCCCGTGTGCCCCCCCCCCCCAACTGAGATTTGTAGTTTAAAAAAAATTTATTCTCTGACTACCAATTTTCATAGTGATTTCATTCTCCTTAGTACAAGAAAAGACTGCAATTTGTATTTTCGTCTGTATGACGTGGTCGCCCCCTTTCACGAACCAGACGGTGATAACTGATGTGTGTAGGGAACATCTCTCCGTCTCAGTGTGTAAATTGTGTTACCTTCGCAAAATGTTCAATAACTCCGAGGCGGACCCCTGGACCCCACCCGTTTTAGGCCTCTCACTGGCATTTACTACTCATGGCGCAATGGCAGTGCCCCTCTATTCAATCACTGTGCCCCCTCAGCGCCACCCCTAAATAAAAAGTCTGGCGACGCCACTGGATCGAGCAAGTGATGAGTGTCGTTTATATTGACCGATACTGTGGATATATGAAATAAATCAACAATAAAAAGGATCATTTTGTACTCAGGATGTGCCTGTATTTTAGTTTGGCAGTACCTCAAACAATTGCCTGGCAATGTTTGTTCAAGGAACGTGACTTGGAAGAGGAAATGTAGTGGCGGCGCTACGGGGGGGGGGGGGCATGAGGGGGCATTTTCCCCCCAGATTTTTTCCTTGCCCCAGTTGCCCCCCCCAGTTGCCCCCCAGTTGCCCCCCCCCCCCCCCCCCGTTGCTCTCACCTTCCTAATCAGATCTTGTACTCATCCAAAATTAATTTAATCACAAAACTATGTATTGGCATTGGACTGAATAAGAACAGCTTCCGGGGAACCATGATTGATAAATGACTAATTTATGTTACAAAGGCTGCCAGTTTAATATCATGCCCATAGTCACTTCAAGAGTAGGCCAGCCTGGCTTTGCCCCTGGACTCCACCAGGGGCCCTAAGGCGGGCCCCTGGACCCCACCCGCAAGGCATCGCACTTCGCGCTCGGTTTCGAGCTGCGCGCGAAAATCTTTGCCCCCAACATTTTCTTCTGCCCTTAGTTTGCCCCCCAAGTCTGACATTCTGGCGCCGCCACTGAGGAAATGTTAAAAGGTGTGTGAACTGAAACTCAGATGATCAGCTGTTGCCAGTGAAACACTCGAAAGCTCTGGGTGGAAGGCTTGAAAGAAATGTTATCGATATGAGAGCAAACAAAAATATGTAAAATATGCACTCTGATGTGTACGCTGCGCATCATTTAAAAAAAAAATGCTGATAAAACATTCCTAGGCGTCGTTTCCGCTCTCGCGATGACCCCTATGTCGTTTGGGCCATGGCTCCCCTGCTTTAAGCCACGCAGCTCGATGTGATTTGGTGTAGAAAAGGTGTACAATTAGGAAGATAATTTCCTTCCCAAAGTACAGATAATTCCTCAATATTCCGACAGTTTTCTGAAACAATATTTTGGCCCACCGATTCATCGATTGTGATTTCTGGTCCAACTATTGGTTGTGAACATGAATATGAAATCGGCTTTTATTACCATCACCAAGGCACCACAACAAAAGAGAAGAGTAAGTTCAGACCTCGAATATCACAGCGAAACGTATTTACCTACTACTGTTCTTACGAGGAGTAATACTAGAGGGTAGGAGGAAGGCTCCCAGATATAGTTCCATTCAGGAACTCCTGTTGTTACTGTGTAATCACGGGTGACTGCACCAGGATTTTCAGAGATTTTGGAGATGTGAAGAAACTCTTGGGGTTGGCAAAAGAAAATACACGTAGATACCCGTATTAGGACCTGAAAACTCTGAGGACTTAGCATATTTCTATTTGAAAATTATTCGTCTCTTTTTGTTCATACTTTATCATCCAATGAAATTCCAAATGATTTTCATGAATTTGACCATTCCTTTTAATTAACAACATGACTTACGGCATCTGGTGGGGGAAAGTCACGAGAAAGTGTGGGTGGAGGGGATAGGCCAAAATCATAGGACGTTCTGAGGTTTGAACATATCTCTCTGTGGAAAAATAAGTCTCAGGACTTCAGAAAGCAGAACGTTGAACTCAGTAATTCTGAAGGCCATTACATACTTCAGATAAGTGGGGAGGGGGTAGATCTTGGGAAAGACTCTAACTACTGGAGTTTTATCCCATTCCCCTGGTGTCGTAACAAGAAAAGATTGACAAGAGGGCAATCCAGTTGCGTATCTCATCGCCAACATGCATTGATTTCAATATAGGGCATGCACACGTACACAGGGATTTGTAATAGTTTATTGCCACCACATCTCACAGAGACCTAGTTCAGGGAACTGGTTGTAAATGAGTGGCAAATATTCTTCAAGCATAAAATGGTGGTAAGCATCTCAATACTGATACTTCATTTCATTTATTTGTTTTTCACATCATACATTTTGCAAACATATATATACAGTAATTACATTAATTGGAGTAAACCGTTTATTTATGATGTGAAGGAAGTTGAACAAAAAACCCTCACGGGCTTGGCGAAGTGCTCAACTCCCTAGTGCAATAGCAGAAAAAAGAAGAAAAGAGACAACGAAAACTTAAAAAGATGCTTAACATCCCCCCTCCCTCCACACCCCAAAGCACCATCATTCCTACATACATGGCTACGAATTACGGGCTTGCTTTCGCTCAATAAAGTAAAGCAGGACTCCGGACAGTAGAACGTCAATAAGAACTTAAATACAGTTTACCAAGATTATACCTGAAAGATCTGAAACTAGGACTGTCCATTACTTTCTTGGGTAGGGTATTCCAAAGATTAATGGCACGATGCCGAAGGCTCAACTGAGAACGTGATATGCAACTTACAGTATGTAGAAGAAGCTGAGGATAACGTGTGCTGTAATTGTGAACATGAGTGCTAGTTGTGAAAAAGTTTGAGAAGGCGTGTGGTAACAGGTTATGGGTAAAGCGATAGGTAAATGAAGCTATTCCTAGATTGATAATGTCGTTAAGTTTAAGTAAATTCAACATTTTGAAGAGAGGATCAGTGTGATCACGGGCACCACAGTGACAAATATGTCGAACAGCCTTTTCCTGTAAAAGGACAAGACTATTTAAGTATGATTTATTGGTACTAGACCACACAGTACTGCAATAAGTGAAATGTGGATAAAGTAAAGTACAAGGTAGGTAGGACACTTCTGGGGAGAATGTACTTGAGACTACCAATAATACCGACCCCTTTTGCAACATGGGAGGATAAGTACTGAATGTGCTCATGCCAGGTTAGTTTGGAGTCAATAATTACTCCCAAGAGTTTCATTTTACTTACTAAGTCAAGTTTGTCTCCATTAATATTTATGTTGAAACTTGTGGTGATTGCTACACTTATAGCCGTTAAAAACCATAAACTTTGTCTTACTGATATTTACGGAAAGCTTGTTAACCGAAAACCAATTACAGTAATTACTAAGTTCAGTACAAACAGTATTTTCCAGGCGATCAGGGTGGTCGTCAGAAAAGAAAATATTTGTGTCATCAGCAAACGAAACAAGTGAAGAATTTTGAGAAATAGATGTTATGTCATTTACATATATAACAAAGAGAAGTGGGCCAAGTATTGAAACTTGTGGAACCCCACAGCGAACAGTAGCCAGATCAGAGTCAACACTTTTAAAGTGAGTGTACTGTGTCCTGAAAGTCAAATAGCTTTTAAACCAATCTAGTGGGGGACCTCTAATACGGTAGTGGGAGAGTTTATTTAATAAAATACTGTGGTCGACAGTGTCAAACGCTTTGACAAGTCTAAAAAAATGCTAATGGAAGTCTGCCTATTTGCGATAGCTTTGTTTAGTTTATCAATAGCATCAATAAGAGCAGTTTCGGTAGAATGACCTGGACGGAAACCATATTGACAATTAGAGAGCACTTTATGCTTGCTTACAAAGGTTTGTACTCTGTTGAAAACTGGCCTTTCTAAAATTTTAGAAAGACAGGGCAACACCGAAATTGGGCTATAGTTTACAAACTGATTTTGATCACCTTTTTTGAATAACGGAACAACTTTAGCCACTTTCAACTTTTCAGGGAAGATGCCTTGCGTGAGGGAAGCATTGAAGATATGTATGAGAGGTTTTGAAATGAATGGGATCACTTTACGAACAATGGCAGGACGCAGACCGTCACTGCCAGCTGATTTTGTAGGATTCAAACAATCAAAGGGGATCATTACAAATTCATCATTGCTAATAGGAGAGAAAAATAAAGAGGAAAGGTTACTGCAGGCTAAGTAGTTTTTCGCGGGAGAAACATAAGGAATGTCTTCGGCAAGAGAAGGCCCAAGATTGATAAAGAAGTCATTAAAAGCGTTAGCAATGCTTACTGCATCTGTAAAAGACTTATCGCAATCAACGAATTTATCCTGATAAGAACTAGCGTTTCTATCCTTATGCAGAATGTCGTTTATATGTTGCCAGGTGCATTTAGCGTTATTTTTTGATTTGTTAAATAAATCCTTCTAGTGCATTTTCTTTGCAATAAGAATAATATGACTTAATTTATAACAGTACATTTTATAATGTGATTTGTTATCTTTGTTGGTTGTTTGAGGAAGCGACTATAAAGCTTATTTTTACACTTGATCGATTGAAGTATACCTGTAGTAATCCAAGGTTGTTTCTACTTCCTTCTTTTACCCATTTCAATGAAAGGATATCTATTGTAAGGTAGCAAACTTGAGGTTATAGCCTGGTGCTACTAGGCTCAAGTAACGATGACTAATGGCTCAAAAGCATATGTGCATATTACGCTACATAACACAATTATAACATTGGGTTATTCCATGTAGGTTAGATTTAGTGGTTAGAGTTAGGGGCAGGATATATGAGCATCCCTCTATGGGTATTTGCACATAAATCTCCTATTTACCTGTTTAGGACCTGGTTCTGCTAAAATTATTGTTTGACTTAAAAATAATGTTCTAGTAAAAGACATTATCCACAGGGGCCAGTTCTGCTAAAGATGTTTTGGCTAAAGTTAGAAAGGTGGTGTCTATTGACCCAGATGCTGGCTCTAAGATTTTTACCAAACATTCATACAATTTCACCAGTTTACTGTAAGAGTGATATACTGTATCTTCATTATTGTGTTCATGGGAGCGGCCTTGCAAAATTATGCGTATAATGCTTAATTAGCTCTCAAGATATGGTGGAAATACAAATTTGGGGGCAAAATTGGCTTTTTGTCCTTGCAAAAGTTTGCATTAAATGCTCAAATACATCTCAAGATATGCTGGAAATACAAATTTTGGGACAAAGTTGTCTTTTTTTCCTCCAAAATCAGCAAATTTCACTGGATTTACCATTAAAGTAACATTATGATGAACAATGTGTTTTCAGGTAAGTCCTAACAAAACTTTAAGTTAATTGGTCTAATAGTCCTCAAGATATGCTGGAAATACAAATTCTGGGGCAAAATTGGCTTCTTTTTTAAAAAAAAAATCAGCAAATTCACTGGATTTATCATTACAGTAATATTATGTTGAACAATTGAACAAATTTGGGGGCAAAATTGGGCAAAGTTGTAAATTTATAGCATCATTGTCAGCCTCTTTGCGTCATCATTTAGGAAACTATGTCAGTATGAAAACTAGTCAACAATTTAATTGTATTCTTCTTTTCAAGTCAAGTGAGCCAACTTACGGTGTGGAAGACCAAAGACTATCCATGTGAAAAGAAACAAAAGGCTTGACTGGCTGGGTATGTTAGTGTCAATATGGCCAGGACTCAAAACGTTTGTAGGCGTCCTGTCACGTGACGAGTGCTTAGTATGAGGCTGCACATAGTGGTGCAAAATCATACACAATTCTTTTCCTGAAACCAAGATAAAGACAACCAGAATATGAGGAACAAATATGTTCCCTGTTGAAGTCAATGAATGTTTGATCTAAAAAAAGATTTGTTTATTTTTTTACATTAAGTGCCCTTGTGAATCTCAAATGGCCTTTGACGTGCTGGCAATTTTGAAATTTCGTCTTACCAGCAGAGCGTCACAAACTCACGCTACAAACACAAACACGTCAGCATTCCTGCGCAGGTTACGATTACTATCCAAGGCGAACACTGATGCACATCACACAGCGCCATATGAAATGACTGATAGATACCATATCATCAAAGCAACTATATGTGGTTCTTTTACAACTATTAACTGATTTTTCTGAATCTCGATAGTTCTTAAATAATGCAAGTAGATTTAGATGATGAAAATCATTCTTACACCATATGTTGACGCAAAAAGTCAAGAAACACCAAGAATTGTAATAATATATACTATGGAGTGTTCATGACGATACTAAAAAAACACCCTTAAAGACGTCTCAAGAGCAGAAAGTTACACTATGCTGCATAATCGTTTCTTCTCCAATACCAACTTTTCTTTTTCTTCCATATTACAGTAGCATAATATTAATGTACAGTTGTTTTCCTTTTTAGTCCTCCCTACAGAACAAGTGCCAACAGTGATAACCACGACAAGGGCGATTAACTATCACCCAACACATACTGTTATCTATATCCAGTGGCGTACCCAGGAATTTGTGGAGGGGGGGGGGGAGGCCGCAGCCTCTGGCGGAATTACTGCAATTGAAAGAACCGAGCGTAGCGCCACGATCGGTTGGCGCGGAGCGTACAAGAAAGTTTTTGGATAGATATTCCCTCTAGTTTAGATCGCTGGAAATCGCCCTTCCTAGACTCTGCAAGAAGGCTCCCGGAAACGATATTTTCAGCATTTTCTTATGGTATTGATTACCCTTTTCCTGAACAGTATTGGTATACTCTTATTGCATCACCTTGGGTATTTTATGACGGAATGTTTTCCATTGCTAGAGCCACTGAGCCCCCACCCCTCGGCCCCTTCATTCCTTGGGTAATTGCCATTGTGCCGTACTGCCGCTAGCAGTATCAATGGTTTAACCAAGAAATCAAGCAGGGAACTGACCAGACTAAACGCTAAATCAAACGGTTCATATATATGCTCATGTTTATTTCTGCATAAGACAAAAAGTGCAATTTGTTTAAGTCCTTGCTCAGTGGCGGCGCCAGAATGTCAGACTGGGGGGGGGCAAACTGAGTTCAGAGGAAAATGTTGGAGGGCAAAGATTTTCGCGCGAAGCGCGAGGTCTTGCGGGTGGGGTCCAGGGGCCCGCCTTAGGGCCCTTGTTGGGGTCCAGGGGGGCGAAGCCCCCGGAAGCTCTGAGGTTTTAGCATATTTCTGGGTGGAAAATTAAGTCCCAAGAGAGGTATATTATTTATTTTTATATTATTTATTTTTTCGGTTGACCGTACTCCAAGGTTCCCAACTTTTTTCTTTGGGAGTACCATTTCACATTTACGCGGTGCCACCGAGTACACACACACACACATAGGCTACATACACTTCCATTCCATTCCTATATTTAGGATAACAACGACATTCCTATATTTAGGAAAACAACCACCTACCCGTCCTTCCCTCATACTGGACGGTAAACATTCCAGAGAAAATTGGTCTGACCAGGCTGGTCTACTGTTGAAGTGCCTACGGGCATGACGTGAAAACTGGAAGTCTGTGTAACATAAATTAGGCATTTATCAATCGTGGTTCCCTGGAAGCTGTTCTTATTCAGTCCAATGCCAATACATAGTTTTGTGATTAAATTAATTTTGGATGAGTACAAGATCTGATTGGGAAGGCTGAGAGCAACTGGGGGCCAACGGGGGGGGGGGGCAAGGAAACAATCTCGAGGGGCAAATGCCCCCTCATCCCCTCACCCCCGTAGCGCCGCCACTGTCCTTGCTTCAAGTAGGCCGGTGACAAATTTTTCTGCAGGTGGTGTTTCGTGTTTGCAGAAAGAACGGGTGCATAGTTGTACAAAAACTACCGAGGAGTCGATATTTCCAACGGGGTCGGTATTCCCTCAAGTTTACCTACATACATATAGTAGACCTATATTGATACTAATCATGTCAATTCCAGCTTATTTCTGATATTTTCAGCAAGATATGCAGTATTTTAAAAAAATGGGGAATGTGAGGGGGGGGGGGGGCATGGCCCAATGGCCTCCCCCATTTGTACGCTACTGTCTATATCGCCATATTTGTGGTGTTTATAATTTTGGTGTTGTTACTCATCGTTTGTGTTTCCTGTTACTGTGGTTTCCTGTTATTGTGGTTGTCTGACGTTAAATTCGTGAGCGATCAGCAGTACCCTTACGGGTGGAACTTCAAATGATAACGAACTTGTAAAGCTGTAGAAATGAAGGCCTCGCCCATGGTCCTCCATGTGGTTACACTCCAGCAGTTTATCACAATATTCGATTCAAGAGGTAGTATAGTATAATACTGAGACAGTAATTAAGCTGACATGTATATAGGGACATCTTTCAAAGACGCTGCTTTCATCTTCTACCAGAAACTGGAAAGGACTCAACAGAATGAATAGTTTATGGATGGATAATGGTTGGATGGATAGATGGATTAATAGACAGATAGACATACAGAGACACAGAGGGACAGAGAAACAGAGGGATAAAGAGATAGAGGGATAGAGAGATAGAGAAATAGAGAGACAGATAGACAGGTAGACAATTAGAAAGATCGACAGATCGACAGATCGACGCACAGACACACACAGATAGACAGGCAGACACACAGACAGACACACAGACGGACACACAGACGGACAGACGGACAGACAAACAGAAAGACGGAAATATAGACATTTAGACAGATAGACAATGACAATAACAATGACAATGTGACGAATGTGACAATGATATTGTCGACCCTTTGCTATATTGTATGCAACAACGAAGAACGGTGTTAATGAAACGTGTAAACGTGTGAACATCTAAATGTTTACACAGTGTAGTTAAAACAACTTAAAACTATAAAAAATGCAAGTCGTTAAAAACTATTGCTTACATAAACGGTTTCGTTTTCTTTTTTATCTCATATCTTCTTGCCGTATTATAAATATGCATATTGCATTTCACTGATTTGTCTATTGACAAATTAATACCGTATCAGGAAAAAAGATCCACTTAAAGAAGAAAACTTGACTGGAATAGACAATAGTTTTGTAGCATTATGTGATTCATGTCGGCATGTAATAAACATTAGTTGTTGACATTTAAAGAGTAAAATATTGATTCAGCGTTTACCGCAGAAAAATAATAGCAAATCAGTACTTACGATTCCTTAACCTGTTAACACTCGGGTATTTGTTTGCATCATTGGAAATGAGTGCCAATCTGTTAGTGTTGGGTTGGGCGATAAATTATATGATGAGCCATGCTGCAGTATTTGCGTGTTAAGTGTGCATAGGTCTGTATTCCTTAATGAACAACTCAATTAACATTATATGTTTTCTGATTCAATTTGTAATTGTCTACTGAAGAATACCACTGTCTATACAGTTGAGATATTTGATTTGCGTATATTGTATATTTTGTATGATTTAAACTTTGTATATATTGCCTGAAGAGGAAGATGTGAGATCTTCGAAAACGTTCGCATTTAAAAATGCCTCTGATGAACTTTCTTGTCTGTATTTGCGCATTTATTTGGTTTTGTAACTTTAAATACATTGCCCACACCTAGAAGTTAAAACGACAACGGTTCCTTTACCTTATGACATTAACACGCCTGCCTGCAGAATGAGACTATGAAGAACAGGAAATGATTCTAATTGTAACAGGATGTATGTAAATATTTTCAAATGATGAATTACCGATAAAAGTAAGCAGGCAATCCAAAGGGTTTCAATCTTGTCGCCATATTGTACATTCTATACTGTCGTCAAATGCCTTACATTTCCAGGGATGTGGTAGGTTCGGAACATATAAGTAACATTATGAATACTACTATGCAGTCAATTCTGAAGGACTACTGCAAGTAAACTTATTTCAATTACTTGAATTAACATTTTTGTAGGATAGTGAACATTTTTATAGAACAGTGTGGTTGGGAGCCATCTACTCAGACTGAAATATCACTTCCACGTACTAATTAATTGATTAAATGCATTTATTCTGCCCACCCCCACTGCCCACCCCGTTGCAACCCACGAAATTCACATGTGCTTTGAGCCAGTAACAGAAACTATAACATAAGAGGATGTAACCAGATTCAAGTTCAAGTAAAGGACAAAAGGAGGAAGCCTTTTTTGTTAATAACCATGGATCGGTTTAACAACAAAGTTTTAACAAAATGCTGTAAGTTTGTGTAGCAACATCGAGCTGCAGTGTCGCAAACTGCCATCCTCACATTTTCCTTACTGTTGAGATGATGGCCATTATTTAAAAAATCGAAAGTTTCCAATTTGGGGCGTGGTAGTCGATTTGACAGTGGTAGTCTATAAGGCCTAAACCTCCCCTCCTAAAAGTGCAGTAACAAGACACTTACATGTGGGGGATGAGGTGGGTACAAAGAATTTCAGTGGGGGAAAGCATTAGTTGGCTTTAAAGTTCATTAGATGTCTAAAAGAAAATCGCGACATACTTTCCAAAACATTCGGATGTTTGAGGTTTAACGTTTGATATCTGACCTTTCACCTTTGACCTTAAATTAACTTCAGACCATGGGGAATCTATCTTCCAACTTCAAACGTCATCGAAACTGTAATCTAGGAGACGTTGAGAACAAAAAACTTTGGAGTCAGAGTTGACTTTTGACCTCTGACCTTAACTTCACGTCAAAACACACACAAACATGATTTTCAGATAGAATTTGTATACTTGTCGTATGAAGTTCCCATTAAAATGACCACTTTGGATTACTCAATGACTTACTCAATGCATGGGTATTGCTGAACTTCTCCGTGAGGAAGTCGCTGGGATTGCTTTTTTTCTTTCAAATTATCGCAAACAGCACGTGATTGCCAGAAGGGAGGGCGGCATCCAGGCATGGGGTGGATTATGGGGGTGGGGTGGATCGGGGCGGGGCGTAGATAACTTTTTGTAAGATCGGGACATCTCCCAAATGTCCCATTCCCCTGATGAAACCTAAGACTGTGATAAATGGTTGAAATATAGAATTTTGAGTACACTTCTTGATTTTCGACGGTGACCACATCATGATTTCCCTTCATAAGTGGACTACTGTACCATTTGTTGTTTACAGTGTTTTCTGTAACTGATGTCATGTGTTCTGCAAAGGTATAGGTGTTAGCGCGAAGCACTCTAGTCAACTCATATAATTTTTATGGATCAACTACGTACGTACCTACGTACGTACTTAAGGTTAGTCACATGTCATTACCTGCACCTGCAGTGTAGTATCTGAAAAGTTCTTATATGAATATGTAGTGAGCAAGTTACCATTTATTCACCACCCAATACTAGACTAGAGCCCACCCTAGTACAGTTATAAGATCTCACCGATTAATGTTGTCAGTATGTTACATTTTGTCACTTCGTTCATCGTACTTAAAACTGTTTTTCGAAGATAGTATTTAAGAACAGATGAAAAAAACATAACGTATTATATATTCGGTTGGACACATGCGGTAAAAAAAAATTATTTTTTTTTGTGAAATTTTTCAATGATGTTACGTTTTTAGAATACCTTCTACTGAAAATCATTCAGTACAATCCCTGATTTTGAATAGAAACCTAACGATGAGAGTATTCCAACTTTTTACGTAAAAGGTGTAAATAATATAACATAAACTGCGAAATTGACGTTACATTTTAAAAGGTAAATTTTGACCAAATATTCCACCATTTGCCATGTAGACACCTGCCAATTTCCTATATAAGGGGGGTCATCCCATCCCCACAGACCCCTCCCCAGGACGGCGATTTGTAAATTGTGACAAGTGACGTCCCCTTCGCTTGTGGAGATGGATCCATGCCCATGCCTTCAGGTATCAGGTGACAGGTCTCCTCATAGTCTCGAATTTTTGGGGGGAGTAACGTCAGTGACGAGTTCGTAACTGGCATATAGCTGGCGTTACTGTCATGGACGTTGTACCAAATATCTGTATCCGGTGTCGGGCGATGCTTGTGCTCCGCAATCACGGATCTTTACTATTGGATCAGGATCTTTTCAAAAATTTTTTACTTCAACAATTGGAGAGAACTGGGAAAATGGGGTTTGAAAATGGCGTTTGTAGATCTACGAACAAGGGCGGCTCAAAAAAATGGTCCGCACCGAAAAAGTGATCAATGAACTATCATTTACCATTGGTGTTTAAAAAGTAAACTTTTAAAATACGAGATCTCATAAAAAATAAATAAATGTGAAATGCGAAAAATCGTTAGGTTACCTTGTTTGGAAACTAGTCTACGCCACTGACACTCTGTTTCATTGGCATTCACGGAATCCACTTCTGTTTATGCTTCCAGTTATCTTCGAGCCTTCCTTGAGTTCTTGCGTATATTGGCCCATACAGTACTGTTATTACGACGCCCCAGCCAGAACTCCAATACAGAGCTGTCAACTGTTACTTGTTTTCTAGGTTTTCTAGACAGCTTATAGCCCGTTTCTTTAAGTCAATGTGTGAAGCCTAACTTAAGGGATCCTTGTAATCGTTTTCATCTTAATAAATAGTTTGTACATTATAGTTTGAAAGGCATATGAACAAGGACTTATATCTAATCGAAAGTATACAAGCGAAAGTTCCATTCTCTTTATGCTCTACTTTGACACACTTTCATTTGCATTCTTTTGAAAATACAACCGCCATCATATGCAACTTTAACTGAAATTTAGGCCATTGCTAGAACACACGGGCACATAACATAACACATAAACTATATTGCTATATCGCACATAGACATGATTTTTACGGCATTTTAATCTACTCAAGAGTATCCGGTGAGAGGATGTAACAGTCCTTAAGTTGCCCATTCACACTACAATGTGATGAAACCAATAACATCTTGAAAATACTTTACAAGAAAAGTACCGACTACTTTTATTCTAATCGTGAAACAATGAGACAGTAAGTTCGTCAGTAGGTATTTCTCTTAACCTTTTATAATATCTTACTTTGTCAAACTCAGCTAAGGTTACGACTTTACGATTGAACCTTACTTCCAGCTAGGAAGTACTACCTCTTACATGCTTCCAGCTTATCGCAGGAATCATCATTATGTATTACTCTTTTCCTACATATCTCCTCAACACACACGAATACTATGGTGTCTATTGCTTGATAGAATCAAGTTTCCTAAAGATCTGTTCAATGAAAAAAATTGACCTCCACCGTCCCCTTTGTTCCAAACGGTCCAAGCTATGATCACTACTACCAACGATTCTCCAACTGTCATTTCTTTTCAACCATTTTATCCGTTGTATCCATTTTATCTCAACTATTTTATCTTATTATATATACCAAATGTAATGTTCTGTTTTGCTGTTGTTGTTGTTAGTATGCATCCAACTTCACCCTTGGAAAAAAGTGTCTAAAGCAACCCATGGCGAACTCTGCACATGTTTTCATTTGTCATCACTAACATTTTACATGGGTGTTACGTACCTTTTAAAGTACCGGTGTTGTGAAAATTAAAAAAAAGAAAAGAAAGATTAGAAGAGCTTTAGACTGTTTTAGTAAAATCGAAGTGGTTTGTTGTTCCGAGACCCTTATAAAGTGGGAGGGGGTCCATCGCCCTAAACTTCCACCCCCCCCCCCCTTGCACAGACTTTTTATGGACGGCCCACAGGGAGAAATTTGTAATTGCCAAGGTATACCGTTAGCATCGCGTGAATACCTAAATAGGGAATACCTGTTATGATGTATTTTGCATCACACAGAAAAAAAAAAACGCTGGTCGACTGTTTTAGGATATTCGTGTGTACTGACGGATGAATTAGAAATAGTAGTCTTAGATTAGAGATCACAAAATATTTCTACATATGACTTCTGGCATGTAACCAAACAAGAAAGTCAAAGGACTTTGTGATTCCTTGCCAATATTCATGTAGAACACAGTATAACATGTACATATCAATTTTGAAATTCAAACACCTTAACATTCTAGAGCGTGTACTGAGCAGTTTTATATTTTCTGCCCACTGTTGACCTCAAATGAGATTTGACCTCCACCAAAATTAATGGGCATCATCTATTTACTATAACCAACCCAAAGACAAAGTATGAAATTAGTCAAGATCACGGTTCTTGAGAGACCAAGTTAACCATGGTTTTACAGTTGGACGTCTGATGATTTCAATTGACCTTCACCAAAAACAATAGGATCATCTATTCACAATAACCAAAACACAAAGTATGAAATTAGTCACGGTTACCCTTCTAGAGATACCGTGTTTACAAGTTTTTCACAATTTGACCTCTGATGACCTCAAATGACCTTTGACCTTCACTAAAGCAATAGGGATGATCCTACTTACTATGAATAAGCCACACACTGAGTATGGCATTAGACACGATCTACAATCTTGAGATATCGAGTTTAAAAGGTTTCCACATTTTGATCCCTGGTTACCTTAAACAACCTTTGATCTCTACGAAAAATAGTAGGGATCATCTACTTGATATGATTAATCCACATAAATAGTGCGACATTAGTCACGACTATACTTCTTGAGATATAGATATAGTTTATCTATGTTCGCAAAGGTCTCACAATTGGACCTCTGGTGACCTCAAATGACCTTTGACCTCCAACAAAAACAATTGGGATCATCTACCTAATATGACCAACCCACACACCAAGTACGAGATAAATCATGGTTACCTTTCTTAAGATTTTGTATACAAGCAAGGCAGTCACATACAAACACATACATACATACGTACATACACATACATACGTACGTACATTCATACATACATACATACATACACACACGACATCACCATCGCATTGATTCCTTTTGTCTTCGGCAAAGAATCGAACAAGAAATCGGGGAAATAAGCTTAACTTTTCAATGATGTATTTCACGTAATTTACAGACGCATGTGCTATACATACATTTCGTAAATGGCCGACCCGTTGTGTGAAAACGAAGGATATTTTTAAGTTTTGTAAGTGTAGGTTGAAACTGGAACACTTACTGTCGTTCTCTTTTAATGAACACGATGTTCAGTTTCCGTTAGTAAAGAAGAAACGGTTGCGGTGTTTTCGCAGCACAACTTCCTCATTCATATGATTGTAGTCGTTCTACACTGAACGGTCAATGGATTTGTAAAAATGCATACCTAACAACCGCAGAGAGAGAGAGAGAGAGGTGAAAAGAGAGCTGGTCTCCATGTTAACTACGGCAAGCAGGCCACACTATTCTCTATGCTTGGACAAATTCCCTGAACTGATCGAATTTACGAATATTTGAACAGAGCAACAATGGCTGGTACCTGCAAGTTTGTTGGATTTTTGGTAATTATCCTGGAACGTTTCACCTTAGGAGAAGGTAAACATTTTCTTGTAAATAAAAACTAATATTATCAGTATTGCATGTGTTCATGTCCAATAAGAGAAAGTATTACATCAGAAAAGAGTTATTAGTACTCCGCGATTATGATTATTTAAGAAGTCAAACAAAGTGGACTGGTATCGAACTGCTTTGTAGTGGATTTTGGAGTAAGAATATAAAAATAAGTACATAATCATCATGAATTATTCTTTCTCTAGGATGAAACCATTTTTCTTTAAATTTTTAGAATAATTTTTTAAAATAAAGTGGTCATAGTTTTACCATTTTTCAGGTGGATTTAAACAGGCTTTCTCTGATTGCTATGATTTTCGATTGACTTTTAGGTAAGAATTTAAAGTATGCGCGTAGACATTCATTCTGTATAACAAAGTGAACTTTTTCTCCAATTATTTTGTGAATCATAAACTCGGTTATAGCGTATCACAATTAAGTTTCTTTGAGTAAATTCATTGGCCTTATCTCTCCGACAGTAATGTTACTTGGTAATGTAACTTTGTACAAGCAGAGCCATACAGATTACTCACCTCTTTCTTTCATACTTCATATACTTCCCCATTTTTATTTTGATCAACTTATAAAAAGTCGATGCCGTGAAATAAGATAGAAATCATGTTATCAGGATACATTCAAAAGTTGCACAGTGCTTATAGATTACTAGGAAGGTAACGTTTAAGACAATTTTTAGAAGCATTTGCAGTATTTTGCCTAAATTCTATCGTTGATGTAAAACCACCATTTGCACTAATCTTTTAGTTGCCATTGCTTTCAGTGAAGCCGGTTTTGTAGTCAAACTTCCTTATGTACACTCTAAAAACTGCCTGGTGAAATTTCACCAGCAATTGGTAAAAGTTTCACCACGCTTCACGTTGGTTGAACACCCACACTATCCTCGTCGGTTTCTCCTTGAAGCTCCTAGCGACCAATGACCAGGATGCTTTTAGATTTAACTAGGAAGAAATTGTGACATTTCTGGGTTATTTATGTCAAACTCTTGGTAAAATTTACATCACAACTTGGTGAGTTTCACCACAGTTTTTTGTTCATCTAAACATGGACAACTGTTCAAAACCTGGTAAATTTGAAATCATTCCTGGTTAAATTCATAAGGTTTGATAACCATATCTCTGAAAGAAATCAAAAGCATTGCTTTGTGGAATTCTCTATGTGAAATATTCAACAGTCACTTTAACCCTGGTTTTAACACGCAGTTATTTCAGTTACTAATTTAATATAAAACAAATAATGACAGACAATCTGCTCTCAGTTGAAGTAATCTTTATTGCATAGGTTCATTATATCATTGGACCGAAGGAGAATAACATAAAAAATCTGGAAACAGGAGAATTTCTCCATAATCCAGATGGTAATAAAAAATAAATAATACAAAACACACCAGTCGCAGCGTCTGTTAGCCCTGTCTGGAAAAGTGGGCATTATATACTGGAATGGAATCATACTACTTTATATTTGAATGATCACATACAAAATGTTCAACTCTCAAAACGACATAAAATGTGATATTCCATCATTGCAGTGTCTCAATACAATCATCAAATGTCGATTAGTTACAAGAAGTGATCAATCGTGTCTACCACTCAAGAAGGAGAATATTTTAACAAAGAATTTCACTTTTCAATTTCATAGACGTAATTTCAAACACTTTCAAGAAAGTGATAAAAAACATGCACCAATTAAACAGCACAATAGATTTAGACAAGGGGATAATGGGAAGTAATTACTGAAAGCTTGTGGAGGCTTGTAAGGGTAATCAACCAGAAAAATATTAATACAAAAATACGAAAAAATAAAACGAAACAAAAGAAGATAAAGAGAAAAACTAAAAACAGCAAACATGAACAAGAAGAACAACAAAATAAGAAAATAAAACATGAATTACATAAGAGAGGAAGAGGTATATATCACTTTTGCTAAGAAATGAGATGATGATTGAGTTAGCGCTTATAGGTGTTGATATATTTGATATATTTTTTCATTAAACAAAATAACACCTCTCTCCACCTCCACCTCGCTCTCTCTGTGGTCTTAAAATATGTCATGGAAAACATGTCTACACCAACAAACTAAAAATATAACCACTACTAACGAACATAACTTGTTGCTTATGTATCACAATAACTTAGCATAAACCTAGGTAATGGTGATAATCATCCATAAAATCATTAAGATCATTTGTCAAGCATAATGTTGTCTAATCAACTCCTTGGCTTATGTAGGAAAGGCAAGCACTTGTGGACCTATTTGTAAGATAATGTTCTAGTACTATCTCGTATGTCATTTGCTTCAAAAGAATTCCTTCGCTTTAGTTTCGATGGAAATCCATCTTTAACTTAGGAGATACTCTAAGATGTAGTTTAAAGAAATACCAATTTCAAAATGGCAGTTCTAAATCCGTGGTTTTTCATTCTTGTCATGAAACAAAATCCCCATCCATTTCTTTTGGTGTAATAGATAACAATACAAATTTTCCCATACCCCAAGTACACTTGCCACCTAACTTTGTAGCATTTATTAAAAAATGCACAATGTGTTTTTCACTGATCTGAGCTGATACTGTGCGTATACGGTTTTGGAGAGGGCCATATATATAGTAGGTAAGCTGATTATTTCCAATTTCTAACAAAATTCGAGGGATAATCAAAGCAAAGAGTTTCATGAAGTAACAAATGGTGCTAAAGCTACCATGACATAAAATCAGCTATAGCAGGTGGCATAGCAATAACATATACAAGTGCTAGCAGAGTGTTAACTTCATATACGTACAAATCAACAGGTGTTAGAACTTTTCTTTAAGGGTCGTCACCATTCACTAGAAATAAAAGGGAAAGTCAACAATGCAATTTCAAGTGACTCCGTCTAATGCTAAAATCAATCCGATGGTGATGTTTTTCTCTGTTTACTAGCAGCTTCCAGAGTGGACACCACTTTCTGGAAAAACTCTCAAGTAGTAAATCACTGCCAAGGGTTAGTTTAAGTCCAAAATATAGAATAGATTAAAAGTACACATCAACCGGCTTAAACAGAGATGTTTGTGCAAGGACCAAGGGCTTTTCTTTCAATAATAAGCAGGCACTGAAAAGTTTCCAATAATGAGTCCAACGACAAGATACACGTACAAGTACTTTGACATGTTCGTTCCAACCTGAAGAAAAGTCCCTTTTACTATCCAATAAATTCTTATTATGCTGTTAATCTCACTGCTTTGAATAAGACAACTAGACAAACAAAAGGCTTTGTGATTCCTTGCCACGTGGCTACATTATAACAAACATATAGTTCCCACATGACACGTCTAGGCTCAATTACAGTTTGCTCTTCTTGATAAATAATGTTAACAAGCATTTGACCCAAAATGACCTTTCACCTTCTCTTAAAACAGTAGGTGCAAAAACTGATAGAAATCATATATTCAATATGGGCAATGCACATGCTAAGTATGAAATCCCTCCGAGTTACCCCTTCTTAAGTTAGATTAAGTGTTTACAGGATTTTGACTTGTGGTGACATCAAATGACTTTTGACCTCCACCAAAAACAACAGGGATCCTATACTAAGTACGTCAAACTAACGCATTAAGTACGAGATCAGTTAAAGTTACCCAAGGTTGATAATAAATTCGAAGACAAAGACTATTCTTGTTGGTTCTGAGATGCTGCACTGATACCTGCTGATAATCTGTGCAAAACCATAAATCTTACTTTTAACTAAACTGTTCCATCTCAATACTCTAACTTATTTAGAGAAACACATACCAAGGCCTTCAAAATGTGATGACACCAAGGGCATATAAGGGCATTGATTAGTACATATCAATACAGGAAACTGGCAACATTCAGAAACATTAGCAATGGATATTAGGAGAGAATGAAGGTCGTATGTCTTCGTGTTTTTGCCATTTATGCTGCAAAAACATAGTTTTCCATGCAGCAAAATCACAAATGCGTTTGTGTGTGAGTTAACAAAATGAATACAATTGACTCTAAGTGAAGCACATTGCCATCAAGGAAGTAATAAGCAAAGTGTAATATTCAACATAAACAATGTTTATGAAGTTGCTTATCTTTCACTATGCGCCTTTGCCCATGAAAAGTCTCAAAGTCATTTTACCATGACCAAAGATCTTCTCTGAAAATATAGCCCTCATTTCATTTTTTCTACGAGACCTATTTAGGAACGATTTTTTGTGTGTAAATTTTCACTCAATCAACCTCAAGTTCATCTTGTTGTTCAAGTAGTAAATTACAATGATAACGGCACCGACACGGTTACAAGAACATGATACCAACAAATCACCCACTCAGACCCAACCTACATAGTGAGATACAGGGAGGGGTCGATATATCCCACTCAGACCCAACCTACATAGTGAGATACAGGGAGGGGTCGATATATCGATATATTGGACATGATCTGAAATGCTGCAACATCGACATTAACATCACTATATCGCGATATACTGACTGTAGTAATATTAATACATACAAATTGTGTGTCCCTGTATGCCGTGGAACTTTCACTTACAAGCTTCGCACATTTTAACAATACTATATCAGGCATGCATACATAGAGCAGCTTCTTCCTGTATACAGAGTAATTATTGTTCTGCTTGCAGCTTTACACTCAAAATGTGTTTGCCAAAGAAACCCCTACTTAGCAAACCTACTAAGGTCAGACACTACAATAATATGCCATCATCATCTATTGCGAAAAACAAAATACATAAAAACCTTATGTGAAAGACACTGACTATGGTAGAATCAGCGTCTTTCAAATGAAGAAAGATAATCAGTATTTGTCCCAAGCGATCCTATCATATCTTGCAAATTCTCACCACAAAACGTAGAAAATATAACGTAAGAAACTAGTTACCTGTGAATGAATATGATGATTATCTTATTTCTTTAAAGTACCGTTATATGAAGCTTACATTCTGCATGATATGTAATCGCTAGTACTTGCGGGTAACTTTGGGATACTCACGAATGCTCCAGTCCAAGGAGTGACGAACAACTGTGCATATCCAGTGAGCACTCGACCGGGTGGATTTCAGAGTTCTTCCAACAGCTAAGGTCATAACAGGACTACCTTGCTAGTCCTCACTCTTCATCTTTATGTCGGATGCGTCCCAGATTTGAGGAGCATTCCTAATGCAAGGAACACTGTTTTCACTAACTAGCTATTTGGAGAAAAGCACCCACTCTTAATAAGAGCTGCAATACTTACTAATAATTACAATACTTACTAGAGAACAGCTGAGGATACTCTTTTATGATGTTGGCAAATGGCTGCCCTTGATTCAGTCTAATCCATTCACCTCTGTTGACAGCACTCTTCTCCATGAATAATGGAGAGGCACATAATGTTTCATACACTCTACCAACCTCTGAAATTCTTAAGATGTTACTCCAGATTCCGTGAAAAGAAAAAAACGAAAAAAAGGAATTTTAAAGGACCTCAATGTAAGCCTAAGTCAGAGTGGAATCGTGAACTACAAAGTATAGGATGATGATACACAGTATGCATAGCAAATAAAAATGTAGGAGTTTTGTAACATGTATCAAAGAACCCGGTGAAAGCTGTCAGAACCACACACAAACTTTCACAAAAATAGTAAAGTAATAACAAATCAGTAATTGTAAAGCTCTAAAATCGTTCATACTTTTAAAGTGCTCTTGAAAGGATAAGTATTACGTTTGTAATACTGGTAGCGAATCGCAATTTCTTAGAACTTCTAGAATATAGTTCCAACTCTGGGGGTCATCCTGGAGAAAGCACTTCCACCATAGCCCAAGGCATGGAAGCGAGGCTCAACTAGCCATTAGCGTATCTGTAGTGAAAAGGTCTAGTTCGAAAACATGGGGTGCATGGTGGTGTCAGTGAGATATCTTGGTGTATGTGCGTACAAGATCTTCCATGTGGGCAAAAGAATTTAGTTATTCGCTGTTGTAAGGGGAATCAGTGAAGTTGATAAACACATCATTGAACCAAGGCATATTATACATTATATGTAAGATGTTTCAAGTTGTTACACTTGTTTCTGTTATATACTTGTAAACTGAAGCTTTAAAGAGTAGCCAAAAAAACAAACTTACTTTTAACTATGCTATAACTACATGTACCGTATAGCCATGGTGATAAAAATTGTATCGCAAGTTTGTCGCCTCAATACCTAGAACTGACAACTCACCAGGTAAGTTAGCAGAAATCAGTTTTGATTTTTTTGTACTTACTTTACTCTTTTTGAAACCAACCTTCACAGCATAACTTAATATTCCTTAGCCTTTCTTCTATCCTCCCATGTGGCAGAATTTCGTCCTCTACCTGGCCAGGGGTGACTCCTGAAAACACTCACACACACACTGAAAGGAAACTATTCAATTAAGTCAGTACAGTATCTTCAACTTTGGTCATTTTGCTGTGTGCTATCAGTCAACTTATTTGAACAGTGCAAAACTGCAGAAATTTACGACCAGTGTATCAAGGACCACATCAGTATGCAATGTAATAATGTTGCAACTTCCCTATATCCATTAATTAATCAAACATCAGGTCTATGATACAAAAAACGAGGCTTATTACAGTCTCTAATTCAGACTACGCTCAGTCATCCTGTCGTGAATGGCTCTGGCTATTTTACGTTGTTCTGAACTATTATTTTTTATCATAAGATGCTGAGAAATTTAGGCCATTGTATACGTGACTATTTATAACCTACTTACGTTTGTGTAATTAAAACAATCTATAGAGTTATGTGCAATGCAATTTATGGCCGACTTATACTGTTGCTTCATAACTCTGACATGAATCGGTATCCAAAACTAGATCAGAAGACCCGTTTTCAATCATTTACTGTCTATACAGAAACTAAACAAAATAACCCCTTTTGCAACTTAGCTTAAATGGTGGCTGATGACTCAAAAATATTAAACTATAATTCATACAGTGTCCACAGCAAATTTCAATGATTGAGGCTTATTTAATCTTCTCTCATTCTCTTCCATTTGATACCAGGCTGGAAAGCATCACCGATGCAACTGTTTTTTCGAGATAAATTCCATTTATAAGAGTATTAATTACGGTAGAAAGAAGAGTGATTTAGTGTTTTTGGCTAAGAAATTAGCGGAACCGAAATAACCTACCGTACAACGAAACTCCTATGCGAACGACTTTCGGAAAGTAGGCTATTCTGGACAAAAAAGGACCTCGGTATGGTAGTTTCTATAGCTTTTTACAATTGTTAGAAGCATAGCCAGTGCTTTGGTGCGCTTTTGAAAACTTTGTAATAACAACACATCCTGCTTTAATTCAATGCTCCAAAATGACAATGCCTAACCATACTTAGGTGGTGTCACTTCCAAAATATTACCCATTAGCGAACCTCTAAGTTATTGTGGATTGTTGTTCAAGTTTTCTGGGAGAAAAGTTTAAGTATACATGGCTATACCGTGTGTAAAGTCAATGACTGTGTGTACAACTCATAAAGGTAAATAGCGTGATTCTAATAAATACCGGATACTGTAGGTTTGTTGTTCTCAGAGCTCATACATACATGGGGGCCTATACTACAGTATGTAATTGATTTTGAAACACCTTGATTCTAACTGACATTAGGTTTATATCAGAGACATTACTTCTTATCAGACTACTGCCCAGACCAAACTTGCCCCACCCCTTCTATTTTAAGTAAAATTAGTATACTTAGTAAACTAGCGTAACTTCAAAAAAAAAAAAAAAATACCACTCGGCATAAGCCTAATATTACGCTAGTACCTTAGTGCAAACGCTGCGTAATTTAGGCATAAGTTACAACACAAACATACATAGGCCTACATTAGCATTTCCACATGGCTGCGCATTACGTTGCATGGCTGAAACTCTTCACTCTTTATATCACAGTCCTTGCACCACTAACATAAATTTGTAACCCAATAGGCAACCCTTGTCTCGTGTGTCTTTATGAAAGATTAAAAGACGCGTATCAATTATTGGATTTTTTAATGCATGCATGAGGAAATACTTCTAGTAATTTAACAATGTTCATATTAGTTGGAACCTTTTTTCAACATTTGTAAATCATTTTCGCTCGGTTTTTTTTTTCTTTTTTTTGAAGACCAAATTGTGACAGACGCCAACGGTTCTCTCTCTTCACCGTCATATCCAAATTCGTATCCTCCCAACATGAAATATACATGGCGCTTTGAAGCTCCCGTCGGTTCGGTGATAGAAATAACATTTGATGATCTTGATCTTGAAGCGGATTCAACAGAAAGTTATTGCATCGATAAAATTGAGGTAAAATTTACATTTTATTTTTGATTCTTGAGATTTGATGTCTGTGTCCTATCTTGGATTACCATTGTAGAGTTGCCTCAGTGAAGAGTTATTTTTAATATCGTTCAGAAACGTCATGAACGCTCCGAGGCATCTGATAGGCTGATAATTTTCAAGAACTCGGAATCGGACTAGTACTCAACGTTTAAAGACGCAGACACGGCCTTGTGGACTCGAGGACTCGATCCGAGACCGGACACGAGCTCTTAAAAAAATTTGGGCAATTTAAACGGAAAAAGCGAAAAAATTTAAACTGCGATGTAACTTAAACTCAAACTATGTGCCGTAGCACTGTGTACTTCAGTCTAACGGAGCAAGTAGTCTTTTTTAATTTTTGCACAATAAATCATTTCAAGACTAATTTTCAGATTGAAGAAATGTATTCAAATATCTTCAATGCCGATAGATGATTAGTGTACACAGTTAGTTAACGGAAATGGGTTAAGGGTGGAGTTGACTCACAAAATCAGCTTACATACACTCATTTTGGATCAACGTACCTAAGCAAGGATTTCAAAGGTAAGCCGTTTGAATGAAAATTTGCCTGTTACATGACCTCCAATTATATTCTTCTGTTTTTTTTTCGTGGTTCGAGAAACTGCATTGTAATTTGTCATGTGGATGTATTACTTAGGTGTGAGAAGCTAGAATGCCGTTGGATTCATCTGACTGTATAAATTTTGCAGATTCGACTAGCCTCCTTACCACTGTGATCACTCAGTATTAAAAGGGAAGAAAAGTTCTGTTTCAAAGGATATGTTTGGAAGAAAGATGTCTTCAAGAATGATTTTGCAAGGAAACATAAATTATGTCATATAGTGAAAAGAGTTTTATTGACAATCAGAGCCATATTGCACCACATTGTGGTAACAAGGTTACCTGGTAATGGCAAAATTTCTCAATAAATCTGAAATACCATTATAAGTTCTCTTATTTAATTCTAGGAGTGACGATAGTCAGAAAATCTGAAATATCTGTTGAAATTTTCCATATCTCAGTGTAGAGCATTTTACGACCAAAGACGCCAAATATTGCACCTGATTGCATCTAAGCACCTGGTAGTGAGCAAAGTTCTCAAAAAGGGAGGAGCGGGGTGGCTGCACCTCCCGCCCCCTTACAATCCTCAAAATGATTTTCCAGAAAGATAAAGAACTCAACATCTTGTGAAAGTAAAAACTGTGGAATTAACTTTTCTGGAATTACCGTAGCTTAAAGATTATAAGTTAGAGAAATCTAAATTATTACCATCTTCCATAGAATTATGTCTCTCTTAAATTGCAGATATATGAGATTCCCTATTCCATGACTGGGTGCATACACTCAGGAAGTGCCATTTTTGCCAATGTTTGGGGGTGTAAAATCAAATATTTTTTGTTACGCTCCTCAGCAGCTTATGGTGCTCCGCCTAGTCCTGACCTCGCCGTGCCCGCAAAAGTGCTGCACTTTGAGACCAGACCCCACGCCTGGTGAAAACACTGAACAGTGCCTCATATGTTACATCAATGACGTAACGACAATACGTCCAACAACTTCCCAATAATATGACGGTGTCCTGATAATATGTGTTTACATTCTTTTCACGTTGACCTTCTGCCTAACCGACGAATGTTGTACATATTTGTCGAAATTCCGCTGAGGATTTTGAACCACTCTTCGTGAGACGTTTCGTTGAAAATTCCCTTATATGTATTACTATTTTCATAGATGTTTTTTAATTGCAGACATGATATCCTTATTTTACGGCTTTGTACCTGCCTCCTAGAACGAATCGGAAAAGCAGTTTCCGACTACCTGGTAGTTTGTAAAACCCAAATTTTCTTGTACGCTACGCGCTAACTAATGGTGGCGCTCCGTTTGACAACAATCCCTCAAGTTAGTAGCAAACAAAATTCGGGCACTAAATATCTGCCCCCAGTTTTCTAGACGCTCGCACGCCAATGTGTTCAGCCTCCAAATAACTGGAAAGGATGCGTAGTTCATTATGTATCACCCCAACCTACCTGATATGTATTACCATTTTTCGTACATTATTTTTTTTATTTTTACATAAATTGAGGCATTGCAGTCATGATATCCCTACTTTGAGGCTGGGCACATGCAGCCTAGAATATTCGAGAAACACATTTCCCGCCATCTCGGGAGCCTTGCAAAACCACAAATTTTTCGCTACTTGCCAATTATGGTGGCGCTCCCCTTAGCTACTTAGTAACAAAATTCGGGCGAAAAACTCTGCCCACAAATTTCTAGGGGCCCGCACGCCTGTGTGTTCACCCCCAAATATTTGCCAAGTACTCAAAGAAAATAAAAGTGAAAAGGGTGGCACTAAGCTTAGATAGTCCCCCCCCCCCCATTACCCCCATTGTCCCTATGCCCCCATTGCTCAATCCGCTTTTTTCGTTGAGTCTGATAGTGCCCTTTTCGTGAACCCACCCCCCACACTTTTACAATTCTGGATCAAAGCCTAATGTGTCTGAAACTGTCGCAGCGGCGTCGCAACTCAGTGGAAAAAAAAGCATCCAGTTAGTCGCAATTTTGTGACCCTTCACACCCCCTAAATATATGACCCCGGCCACCGTCCTGTTGGCAATCTTGTCATATTTCATATTTCACATATAAGGGTACGTGTCAAATTTGCGCAGTGTGTGGAGGACTCAGACTGAACCTTAAGGACTCGGACTCGAACTCGGAAATCAAGGACTCTGACTTGGAAGGAAATGACTCGGACTCGAAAGCGGATTGGGTGGACTCGACTCCAGCACTGGTATTCAGCCTGGAAACAGAGATTTCGTGCCTGCAATTTCTCAATAAATGGGAAAAATAAACTAGAACTGCATTTGCCCACAAATACGCAGAATTGTAGTGTGTGGTAGGCTAAATCCTTGTTGTTGTGAGTAAGCCAGTCTCTGTGGATCCACTCCTCATAGGAGTTAGCATTTTGGGGGGAAAGCAGTGCCGTTTCCTGTCGACCCCTTTCCCAATCCATTCTTTTTTTATATCACGCTGGACAAAACAAAAATTCCATTGGATCCCCCTCATAATGTTGTAAAGTTACCGACGCTTATCGTTACTATATACCGTATGTCGTGCAAGCCTGTACTACTCTGAGTTTTAAAGAGTATTCTAGCACTAACTGTATATATGTCAAAACTGTCTTTCTGTTTAACCACTGAAATAGAACATGAGAGGAGTACATGATTCTGTAGAAGGACGTCATGTTGTAACCACTAAAAAGCAGTGAGGCAGCACACAATTCTGCGACATCATATTTAAACACAATGGCGCTATAATGTACACCAATTTGGAAACAACATTGACACTCCACGTTTATCACCTCATTGGAAGAAGGCCGAACCACATTTCATCATGTTTTCTAGAAATTCATCCGCAGGGCTCTCTAATCACTTTAACTCCTTAAATCGTTCTTGTAGTCGTGGCATTTGCTTTTCCTTAGAAGATTTTGGTTTGAAGACGGCCATATCTCGCACTTACTGCTATTACTAAAAGGTCGCGCATGCATATTTGTATGAACTAAGTTACATCACGCGCAGGTGGGGCGTTATGAGCCATACAAGGCTCAACAAAAGAAATTGCTGGTCGACCAGTAATGACAAGATGGTAGTACGGCGCGCACTGCAATAATGGAAAAGGATGGATTGAGTCGATGCAAGAGAGAATTAGTTATGCATCCCCTTTCACTTATTCTTAAAGAAAATATTCGGAAAACTTTCTCCATGAAAAAGTCCCTCCCCTGGTTCTACCCCTGCTACATCGTCGGCACATTGAAAAAATAACACAAGACAATCTTTAGCAACCGATGATATTTTTGTATGATATTGTCATGTTAGAAGTGTTGACGTACACACTGTTGACACAATTTCTCTCCTTTCCCTACATCTCACTTTTGGATTAGGACCGTTGGATGAGAGCCATACAAAAGTTGGGTATCTTCTCATAGCTTCCTTGGATTTTCCTTAACCAATCTCTACAAAATGTTTCAAATTTTTGTTTATTGTATGTCAAATGGTTGAAATGAAATACTTCTTAGTCACCCTATTAAAATGTGGCGTATCGATTGTGCATAAAACATTAATTTGATAGACCAGAAAATATTACATCAAATTGCATTTGTAAATTGCCAATACCTCAAATTGATATTGGTTTTAAGTCTTCCTATCAGCAAAATATCGCACAAATGGTTTCTGATTTCTGTTTTCTTGCAATATGGTAAGCTTCCGCTTAGCGCTGTCTTTAAGTAGATTTTCGATTAACTTTGTCTCTGTCTTGATCAGGTATTTGATGGTTCTGTCGAGTCCACTTCTCCATTAGATCCAGCTTTGTGTCGAAGATATGGGATGGCCAAGATATCCAACTCGATATCTATCGTCTTCCTACGTAATGACTGTGAGAATGCAAACAGACGGAACCATTAGTGGGAGAGGGTTTCACGCTACATACAGACATGGTGAGAATTGTACTATCCATGACGTCATAGGCAGTACCTAGGTATGCTTCTCAGTTTGGGAGGCATTTCTTTCGTTCATTGTTTCTTGATTTGCATTGACTGGTGTGCATCACAATTGATCTCATTGTGTCGAGTGAATCATGTAGACGGGAAAGAGGCTTGGTTGTTCATTTTTGGGATTTGACTGAAAAATGAACAGTTTCTATCTTGACGGTTACGTATTTTATTTTTTGGGCAAGCAAAACGACTTCAGTAAGTCAAACTTCGTACACTCGGTTAGAATTCACTTCCGCGTATGCCAATGTGCATTTTGTGTCTACGCTTCATATACTCACACTGTCCTAGTCTCTCACAACCTAGGCAGTATCACGCTATAACTTAAGCTCAGGTAACCCTTACCTCAAGTAACCCTAACCCATACCATGTGGCTTTTGACTTTAGAAACCGTAGTCCGTGTCACTGATCTAAATGTGCTTACTATCTTCAACTTTCTTTCCATAATATTATTAGAGGGCTAGAAGTTAGGAATAGTGTTTTAGGCTCACTCGTTTAGAGAAGTTTGTGATACTGTGATACTGATTTATCTTGGGAGGCGTATCAATTGAAATGTGTCACTGCGAGGGTCTTCTACTATACAGTAGATCTACTAACTAGGATAGGGAAGTTACCAAAAAGCGGTAACGCAATACTGGTGATAGTTAATTCAATTGTTAGTCGCTGTGTTGCAGACCTGCCTAAAGAGAAATTACTTGCCTTCCAGAGACCTATATGCTACCTGGGGCCAGTGAGGCATTAAGCCTCGGCTGGTCCTAACCTGAAAGTTTTAAATTAGATCTCGGACTCATGAAAATGGACCTCAGTCCCCAGCCCAAAGTGAAATGTTTGTGGCTCGAATTTTCTGCTGGGCCTGAAGGCATGATCTTACCGTTTGATCTTACCGGTGTCTACATCCACCATTATTGCATTCATTTTCATGCAGTAATAATATAAATGTATCTCTCATATGTATAACTGTAGTGGTTACAGTATTATAACAATATATAGTCGGATTATAAGGTTTAGTTAATGGGCCGACTAGAGTTCCGTTTATAGAATGGTCATTCCATTCCTGTTAAGATAGAAGTCGACCTTTCAATAACTTTCGACTTTTCAATAACTATTATTTTTGCAGATAACGTAGCCCAAGCGAACTGGGGTACTCATGTAGTAAATTTTTTCTTCGTTATATTTTTATTAACCTTGTTTGTTCATTTATTTACATGTATTTCTACACTTCATATGGAACCTTACAATGCATATAGCTTAATTTGCATATTCATATTTATCAAAGTAGCTCATCAAATCTCATACATGAAATAATATGAAAAATACGTATATCTCTTGTCTCTTATCTCTTCTCTTTCCACAGTTGAACCACGGGTTGAGTACATTGCGGCGATTGGTGTCGTAGCCGGAGCCAAGCATGTGAATATTACGAATCATCCATTGACTGGTGTTGCAACAATTTCAAGATTTAACAGATTTAAGTTAACTCTATTTCCTTCAGTTATAGTGCCAGAGTCTACTCAACCATCAGCGTTGACCTATGATCCGTTTACGGATTCCTTCTACTACACGGATGTCCAAGAAAAATACATTGGAAGAATACATGCTGATGACGAAAAGTCACATATCGTGATAAAGGATGACGTAGAAAGTACGTATTGTTAACAATAGTTGATTTATTACACATTTGACTTGGTGTTGCTGATACAAATCGTAGCCTGTTGATCACCAATTAAAACAAGTTGCAAACAATATTACTCGTTTGATAAAAAAATGTCATTCGATTTCGACTTCTTCAATGTGTCTTTAACTTTGTTGAAGAATGATACTTCAGTATTGGGATTAGGGATGTACAGGATCTCAACTCTTGATCGGAGTGAAATTGGATTTCACCTGAAAAGGTGGTGTGACATGACAATCAGTTACGGAGCTCCCAGTTTCGTGTCAGAGGGTTAGAGTAGCCTTTTAGAAGCTGTATAATAGGTGTCCAGTGATCGTCCCAGGAGTCAAATTGTTCTTCAACCCAGTACACATAATGAAGACCGGGTAAGATGAAAATGATATTGTAGGAATCGAAGGTTTGTGCTGGCAGGACTCATCTAAGGGAATTAAGATCCATCATCTTCCACCATAAGAGTGTAAAACACAAACTTTTAGCTCTTCAAACTCCCCAGATGGTCGGAAACGACACCACCTGGGTGCTCTACGCTGCACATGGATAATCTTGAAATAAGGATCTCATATCTGCAAAGTTATAAAGACAGAAATAAAGTAACGACAAATGGTAGTACATATCAGATTGGTTGAGATGATGAATCATGATGAATTATGCATCCTCTTTGATATTCTTGTTGAACTTGCCATACCTTTAGCTCCCTCCCTTTTTCATCGTGGCAGTGGTCCCACAGAGGTTATTTGGAGGAGGTCAAAACACTCAACGTGCGATCCATGGAAGGAACCAGAATTTTTTCCAGCCGAAGCTTTGACAATGAATGAGGGGGCCACAACGAGAGTGATACAGAGTGTGAAATACAGTATCTCGCTATTGCAGAAACGCACATGAAAAATATTTAATACCAGTGGATTGAAGATAGTAGGAAGACTACAAAAGCTGTACCCCATCATACCTTGGTGAGGAGTTTAACAGAAAATTTACATAAAAGTACCTTGTAGGTCACTGGAAACCATCCTTCCCAGGTTCAGCAAGTATAAGCTCCAGCAAACGGTACCGTCAACATTTTCGTGGATGGGTGATTCTTCCAGGAAATCTGAAAGTCTTCGACTGTAAAAGTGTGATAGAATAAATCATTTCATGATGGAGGCTATAATACTTACTTGAAGTTTGAATACTGAATATGCGCCAGTTGAGATGAACACTATATCAAAAAAAAAAAAAAAAAACACGATTATCCAAGGAGAAACAATTAATTGAACAACCTCGAGTAAACTTACAATATGCGAAGACTGCTATGTGTTGTACAAGAAGGAAGAAAGCACTAGACAAGTGAAGGTTTGCCTCCGAATAAGCGATCAACGAGATAAAAAAAACCCGTTAAGTGAGGATAGGCAACATCATCATCGTCACTTCCTGCATGAGGAGGGCGCTAAAAGTACTCAAGCTTTGTCTTTCTCTTCCTTCCCTCTTATTTGTTCTCTTTTTTCTTTATTTTTCTTTTTTCGTCTTTTTTGTCATATTACGTCAGTCGTATATGTAGTGAGGTACACTTGCCCCCGCATAGGGTGTCCGAGCAACCTAAGCCACAATATGTAACCCTGTGAGGGCTACAACGTTAAACTTTTGTGTAATAATAAACTTATTTAGCAATGCGCATGCACTTGCAAGATACGGTAAGTGTCAGCAGTAGGTGAAGCACTGTGAATGACAGCCGTTTAGGTATTTGTATCAACATTTCATAAACAGGACGATTTGATCACAGCCTATCTGTTGCTAACCAAGGAAACTTACTAGCTAATAGGTAAAACGGAGTTAAAATTTGGTAAAAAGAGCGTCGGTAATCCATTTGGGTCGTTTGGTTGAGGTGGGAGGGACTAACGGTACGGTAGCCCACTGATGCAAGTTATGTAAATAAATGGGAATGAAATGTCAACACTGTGCAACACTTTGGCATTATATCATTTTCGCTCAAATTTGGAAAGCCATATCTCAAAAACTACAATAGATATACATACAATTCCAACGGACTGTCATTATGACTTCTCTCTGTAGCTTCTGAATGAAGCCAGATCGTTTCTAAATGCATGTCACACAACCTTTAAACTGGTCACTATTGTTGTGCTGCTAATAATGATAATCATACTTTGAATGATACCTCTATTTTAAGTAGTCTAGTGAATAGAAATCGCATGGAAATATGGCCTCATATTTTGTAGCTATTTCATGAAATTACAAGACAGGTCAAACCCATCACATGGTTACCCTTCGATCCAAGTCGTGTGCATTCTTACCAGGCACTGTCTGATAAATCCCCGCTTGCCGTGCGTCAACCAAAATTATTAACTTTTGGACTCACTATATATACGTCAGTTATAATAACTACATCCCCACTGGAAGCCCTTTGACATCCAGTGGTTTACTCCCACTGAAAAATAATATCTACTGTCCAAGTTTAGTCCAAGTCATTTAAAAGGTGGATTTTAGTCCTGACGTCAGAGGTTCAGACGACAGCACCACGGTCAAGATTGACTCTTATTTACCTAACAATTAAGGGGGTTTTGAGGCTGAAATATAAAAGATTACATTCGGTTTAGCTTACTAATTCTGGGCTTAATTACATTAACGAAGTATGCATTATTTCAGATTTATTTGTAATACTGAAAGTTCTGCAGGTAAAGTTTGAGATGTGATCGATGAAAAAGTAATTGCATACTCTTCTGTGTCTGGAAAAAAAACTTGTTTCAATCTACGTTTGACACATACACCATGCAAACTAGCATACGAGTGAGGTAAATTCATCGCAAGGGACAAGTGCTATGTTGCATTTCAGAATGCCAGGTGGATGTGCACACATTTCTGTATACTTTACTTCGTTAATTCTTTGGTCAGACGATTGTAACCAAATGTGGGAGAAAATTCCGGAAATTGGACCCGAAAGAGACTGAATATTCAATATTCAGTACATCTCGAATCGAAAGTTACATTAATTACATCTCAACTCTCCTAACGTTTTCTATTCCAGTTTATCCAACTTGATAACTTGAGGATAGGAAACATACGAACGGTAGAGTGTGCAACAAAGTAGGAGCAGTTATATTAAAGATACCCGCTGCAAGGAAACTACCTGGTGACATCGATAATATACCAAGCCACTGTAACCCGCCATGGTGACAACAACAAATACACATAGGCCTACACAGAGAACACATTCAAACAGAGATATACACACCACACAAAATTAAACAGCTTTAAAAATTGCACAAACAGAAATGCAACAACACAAAGCCAGTACTATTGGAATCCAAAGGAACAAGAAACCGATTAATTGAGAATTGTTCACAAAGGCAATCCCTTCTCAACCACTGCCAAATCCTGTAACCTTTGCACTAAAGTAAAAGTACTTTATTATCTATAAGTCCAGACATGGCCATCCTGAACAATAGAAACGAGTTGGGATCAGCTTGCAAACGTAGAATGAAGGCATCTATTGTGCAATTTTTATTCAGACTAAAACTGAAATAAAAGAGCTGATACTGTCCTTCCAGGTGGCATCCTTTTATCCTGAAGAGTGAGGTTCATAGTTTCTTACGAAACAAGCTTGTTGTAGCGGCAAGTTTGAGATAACTTTTCACGCGAGTCTAGCAGGGAGGTTAAGGGTTGTATTTGGGGTGTTGACTAGAGCGCTCAAGTGTGGACGCTGACGTGTTACTACTGGGCGAGCGTTACTGCATGTTACATTGTATGACATTCCTTAACTGAGGCTGCATACTGGATGGTGTAAGAGCTGGAGATGCAACGACTGGTAATTCTTTAGTTCTTCATTAGGTCAATGCTCCGTTTTAGTTTTTTATGTTAAGTTACTTGCTTGTGTTGGTGTTGGAGGTAAATGCTATTTGCGTCTGACAGGTTTATGTGAACTTGGTAAACACTACAAATTGTTTGTATGAAATGTTGAATGTGCAGATTTACTGAAATTGTTACACTGTTTTAGCGTAGAGATGTACAGAAAAGCAAATAAAGAAATTATATGTGTGTGTACATCTTGAAAGGGGAATTCAATTACCGTCCATTTGATAGAGTTAATTATTTTTGTATGTTTCGCATATTGATAGAGTTGACTATTTTTGTATGTTTCGCATATTTGATAGATTAATATTTATTGTATTTCTTTCACTTGCATGTAGTGAACCGTGTCGACGTATCGGGTTGTGTATGCGGTAATAAAATAGCCAAATCAGCCTCTGGATACCACGTTTCTTTTTGTTACGTGTTCGCAGCTTCGCATAGTAACCCATGGCGTCAGGGTCAAATTCATGTAAAATATGAGTTTACACTTGTGGATATGGCATTTTAACTTTTAAATTGACTTTAGCATTTTATAATATACCTACTCCTAATTTGTTGAGCACTTAACCAGTCGTATGGTTGCACTCCTAAAGTCATTAATATATATTCGCTCTAGCCAACTACTGTCGAGCACTCTGTAGGAATCAAAATGGACAAAGTCAGTTTAGGGCATTCCACCAAAAACATTCCATTCCGAGCAGGA
Source organism: Stichopus chloronotus (assembly GCA_021234535.1). Taxonomy (NCBI): domain Eukaryota; kingdom Metazoa; phylum Echinodermata; class Holothuroidea; order Aspidochirotida; family Stichopodidae; genus Stichopus; species Stichopus chloronotus. The sequence continues at coordinate 24,726,636 of CM037837.1, read as the reverse complement.
AGCACTACCTAACAGCACTCATCAGATCAAGACAGAGAAATTATATAAGATCCGGGAGACAGAGGACCTTCTTTTACTTGAGCAGTGATAGTAGAAAGAATAAAAAAGAAGAGACATTCCGATTCCGCTCTGTTAAATCACCACCTCAGTTCCAAGAACTAAAAGAATTTGAAACATAAAATATAAGCAACAAGAAGACAGATTTCCGGAGACACCTGACAACCGGATTCAAAGAAAATCAAAGAAGATCAACAAATGTCCATAGCAGCCGACGAAACAAACGACTGTTAAAGAATGGAAGCAGCAACTTATAACAATCTACTGATAGATAACATCACCAAAACCTACAGAAAGGCTTCAGCAGATTTCGAAGTCTTTTTAAACACAGAGCAAAATCACATAGCAAAGATCAGTAAAAACTGAATGACCGCAGAGACACGACTGCAAAACGTCAAGCATTCATAACACTGAGAGACCATAAACCTAACTTCCAAAACAGACCATCATGTAGACTGATTAACCCAACTAATAGGTAAAATTTGGAAAATCAACTAACAATCACTGGAAAGTTCAACCAATGGAGGAACACTGGAGACGTTTTAAACTGGTTGAATTAAATTCCGAACAAAACACGGGGCACATTTATCTGTTTCGACGTGTGTGACTTTTACCCCTCTATCACAGAGAAACTCATTCTGGAAGCAGTAGATTGTGTATCAACATTTGAAGAAATAACAGACAACGAAAAACATCATTATACAGACAAAGAAAGCACTACTCTACAACAACGACAACCCATGGGAAGAACGTAAAAACTTCGATGTTACAATGGGCAATTATGATGGAGCTGAGACTTGCGAACTCGTTGGAACATACATTTTATCACAGCTGCAACATCAAGGCATCAACATCGGAACTTAACCGCAACGATGGATTGGCCGTAACCCACGAAACACCGAGGCAAACGGACCTAATTAAGAACCTCAAGGAAATATGCAAAGTCTTTAAAGAAAACAACTGAAAATCTCAATCGAGGCAAACCTTTTAATGCTATTAATTTTCTTGATATCTCCATGAACCTTATAAATGATCCTCACCAGCCACACATGAAGCAAATTCCAAACAACTCTACATGAAAGCAACCATCCACCTGCAATAGTAAGGAACATCCCGGAGAGCATTAACAAACGCCTTGACAACAATACCCGCCAATGGACACATCTTTAACAAAACCACTGCACCATATCAAGAGGCACTAAAGAAAAGCAAGTACAAATACCAGCTCAACGACAATCCAACACCAACCACAATAACCACCACCGAGAAATGAAAACGGAAACGAAATATCACGTGGTACAACCCAGCCTACAGCCAGAATGTCAGCACAGACATAGTGAAGAAATTCCGCCAAACTGATCGACACACCACCCCACACACACCCCACACCACCTGCACAAAATAGTCCACCGAAACACGCACAAACAGAGCTACAAATGCATGCATATATGTATATATACATATATATACATATATATATATATATATATAGTATCTATTATTTTTTTACAAGTTGCTTGATTGGCTACTATGAAATACAAAATAGTGGAGAAAACCTTTTATGATATTAAACCTTCCAGGCATAGTAGTCGACCCCATTAATAAGTTTACTCATGATTGTTCATCTTACACTTCTTTGGCCATTCCTAGTCGTAGGTATAAATTTATTCACACTTTCTCTGTAAACCAAACGAAGGAATTAGAGTTACGACTTATTACAACTGTTCTTTCCAAAAGTTGTTACAATTTTTTATTCTTTCAAAATTTACTTGACAGATCCTTTAGGCATAGCAGCTGCTTACTTGACGGGATTACTCTACTGGACCGATGCTGGTCGTGATGAGGTTTCTGTCTCCAGGTTGGACGGTCTATACCGGAAAACATTAGTTCCGGCCAACTCTGGATGTGTGTCACCGAGAGGCATAGCACTTACTCCAGATCACCAGTAAGTAATACAGTACATTGCGATTTCTATATGCAATAGTAGGGCTAGTGAGTATTGATAAAATGACCATCATAATTCGTTGTGATGTTCATATAAATGTAAAAATGGAAGGAAGTCAGCAGAGCAAACAAGTCATCCCATTCTCGATCCAAGAGATCGCCTTGGGCAGCCAATTCTCCTAGCAGGTGCAGTATTAACCGCAAATAAGTGAGGACCTGTGCACAATAAAAAACTATTCTGTGTTAGTAACATCTAACACAGACAGGCCCTCTATCAGACAAAACACGCTATTTTGAATTGGGTGAACCTCGAAAAATGGCTCATGCTTTTTTTTGGGGGGGGGGGTGGTGGGGAGTTCGTAGGTGGATAGCGCTATAATTTAGAGTTACGTATGCTGCTTCCCTCTTTTTCTCTCCGAAAGGTTTGTTTTCTTTCTTTTTTTACCCTTCATACAAAATATTTTTATTTCTCTGAAGCTGTTGAGGAGAGAGAATATTGGTGAATACTGGTCAGACAAGATTTAAGTTAAGAACTGGAAGGTGAACTAGCGATTGTTAGGCGGGAACAGATATCTCAATGGAGAGAGAATGAATGACACACGTCAAAACTGACATTAAATACAGTTTATTCATACAGAAACACATACTGATACAGATTCAGAATCAGACAGAGTTACAGATAGAAACAAATTATATGTATGATCGATTAAGGTATACATCAGCTCCACAAATTTAAGGGGATAGTGGACACTCTATCCTTCGACACTTCAAGTTTCATGTATCAATATGAAAGAGCAACTTCCTGATATGCGTCTGCATTTGACCATCTTTCAATTTAAAATCTCTGTTAGTTTCTTGTACTCAGCGTTTATTTTGACCAACAGCCTCGAAATTTTCCTTGATGTTAGCCGAATTTCAGTTGATCCCGTTACAGCTGACGTTGTGTTCGAATCGACACTGCGGTAACATCAAGGAGATGGACAACCCGACCAACCTCTCTCTCGCTCTCTTCTTTGTACGCATCAGTGTCAACAAACTTCATGTGACCAAAACAAGGGTGGGCAGACTTTGCAGTGCATTGTGAAACGTCTGATAACACACTCAAGCAATGAGTGTATGCGCAATTTTGCTCTCATTTTGCTACATTTTCCTATCATTTGCTCTCATTTCATCATTTTGTTACATTTTCCCTAAATTGTCTATCATTTTAGTTAATTATTTTTTCGTTAATCACTTTCATTCGGCTCTCATTTTCCAGCTTTCTGTTATATTTGTTAGATAGAGCTCATTTTGCACTCATTCCCTACACGTATCCTCCCCTTCTCCTCTACACATTTTGTCTCTCCTCCTCTTCCCTCTTTTTTTTTTTTCATCTCCATGTTCTTATGTAACCATTCGCGTGACGCGTCATGATTCAATTTATCTACTCGGTTGTCATCATTACTAGGACTCGATGTGCAGATGTCGTAGTAGCGCGATGAGCAATATGTCAAAAGTCACTCCAAACTTTTGCTTAACTTTTAGTACAGTACTCAGTCTCAGATCTCATATTGTTACTGGTGATAGCTAGCTGTGCATAGCCATAACAACCTTTTCACCGAAGAGTTAAGTACTGATCAATTTCTGCCATCAATGGTATGTAGAATGGTAAAGTAATTATCATTTTTGCTGACGTTTATAAGACAGTGGAAATTCGCGACAATGCAACATTGGCCTAGAAGTTTCCGTAGCGATAGTGGTATTATTTACACATTTGTAGACCTGCTGTAACGTTTTGCCAACACAGTGCCACTACGAACTGCATCGTAACGTAGTACCAATTACGCGAACTTGGAAAATTTATATGACTTTCTTTCTACTTCAGGAGATTTTCTCTCCTTTGATTTACTGAGGATGCATTTTGGTATTTAGATTTTGAGAGAGGGTTGTCATTACAGGGCAGGTAACTAGTCTAACACAAACTTTGCGAGTATTTGTAGTAAAGGTCCAAATCTACCTTAGGCTACTTGATAAACATATTGTACAACTATGAGAGGCTGGTCAACAGGCCTACATCTACCTAACGTTTTGAAAGGGGGAAGAAAATAGATCGTAGCACAGATACGATTACTGATATTCATTTGGGAGAATAAGGGGAGTGGAACAGATCTTTGACTAGTGGTATTAACAACAGAGGAGAGAAACCTCCTGCTATCAATCCTGATTAACAGTTACTCAATTACTTTCAGCTTAACACACTAGGCCTAACTTAGGTCAGGTGAATAAACATGTAGTTAGACTAAGTGAACAGCGTAACCTGCGGGTAACAAGAACATTAAACGAAGTAAACAGCAATTTAAGCAATGATGCATTAAAACAAATTGATATATCTGTCTATCTCACCTTAACCTTTGTGGTTCAGAGCTTTCAAGTACAATGCACACCAGCAATAAACTTAACAAGGAACATGTCAAACCACCTTCTGAACAAGATATAACCACCATTATGAAATTTTCTTTAGATATATATGTACAAACCAGATGGTCCATAGCATGTATTTTCTGACAACTGTTTTTTTTTTCTCCTGACATGTCAGTAAATGAACAGTTATGTATCGATTTTGACAGTATCAGGTTTTGAACAGTATTTGACCTCAACTCATTTATTCATTGTATCCCTCAGGCTGTACACAGGGCATTAATTTATGTTAAGTATCATAAAATAATATTTGCACAACTATTCATAATTGCTTTTGGAAGAAAGACAATATTGGGGCCACAATCACCAATGTTATGTGAACCTTGGTTGTGACCAGGCAATGAATTTTTCTTCCTCTGCTACATTTGTTGTGAGAAAAATCCAGTGACATGAATTTTCTAAATACTAACTGGAAACAAGTGAAGTGTGGTGTAATTGAAAGTAATTGCAACACTAGACAGTGAAGGATCCATTGCATAAAACATGAATAGTATCAAAAGCAAAAGATTGTAGTATTATACATTATCATGCTTAATAATAATTACGTACTCATAATTCGATGCCCTTTTCTGATTGTCACACATTGCTTATAGACACATTTAGGCAATGTTCATGTGAATGTTATAAAAACTAACATAATGGTGTACTTAATCTATGGTTGACCCATGGCTGGTGTTTAAGAAAGTAGTTAACTAGAAGACTAGTTGCTTTACGCTGGCAAAGGAAAGAAATTAAAAAGGAGACAAGTCTTTTCGCATTGTAAAGGCATCTATGCAAAAGGACGAGAGTAAGTATTGTGGTGACTCAACTACAACATCGGTAACACCCAGTGTGTGTAGAGAGCACCATGCTTTCAAAATGTTAGAGAAAAAATCAGCATGCCAGGATAAATATCAACATGTTACAGTTTAACATCAATATTATAAATGTTGGAAATATATATCAATATGTCAGAAATTTTGATTTGTCAGAGATTTTGCATTGTCTCGTAGATAGAGAAGTGCCGTAAAATTTCATTACTCGTGTGAACAAATCAGCGTTGACTGAGAGTGCACTATGATATTAATACATTCTGGAATAATAACAAGATGTTACAGTTCAATATCAATATGCTAAAGAAAAATATTATCATCATGTCAAGAAGAAAGAAGAACAACCGTCACCAGTATATATATATATATATATATATATATATATATATATATATATATATATATATATATATATATATATATATATATATATATATATATATATATATATATATATATATATATGTATATATGTATATATAGGAGCGTTTCTGGATAGAAACCCTGTGTACAGACCGCCCTCTTGGTCTCAACATTCCGAGTAGGTGATTTTGTCCCGTGGAGGGTCCGAAAGCTTGGCAGGGTAGTTTGTGTTATTTTCGTTTCTTTTCTACTACTTTTTGTGTAGCACGGTATCATCTTTTGTGATCCTACCCTCATTCGGACATGTCCTGTTTGTCGTCTTTCCGGATCTTCCTTTTATATATATATATATATACATATATATATATTTTCCATATCCACGGACTTAGAATAACAATCGAGGCAAACAAGAAAGTCTTTGACTTCCTAGACGCTACCCTCGACCTCAACAAAGGAACACAGTAAGCCGTACATGAAACCCAACAACACCCCGCTGTATGTACACCACAGATCAGATCACCCCCCCCCCCCCCCGTGCATCACCAGAAATATTTCTATTGCCAGAAACAAAAGGCTTTCTGAAATATCATCTAACAGCGAAGTGTTTGATTACGCAATCCCAACCTACCAAGACGCCCTCAACGAAGAGTGGATACAAAGACAAACTCCAGTACGAACTGTCACCACCATCCGCAAGAAAAACTAAGAACCGCAGAAGAAACATAATTTGGTACAACCCCCCGTATAGTAAGAGCATAAAACCCAACGTCGGCAGGCAATTTTTAAAAATTCTCGAAAAAGAATTTCCACCAACACATAACCTCCACAAAATCTTCAATCGTAACAACGTTAAGCTGAGCTACAGCTGCATGCCCAACATGCAAAGCATCATCACCGCCCACAAGTCAGTTATTAACTATCAAACGACCACCCCTCCGAAAGGCTGCGACTGCAGAAACAAGCATGAATGTCCAGGTGAAAGGCAGATGTAAAGAGGAAAGCCTCATCGAGCTGATGTCTACATGCAGACATTCTAAACAATTCTTGTTAAATTCCTTAAGAACGCAAACAAAGAAGAATTGATGACCAACTATTTTTAAAGAGGCCAACATTTTTAAAAGTCCTACAACCGGGCAGGTATTTAGGATTTTGGGATCAATCACCTGCACCACGATTTCAGTTATATATTTACTTAACTGCCTGGACTGTAATAAACAATACGTAGAGGAAACAGGAGGGGAGTTAAGACAAAGGCACCGAGGGCATAGGCAAGAGTTTAGAAAAGGGAACACCCCCCCCCTAGGTACACATTTCAACTCCGGCTGTAACAATTTTGAGCTTATCGGAATTTCACACTGTCCCAACACAGCTAAATCTGTACGGGAACGTAAAGAATTAGCCTGGATTTACCGATTAAGTACTTTGCAACCCACGGGTCTTAACGTAAAAAATTTAGTGAAGCGAAACTAACTTTCTGTAATCGCTTTTTCAAACTTTCAGTGTGTTCTTTCTGTGTACAGTATATTGTATGTTTTAGTACAAGAAAAACAGTCTGTACTAGCCTCGAAGAAGGAAGGTAGACCCTTCCGATTTATAATATAAGTCAGTGAAGTTACTTCATTTGTGTGTTTACTTATATTTTGTACATATATATATATATTGTATATATATATTGTATATATATATTTATATGCAAGAAACTATCTGGTTTATGTAAGGTCATTTCACCAGTGACCATCTCAGTCTTAAACCTTCTCAAGGGGAGCCCTCTGATCGACTCTGAGATGACTTGTTTGCTCTGCTGACCAAATACAAAATGGTTGCCCTTGAAAACAAAAGGATTCACAAGTCAGGGAACAAAAGGAAGGGCTTTGTACTCTTTGGTGCATCATAATAGTACTGGAAAATCGCTTACTTTGTACTGTATTGCTTCTCAAGAAGGTGTTGTCTACTTCAATGTTATAATCACCTCAATCAATCACTCTCCTTCCATAGATATGTATATTGGAGCTGCAGAGGTCGCATTGAGAGGTCACAAGCAGATGGATCAGGAAGAGAAGTATTTGTTGATCGAGTAAAGGGAGTGAGATCAATATTTATTAATTCAGACGGTAATGAGAATATCTTTGTTTTGTCAAAAGCAAATTAAAGGATAACTTTAGCTCATGGATAGGGTAGCTCATGGTATGTGACTGTTCCGAAAAAAAAAATGTATAGCGAGACAAATTCTTTCGAGACAAAATCTTTCTTTCGAACACAATCTGTTAAAACCTAACCCCATGTGAATGTTGTTTGACGCCTTACAGTATTCTGTGTATACTTTTTCATGTATACATGTGTATTTTTTCCCATAAAGACCTGAAACTTTACTGGATGGGTAGTTCTGGATCATCTGGCATCGTGGAGGAGATAAGCTTGGACGGTTCCAATCGCAATGCTGTATTTCATGATAGAAAAATTCCTGACTATTATAATTTTGTCCTGGATAAGTCTCTTTTCTTCTGGTCAGACCCTGAAGCGGGGACAATTGACCACAGGACAAGAAATAGTTCACGTTTTACTTTAGAATACAGTGACATCTCGGTAAAGCAAAAAGGATTATATTACGTCACATCAGATGCAGATAAAACGGGTGAGTATGAATTCACATTTTACAAATTGAGACTACTATGATGATTTGATTTTCAGCAGTTTTTACATCAAGTCTGACTTCGACTGACTTGAAACCATCAAAATATTATTCCACAAAAATATTACAAAAACAATTTAATGTATTCAAATAAAGGTCGCACTATGTCCATTGCAATGGCTAATGGTACTTGCGTTATAATTACTATTCAGTTACAAATGAACTCCAGTAAATCCTGAATGCGTTCGGAAGTTTACAGGATGCTAAGCAAAATGCTCTGTTGACTAATGAAAAAAAAAACTGTAGGACCAAAGGGAAAACAGAGAGAATCTATTATGGCAATACCAAAGTTAATATCACAGTGTTCCATTGTTGACATAATATCATAATTATAGTGCAGATAAAGTATTATACAAATAGTTAACTCGTTATTGGAAAGCAACAGAAGAACAAAATGATAGAATAGTAAATCATTTCTTTATTATTCAAAATGTTGATATTCAGACTGAAGGGAAATGAATTGCAAGAGAAAGTAAGAGACCATTAATGTACGATGTTAATATCAAGGATCGTTTTCTTGATAAACCTCTACCGGTGTTAGTGTATACACAAGTCTACAGGCAAGATAAGAGCGGTGAACATATATGTGACTGTAAAACAGCTCTATCTGTAGCATGAAAGTTGGCTTCGAATGACATTTTATTATCTCATCCCTACATATGTAATGTACGGGATTAGATTTTGTACTTGCTTTGGGACGTTAAAATGTATTATGGCTCTCAGGCTCAGTTGCCATAGCAACGGTTGCCATGGTAACATTATGTATGGTTGATATATGAAACATCGGGGGTGTTTATTGGTATGGTACTTAAAAGGATGGTCTAGCCACGAATATAGCTTTGATATGTCAAAGAGTAAGTAAATCTGACCATTACAGTGAAACTTCCATTCAATTCCCATGTGTGGTTCCCGAGATATGAGCCGTTGAAGTTGCCACATTTGTTACTGACAGTTAACTTCAAGGAAGCAGGAGTGATGTCATCTCCCCATATTCACAAAGTATTTTATGTTTTTCTGTAAAATATACACCAAATTTTATACTTCAATATATAGTAATATCATAATGTGAATGTAGGAGGGGTATGAGAGTTTTGTGACCTTCACGTAACCAGTATTTAGGCTGACCACCTACTGATTTCAAGGTCAAAATAATAACTTTAAAAATGAAGAAAACAGAAGACTCTTTAGTAATGTGAAGAGATGATGTCACTCCTGTTTGCCTCAAGTTCCCAGTTGGTAGCAAAGGGGGTAACTTCAACTGATAAAATCGTGAGAACCATGAATGGGAACTGAATGGAAGTTTTACTATAAGGGTCAGATTTACTTACTCTTAAACATATCAAAGCTGAATTTCTGGATGGACTATCCTTTTAAGGTTACCTGGAACCCACCATTATGGTAGGGGTCAAAATGTTTGAAGATATGTGTGTGTGTACGAAAGAAAATTTCCTAAACTGCAAAGCTGATGAGGGTCAAAGTTTGTAGATAGATGACCCATAGTCTGACGTTGTGTCTCCAATCAAAATTTAAGGTCAGAGGTCAAAGGTCAGAGTTCAAAAGTCAAATAAGTAAAAATCCTATTTTCGCTGTATTTCTTAATCCAAAATGCCTTTGTACATGGAACCTTCGCATATATGACTGGTGTACAAGATTTATTTAAAAATCATGATTTTATGTGTTTTGAGGTCAAAGGTCAAATTCAGGGATCAAAGGTCAAATCTGATCCCGGAAAGTTTGCGTCTAGACCGCAAAGCCGATGAGAGTAAAGTTGGTAGATAGGTGACCCATGGTCTGAGGTTGTGTCTCCAGTCAAAATTTAAGGTCAGAGGTCAAAGGTAAGAGGTCAAAGGTCAATAAGTGAAAATCTTATTTTTGCTGCATTCCTTAATTCAAAATGGCTATTTATATGGGACCTTCACATATATGACTGGTATACAAGATTTTATATGAAATCATGTTTGTATGTATTTGAGGTCAAAGGTCAAATTCAGGGATCAAAAGTCAAATTGGAAAAATTTGTGTCCGCACCTCCTCATAGACAGCAAAGCCAATGAAGATGAAACTTGGTAGATAGGTGACCCATGGTCCGAAGTTGTGTCTCCCATCAATTATTAAGGTTGTGTTGTGATTTCCTTCTAGACAGTAATTCTAATGACGTTAAAACTTGGTCGTTAGGTGATTATGATATGTACTGTTTGTGATATGTACTGTTCACTTGATCGGTGACACCATAGGTCAATAGGGCACATAATACAGTAAGGTAGGTTCTGCTGGTACAAGGTGCAACGTAACTTCTTTGCTTTTCATACAATGTGACTTAATATTTTAACCTATGCAACCATGTTTGGACTGAGCGATTATATCTAATAAGTTGTCATTTTGCATTCTTTTGGTAATACCCATTACTCAGTATGTTTTTACTGTGACATGTATGTATAAACTAGCCAAGGAATTGAGTGGTTTAAAGTACGTTTCGGCGGGAAAAGAAATGCAAGTGATTGTGACGTGTTTCGTAGAATGATTGCCAAATACGAGGTTTTAGGGGTTTTTACAGTCGTGGTGTGACTGCACCAGCAACGGGTGTTTAGATGTAAACAACACAGAAAGTTTCCGTAACAGTAGAGAGAGACGTCAGAGCAGAAAATCCAGGGAGATGCCCGATTTGGATTTAACGATCAGAGTTCCATTTATTTGTTGATTCGACTAGCACATAAATTTGATAAATGAAGTTGACGAGGGTGATTTAAATCAGAGAGAAAGGCGTATACAGTTATGTTACATGACGATGACAAAGAAGAGGAAAGCGAGGAGAGATACGATGACACAGGCCTACACAGTATACAGAGACAGACGTTTACACTTTGACAACCAGATTGCCAGTGTCGGGAGTCGCGTGGCTCAGACTCTTTGAACTTACGGCGAAGAACTGAGGATCACGGGATAGGTGATGGCGTTGACCAATCGGAATGACATTAATTGTATATATCATCATATGTAAATCGTTGCTGCCCATGAATTGACCAATCGTGTAGCATTATGGAATCTTTTACGAGACAGTGTGTGAGTTTTCTATTTTTAATGTGTTCTATTGTCTAAACTGACTGACGGAAGGGAATAAAGAAAAAGTAAAAACAAACTCTGGTAAATACCGGAAACTGAACTTTGTATGACCCCTGCGTACGGTAGAGCGTAGTGTTCATCATATAAAACACCATTACAAAACGGGATACAATTAAAGGTTAATCAACTCTGGACGGTGTATTAGCTGTAGGATAATGCACGATCGGGGGTTAATGCAAGCGAAGCACAAGTATGTATGAATACCATTTCAAAACGCGCAAAGTGGTGGCGAGCTTATCTTAGAAATAAATAAAATCAAAGGATTACTTTGACGGATATGTGATCTGCATGGGTATATGTACTTTGACGCGGACACATGACTGACACATTTATACAACGCTTGCGCGTTATCTACACATCCATGGTAGGGTGTGCTGCGCCTAGTTATGTGTACCTATGCACTATTTACGTGTAAAACGTAAAGCGCTGGGTGTTCAATCAAACTCTCGATCTACTGTAATACATACGTGTAAAAAAGCGAATGATTAAAGACGACGATAAGGATGAGATGCAACTCCGTGGATTGCCTTGATTGAGCTATTGATTGAGGTTTATTTCTTGATTGAGTTATTGATTTTATTTTCTAGTTTCCTGTCCCATTATGAATATGAAATAAAATCTATAGTTTAGAGAACGAAAGCGTGAAACCCCTCGGCAAGCAATTTAAGTTTAGGAACAAAATTACTCACTGGCAATTAATGCACCATATCTGAAAATACTTCAGCATTTCATCGGTAACATAACATAGAGAAAATAATTACGTCATGATCAATTTATGCTTACATGCATTTTGTTTATTTATATATTCATTAACAGAACAACACCAATGTGCTATTAACAACGGAGAATGCTCAGAATTGTGTTTTCCTGATGGAATTAACGTTCGTTGTGATGGAGGTTTGAACAATATCTTGTTTTATGTGACAATCTTCGTCAGTATAAAACATCAATGGAATGGGTATTGTAGTAAGAAAGTATACACTCTTTGCATCAAAACTTTTGAACTGACATGTAATAAATGCAACAGATGTCATGCGACAAATGCGACTGCACTAATCATGTGATAGTTCTCAAACCGATCAAGCAATCGAATCACAATCAATAAAGCGACAAGTTCTTTGATTGGCAGGATGGCTGATGATTGTCAATATCCGATATTCGTATATACACAAAACTAAAGGCAAAAAATAGTAGGTGAATATGTTGATTACTGTAAAACAGCTCCATCTTTAAAATCAGTCAGTCAGAATCAGCAAAGCGACCGATTGTTTGATTGGCTGGGTGGTGGTAATGGTCAGTAGTCAATCATTTGTGTAGTCACATGATGTAAGTTTTTTAAGTCTCATTAAAATAGTTTGTATTCCTATTTTCCTTAGTTATCTCTTTCTTTCCCAGTCTTCACCACAGGACAAGCATCCACAGAAATCACCACGACGGTTGCTACTGGCAATGTCCCGAGCTACACCGTTATTGGTATCGTAATAGTCGCAGTGATTTTGATTGTAATAGTCATGAGTCTCATATGTATGGCTTGCCACTGTGGATATTTGAAGATCATCTCCAGACACACATATGAGCGACCAGTACCCATAGCCACCGAACAGCAGATCATGACTGATCTGAATGGCTACATCAATGAAAACCGCATTGGTTATGCGCCAGTAGCTTTCAGAAATATTAAAATGCCTTAAAGATGATGACAATTGTTCAGAAAAACAAAGAGATGTTGTAAATATTTTGCTTAAGAGACAACGCAATGTAAAAAGAAAAAAATGATTTGCCCTAAACAATGTATATCTATACCTGAAAAAAAAATGACAAACATACTGTTTAATTTAAATCAATCCAAGGTCGGTGGAGTAACCTAGCATACACTGTCTACTTAATCCTTAGAAATTACACAATGTTTAAGGGCATATCGCACTTTCTAACGGAATAGGTGTGTCCCTTCAACGAGATAATGGTAGCCGCTGCTTGCTTAATGATTGCCATCTGAAATCAGTGATTGATTAGGAAGAACATTTTGATATCATACTGCTTTAAGATCGGAATCCATTCCAACTGGTCTAATTTTCAGGTAACTCATAAATTTTGTATATGAATCGGAACAGTTTACACAGAAAATAATGTACGTCCAGACTTTAATACAGAAACAAGTCACCGCTGTTTCATTGCAAATGTAGCCAAATTTATTGTAATGTTTTTTCATTTACTATTTCCTTGTTTCAAATTTGTTCGATAGTAATGTTTTCGTCTACCTCTGATTGTGTTTTGGAAACTTACAGGTATAACTTCAATATGTAGACGGTCCTAACGTGTAAAATTTCTAGAAATTAATTGTTGTAAATAATCTTGGTGACAGTTAATATTTTCAGATAATAAAAAATATTGAAACGCTTCCCCGTTTTACTTAGACAATAAGACAAATTAAAAAAAAACAATAATTGTTCAAAGGCATAAACAATGAGACGAAAATCAATTATAGTTATATTTATAAGTAAAGATGATTTCGATGTTAACAAAAAGCCATTCGAATTACATCCGCTCGCTTTGTGTAGACTAATGGCAATACGTATTGGCAAATTGTCCCTTTAGGTGATATTAGGGAAAGGAAATAACGAAATTTTATCATAGTAGTCTTCAACACATGTTTCTATTGTAAATGTTTTTATATGAAAAGTCATACATTTTAGTAAAAATATGAATATTCGCAATGTTCCCTACACAGCAAGTATCAAGAGTAGTCACCATGATGGAAACAGTGGTACAATATTGGTATATGTATATAGTTATATGGTTAATTATGTTAATGCATATGATCGAACAAGTCGTGAGTGTCGTATATATTGGCTGGTACTGTGGATATATGAAATATATCTATAGGCTATTACAAAACCTGTGATATTAGCACAGGTTACCATAAATACGGCATGAATTGAATCGTTAGTTTGAAAGTTATTTCACTGTAGCTTGGTTCCGCTTCAATGACATTTAGATGAAATCATTTTCATACATCAATGTAAGTAGTGGAAGTGATGTAGGAACATTACAAACAGGCCTATTGATTCTTCTTTTATTCCATGCAGCAGCTGAATTGAACCCACCCTTAGCGTTTAATGTGGGTTTGTGTGCACACATAGCAATCCACTTTGACTCAATTAAGTGAGAGGAAAGTATTAGACCGTATATTGAAGGAAGGAAACGTGAACTTGGCAGACAATGTTTTTGTAGCTTCATTATGTAATTCAAGTCCGATTATATTCAACATTCATGATATAATTAATTTATATAAACAATAAGGAAAAATACAATCAACAATAAAAACGATTATTTAGTACTTACGATGTGCCTCTATTTTAGTTTGACAGTATCTCGAATAATTGCCTGTCAATGTTTGTTAAAGGAACGTGACTTGGAAGAGGAAATGTTAAAGGTGCGTGAACTGAAACTCAGATGATCTGCTGTTGCCAGTGAAATACTCGAAAAGCTCTGGGTGGACGTTTGAAAGTAATGTTATCGATATGAGAGCAAACAAAAATATCTAAAATATGCACTCTGATGTGTATGCTGCGAAACATCTATGAAACATTTTGGGATAGAACATTCCTAGGCGTCGTTCCTACTTTCGCAATGACCCCTATGTCGTACAGGCCATGGCTTCCCTTTTTTAGCCACGCAGCTCGATGTGATTTAAGTAGAAAGGGTGTACAATTATTAAGGTAATTTCTTCTAAAAGTGCAGTTAATTTCTCAATATTCTTTCGATTTTTCGGAAACAATATTTTGGCCCACTAATTCCTCGATTGTGATTTCTGGTCCAACTACTGGTTGTGAAACATGAATTTGAAATCGGCTTTTATTACCATCACCAAGGCACCACTCAGCAAAAGAGAAGAGTAAGTTCAGACCTTGAATATCACAGTGAATTGTATTGACCTACCTCTACTTACCTCTGTGCATAAGAGGAGTGATACTAGCTGGTAGAAGAAACGTTCCCCAGATATGGTTCCATTCAGGAAATGTGAACAGATCGTTACTGTATAATCACGGGTGGCGGCACCAGGACTTTAAAATGCACGGATTGGAGGGGGATGGGTATGGAGACCAGAAGAAACTAGAACTGCATTTGCCCACAAATAGGCAGAATTGTAGTGTGTGGTAGGCTAAGTCGTTGTTGTTGGGAGTAAGCCAGTCTCTGTGGATCCACTCCTCATAGGAGTTAGCATTTTGGGGGAAAGCAGTGCCGTTTCCTGTCGACCCCTTTCCCAATCCATTCTTTGTTTTTTATATCACACTGGACGAAACAAAAATTTAATTGGATCTCTCTCATAATGTTGTAAAGTTGCCGACGCTTATCATTACTACATACCGTATGTCGTACCAGCCTGTACTACTCTGAGTTTTAAAGAGTACCCAAGTACTAGCTGTATACATGTCAAAACTGTCTTTCTGTTTAACCACTGAAATAGAACATGAGAGCAGTACATGATTCTTTAGAAGGACGTCATGTTGTAACCAATAAAAGGCAGTGAAGCAGCACGCGATTCTGTGACATCATATTTAACACATTGGCGCTATATTGCACACCAATTTGGAAACAACATTGACACTCCACGTTTATCACCTCATTGGGAAAATGCCGAACCACATTTCATCACGTTTTCTGGAAATTTATCCGCAGGGCTCTCTCATCACTTTAACTCCTTAAATCGTTCTTGTAGTCGTGGCATTTGCTTTTCCTTAGTAGACTTGGTCTGAAGACGACCGTAGCTCGCACCATACTGCTATTGCTAGGTCGAACCATATGCTAGGTCATGAGCCATACAAGGCTCAACAGAAGAAATTGCTGGTCGACCAGTAATGACAAGATTGTAGTGCGGCGCTCTACAATAATAATAACTATTGGTGTGGGCAAAACAAAATACAGGTAGATATCCGTAATACCCATATTAGGACCCATGGTTTGTCTAAGGGCAAGCCACCGAAAAACTCTGAGGATTTAGCATATCTCAGTCTATGGGAAAATAATTGGTCTCTTTTTGTTCATACTTTATCATCCAATGAAATTCCAAACGATTTTAATGAATTTGATCATTCCTTTTAATTAACAACAGAACTTCATGCACCTGGTGTGATCCACGAGAAGGTCTGGGTGGAGGGGATAGGGCAAAATCCCAGGCCCTTCTGAGATTTGAGCATATCTCTCCGGGAAAAAAAAGTCTCAGGACTCTAGAAAGCAGAACGTTGAACTCAGTAACTACATAGGCCACTATATACTTACGTTGAATGGGGAGGGGCAGATTTGGGGAAAGGTTCTAACTACGGACGTTTTTACCCATCCCCCCTGGTCTCGTAACAAGAAAAGATTAATAAGCAGTGACATGATGGAATCAATATTAAAACCAAACAATAATATTTTTGGAATGCCTGTCTTGGGAATCGGGATTTGGTAGTAGGTATTATTCATCACAAGTTATTTCTATGTGCCCATTTAACTGTCCAGTATGTTTACGTAACCTATTCTTCTTTTTTAAGAAGATTCTAAAACATAAACAATACGATGCACCTTCAGAAACCGACAGGAATCGAAACATACCTTTCATCTTTCCAGTAGAATGAGAACATTATCTTTCCTCTCTTATAGTACATGACGACCTCTTTCACTTATTTTTGAATTAATACTCAAGTATTTTGTAAATTTTTGGACTCACCGACTTCCATGACAGATTGTTTGGATAATTAAATAACTTTGCATAAAATTTCTACTCTTTAAGAACTGGTTGTATTAGCATTGCCAGTCTTTAAACATGAACAAAAATGTTCTATGAATGCTCTAAATTATGTTATATTTACGTGCACGCTAGTATTAGTGTAAACACTCTATAGTTCTATTGTATTTATTGTGTACAGCTGCTTGAAGAAAGGTAACATTATTCGCTCAACTGATCATATGATGTTTTCAAAGAGTGACAGACATATGTTAGAAAAGTGTTTCACACACTTTTAAGTTTGTCGTAGTCACTTCACTACATACAAACTTGTTCGTCAGTGGCCGTAGCTAGGGTCACACCTTTAGGGAGTGTGAAAGTAAAATCTTCCGACTGGCTGGGTGTTTTTTCGAACTATGTGGCCACCCCACCCCGATGGTTTCATACATTTGGAATGCCTTTCTAAACACGGGGTGAACAATTTAAGGGTTGCACTTTTCGCGAAAAGGGCATTATCAGGTGAAAGAAAACAATCATCGACGAAACAAACATATGAGAAAGCTTGGAAGAAAAAGAAAGGGGGGGGGGGGGAATATCTAAACGGAGCACCTCTATTAGTTGGTGCGGAGCGTGCAAGATGCTTTTGGTTTTTCAAAACCCTCACATGTTAGGAAACGGCACTTCCCGCGTGAACTTTAGCTGACTGTAACCAGCCTTGAAACATGATTATCACTTCTGCAATTCCTCAACTCATGTGAAAAGGAAAATCAATCTATCACATGGGGTACATATCATATTTTTTGAGGTGGTACAAACATGTTAACGAATTACGCACCCTCTTCTTTTATTTTTTGAGGCATCGGTGGCTAGCCCTTTTTTTTGTTTTGAGGTAAATTGTTTCCCGAATTAAGTTTATTACTAACTAACAGAATTATGATCTCCCCCTCCACCCATCCCCTCTTGAGATTTTCTTCTCCCACTAGGTAGCCTTAGATACAATCTGGTGCAATATTTTGTAGTCTTTTGAAGTCATAAAATGTGCTAGACTGAGATATGAAAAATTCCAATATTAAATATTTCAGACTTACTGAGATTTTGTTTAGTGACCAGATAACCTTACACACGATCTGCTGCAATAGTTGGCATCGTCATAAAATAAGCTTGACCGATATATCCTGTGGTATTTCAGATTTTTCCGACTATCATTGCTTCTACACTTTCATATGAAAAATTCCATGTGGTACGTTAGATTTATTGATAAATTTTTCAATTACCAGGTAACCTTAGACACAATTTGGTGCAATATTTGGCATTTTTATGCCATATGATGAGCTACTAGTATTTCAGATTTTCCGACCATCGTCGCTAGATTTCATTCATACATCATGTAACAATATGAACAGTAATTCCAAACAACTTGGTCAAGGAAAAGAAACGATGTAGACGGATCACTCTGATGGACGCCTACAAAAGATCAACGTCACATGGTAGTCTGAAGTCCTTTTTTACCTCTGCCTACCTGATTCAAAAGTATTTTTCATGACGTGATGTGGGGGGGGGAGATAAAAATGCACCATGCATGACAGCTAATCTCATATTATGATATATATCATATTTTGATCTCACTTCTCCCTTTTCGGGTAATTTGTACTTTTGGAAGTGTATCAATGAGAACGGGAACGTGTCACAATCTTTTCGTTCACCATGTGCGTACGGAGAAACCCCCCCCCCCTTTTTTTTTTTTTTGACTGACTTCCATCTCAGTTAGAGATTCTTTATTCCGAAAAACAACATTTTCAAAAATTAACTCTTAAAGAAATGTGATGGAGAAAAATATTTCTAAAATCAGTCACGGTTTGTAGGAATAGATGAGTTACTTTTACAAACTGAAAGTTCATTAACTTGATAATTGCACAAAGGAAACGTCACAGTTATTCCATGTAAAGCAGAAGTAAGGGGGAGTATCGACAGGGAACAATATTCTTATATTTAATAACATTGCAACGCCCCCCCCCCCCTCCCACCATGTGAACCACAACATTTCTCTGTAATTACGAACTGTTGAAAGAGAACATTTTATATTATGATCCCCCACCTATCGAAATATGAGTGCAACTCAGGATTGACGTACATGAAGACTAGGGATTATTGTACGCGCCATTCATCAATCCATTCTGATATGCACGCGCTTCTCTGAAATATAATAATGCTCGATCTCATGAAAACGAAACTAAACAAAGAAAAACTAATTAGTATTTTCATAAGTGACTAAAGTTATTTACGATTGTACTTGATCATATGTTTTTCCTCTTCAAATGTGTATGTGAGTAAGAGGAAGGGTGTGTTTTGCAAATTCTGTTATAGGAACGGTTATTGGAATTTAATGACCCAAACTGAATTGAGGAAGTAAATTTAGGAGCTGGGGATCGGCTGGACTAAGGATGGATAAATATAAATTCCATAGACTTGTAATTTATCGTGGTTTACATAATCCATAAATATAATAACAACCATAAATATAACACCCATCAGGCATGTTATAACTTTTAAGCATAAATGTAGTACCCGCCATAAATGTAATACATTTTTAACCATAAATATAATAATTGACCCACCATGAAATTAGTAAATTCTAACCATAAATGTAATAATCTGAATCCACCATAAATGATTGATTAACCAGAAATATAATAAATAATAAAACGACCATGGACATTTTGGTTCTTGGAAATTAAATGGTTCTAGAAAACTATGAGCTTACCGAGACAGGATGTGAACAATCAAATAGCAACTGCGTCTTACTGGGTGTACAGCTGATTGAAATAGCTGTGTAAGAGCAGCCATCACAATGTGTAAGATTCATCTCTTACAGTGATGGTGTTTAGTCAATGTGCAAGTAGGGTCGAATTGAAGAATGGGCCAGAGGGGCACGTGACCAGGGACTCACCAAAGAGGAATCCCACAAAATTACTCAATTCTACATTTTGGGGTATAGTAGTATAGGTTTTTGGGAGAACTGAACTTCAGTATAGTTTTGAAGAATTGCTCGAAGTGTAAACCACACAAAGTTATGATTTGAGGTAGGCCATACGTCAAACTAGCATCACTACCATCAATGTGAAGATGCAATTAATGTTGAAGCATGTGGAGAGATTGTCTGGGCAAACAGTTGTTTTCTAGACTTTCATGTACGTAGGAAGGAAACTCTACATGGAGTTCATTCTGGTGAGAGGGGGGAAGGGGTTGAAAATGAGCATAACCTTTTCCCACTTGTCGTAAATCACTCCAGTGTAGTTTTGTGGAGAATGATAGTTGAACGGACCCTACATTAGTATCTACCCAAGCAAGTAAATGCAATCATGTAAGCAAAGGTACTTTATATGATTGATTCAACAGTAGCCAGCTTGCTTTGAAACCCACCAACTATAGTTACCAGCGAACGATACGGTCGTGAACCAAAACAGGTTGGAATTTGAACTGCCTGGGAATACAGTTTGAAGTTATGTTTTTACACTGTGTCACTGCTGGATGGCCTCGACATTTTCGAGCACCAGTCGGCATCTATGCCCACTTCCAAACCTCAAGACACAAACGCTGAATAATTGCCCAGATCTGTAAAGTTGTTTAATCTGGTCAGGAATGTAATCAATCCACGCCATGGGAGCCCATATGGTCCTCATTACCTTACAAAACTCATCTACTTATACACAACAGAGGGTCCTCTGTGGTGTATCAGACATAATACAGCTGAATAGGAGGAAACCTCGGATTCAAAATTTTAGGCAATATGGGTCAAAAGCCACCCAGCTCACAGAATTTATTTCATTTCTTGTTAAAAATTATTACATTCATGATGGGGTCAGTTATTGCATTTATGTTTTAAAGTTATTACGTTTGGGGTGAGTATTAAATTTATGATTAAAATTATTAGGTTTATGGTGGATATGCATTTATGGTGATTTCATTATGACATTTATGGGTTATACAGTATAGGTGCTGAAAAATCTATAAATCATAGACATTACGATCCTTTTGTATTTCACGAGAGATGTATTTAAGTTTTCCACGCTGTTATGAACTTGTATTGCGAATCTATTTCTGTGATGTGGTCAATCTCCCTCCACCTACCTTTCTCTCTCCACATCTCTCTCTCCCTTGTCTTTCTAAGTTTGTTTCGCCTCTTTGTATTTTCCTCTCTCATCTCAGCCTTTAACTGATTGTATCGATCTAGTGTAAATGATTACACGTGATCATTGCAGTTAACATTGTTATTATCATAATTGAACACTGTTGACACAACATCCTAAGGAAGTTATTTAACCAGGGGTTATTTTTAATTGACGACATATTATTACAGACCCTTGCAAAGGTAATTTGATAGCAAATAGCATCTCATGCTTCAGTCTTAGAACAGAAAATATTATGTTTCAATTTTGTTACTAGTTGAAGTTTCATGTAAAGTTTCAGAGATAAAGAAAAAATGGAGAGGGGGGAATCAAATGGCCTCCGTTTTCGTCTAATTAGTATATACATTACACTACCTGATGCCATATATAACAGCATGATTTATGTAAGGGGTTCAAAATATCTTCGAGGGGTAAATAAAGGCTATTACACATCTCTAGAGCATATATGTAGGAGGAAAGAAAACAAAATAACAAATAATTTGGAAATGAGAAAAAGAAATGAGGAAAGGAATTAGCATATAACTGATATTAAAGAAGCAATTTAGAGCTAGAAACAGCAAATTCCTCCCTAAAATCATTAAACTTAATTTGTACAATTTCAAGTTTGGATACTCTTTGATCGTTATATGAATAAATAACAGTCGTTATGTAAATAATTTTAATTGAAGTAAATTTATTTTCATTAAAACAAGATATTCTTTAAACGAAATCTTACATCATACTACATTCAACTCAGTCCTTCTTTATTTATGTATTAGGTGTTCAGCATGCAGTAGTAACAACACATTATTCATGTTCAAAATTCTTACAGAAGTGTTCCTAGTATCTATATATAACAAAACTTTAATGCATCAGACATTTCCATACAGTCCACCTTCCAGCAAGGTCGATAGAGTTGTTCTGATAACGTATCTGTTTCTCTTACACTCAGTTAACAAACTGAACATCAATTTTAGTTTTGAGCATCCTCCTCCAAGTCAGTTTACTTTTACAAACATTGACCTACAACCAGTTGAAATTTTGTCAGACTATATGAGTCGAACTTAAAAAAAAACTTAATTATTTTCATTAGTGTACTAAATGTTCATAAAATGCCTAATATTTTGTAAGCATATATTAGTGTTAAACATTAGCGGACTTGTATCAATTAATTCTACGTGGAACTGTCCGACCAGTTTCTTTTTTTTTTTTTTCTTAAAAGGAACATTTTAGCAACATCTTTAATAGCATCTTACATGAAAGAAAATAATTCTTTATCACAGCAGATTCTCAGTTCAAACTATAGACAGATGTCTTGTCCATAAGTCAGCACCTTTTTTGTTTAAATTAAGATTCTAGTTACCAAACCAAATTCAAAATGTTTATTTCCAAAATTGATTGTTGCATTGCAAAATTTAATTCTTCACTTGACATTGAAACATGACGCCACTGAAAAATTCATCGAGTTTGATCCTAGATTTTAAAGAAAAAAAAAACTTGCAAAGGTCAAGACTATTAATGTGTCTTATTGTTCATTTAGTTTCCTTGGTTATGTAAGGAACTATAAAAGATATATATAAGTATACATAAAGACATATATATATATATATATATAAGTTACAAAAAGACCATGCGATTGAGATGTAACTTCTATCAGACAGGAGAATAAAAGTGTTGTGATTCATTTGAAATTTTGTCTACTATCACTAAAAAATCAGTTTAAATAATCTGAAATATTTCCTGAAAATCTGTTATAACTCATCGGTGAAAGGCACATTCAGTCTTTCAGAATTGACCCAACCTTAAATGAATGAGATAAAATTAAAGTAGACTGACCCCATTGCAATGTTACAATATCGTTTTGAAACAATTGTTCATCGCATCTGTACTTGAATGAGAGATAATAAATGTAATAAGGTAAGTACATTGATACCTCCAAGCTAGTTAGGTACGTGTTGACCTAGTGGTACAGGATATCCGTTAAATACGTGAGATGTTGGGAACAACTTAACGAACAGAATAACCTGAGTATATAATAATAAAGGACGAGAAAGAATACACAAATATGTCATAAACAGAATATAAACAGCAATTAAATTGTTTTGATGTGCATGGAATAACACAACAGATAATTTGACAATGTTAACAACCAGCGGGGAACCCCCTCTTTGTACTTCCTTCTATTGTATTAAAAAATACCAATGTGACGATTTCTGTTTACAATTGTGAAAGGAGCTTTCCCCTCCTACATATCTGGTATACATCTGGACTATTAATCAGTTCATGAAGTTATTTACGGCATGCACGGATGGCACGTTTGTCCCAATACGTAACTTTCTATCCAGGGTTCTGTATTTTCCCTATGTGCGTAAGAAGCGTGGATCTTTAAAGGTCGTGTGACATGCATCTACAAAATTATTGGCTTCATTCAGAAGTTACAGAGTGAAATCCTGAATGACAGTCCTTTGGAATTATGTTTATATCTTTTTACCGTTTTTGAGATAAAGCATTTTTTTTAAATTTTTTTGATAAAATTGCAAATACGATGATGAGTACTGTTGGACGGTGTTGGCATTGCTTTTGTTAGGCCTTTATATATTGTCTCTCAATTACCTGCCATCTGGTTGACTCACTGGTAAGTTGTATCATTTTTTTTTTTTTTGTAGAAGACAATATGTGCTTCCAAAGTGGAACTCTGAGGGCATACAAAATCTCAAAAGTCCTTGAACTAAAGGTAATGTAAACAAAGGATAACATAAGGCTGAGTCTATCTTCGTACGGTCACACATTTGCATACCTAGCCAATGTTTATGCATGATGCAAATTCCTTTCTATACTATCAATCATTAATGCAGCCAATAATCCATTTTATAATTTTCATATCACCTTAAAGGGAAATAGGGCGTTTGTTTTACAGAAAACATCCATACTATTAAAACCAATGTTTGTGGACACAGAATGATAGATTATTCAAAATAAGGAAGGACAGTAGCCTTTTGTTTTCGAGAAATAAGTTTCTCACAGATAGAAACTTAGTTATTTGTTCCTCGACACCAATTTGTTCACCCAAACATTTCAAAATTCAAGTGACGCATCTTCCGTTACTCATCACATGCATAATGTTTTGAGGAGATGAAGCTTTGACAGGTGTTTATTGATGAGTCTGGATGATTTAACAATGACTAAAGCTATTTCTTTTCCAGTCATGTTGGTGTATTCTAAACGCCCTATTTCCCTTTAAATATGAGTATATCTAACTATGTAGATTATTTACACTGCCTTCGTTACCTTTACCTAATTAAGTCTTCGAACAGGTCCCACTGCTTAAGTCCCACTGCTGAGTCAAATCCTTAATTTATGTCTATGAACAGTGTCATTTGAAAATTGGAAGAGAAATTGACCCCTATGATCCCATTGTGATTGAAACCGTTAAGTTTGAGGTCCCCACCTTCAATGTAAACACATCAAATGAGTCACTGATTTACTGTAGTCTAAAATACACAACTAACAGGTTACATAAGGACGAAATGGTTCCCGGCAACATCCAGCTCACCTTCGAGTTAAAAGGAAGACGCTCAGGTTTACTTGCACCACCAAAAGCTTGTTTAATCTGATGATATCATCATGATATTTCATAAGGTATTGTTATTTTGATGACTGACGCCCAATACAGCAATTCTTCTCATCAACGGCCTTACTAGATATGTATACTGTTAAAGGAGGATAGGGAATTGTAAAGTTCATGTTACTTAACTTTTTGCTCTTTCTTTCTCCAAATCGAGACGCCAGCATATCCGTCTAACAGATTTGTGGTAAAAAAATTATCTGCCAAAAACAAATTTTGTGAGAGAGGGCTCCAATAGATAAAAGAGGTAATTTTTGAAATTTTCTGATATTGTGGCCAGCGAGATAATATTCAGTTTATATTCTGGGCATTGTACGCCATCCTATGTGCCAGTCTTTACTTTTAAACCTTCAGTAAATTTATGAAGCAATTCCAAAGTTTTTCTTTTACACAGGGCAAGTTTAAAACATTCAGGGCACATTCTACATCATTTGTGGGTACAAAGCAATACCAAAATCATTTAATTCGTCAGTACAGTAAATATGATGTCACGTTTAAAGTGGAAAAGAAATCTGTAGCTCACATTTTCCTATACTCAAAGGAGTTACTTTGCAAGTCCAACCTTGGCCATGTCTTCTCTGGAATTAAATAGAGTTCAGTGAGGTTAAGTTTTTTGTGCGTAAAAAATTCTAAATTACGTAGAAACTCAGACCACATTTACATCATCAACCAATTTTAGGTCTATTCATATAGTTCTTATATAGGTTTACCTCAGTCTTGCATTAAAAAATGAACAGTTGGAAAACTTACGATAACTATTTAGTAAAAAAGGACTGGGCAGTGATTACAAGAAGCTTTCAAAACTTTATCATGGTAATCAAATATTTAAAAAAAAAGAAGCTTAAAACAAAGTAGAAAATACAAGCACAAAAAAAGAAAAAAATGAAGAAAACGAAACAATCAAGGAGAAACAACAGAATAACATCCAATGTTGATACAGTTCCCCTGCAAATGTATTTATTAGTCCTCTGAACTGTCAAAATGATGTGTGTCAGCCTAACGTAGCACCTGTGGTGTTAACTAACGACATATTACTCATGGCAATTTTTCCTATCATACAAATCAAAGAAACAGTCCTAAATTAAACTCAGCAAACAGTTAAAGCAAAGATAATTATAATTTGTTTTAGGAAATGACATAATGGATAATTTGATGAGAGTCTCCTCCCTGTACTTCCTATTGTCCTATTTGTATTGAAGAATATACATTTAAAGAATTCTGTAGTTTTAAAAGCCCCCCTCTCCCCTGCCCTTTCTTCTCCTCATAGCTGAAGAAATATTTCCTACTGCTCAGCATGGCATTAGTGGCATAGGCTACCACTACCGAAATTAAAGACAATAACTGATCACCCGAGACAGTTTCAATTATCTCAACCACCTACGTCTAGTTCTTCCTACGGTATCTTGTCTAAGTTCCTCCACTAGTGTGTAATCAAAGCAACGGATCCTTGTGTACATTGTCGAGATACCGAGCAACGAATAATTTGTTATCTCGACAAAATTTTGCGAATTGAACAGTTACCGACTTACGCTAAGTCGACATCTTGGAGGAACAAAATGCAAATTGTCGAGATACCGAGCTACAAATAACTTGTTATCTCACAGAATTTTGCAAATTGTCAAGTTGTCGACTTAGATTAGATATTCCTCTCATGTTGTGTAGATAATTCTGGATAAAATGTGTGCAGTTTCGTGACATTCATATAACCTTAATTTTAGGCATACACATTACTGGGTTCCAGTTATGATCTAATTTGCAATATTTATAATCACGTGTACATGTGATTCTGCATGTGTATTATAATAAGCAAACATAAGCTTTATTCCTATGGCGCTTTGGAAGAACTCATATCCCACCAAAAGTTTGGAAATCTGCGACTTGTTCCCCAGGTTGAATACCTAGGGAGTATACAGTAGCGAAGCTAGCAGTTTGGGTATGGGGGGGGGGGGGAACGATCATAGCCTTTGTACGGTCTTGTGTAATATAGATATCCATTCCTATGCTCCTCAACCTGCATATAGGCAAGCCGGCAGAACGAAAAAGATGTTGGAGGGTGTTGTTTTCCATAGAGACAGTTACAACCGAAAAACACACATGAGTGTAGGTTCACACTGAATCTATTTGTAGGCATCTCATACAATGGTCATATATCTTCAGTGCAAGTAGCGCGGTAGAAATTAAACCACAGGGGAGCAATTATTTGCTCACATTAAAGAGCATGTCCCCACTCGTAGCCATTTTCGTAAAAGTGATGCCTACAATGTAAACTTTGTTTCTTACATTCTTACCTAATGATGAATGGTCTCTGCTCAAAACAGTCCTGCCGGTGCTCCACTAAACGTCAACTCCAACGAAGAATTAAAACAGGTAAAATTTGGCTAATCTGGAGATATGTTGATAATGAGTCAAAATTTCAATCTCAAATGCGTCTTTTTAATCCGGAACATGAACTTTTATTTAACGGTCAGAGCTAATACTGGCTAGTCATTGGTCAAAAGGTAAGCATCAGCTGTGATCATCTATCTATCACCTCTATCTATCACCTACTACGTAATAAATTGTTTACCCAAACGAAGCTAGGAACCCTGCTGTTAATGTCCATCCCCTCCCCCTCCCCCTGACTCTAGGGTGCTTGTAAGCTAGATCAATGATTGTAGTGTAAATTGTAGTGTAAATTGTAGTGTAAATTGTAGTGTAAATTGTAGTGTAGTGTAAATTGTAGTGTAAATTGTAGTGTAGATTGTAGTGTAAATTGTAGATTGTAGTAGTAGTAGATTGTAGTGTAGCATCAATGCTGACCTCAGATATCCGGTGACCTCTATTTTTTACAAGCTCTTTACTCGGTATTGTACCAAGTCTCTTATGTTACGGTTGTCACTCATGTCTATGACTCCACAATTTAGATGAAAAAATATTAGTATCTCCTTAATTGTTTTGAGAGTTGGTACTTTGTTTGTTTGTTTCAGTCTCCTTGAAAATATTTACAAATGATGATTGAAATGGAAAATATATACAGAATGCAAAAAAGAAAAGAGACTGAGGAGTGTCTATAAAAAAAAGCACGAGGGGGCTTGTAGACACAGACACTCCAGAAGAAAGAAATAAACCAGTAACTATGAGAATAAAGAACATTTAAATACAGAAGAAAGAATTGAAGACATTATAGAAGAATCACTGATAATTGGAAATAATACAACTTTTGAGGGACTTTCTTGAATAATTAAATGAACTTTGCTTAGTAATGTAAAGAGGAAGGGAGTTCCAGAATTTGGCACCTAGATATCTTACCCTTGGTTGAGATAATTTCATTCTAAAAGTATTTGCTAAAACCTCAGAGCCCTAAGGGCGAGCCCCTGGACCCCACCCGGTGAGTCTCGCACTTCGCGATCCAATTTTCCGAGCAGCACGAAAATGTTTTGCCCTTAACATTTTCTTTTGCCCTCCATTTGTCCCCCCCCCCCCCCCACTTCTAAAATCCTGGTGCAGCCACTGCAAGCCTTTTCTTTCAATTTTCTTCATAAACAGCACACATTGATCCTGATCAATCTGCAGTAGTGAAAATAATCGCAATAAGTACTGTCATACATGTAGTCTAAATAACCTTTGAATAAATTGATTTGCTGTCCTGTAACGTGTGGACAATGTACTAGTTACATACATTTACTACTCAAGTTGTGTGCATTGCATACAGTGCAACTGGGTCAGGCATGGTAAACTTACACTAAAATATCAGGAACTATAACAACGAAACTTTTTTATCATACTTCCAACCAGATCTGTGTTTTAGTGTAGTCACATGGATTTCCAAACAAATTTTGTACTTCCCGGTGTCATATCGTGGAAGGATCAGAGTGTGACCCAGCTGTAAATGCGTCAGGATCAAATCGTTTCATTACCCCCCCCCCCCCCCCTCCTTCGGGAGATGATCTCCTGATAACATCAGTGGAACTGATCGGACAGAATGTTGTTAGAAAGAATGTGCCCATTGCCAAAAACCAATACAATGTGTCCATTAGTTTGATACTTGGACACCTACAGACATCAAGGCTGTTATTGTACAAGGGGAATAATCATCTCTCTGGGGAAATTATCTAGCAATTAAATAAGTCTAAAATGCACAGGAAAGTCAACTGGTATCAGACATAAACAAGTAACAATGCACCATTTTTGTTACAATACAAAAGATAGATTACTAGGTAAACTTGGCGGCTGTACACATAATTTCAAAGCATTGTATCTCCTTTTAGTGACACTTCCTTGGTTTTAAATTGTTCGCAATACCTTTCAGTCTTGTTGAAAAAAGTATCTAAGAGATTAAAATGTAAAATATACTGCAGGGACAACATAACCTGCTTCCTTCGAATATTATGATAAATTACCCGCGACCGACCTTTGTGCGTAACTCATGGGTAGGACTATCGAGGACTATGCTGGTTCCTCATATATGTGTGAAGAGATAAACTTAAAACATCGACAATACCAGGTCAAATACACAACAAGAAAAATGATTATAGCTATTACAAGTACTGCAGGGATGACAATACCGATAACACCTGCGTGTGACGGATTATTTTTAATATCCGTCGCGGTGGTCATTGGTACCAGTTCTGTAGGTAATCCTGTGAAAGGAAAAAGATAGGAACACGTTCTTAAAGTAAATGGGAATTTCTTGTCTCGTATTTGCAAAAAGGAGGAGGTACTCAGTGTAAATCTGTACAATTTCTTCTCTTATATGATCTCATGAACTTTATTACGACAATCACGGTGAAATATAAAAATGTATTTTCCTGGTGCTTCTGCTGATTTTAGGATGCGATAATGTGTGATATTTCGCAATTTGTTACACTGATTGTAACAGGTACATATCAAAAGTTCAATACTAATTTTGGAGTACGTAAAACAACCGATTTTAAAACCATGTCTCCGTGTACTTGGTAATTCTGGTTATCGAGGCAAGCGGCTCAGTTGCTCAAAATTTCAAGTTTGGCTAGACTACATATCCGACTGGAAAACAGTATTGTATGTTATCAACTGACAGATGTGAATAATCCCTACAATGTTCTCATGTTCCTGTAGGCTGGCCTCCACATTTATAAATGTAAAAATATTCGCTAATTGATCGACTCATGTTGCAACTAGTCTACAGATTATAACTGAAAGCCTAACTTAACTACGTTAACTTAGAGTAGGCCTACAGAGTCTAAAAGATAGTCATGTAATCGGCAGACATCAGTCTTCAACTAAAAACAATACAAAAAAAAAACAAAACAAACAAACCAAAAAAGAGATAACACAACAAATAATCTAAGCACTTGGCACAGCACATCTTTGCACTGAAAACGAGTCGAAGTATACATTTACACGAGGCAAAACTTTTTTCTTTTTGATTGCGCTCGTTGGACTGGCAATTCTTAAAGCAATATTTGCACACCACACCGAACAACAATGATGAATGCAATCACACCACACCAAACAACAATGATGAATGCAATCACACCACACAGAACAGCAATGATGAATGCAATCACACCACACCGAACAACAATGATGAATGCAATCACACCACACCGAACAACAGTGATGAATGCAATCACACCACACCGAACAACAATGATGAATGCAATTATGTTAAACTTTGAAAGTGACGAGATGACTTCACTTTCGAAGTGCTTTTTAAAAGGACAATTACAACCTTCACAGAATTTGTAAGAAAAAATAATTCAAAAATTTGTAAAAATTCGGGGAAAGGTAGATTTGTTGAATTATTTCACATCTCATATAGCTTTAGGTGTTGTTTAGGTAAGAAATGTCTGTTGTTTGATTTATAAATAAACAAATCTTTATCCATGTAAATCATTTGTCTCTTTTCACGCGAATGCATGCATTTTGGGAGCTCCTTAAAAGTTACGTTCCATGGACGTAACGCACAGCATGTGACAAGACCGAATCTTGAGCCCTGAACACATATATACTATACATATGTATACCCAACAAAACCTTGTCTTTCATAATCCTTAAAGTGATTGCGTGTGTACTGAAAAACCAAAAAGATTATGTTTGATTATGCGATCAAACAATAGCAAGCAAACTTTCAGTTTGTAGTAAGTAAGTGAAAGATTTTCTTCAGTGTTTGTTACTACAAATTTTGTAGAAATACAATATAATATGACATGCAGAGGGACTAAAAATGTACAGATTATTAACACTTCTCAGATCCACCTTACATATCTTTTTCAATTGGTCAAGAAATCATAGAGAAGAGCATTGTGAATACATTGTAGTGGGCTATATATATATATATATATATATATATATATATATATATATATATATATATATATATATATATATATATATATATATATATATATATATATATATGTATACTGCAATGTTCCTACATTATTCTTCAATTTGATAAGAAATTATAGGGGGTACAAATGATATTTCATTGTTGGTTACATTTAGACCATTTGATTAAATTTTAAGCTTTATGAGATGCAGATTTGAAAGTTTTGACATATGGTACACTTTACTAAGCACAATTTCTACTGGACATTGCATATAAATAAAATGGTGTTATATTGCTCACTGGTGATCTGGAGTAAGTGCTATGCCTCTCGGTGACACACATCCAGAGTTGGCAGGAACTAATGTTTTCCGGTATAGACCGTCCAACCTGGAGACAGAAACCTCATCACGACCAGCATCGGTCCAGTAGAGTAATCCTGCTAGGTAAGCGGCTGCTAGACCAAAGGGATCTGCATGTAAGGAAGGTTGAAAAAATTAGGAAAAAGAAGGAAACTATAAAGTATTCCCAAATTGATAGACTATTTCAGTGGGGGATCCAGTATTTGGCAGATGGGGAGGGGGAGCATTATGACGGCTGATCGCCCTCCTCTGGATCCTTTGGGAAAATTTTGTTAACGTAGGGTGGGCTAGATGTAAAATGGTGCTACATTTGATGCTAGATTTTAATTGAATATTCCTTCAGGAATTCCTTTTTCATTAATGGTTTTATTTTTTCATTTTTCTTGGTGATTCTGTCATTCTTAGACCCCTCCAGATAACTTTTTTTTCAACCTGGCACATCCACCCCGTATCAGCCTACTGGCCCCCGCCCAGGTCAAAGTGATTTAAAGAAACAACCGATCTTGGGGGAAGTTTCTATAGTAAGTTGAAGAGGTTTCCCTCCCCCTATTGAGTTTCATTTAGCAAACATGACTCACTTTATACTAAATGCTGCAAATGATTGTGGTTTTTCATATGGAAGATTGAAAAAATGTTATTGTCTCAGTTTTGTCGATGCATTTCTTTCCGGGTATGTTGCCATCAGTGGGTATAGAGAGGTTGATAATGCATGTCATGAACGTATTATTCAAACTACAGTACTTCAAAACTTTAGACGTACAATGGTACATGAAAATCGTGGAACTGATACCAGTGTTTTAGTACGTGCTATTCTTCGAACTGTGTGACGGTTACTGCCTCTTTTATAAAGTTTGTCGCAAATGAAGTAATCCTGGAGAGTGAACTCTCTCGGACAGAACGAAGATATAAGTACATACAGTAATATGTTTTCCTCTCACTTTATTTGTATCAACTACAGTCATACTATCTTGAAGTTCTCCAAAGAATAGGTTTCAAATTGACGGTTCCACATAGTTGGATAATAATTTTTTGTATGAAATACTTTTTTCTTCGGAGTAAACCAGAATTTCCTTCCAAATCAATTGCATGACCTCGAGTAAGACACTAAAGTTGCAGAGAGTTGTGGGGAAAAAAACTGAGGTTGTGGAAAATTACAGTTGACGAGTCTCTTGAAAGTGGAAAGCAGTTTTAAGCTGTGGCCTGGTTTCCCTGGTAATAGACTGAAGTTAGCAATCCAATTCAACATAGGGATCAAGAGTAACCACAGAGTGCAATAGTCCTGGTAGAGTCTGGAGTTAGCCTAGGTTATGTGGTCCATATGAGCCACTATATTTTCAGGGTCCCAAAATTCTGAGTAATAGTGTTAAGTTACTCTTCAGGGGGAGTACTAGTATTTTGAGGTTGAAAATAATGAGTTTCACTGACACATCACATAGACATAGTGTGCTAATTGGATAGGACTTCACTGTTTTATGAAGGTGGAAAAAAATATATTTCTAGAAGGGGGTGGGGCCCTCGATCCTCTCCTTTATGTCGATGTTGCTGTTAGATATTCTTGGTAAAACCACGAAATGTTTCTCTGTACTTTGGAACCGTCAAATAAATGTCAGCATATAGATTCTTCCCATATTCTAGACATTTGATGTAATGTTTGGGCGACTGTCGACGCCCTTGCAGAACATACCAACAAACACATATGAAACCTAATCTGGCATTATTGAGAGTCTTCAACTAAAAGAAAGGACAACTTAATGCATTGGATGAGTGATAGCAATAGTGAATAAAATGTTACGAATCATTGTTGATAATATCACTGCTTAATCTCATTCTTAATGTTCACATGAATACATCATAGAAAAGAAAATCGGAAATTGTATTGTGAAGAAGAATTTTAGTGAAACATACTTTCCATGTCATCACTTAGTATGATATCTGATTGTTGGCCTTCGACATGTACTCGACCAATGAATTTATTTTTTATATCCGTGTAGTAGAAGAAATCACCGATTGGGTCATAGGTTAACGCTGATTGTTGAGTAGCCTCCAGGACTTCAATTGACTGAAACCTTCCTAACCGAAATCTGTTAAATCTTAAAATTGTTGCACCACCCTGTACAGGATCATCTTCACCTCTAACTCCAGGATTAACTCCAATGGCTGCAATGTACTCTACTCATGATTCAACTACGGAAGAACCAGAATGATACATTACTTGAACTAATGCAGTGACTCACTGAATTTTATGTTTGGTATTCTGAGAATTTAATTTTGATAAGTAATGTGAAAAATAATATAACATTGTATAATGCGATTAGAAATGGAATGATGCAAATATATGTTTAAGGTTAGCTCTATAAATTCAGGAGACTCGGAGATTTAAATGACCTCATAGTTTGGAAGGTATCATCATTCCCAAAGGACCATATCTATACACAAAGTAAGAAGAGAGAAATCGGCTGGCCTGATGGGAACAACTCAATCATGATTATTTATAAACAGAAGTCTTGACTTTTTTTTGCTTTATGATTAATTTTACTCTCTCCTTTGCTTCTCTATTGAAACTGGAAATTCTTTAAGTAAACCGGAAGTACGTATGAAGTAAACCCGAGGATTCTACTAGATGATTGATATTTTGAAGAACTGCTTATCATGATACCACTATTATAACTATCATGATACCACTATTATAACTATCATGATACATTCCTGTATGAAGAGAATGTTAAAATGGATGCCTATACTGACTGTACAGACTATGAATACTCACCATGATTGTACCTAGCTCTAAACCCTCTCCCGCTTTTGTTGTCTTCAGTCTTCATTCTCACCTTCAATAAGTTTGAAGACGAAATAAATCGAGTAGGAGACTGTGTCCATCCTAAGGAAAAGCTACAGATTGGTTCGGCCATCAAGATGGATTCATCCTAACCATCGACTACCTGGTAAAAGGTTAAACTTATCAAAGTTATCAGATATAGATGAGTGTACAATAATGGTTATTAATGCAATGAAGAAACCCTTGATTGTTGAGAAACAAAAGACATGATAATTGCCAATGACGAATATTTTAAGGACGAGTAACGTTAGCATTTAAATGTTACAGGTTATCTACGGAGTGCCATAAATACAGCAAAAAAGTAGAGTATCAGAAATAATTTCAACACCTCAGAAAAAAATCCAGTATATCGCAAAAAAATCAGTGTATCAGAAAAAGAAAACAGTTTATCAAAACTAAGTTTAGAATGTTAGAAAAGAAATCAGCTTGGTTAAAAACAAAGCTGCACCCCCAATCACCTAAGTTTGATGTGCTGATTTTATCGTGTCATTTTTGATACACAACGGCCAGACAGTTGTTTGCGGGGTGTAACAAAAATCAAACTCGAAATCAGGGTATCAGGAAAGATCGCGATACACAGTAAGTCTATGTCGATGTATAGCGGGATCGTAACTCCCCACGTGTTCAGCAATGCATGAGCATGAGGCAAGCCCGGCTGTGTCAGAAGCTAAGACACTATACAGTACAGGTACTGTAGGCCTAACTGCCATATGTACAGTACAGTCATGGGCGTCAACAGGTGGGGGACGGGGGGGGAACATGTCCCCCCACTTTCAAAAGTGGAGGGGATATCATATCATTTGTCCCACCCACTTTTCAGAGCAGTTATTAAAAAAATCACATGCATATGCGCGATTTTCTGTCACAATTGCTAAGCTGATTCAAGTAGAATTTAACTTGGGCGTTGAATCCACAGAGAATCGCAGAAGAGTGCATCAGATCATCAGACAGTCGCATAGAGATTTTTGGGGACTTCTGACACTGCGGTGAATCCTCATAAGTTGGGTGTTCGGACAAGCACCGAGTGACTCAGTGACATATATTCTGCAAGAAATCTGGACTCCCCTGGACGCCCCTGCTATCTATCACTTGCACCGTCATTTATTTCCCATTCTCTCAATATCCTAAATGTGCCCATTTATTTCGTTCGGGTGGGTGAGGGGAGAGACCATTCGAAAATGTATTGAACTTGCACACATGTTGTTTGTATGCGTTCCAAGGGATTAGGTAAGCCATACACGTAGATGGTGATGAGTTACTATGTTCATATCACTACTTCCAGTCCCTTAGACTGGACGGACGAAAAGGGGTGTAGGGGTTAAGTAATTAAGTCTACATGTATTCGCCGGATATGGTAGATCTTTGTTGTTGAGTGCCTGCTAGGCGCTACACTCGCTCTGCGTGCCTTTTTCTGATTATTATTATTAAAGTACCTGGGTACATAACAACTGACGTCTCGCACCTACCTGCATGTAATATATATACCACTCCACTCATCCCGGAGGTGACGGCGCCACTTTTTCAATATTTCGTTTGAGATGGACGCTGTGTAATTCGTCTCCCTTGGTGTCAGAACGGCATCTTTCTACCAGTACTTTCTGTAGAAGTTTAGTTTTGTGAGACAAAATTCCTTCTCACAGATCTTGTTCTGATGTAACTAAAAACGACTCAGGAAGGCCGTCTCCTGGGATCTAGGCGGTCTTATGTACCCAAAATTTTCTGGTACACTACGCGCCAACCAATGGTGGCGCTCCGCTTAGATAGTATAGTGTCCCCTTCACTTTCTGAAACCTGCTGACGCCCATGAGTCTGGGTCTGAACTGATTTCTGTTATAATCCACAATCAAAATACAGCCGTGTGTTGGACTTCACTCGGGAAAGTGATGGATCACTTAGTCGTGGGGGAAGTTTTTTCCGCAATTCCAAATCTTACTAGAGAGATAAACCGTATTATACTTGAAACGGACGAAACTGCCTACCAACGCATGTTGAGACGAGTGGATCTTGAACTGTCTTAAGCTTGACGATACCGTCCGTGCTGGTGTCAACCAAGTTCTTCTTTATGTCATAAATTGCGAAAGAATTACATTAGTACTAAATTACATTAAAAATGACACACAAAACACTGCGTATACTTTGCCGATACCGTACTTCTCACGGGATACCACGGTGCTAGTTCAGCACACTGAGATATCGGGATGTCAATATCACTGTAGAACAGTTTCTGATAACCTGATTACGCTTTTGACTTGCTGATTTTTATTTGATACACTTGAACATCACAGTCTCGCCGTAGCGTGTCAAAAACTACACGATGAAATCAGCATATCAAACTTGTATGATTGGACTTCATGAGTTGGTTTTTAACAAGCTGATTCCTTTTCTAACATGCTAAATTTCTTTATGATATACTGGATATATTTCTGATATACTGGATTTGTTTCTGATATACTGGATTTTTTTCTGATACCCTACTTTCTTTTTCTGTATTTATACACTTGGCACTCCGTAGTTATCGTTAAACGAGGTAATTTTATAAATTCTTATGTGTTCTGAAGTTTTTCGAAGGCTGGCACGGAGTAACTCCTTACTTTCATTTACCAAAAAGCTGTTTTTTTTTTACAAGGAGATGAAACGCTTTGAAGTATAGACTCTGCACAGTCTGCTTGGGCTGCAAAGTTTCTGTTCCTAATCTTGGTTCCGCCACCTCTAAAGGAACATCCATACTATACTGCTCTTCCGGAAGAGTGTTTACTCCCCTCATTGATCGCTACCCTCGCAGACTCTGGACACTCGTTTTAATTATGCACACAACTTTTAACTAAAACCATTGTTTTCGCTCCCAAATTCGGTAGAAGCCAAGTAAATGACCTGATTAGTTACGTAAATATCATGGTAATATTCTACTCTCCATCAACTGTTTTAGGTCTCTCTTAGCGATATCCTATTTCTGCCGTAGGCAAATTTGGTTATAAGGTGAAAGTTAGCCTAGGTACCATTATTTCTCTCATTGTTCGATCGCTGCTATTGGCTTATTTCATGAGACCAACGCGTAGTATTTTAATATGTATTAACCGTAACGTCAGACATGACTATTCATTTGTACATAATTATATCGAGTGTTCAAAGTCTTTCCGGCGGACGGCGATCACAGGGAAAAGTGATTACTAGATGAGTAAATATCCTCGGTTGGGTATAAGTAGGCTGCAGCTCAAATTGTGCGGAATGTATCAAAGGAGGAATTCATTCGCCGAGAAAGACTTGGCTAAGTCTATTTGAAGTAAGAATCCCTTCCGTAGGGTTACAGAGTAATCTGTATTTATATTGTTCTAGACATCTCTATAAGGCTTTTATGGGATTAAAAAGTAAACACAATTTGGTTCTGTCGTCTGCTAAAGTTTACACGAACGACTGGGTTTTCTAAACTGTACAACATTGCCAGTGGTCATGGAAAAAATCATTATTTGGGTTTTTGACGCTTGATTTCTCATGTGACAATGGAACATTTAGTTGCATGTCAATACATAAAAAAATAATTTACGTGCGGCTATTTCAGGAGACGTCCGGAAGAGTCTCGTCTAGTTGTAAAAAAAAATAGATATGTCTCTTCAGCTCCGTTCGTATTTCTATCCAATAACACCTCCCCCCCCCCCCCCCCCAGTTCTGATACACCAGTCTATCTTGATTCCAATAACACCTCCCTGTGCTGATACACCAGTCTCTCTTGATTCCAACAACACCTCCCTGTTCTGATACACCAGTCTATCTTGATTCCGAAGTCTTTGTTGTAACAGTGGTCTTCACTTGAACATAGGCAACAACATGGCTTCAAAGCATTGTTCTATACACAATCCTTTCAGGTAAGGCTTAAGCAGGTATTTAAAATGCTAGTTTCCTTTAAAATAACTAGAAATTGGATGTACAAAAGTAAAAGATTGTTTAAACTTTAATTATCCCTCATGAAATTGAAACTGTTATCACACCGGTGAAAATCTAATAGGAGGATGAATTCAACTTTCAGTCGCACCTTCTTCTACACAACAACTCTCGGCGTTGATAATACAAGTTGCGATACTAATACATATGGAGAGACTACAAATCTCAAAAATGCAAACAAAACGTAATTAAACTCTTTACCGATTTAGCTCTCATCCCCACCCTGTCGATACACCTTCTTTACCATCTTTACCTCTTACTTCAGTTCTCTCCATAGTTAACTTTTGCTCTTACCTCAATCCTGTCAATGCAGTAGCTATCTGAAGCTCTCATCGTAAAATCAATATCGTCGAAAATAATTTCAATCTTCACTCCAACGGGAGCCTCAAAGCGCCATATATTTTCCATGTTTGGGGGGGTACCGGTCAGGATATGAGGGTGAAGAAAATGTGCCGTTGCTGTCTTTGTAAATTTGATGCAAAGCTAAGTAAAACGAACAGAATAAAATTAACTGGAAAGTTTTCTTGTAAGATGATATGTGACGCAATTACGGATATGCTGACAACGGATTCCATTTTCCACAATTTCAATTTTATGATGGTTTAAATGCCTACCAAACGTGGGTCTTCTGATAAATTTGCATTCTCTTGTTTTACTAGAAACCTTCCAAACAATTTGTACTTATCATGAAAATCTATGGAATATCCGCCCTTACTCCCAGATTATGTGTAACTCTGCACCTTTTTAAGTACATTTAAAATCGAGGCTTGAAAACTACTTTAATACTCATCAATCAGGGGTCCATTCTAGGACCCTTACTCTTTATTATCTATGTTAATGATATATGTAAAGTTTCAACCTCTTGTTCCTTAAGTTGGTGCTTTTTGCAGATGACACTAACATTTTCTTCACTGACAACGCCAGTAACTTAGAGAAAACAGTAAACGATGAATTATGTAGGTTCAACAAATGGTTTGTATCGAATAAATTATCATGCAGCATTGATAAAACCAATTACATGATGCAAAGGTAGAAGTAACTTGAAGTTATGAATAATAAATCCCTTGTGAAAGTCCATTGCACTGAATTTTTAGGAGTATATATTGACGATAGGCTCTCGTCGAAAGATCATGTAAAGTATATTTCAATAAAAATTTCAAGAGGCGTTGGCATCCTGTCGAAGTTAAAATTTACTCTACCTCAAAGGCCTTCAAGGCTTTAATTTATTTAAGCTTAGTATTACCCCATCTTACGTGCTGTTGTCTTATTTGGTCGGGTACGACTAAATCTATCTTTATTTTTTTTATCCTTCAAAAAAGGGCTATCAGACTTATTACATGCTCTGCTCCACCAGAGTGGCGCTGGCATTTTATTTGCTAAGGAAGGATTGAACATTGACTTGATCACAGAGCGGGTCCTCATAAATGTTATTGACGTGTGTGTTTTTGTGTGCGTGTTTCTAAAAGAAAAAACATATTTCAGTGTTTTGCAACTGTAAAACCAGTTGCAGGAGGAACAAAGTGGTTGCTGAGTCTTGGTAAAAGCCGCAATAAAAAAAATGGGGCTAAAGAACAAATCAGATAGGATGCATAAATCCGTAAGACTGTTAACATCCAACGAATCTAAATATGTGTTACAATTTTTCTGTTACTGACTTTTTTTCATGAGTGGAAAATTGCAGACATGGTACTTCTTTGTCAAGGCTGGTTACGTACAACTTACAGTGCTAGGAGAGCTGCTGTTTTCGGTCATCGAAGGGTGAGGGATGGGGGCTCGGAAAGTCAAGAATTTCCTTCTTTGTTCCATACCAACCGATGTG
Source organism: Stichopus chloronotus (assembly GCA_021234535.1). Taxonomy (NCBI): domain Eukaryota; kingdom Metazoa; phylum Echinodermata; class Holothuroidea; order Aspidochirotida; family Stichopodidae; genus Stichopus; species Stichopus chloronotus. The sequence continues at coordinate 24,686,454 of CM037837.1, read as the reverse complement.
GCGCTCCGCTTATTCTTTCCACATTCTTTGAAACCCCTCCCCCCCCCCCCCCAATAATTTCTGTTGAGTTACGCTCCTGCATAAAATTCTTGGAGAATTCTATATTTAGTTTATTTTGTTTTTCCTGTGAGACATAAAAGATACTTTACCGTGAAGGGAACACCTTTCGACGATCAATTCATTGAATTTAAGAATTTTGTAATCTTAAGGTTCTCATGTTCTCTAAGTTAGGAGCTACCAGTATCATACACACACACACACCCACACACACAAATGAAAACGGTTCAAGTCTACCCCATCGTTCTGAAAAGCTTCCAGAGGACCTACGGAAAATACAAGCAATATCACAAGAAAAATTAAAAACGCCAAAATATATTTGTGTGGGAGGGACGGGGGGGGGGACATTCTCTCAATGTCGACCCAAAGTCCTTTCCCAATGTACGTGTTTCGAGTTGATGTTTCATGTAACACTATATCTGAATATGAAATACCTGGTTGACCTCCTACCACGTTAAAAAGTCAGCGACGGGGCTACCACATGGACAAGGAGCCCCCCCAGGAGCCCCCCCCCCCCCCTCCGACCGACTCAAATGGATTACCGGTGCCCTTTTCCAGTTTTTCACAAAAAGAGAATTTGAGTACTTCAGAGTCCTCCACATTCAAGAAATAATGATGGAGTGTAACCAATTTTCTGTCTCCAAATACAAGCCAGTACAGTATTCATCATGGAATGTTCAAATTTGGTCAGGCCTTTTCAGTGGAAAACTCTCTAAATGAGATGAATTTTTTGTCCAAGAAATACTGGCAATTCCATCTGTTTACTTGCTGAGCCTGGGAAGGATGATTTCTAATAATCTGGGGGTGGGGTGATTTTTATGTGCTTTTTCTTCTACGTTTCGCTTCAAACGATGCTGGAGCTTCACTTAGATACCGTAGTCTTCAAACAATTCTCGATCAGTTCACCCCTCATCAGAAATTCTGGCTGCGCCAACGCAACTTTATTTCCGAATCACACTCGGTGATGTCACCTCATCAATGTCCCAGGCTCAGTTAGGAAACAAACCTAGCTATACTTATGGGGACGCAATTCGGGTCTCATGACCCCCTGTAAACAATTACTTTGACTCCACTGCCCAATGAAAAGTGTGGGACTAGATATATTGATAACACCATATTTGCCAATATGAAAGAGGATGCATGATTTATGATTTTTGCATCATCTCAACCCATCTGATAGTATTAACATTTTCATAGATTTACCTTTGCTCCCATTAGTTTGAGAAATTGTAAACATGAAGATCCATGTTTCAAGACGGCAGTGTATATACAGCTTGTAACACCCAGGAAGTGCCGTATTTTCAGCAAGTATTTTCATCTTTAAAAATATCCATATCACTTACCAACGTGAAACTCAGTATTTTAGTAATTAAGAGGCAAAATATGTAGGCTTAACAAAGGCAATACGGACACTCACGTAATCTGTTTTGCATTTTTCTCAAACTTTGAAAAGTCATATCTCAAAAACAGTTAAAGAAATAAACCAAATTCCAAAGGATTTCACTCAATAGATTTTCACTCAGGGTTTTACCTGTGCTTTGCAACTTCTGGATGTAGGGTGCTCCTTTCTAGAAGCACTGTCACACAACCTTAAGACTAATCGGGAATGGTGCAGTGCTCCAACAGATATACTGTTGATTGGAAGTAAAAGTGAAGAGAACAAAACATTGACTAACGAGAGAAACAAGACTACGAGTAGCTAATTCTATTCCAGAACTTCCAGAATAAAATATATCTAGTAGTAGTGTCATAACTTACCCTAAAATATTCCTAGTCCTACCATGTTTTACATGTAAGGTAATAACCTACCCTATTTGCTCCTTCAACTCACGGAAATTTAACCATCATTTTTTACCAGTCTGTAAATACTCGTCGTAAAAAGCTTGAATGCATACCGATGTTGATATCAGACATAACACAGGGAAAGAAAAAAAATATCTTCTCCTGAGGTAAAGCTTCCCATTCGAACCAGTAAAAGTTGAATTAACTTGGAGATGTTTGTTTCGTTTTGGTGCAGGAACTGTTTCCCCTTTCAGTGAAGTTTGCTAAAGCTTAGTGCATAGTTTCACTAAGGTGTTGTGTAGTTACCAACCTACTGTGATCAGGGTGTTTGTGGCTGGATTGATAATGTCTCTTCACTTGTGTATTATGATTATACATGATGACATGATCTGGAAGTTGTGTTTTGTACCACGTGTTAAAATCAATGTCAATATTATGGATGTTCCTGTGTTAACATTGCCAGAGTGTGTTGGCGTGCATATACATATATCTTTTTTCCTGTTCCACGGAGCCTGCTATGCAGTATGCAGTAATTTGGCTTCAAAATGATATTTCGACTCCAGGGAGCACTGACTACTGTACCCATGCACAGCCGGTGAACTTCCTGATTTGGCTAGCCCATTGCATGGGTATACAGGAAAGGTGGTCCTTGCCCTTTTCATCTTGAAGTGACTTAAGGGGAGGGAAGCTGTAGCTTGATGATATAGAGGGTTCCTATTATCATTGGCGAAAATCCGGACAAATGATGTTATTTGGGGGGGGGGCAGATTCTGTGTTTTCCCCTTCCCCAAACAGGTTAACATCTTTCATGGGCTATGTGTAAGTGGAGCATCACCATCGGTTGGCACTTAGCGTACAAGAAACGTCTTAAAAGAAATAGTGCCGGATCAGTAGGAGATGAACCTTCATATGCCCATTTCTAGCATACTAGGTTTCCTGCCAGATGATTTTCAAAGGACTTAAATTAGACTGATTATTTAGGGCAACACATTTGAAGGTTTTGATGTGCCCTTAGCCAATCGCCGTCATCACGTGAGAGTTTTGAGCGTTAGCATTAAGGACGTTCAGATTTGTCACATGTCGGTCTTTTTGAACATCTGTGATTTTATGATTTCATATCTTAATGTTATTCTCTCAAACACCAGAGGGCAAAAGAAAGATTTTATTTTCAATCATGCACAGTTCTGATGATAATTAAAGCAGTACAACCAAAACTAGGGAGGACGCTAGAAACAGAAATGTCTTCTCTGTAACGGTGGAAGTAGAGCAATAGAATATTTTTGACAAAATATTTGCCAGATTCCCACAAATGATACTTATTTTGAACATAACATATTTTATTCAAAAGAATTTTGAAGGGGGATGGAGGAGATGTTCAAGCTTGCTCCGATTATTCAGGATTTTTCATCTCAACGGTCCGAGGTTATTAAAAAAAAAAAATAGATGGCGTCATTTTGGAATCAAGCTGTAAATCTTTCTTCTAATACGGATTGACGGTCATGACATATGTGTTTAGTACCATCGCTGGAGACTACAAATAGTGTGCTTAACAATTCAATGGAAAACGTCATAGAGCCTCGTGGTAGGCCTATTTATCTTAGCTGGCCATTTTAGTGGTCAGCTTACTTGTCTTCAGTTAGGACCCCTTTTAGATATTGTTACCAATGAACTTGAGCAGTGTACATATTAACTACCTATTATTTAAATGTACCTCATTTTTCACCGAAAGCGTTAAATCTGCGAACAGTGACAAGCTTATATTTAGTCGGCCGTTTCTAGTCCCTTGACAGTAATTACGTGGTTCTGTAACACTATAGTGTTCAACCACTTACCCCAAGTAATTGTTTTTTTTTTTTCATGAATGTGGAAGATGCATACACCTTCGATCGGCTGTGCATGTTAATTATTTCGCCGTAAAAGACGGTGCAAAATATAATTTGCTTCCTTTTATCAAACGACATGATGAAATGAATTACATGTTACTATGGTGTAGTTGTTCGTTTCTATATATTATATTACATTTAACTATATGTCATACAATGAATTATGTCTCATATATGATTTGCTATGTTTTTATTATATATTGCAACTAATAGCTTTCCTGAACACAGTATAAATAGTATTATATGTCCTACTTAAAAAATGTTTAATAATGTCATAATATCAAAACAGTTTAGACCAAATAATAATCGTCTAATGGCATCTCATATAGCTCGTGCTCAGCTGTCTCTTATGTTCGTGGGATCGTCAGTCAGCGCCAAAGTCAGCACCAAAGGTTTCGATTTCCGTCATAAGAAAATTTTCTTGTAGTATGATGAACATTTGTGAACGGAAACATAGAAAAAACTTTGCATTGAAGAGTTACCAACTTGACGAAACGTGAATTTTCTGCACGTTTTCTGAATTTCGTCATTCGGACAGGATAGTACTAGCGTGGCAATGTGTCGGCAGAAAGTGTACGTAAGGAAATTGATTCATTGTCGAGGTTCCGTTTCTCAACAAAACGTCAATTTTCTGAATTTTGTCATGTTACCATGTTGTCATCTCGTGAACTTGCAGATAAGAGATTTCTTGTCAATATCCTTTGTACTCTTTGTTTCCGGCACGCATTTCTCAGATTGGTAACATTGAGAAACAGTACAGCGCCACTGTCCAGAGTATGGCAGCAGCACACGCATGCCTAGCCTATAGCCTTAAATACCGTACCTAAATTAGTATCTCTCTACTACACACGTATACACATTCACTCACACGATTACGCATACGACGTTCCCCGGCTCCCAACTTAGTACAGCGTCACGCTAACAGCGTGAGTGTCCCAAACGTCGGGCTCAGTCAGAAAACCCGTACTGCAGTCACTGAAGGGTTTTCCTTGCAAATGTGGTAAGATATTGCTATTAGGAATATTTTAAATTTTGCAGACGGATGGTCAGATGAGCACCCAGTCTGACACAGTGTGATTCACCTACTTGCACTGTCTGGAGCTTAGGCTGCCCAGCGTAAACTAACCTTACACTAAACATAGGCCTAGCCTACCGATGGACCTAATGTTAATTACTAGCACTAGCCTAACGTTAGTCTAGGACTGTATATAACTATGAGTTTAAAGGTAGAGCAGATCAGACAAGTTACCCGCATTTGACAGGGCGTTACTCACATTTGACGGGCGTTACAGACATTTTCGGGTCGTTTCCAGCTCACCCTCTGATCCGTCGGAATTGCCCACAGCATGGGGGCCTCAGTCTTAATATTACATATGGTAATGTACAGTACCCCGAAATTGGCTCACTTAAGGAATCCATTGCTGATGTTTTAAATGTCACAAACGAGCCCATATTTAGAGGAAACGTACCGGAAATGGGTTCATAATCGTGAAATATGTAATTGTGGTTAGATTCAAGAAGGTTAGGCTCACTTCAGTTTCAGTAACGTTGCCACAGTGATAGCGAGTAATTTTTGAAGGAAGTGCCAATTTTGGGGGCTTGCCAACTACAGGGGTACTGTATAATACATACACCAAGCTTCGCGCACTGCCAAACTTCGCGCATCCCTAAAAAATAAGCCCTAAAATTTGATGACCGAAGTAGCTGGACAAATTTTGGACTACAATGCCTTGAAATGACTGAAAAGAAAGCTGAGACACTGTTTATTCAATCGCCCTTTCCTGGTTAGTCAACTTACAGTACTGCATTTGCATAGGTGAGGTAGGCTAGGCCTAGAGCATCCTATTTGCAGTTTCCGGCGAATGTTGTAAATTTTCAAATCACGATTTTGACTACACAATGGAAGTTTTCATGACCATTTTTATTGCTAGTTTTTTCACAGGTTTTAATTGTAGGTTTAGGCACGGAATTTGTTTAAAAGGACACTCTTCATGCAATGATTGTCATGCTAACGCTAGTGAGGTGTGCGAAGTTCGGCAAGTTTACATCGTATCGCTAACTCAAGAAAATGTTGGTTAAAATAACAGATGTTGAGTACAATCCACAGCATATTAGATCAAATTACTAGTAAAATTGAATTTTAGACTTGCGAAAACAAGATATATGATTTGCAGGGATTTTGAATTTACAAAAGCTAGAAATTCCAAGGTTTTTACATTAGATGGGGGAAGTTTTATACATCCATACTACTACTTAGTAAAACTGGAATTAAGTAATTCCCAGTTGAAGGTAGGATGCACAATGGAAAAGCATGGTTATGCTGGCATATTTGTTTTTCTTATCCTTGTTCGTGTTGAAACTTTCAGTTGATTCTAAAACACTTCAAAGGACGATGAAGTTAATGTCTCATTAATGTGGCGGTTTGTATGTTCCCTATGTTTTTGTGCACCTTAATGGTATGTAATCTTTGAACTATAAAAAAGTACAAAGTGACATATGAACTGCACATTAAGTGTGTCTCCTTTCTGTGATTAGGCTATTACTAGTAGAAATGTCATGCTGCTGGTAGAAGGACATTTGAAGAAAAACATGGTGATTTTAATTTTATATAGCAGTAGTATATTCCAGATTGGAAAGCTGCAAAATGAACAAGGTGATCTGTATCCTCATTGTGTGTGTGGTGGCAATAATGCTGAAATCTTCGTGCACTCCAAACTTTCCTAACTGGAGTAGGCTATGCTAGGCCTACACTGTTGTTGTCCAAAACATAAGGGAACACGCCCATATTTTAAAAGTCAACTTCTTGCATTTATCACTTTGAACAAGTTAAAAGTTTTAATACAAGTTTTGGGAGTCATCTGTGCTGATGTGCTGGAAATACCGGTGCTGACTTTTTGGTACAACCCAACAGGTTTTAGTGATTGTGTTGCCAGTCTAGTCACCAAGTTACAACCAAAATTATACAAAATCATCAAGATGATGCAGGTTAACATTTCTTCCTTATATGTCAGTGTAATTTGCATTGAAACAATTATAGCCCCATGAACACTGACTATGGCTGGCTATGACTGTGCCTCACCTTGAAAGGGTGTGATTATTTTATATCTTTGGATGTTGTTCATGACATTCTATATTTCTTTTCAGTTTTCACAAGAGACTTTTGTATCTTTTTTTTCGAAATGTGTAGCATTTCATGAAGCAGTTACCTCTACTTTATTTTGAAAGATCATCAATTCTCTTCTCATTTCTTGTTTGTTTTTCATGATGTTGCTGAATATCAGCACTGTATAATCAAGCTGTTATGGAGCAAAATTAACCAATTCGAAAACAATGCTGATATCACTTAGAGAAAAAGAATCGTTCATGAACTGCATTTTCCTTTAAAGTGTTGGAAGCAATTTCAGTGTTTCTTTGCTCTGATTAAATATTCGATCATGTTACAGTAAGTCTGATATGTTCTCTTCAGGTTTCAATGCCCAACTTGGTGTAATACATTTGTATGTATTTTAACTTGACATAGTCTTGTAAAGGTTGTTGCACTGTTTAAACTTCAGTATGCTGAAGAACCAAGTGTTTTCATGTGTGACTCACATAAACCTACACGTATGCTATTATTTCCAACAGCAAATTATTATTGTTTTTTTAACTTCCAGGGGCCTCCCATGTACTGTGCCACCTGCCCAAAAGGTCAAGTCCAGCTGGTCGGTCATTCCACCATACTGGTGAAAGCATTCGCTAAGGAGATACACAAAGGAAGAAGTTGTATTGCACGGTGCATTTCTAGTTGTTCAGTAGTTAGAGGTAATACTGACTCCAAAGTAGCCTACAGTGCAATTCCAAGATCACTGTGTCTTAGCTGTTCATGTGCTACATCTGGGACCAGTTGCATTTAACAATTGACTATTAAACCAGCCTAAATTTATAAGCCTGCAGGTGACAACTAAATGTCTTTTCTTAACTTGAACATAAGAGTGGGCTTATTGTAGATACCATCTCCGGTTTCATTTTGCATTAAATTTCAATGGCCGTAGCAGACATAAACAAAACTTTGGGTTTAAATCTAGTGACTCTCTTGGTATCCAAGTAATTCAATTAAGGACCTGTGAGTTGAAACTATCAGAAATTATTGCAAAGCATGTACTCACAGAATATCAGTGAGGAAGGCTGTACTTATGAGAACAGCTGATGTTTATTGGTTTAGGCCTGGTAATGGTGAGGTTTATAGAAGTTATAGACAAGATTGAGTACTTAAATAGTGAGACACATAGAGGCATATTCCTCCAAAAATTAGACATTGCAATGTGTAGGCTCTGTAGATCATCTATCCAATTTTAAAAAGAAACTAACTGCATACCTAGTAATGTTTTTGTACATTCACTAGCACACTAGCTTTTACTGGTAGAGTGATATATCCATTGAGTGCTGAATTTAACCAAGTACAATGTGGGTCACCCATCAATATAAAAGTCCAAATGGTCAGCATTTTGGGATAACATTTTGTTCCTTTGTTCAAACTTTTGTCTTTTAACTGGCCAAAAACAAGGTCCTTTCCAATATTTAAGTTTCAGACCTTGCAGTTGAACATTGCTCTATAACAATGGAAGTTCTATACAGTACATACTGTATGTAAAAAAAATCCTCATTTAATCCTTCAGACTTAAAAAAAGGGGTTGAGATACAGTTTGGATGGACAGATTCAGTAATTTCATTCCAGAAATGGACCACAGAGAATGGAAGATAGATGAGGAAGTGCCTGGAAGTGCTTAGCTGTGTTATTTTGTTCACTGCCTCAGACAAGATTGTGTCACGTTTGCTACGGTCTTGCCTTTGGTAGGGTCTGTAATGATACGGCTTATCTCGTCAGTACTTCAGTGATTTCTTTCCAGCTGACAGGCCATGTCATCGCTCTGTTTTCTGTTGCATTAGAATGCAATGGAGCGGCATGCACCGTGACGACTATGTGTTGAACGTGTGATGGTGTCATATCTGACTACCTTCCAGCATTTTTCTTTGGGTTTGGTCAAAGTTGATACATGTATGTCATTTCTTTGACCTTATTCAAGAGAAAGATTTATTTCCATGAGAAAGAGATACATATGCCAACAAACATCAGATTGTGGTAAATATTTTAAGCATTTTGGGACATGTGGAAAGGTAGTGTCAACAGATGTCCAAAATTGAAGGCTGAGCATAAACTGATGTCATAAGGTTCCCTGCGTGTACAATTTATAGAACGCTATCTTTTTATAATCAGCTGTGCTAGACACTACAACTCACCGTGTGTTTTTGACCCGAAAACTCTTGAAAAGAGCAAAAAAGGGAGAAAAGGAAAAAAACTGTTTTTAGTAAATATTTCCCAGAGTGATACTTATAATCCTTTGGCTTCATTGCAATCTTGGTCTTGTAAGGACAGAATCTTCCTGTAATAAATTGACTGGACACATACAGTAGTATGTGGATTTTCCGTGTATTTGCAACTGTGACATATATTGTAGCTGTGATTTTAACACAAGCAGAGATGCTTTTACACAATGCATTTACTTCATGCAAAGTAGCAACCCGCTTACTTTTAAGTTCCAAATCACAAGTGGAAGTGACAGTTGTGTGCTTTAAGTTGATGTTGGTTTGAAAATCTAATAATTGCCAACAATATTTCTAAAATAGCACAAAGTACTTTAACATTGCCAAATATTTGTTCATCAAGTAATACTACATGGGAATCCTTGTAACCATCAGTAAGCTGATCTATTAACTTCATTTTAATTTAACAGACCCATGAGTTGCTTTGTAATCACGATGATGTGTGTGTGTTTGTGAGATCCTGCTTGTTGTAGTCATGATGGCCTGTGTGCATTTGTGACATTCTTCTAATAATCATGATGGCATGTGTGTGTTCATGACATCCTTCTTGTGCACATTATATCTCAGTAATGGATACTTGAACTGATGTCATACTGGGTATGTTTATGTACCATACTGAGTAAAGAACCCAATTGTTTTGGTGAAACTCAAAGATCATCTGAGATATGTATTGTCTTAAATGTGAAAACCTTGTAAATGCCATACTTCAAGAGTTCAAGCCAGCACTGGTGTCATATTTATATCAATATTGTGTACAAGATCCCTTTTGTTTTTGATGTAGGTCAGCAGAGGTCAAAATGTGTGAAAACAACCTAAAGGTGATGCAAAATCAGAAGCATGCAAGCTTCTACTGATGTCATTCACCATGGTCCCCCAAAAGTGTGGTCCAGACCCCAGCTGGAGTGGTAAAGAGAATTTTGTGAGATCGCATACTGAGTTTGACAAAAGTTTAATAGTACTTCATACATCTCAGGCAAGATGAAGGAAAGTAAAGCAAGTCACAATTATCAGAATTGTAATACTTTGATGCAAGTGTTAGATGTTCAATCAGCTAGACTTGACATATATAGATCATATCTAATAGCTGTACCCAGACTATATGGTATAATGTCAGCAAGTCTGGAATGCACCACCTGTACACTGTGATGACCAAACTCTTGTCTGGAGTATCATTCTGATGGTATGCATTGCATTCAATGTATGAAACCCTATGCCTACACTATTTTTTGTAGTGTTTTTGCATTACATGGCAGCTGCCAACCTGTGTGTGAACTACAGACTACAGTAGGTCATGCCGATCTGTTCAATAAAGACCAGTCTTGCTGATTTGTGATTGGGATCATGATACCTGGAAAGGAGTTACTCCATGAAAAGTTTGTGAACCCTTGTCATATATACAGTACATGGACAAATCATATTTAGTACAAGAACCATACACTTTTGGTACTGTATGGAAGGCTAGTGTGGTCAGCGGACTGTAAAATGTGAGGTTGTTGTAGACGCAATATCTCAAAGAATGAGCTTATGACATATTTAGAACATGTATCATGTTTAATTATGGTGAAAGGTCACTTAATATCCACAGAGGTCGAAATTAAAAGATTGTATACACTAGATCTCGAAGAAGCATGTTTTCAATTAGGTTCAAAGATCACATGAGGTCAACGTAAAGAAATTGTTAAGGTAATATTTAAAACAGGCAAGCCTTGAGAAATGTCATCTATGCTACATTGATAATCCATATTGAGTATACAAACCTTATCGTGTTTGGTGAAGGTCAAAGGTCATTTGAAGTCAGTTGAGGTCAAATTATGAAAAGGTTTTAACCAATATCTAAGAAGGCAAGCATGGAGTGGTCTCATGTACAACACATTGTTAAATCAACTTGAGCACGCAACGTTAGTGCTTGGTGAAGGTCAAATGACCTTACACACAAAGTTGGTTTGTGTTTTGTGAAGGTCAAATGTCAGAGGTCAAATTGTGAAGACCTTGCGAGTGCAATATCTCAGGAAGGCATGCTTGGAGTGATTTCATGTATGCCACTTTTATATTAAACTACACTGAGTACTCAAACTAAATATTGTGTTTAGTGAGGGTCAAAGGTTATTTTCGGTCAGCAGAGGTCAAAACAAAACCTTGTGAACTATATTTTAAGACATTTAAAGGTCAACATTGTTGTGTAAGAACCCTATTGTTTTTTGTCTGGTCAAGGGGTATTTGGAGTCAGCAGTGGTCAAACTGTGAAAGGCTTTGAAAACAGTACCTGAAGAACGTAAGTTTTGACCTGATCTCATAAATAATCCAGTATTTTGATCAATCACAAGGGGTGCAAGAAAATGGAAGTCATTTGATGTCCAAGTCTGCTGAGGTCAAACTCTATCAACTTTGTAAGCAGGATCTCAAGAATGGGACCCTGGACACCAGAACTTGAAAATTTTATATCACGTTTTGTGTGTGCAAAAGATTACTAGAAACACTTTGAAAATTATGCAGCTTTCATAAATTGGCTGTGATGAGGTATTTTGATGAAGAAAAAACAAACTTAGTCTTGCTTAATTAAACATTACTTTATGAAGAGCGCATGGACAATCATATCTGTCTTATGTAGTACCAATGTACTTTATATCTTAGCCCAATGCCTATTGTGCTTCCATTTTACTTTGAGCATGTCGGCTGTTGGTTTCATCATCCAACTGCAATGCATTCTGGTTGTAATCCATTTAGGAGACTGCTCCAGACATTAAAACAATTATTCAACAATAGCATTCACTGTTTTTGAACTGTGTATTGGTACTGATTAGGTTGTTTTTTTTTTGTCCAATTACAATTGTTGCTCCAAGTACCAGGTCTTACACTACTGCTAGAAACAGTGTGATGTGACCCAATAATGGGTGAATGATAGTTAGTTTAGCCTCCCAGTGTGTACACAGTGGATCTGCATGTAGTGTGTGTACTTTCGTGTTTGTTGCTTTACATGCTGTGCTGTGTCTATGGTAGACGGACGTATTAAAAAGTGTGTGAGCAGGTACTGTATCTTATGGTAAATGGTGCTTACCTTGTAGTCTGTAATAAGTGCATGAGAGTTTCTAGATTAAATATGACATCATAGTTTTTGAGACAAAACAAACCTACCAGTACTCCTAAGATCAAGTCAATGGGCCCTTTTAAGGTGTACTGAATTTGTCATTGCAGTTTGTGTAAATTTTGTAGCATTTTGTGAATAAGTTTTTAGTGCATCAAATACTCATCAATTACCATGCAGTGTACTTTTAGTGGTGAGGAGACCATGAAAAAGGATTTAGCTCGCAAACATATATCCAGTAGTAATGAAGCAGCTCATGTACTGTAGGCAATATGGAAACCCCACCGGTAAACATATTACAGCTGAGTCTTGCAATAGAACCTTATGTGAATAACCTCAGGTATAGAAGGCTGTGTCGAAATTTATTTGTGTATGTTATACAAAATTAGGGTTCATAAACAAGAACTTGCTAAAGTGCAGTAAATGTTTTTTTTTCTTTCATGTAGATAGTGCTGTTTGTGTTTGTTATCAAAGAGTTAGTTGAAACTGATATTCATGTACAGTACTGGAGGTGACTGAACTAATGCCATTGTGAAATCTTTGTGCTACTGACAGGCAATGAACTGCTCTGCAAGAGAGACTATTAAATATGACGTACAATAAACTTAGTCTAGGTTAACATCAGCATAGTTGAGCTCAAACATTACCACAGCCTCATTTGAAGGACAGACCACAATACAAGAAGATGTTGACCTTCCTTAGAATGAGGTTGCTCCCAATTTTGAATGACTTTGTCCACAGAAGACCTGCCTTTTAAATGTGCAAACATGTGTTTCATGTTCAGCAATCTGCAGATGAAAAAAAACAAAAACATGAAGCATATGAAGGCTCATCCAGTTAAGAAAGTTATACTGCACTTCACTTTCTTGTGACACGTAGTATGAAAAGGGGGAAAACAAACTACACTAGCTGGAACAGACAGAAGAATAGAAGCATAAAAAGAAATGTCTGGGAAAGAAAAAAGATATGAATATGTGACTTAATAGAAAAGTAAACATTACAGGAGCAATCAGATTATAGATTGATGACAGAGTCCGTTAGTTTACTTTATCATTGGTTCATGGGATGTAGTTTGAAGTATGTATCTCTACTGTATCTATAGTTCATCTTCAGTATCATGATAAGTAACCATGGTAACAAGTCTTTTTGGAATATCATCTCTTTCCAGTTCTTGCCCACTTGATTAATAGCACATATTGCAAAAGTAGTTCTTCAGCCATTATTCTTAAGAATCGTCCTGATATTGTTTTTGAGCATATTCTCTAGTAGTTCATCACACATTTAATATCACATTCATTGCAGTAAATTCACAAATTGTAAAGAGGTCTCTGCTCCCAAAATCTTTTATTACATATTCAAAGCTTCACTATACTGCAGTGATCTGTGCCAGCAATCCATTTGATAATCGTAACAACAACAACAACAACAATCCATTAAGCTTCTGAGTGTTTCCTGAAATTGCATTGTTTGTTTGTTCACAGAGTTTGTTGTAAGGGTTCCCCCCTCTGTAGCCATCATCCTACTGTACCATCCACAGAATGGATGATTTTTGTGAGTCTTCATTCTCAGGGAGGAAAAGAGCCGGACCTTCCCTTGATGATAGATTCAGGGATTTGTCAAAACAACATGACAGTGATGACATGTTCAGTGGTGTTCCTAGATCTCAATTGCCTGGTACCACAGCAGCAGCAGCATCATCACTTTCTAATCCATCACTGCTTGATTATGCTAGAAATGAATCAGCTCAGTTGGAGGATGAAGAACTGCAACCGTTCGTCAGTGACCACAATATGCCAGAAAGTGGAATGTTCTCGTGGGAAGATGACCTGTTTACGTTCAGAGGTCCATCTTCCAGTGATCTCATGCACCATCCTGAAATAGGTACTCCAATCGATGAATCAGATGGTGGCTCTTCTTCAAACTTGCCAAGTTGCTCAGGATCCTCAAAGTACTTCAAGAGGAGGAAAACATCCAACGAGAAACAGGGAGGCAACATTCAGAGGAACTCCCCTTCTGAATCGGCAACCAAAAACTCTTACAGCTTTACTTTAGTGCAAAATAATTCCTCAGTCAATGCCTTCGCCATTCTCCTTTGACGACAGTGATTCTGACATAGACCAGTGCACGTCCTCATCAGAGTTGTTTGTGAGCAGACAAGAAACAAAACAACCCTTGATCATAAAGAGGGAACAAACATATGATGTGAAATCAGAAGACAGTCAGTCTACCCCAGAACAACGTACTTTTGGTAAGGCGATACCTTACATCAATTCAGATCATTCATCTCTCAAACTCGATGCATTTCTGAAGACACCTCTATCTTCTGACCAAATCTTCGACACAGACAGTGAGTGCAGCCAAGAGGACTTTCTGTCCAACAGAGTGACAGAGTCTGTGAATGCCTCTGGACTGGCCAAAGAGCACATCATTGGAGCAGACAATTTGCAACTACTGGGAATGAGCTCAGATTCTCGGCAGCCTATAAAGGTTGTGGTTGGACCTGATCAGTGTTCTTCCTCATCTACAGATGAAAGTGGCACCTCTGGGAGCCAGGGGAGAATCCACCAGTTTCCTTCTGACATTTTAAAGACCATATCCCCATCCAAAGTTAGTGCCACTATCATGGCGCAACCACAACCAATGGACATTGACCTTCAGGTGCAGGATTCCATCCCATCGACAACTACGGTTGTATACAAAGGTGACCAATGTAATGGGAACCAAACAGTATCCAAATCGTTTCCAATGAGTGAGCAGCTGCTAATTTTAGCACCAGTGATTGGTTCTGTTGATTGTAGCCATCAAGACAAAACAAAGTTGATGTCAGCCATTCCAGAGACAACTTCAGCAAATAATCCAAATGTCGCTGTCAGACAGCTGGGGAGCACAGAGGCACTTGGTTTGTCTGGAATATCTGTGACCTCCACTGCGGACTCCTCTAAACTGAAAAATTCAAACACTTTCACTTCTGATGTCACTTCCTCCAGTGGTTCTCATGATCCTTCCTCATGTGGTTTGCAAGATAGACAACAAAGAACGGTCGAAGCTCTGAGGACTGGAGACCTCAAATCAGTCCATGGTAACATCTCATCCCCAATGGATGTCGACTGCATCGAGCAGTTTGACTTTCAGAATGAAGATCTGGAAGGCATGTTGCATTATATGAACCAGACTTGTTCCAAATCAGAACGTCCTGAGGAACCACCAAGTGAAAATGAGCAAAACACAAGGGTAGCATCCACTAATAAAATGAACCCTTCATTACCAACATCATTGTCAAGTGCAGGAGAAAAATGTGATGCTTCCAGCAACCAGCCCCAGAATGACAGTGGACAGGTAGATGGATTATCACTTACTAAATTTCAAACACACCAGGATACAGATGGCTCAACCTCCAAGAGCGGTGATGGTGTCAGAGAGACTGAGTCAAGGTCATCTTGGTGTGAAGGGACATCTAGTAAACTCTTGCAAGTTATCTCATCATCTGAATCATTTCCAGTGGAATCCAACATGATAGAAACCAACAACACTTCAAATTCATTTCAGGAGTGTGAGAGGACACAGGGAGAGAAGCTCAGAAGTGACAGAAACCCACAACCAACCAGGAAGGAGAACTTTGCTGAAGTGAAGACAGTGACCAAAATTAAGGAGAATGCATTGTTGGAGAATGCTAGAAATACTCCAACCATTTCTCATCCCCATGAAAATAAGTCCCAAGCTAGTGTGGTTCAACCAAACAAGAAAAGTACCAAACCAGGTGAAGGAAGACCTGATTCATCTGCACCAAGTTCCTGTGAGCCTGTCACAGACACTGCGGATCCAAACAGAAATGATAAGAAAGTTGACAAAGGAGAGGCTGCTAAAAAGGAGATGGAGGTGCTGTCTGATGACTCAGATGGAGACATAGACATTGATGATCTTTTAGATGAAGGGTTGAAGCAACAGGGAGAGGATAACATGGACAATAAGAGGATGACTGATGAGGAGGTGACAGGAGGAGGAGATAATGTCTTCAAGAGGAGCAAAATGAGAGAGCCTAAAGAAGATGAACGGAAACAAGGGGTCGTGTCTGTCCGAGACAAAATAATTCTGAAAAGTGAGTTCCTGTGATTACATGAAACAAAAAAGTTGACTGTTGGGGAAGTGTCACCAAATTGTGCCTCTTTTATGTATAATGCCATGGGTATGTCAAGTTAATGCCAATTTTCATGTGTAGTTGGACTTAGGATGTCTAAGTACGTATGATCTGCAGCTCCCCAAACCAGATCATGTTTTTCAATACTTTACAGTTAGGTGTACCAAAATACTACAATGAGAGATGAAGAGCCTTGCCAGAGATAAATATCAAACTTCAGTTGGTAAGCGCGTTTCTCATCCTCAGTAGTTTTTGTCCATTGACAGCTTGTCTATTGACAGTTTCTCAGATTTTCAAAGTGGCATAAATTTGATTGGATTTGAAGTTCAAGGATATCTTACACAAAACATATGCAATTGTGTCTTTTTATGGCTTTACTCTGCAGATATGTTCATGCATTTCAGTATGTTCATTTACATGAAATCTCAGGAGACATTGACATTAATCTACTTGATGTTTTTAATCTGTCAGAAATTTTGTGAAGGAGAACCATTTGTATCAGCCTATAAAAGGTATCTTGTGAGTATTATATCTTGTTTGTACTGATTTCTTTGTCCTACAGAGAGAGGAAGGGACCCTCTGGAAGGACTCCCAGAAAATTGGATGGCCATCACTCACAGATGTGGCATTGATGTCTACATTCATAAACCCAGCAGGGTCTGCACATGGTCCAGGCCATACTTTCTAGGGCCTGGTTCTGTACGGGTATGTTTGCCATGATATATACATCACCTTTGGACCCTACTTCCCCGTCAAGTTGACTGATGGCCTATTACTGTTTACATACTTTTTCACCCTAGCAGTTAATCATGTCGTGCTGTACATATCTGGGCATTTTCTTTTTTAAATCACATTATGATGTGTGAAACTATTACAATGACCCATATCTCTTTCTTGGAGGCTACATATGCATCAAACTCACTTGTTATTGTATAACAGAAGCATGCAATTTCAAATTTTCTGAGAGGTCATGTGATATGAAATTGACACTTTGGAATATTTTGTGCATTCAGCATTGAAAATATTAAAAATACAGTAGCCACAAATTCGATCAAAATCCGTCACAGATTTAACAATTTACCAAATCAGTGCCTTACAGCTGTATCATGAATAAACATTGACTACGTTTGCAAATTTGTGATGTCAAGAGTCTCTTATGATATGTCTCATGTTATATCCTTTGTTTATGTGACCTTTATTTCAAGGACATTTGAGAATTTTATATGCCCGGATGACTTTATGTTGGAAGCATGTATTTTGTTCTTCAAAAATATTGATATCACACTTACCAATGTGAAACTTGGTAATTCAGTAATTTAGAGGTAAAATGTAAAGGTTTAATGAAAAGAAATACTGACACTGAGCCACCACTCCATTTCATCAGTTTTGCATTTTTCTCAAACTTTGAAAAGTCATATCTAAAAAACGGTGAAAGATATAAGAAAAAATTCCAACAGATTGTCACTCAAGGTTTTACATTGCAGCTTCTGAATGAAGGGTGCTCTTTTCTAGAAGCATGTCACACAACTTTTAAATGGAGCTCTGGATTTAAGTGCCCTACATTAAAAAAGTAATAGATAGTTCTGGTATACATCTTACATAACTATTTTCCTTTTGGCAGAATGCCCCCTGTGGACAGAAAGAACTGTTGAGTTTTGAAGTTTTTTGTATGTTGACATCCCATAGCTAATATTCATGAATATGTTTTTTATGCCTATCCACAGCTTGTACATGGAATATTGTTATATTGAAGGTCATCTATGCTTACCTGAACTCTGTAGTGTAAATGATGATGAGCTGTGACTGACAACATTCCATCTACAAACCTAAGGAAGGCATAAAACAAGTATATACTCATGAATATTATATGTGGGACGTCAATGTAGGGACACTAAAAACTTCACATTTTTTTTTCCATCTACTGGGGCACTCTCAGATAGAATTTGTCATTGGTAGATCATTATTTGTCTGAGATCTGACAAGGAGATATGCATATACCTATTTGGAAGAAGAAAATGCAAAGAGTAAATGTAAGGTGTCTATCCTCCTGTAAGTCTTATGATACATACTGCATAATGGCAGACATTAATGGAGGTCACTAGAGTCAAACTGTGAAGACCTCATAAAGGCAATATCTCCTGAAGGGTAACTGTGGTAAATGTCATACTTGGTGTGTGGGTTGGTCATACTAAGTAGATAATCCCTATTGTTTTTGTTAAGGTCAAAGGTCATTTGAGATCACCAGAGTTCAAGATATAAAAAGCTTGTAAACAGAATATCTCCAGAAGGGTAACTGCCTGATGTCATACTTAGCGTGTGGATTAGTAATAATGAGCTGAAAATCCCTATTGTTTTTGGTGGAAGTCAAAGGTTATTTGAGGTCACCGAGTTCAAACTCTAAAAACACAATATCTCCAGGAGGGTAACCTTAACTGATGTCTTACTTGATGTGTGAATTGTATATACTGAGTAGGAGACTTCTTTTGGTTTTGAGGTCAAAGGTCATTTGAGGTCACCAGAGGTCAAACTGTTAAAACCTTGTAAACATTATCTCTGAAAGTGTAACAGTGGGACATCTCATATTGAACAATGTTGATTGCCCTTATTGAGAGGACGATACCAACTGATCTTGGTAAATGTATAAAATCGTTTAGAGTCACCAGAGATCAAAGGGTCATAATTAGTCAAAATCTTGTAAACACTTTATCTCAAGAAGTTTAATTGTGAGGGATTTCAGACTTAGTATGTGTATTGTCCATGTTGAAGAGATGATTTCACCTTTATATTTTAAGAGGAGGTGAAAGGCTCTTTGGGGTTAAAGGCTTATTGATATATGGTGTTTCAAGAACGATAAGTATAGTTGATCTCATGCTTGTCATGTGGATAATTCATGTTTGTTATAATATAACAATATGGCAAGGAATCACAAAGCCTTTTGGATTTTTGATGGCATGGTAACACGTATTTGAAAATTTGTCTCTATGGCATCCTGTGACTCCCTGCAAATTTGTTCAGCCTGCTTTGGGATGTAGATCTGTGGTGCAGAGGAGCTCAGAGGAACTGGGAATGCAGTGAATTATATTCTCTATGTAAGCTTTGTTCTTAACATCAGAACATCACTTACCTTGCTGTTGAGTAGTTCCAGCTATTAAGGCATTGCATTTTATTAATTAGATGGTAGTGTTATTCAGTTATGGCATGTAAAAATATTTGAACTTTATTCAGATTTTGGTCAAAATTTGTTCACTTTGTGAAATGTTCTTATTAAAGTCCTCAGTCTGTTTAGGCTGTCATAATTTGTGTGTTTGTAATTTCATCAGATAATTAGATATTGTTGTTATTCCTTTCATGCAAAACTCAAATTAATGATGATGTGTTTTCTCTTCCATCAGAAACATAATGTTCCACTTGCATCCATTCCTTGCTTGCATTACAAGAAAGCCAAAGATGAGGAACAAGGAAAAGCTTCTGACAGTGCAGGTTTGTCCATTTACTCTTAAGCAAATTGATGACAGAACTGATAATGGAGAAGTTGCAGTGCCCATTGGCAGCTATCCTGTTAAATTTGTCATATTCTTTCTATGATTAGCAGAAGTATGCATGGGTACCATGAAAAGGTTACGTGATGAGCAATAACCTAAAGACATTTGAACGTGTAAGAACAAAGTGATGTTTTAAAACTGAAGTCTGACATTTTTTTTCTTCTGATATCAGGGAGCTTGTATAATAACAACAAGAAGTCTTCATGAATGTGACATCAAGACAGCTAAGCTTTTAAACAATTTTTTGTCTAAAAGTTCCTAGCACAAATCCCATATGTTTGATGTTTTGTCAATTTTATCAGCATTGTGCCTTATTATTGCAGTGCAAATTCCATATTTGTCAGACCATGTACGTTAGTCTTACACTTGCAACAAAACTTATTATTATCCATATAAAAACATAAAAATTCAAATAAACTGCAGACTTCTCTACAATTATATAAGTTCTGAGGTGAGGTTTTCCTGAAAGTCTCATTTCTTCATAAGCAGTATGAAGGGTCCATTGAAGCATTTTATCATAATGTTACAAGATAATGAATATTGATCTCCTTTTGATGAGAGGGGGATAACTTTCAAACATCTTTTTTTGATTCCTTGCTGTAGGCAGGGGAATCTGTGCAGTCCTGATGTCATGTGTGTGTGTGTATGTGTGTGTGTGTGTGTGTGACGGTTGCTTGTAAACACTCTCTCTCAAGAAGGGTAACTCTGAGTAATTTCATTTTTGGCATGTAGGTTGCCCATATTGAGTAGATGATCCCTATTGCTTTTTGGTGTCCAAATCTTGCATATTAATGAGGTTATGGGGTAAAACATAAAAAATGTTAAAACTGCTATAGTTCCTTATCCGTGGGTCAGATTTGTTTTAAACTTGATAAGGTTGTCTGTTATTAACAGGTTCACGACCCTGTGAAATTTAATGCTTATCAATAGAGAGGAAGGGATAATTTTTCACTATAAAACAATAATAATAGCCTAAACACCATTATTGTGGTTATTATAAACTACCGTACAAATGCATATGGGGCTAGGTTGTGCAAAATTACTACTGGCTGTGTTTGATTCCTTCGGACACAGTTAACTCAATGTTATTGCAAACTTATTTAGCCTTTTTCAGCCTATGGAAGCCAGTCAGGACCATGTCATGTTTGAAATAGCATTTTCCCAGCCTATGGAAGCCAATCAGGACCATGTCATGTTTGAAATAGCATTTTCCATATACTGTACTGCATTTGTAAGTAGAGAATAACTTTTACTTTTCAAACACTCCCTCAGAGGCCTCCATAGGTTGTCTCCGTAAATGGAGGTCATGGGGTCAGATAGCTGTCACCTGCGCTTCATTTATCTCTTTGATAGAACAAAGACTCCTGCCCAGTTTACCACTGACTGTCTCCTGTGTATATTAAGGCATTCCATAAATATTTATCGGATGTATTGGCCTTTATTATGAGAATAATCTGCAGTTATATATCATCAGAAATACAAGTACTGTAGCAAGATGCATTGCTGAGTCTCCAGTGTGTTTTCTCAAAATCTTACAATGGCGATGAAGATGGAATCCTTTTATTAAGGACTCTGAAAACCTTCAAGGAAGACCTTAATACTAGATGAAAATGGATTAAATTCTGACAATTAAAATGGCCTATCCACATTTTCCTGAGTTTAGTCTCGGAGATAATTCGGATCATGCAAGTATTGGCATGCAGTGGGAGAAATGGCTACTTCGATTGGAAAACTTATTCATTGCATTTGATATCAAGGATGAAGCTCGTAAAAGGGCAATGTTACTTCATTTTGGAGGGGAAAGCGTTACTGAAATATTTCAAACACTTACTGAAACAGGAGACTCTACAGATTATGACACAGCAAAAACCAAGCTGACGGAGTATTTTCAACTTATACAAAATACTGAATATGCGATTTTCAAGTTTTGTCAAGCGAAGCAAGGGGAAGGCGAAACGTTGGATGTGTTTACCATACTGGGTAGGTGATCCCTATTGCTTTTGGTGGATGTCAGATGTCACGGTCATGTCAGGTTACCCAAAATAAAGATCATTTTGAGTTAAAGGCTTGTAGTGTATCAAGAAAAATAACTGCAGTTGATCTTATACTTGTCATGTGGATAATTCAACTTTGTTATAATATAACCATGTGGCAAGGAATCACAAAGCCTTTTGGCTTTCTGGTCCTGATTTGTATTCCCTAATTTTGATTCTCTTTACCATTACTGCTCTCTCATGACTACAATCGATGCTTTGCTTTATTCATATGTTCTTTAGTGTTTATTGATATGTACTTTAAATTCATATGTACCTTATTGTTTAATTGGTATGCACTTTATCGTTTATTCATATGTTCTTTATTGTTTATTCGTATGTACTTTCTTGTTAATTGATATGTACTTAATTGTTTATTGATATGTTCTTTATTGTTTTTCATATGATCTTTATTCATATGTTCTTTATTGTTTATTTATCTGTTCTCTATTGTTTATTCATATGCCATATTGCTTATTCATATGTACATTATTGAATCCTTGTGACTGTGCTATTTTGGAGTGTGAGTTACGTAACAAAATGTAAGCAAATTATTCTTGTTTGTATGCATGTAAAACATGATGAAACATTGGGTGGTTCAAGGAAAAACAGTCAATTTGTCAAATCCTTCATAAATTGACATATTCTTTGACAGAATTTCAAACTTTGATCAAATGTTTGAGGAACAGTCAAAATTTTATGGAATGGCATAAATTTTAAAATGCAACCATTCTGACTGGACATTGGAAGGGAGCAATCTGAAAATTGTAGTCCTTAAGAGTATATCATTTTTTGCTGACCAACTAAACTGAACTTAAAGAGATTTCACAATTTCATGTTTTCTTTATAAATTGTGGATTTTCAATCAAAATTCTGGCTAATGATTGACATGATACTTTTGAGAGAACTTTGGTTGTGACCTTAATACTCACAATGTATTAAGGTCAATCTCCTGTAACCTCTTTTTAATTTTTTAAGTTGTCAACTTGCAAGGTAGCAAAGACTTTTTGAAGCAATCTGTAGGTGTTGCAAAACACTTTGGAACATTTAGGCAACTGGAAATCTTTCTAGATTTGAACAGTCTTCTTCAAACAGCATATCTTGAGTTATGAACAA
Source organism: Stichopus chloronotus (assembly GCA_021234535.1). Taxonomy (NCBI): domain Eukaryota; kingdom Metazoa; phylum Echinodermata; class Holothuroidea; order Aspidochirotida; family Stichopodidae; genus Stichopus; species Stichopus chloronotus. Next base: position 24,663,463 of record CM037837.1, on the reverse strand, counting down.
GTGTGGGGTTTGAAGTCCCTGCCATGAGAAACTTAAAAATTTTCTTTCATTGAAGTTCCTCTTAAAGTGCCACTGACATATTTTTTAAAGTCCCTGAAAGATATGTGGAAGGTCTGAATAACCTACAATATTATATAAGACCAGTGAAAATGCCTGTTTCCCTTTATCGTTAACCACTGACAACATCAGTTTAATATACATTAATTCACAGATTCTTTAAAAGAGCAAACCAAACAGCCTTGCAAATTGGACAATAATCCAAATGCCAGTGAGGACAATGGTGGAGAGAACACATCTGCTGGAATTGCAGGAAAGGCCCCCTCTGGTGACCAGAAAGGCAAGGAGACAGGCTCTACAGACAATCGGTTCAAAAACAGGTTGCAGTTGCGGCCTGATGAAGCACTGGGTGAGAACTGGTGAACTGCTTTTATTTTAATTAGTTATGTTTAAATTTTGAGGAATACTTTAAAACTCTTAAAGTTTGTTACATTGTTGTGCTAGTGATTCCTAAGGTGTGTTTCATCCCTATAGTGTGTTTTTGTAATCATGTTCCAGAATTCACTTTTTGTTATTTGATCAAAGAGAAACATGAACTAAGCAATTTGGTGAAATTTTCATCTGATTTCTGTTTTGGTTTGTAACCCTTGACATTTGAAGTTGTTACCTTTCTCCACTAATGTAAAGCAAAGAAGTGTGATGTCATCATTGCACAATTACTTATAATTTCTTTTTGACTTTTCATGCAATTCATTCAATTTTCTGCCACAAAAGATATTGTCAGTTTTCAAGAATCTACTGGAATTGTCTCTTATTTGATGGACTTTTCAAAGTTTAAGTTCAAACTGTTCATCTGTTCAAACCACGGTTAAACAATATTTTGGTTAGACTTGTGATCTTGAGAGACAAAAAAAAGTTATATATATATAGATAGCCTAAAATGTACCAAACAGATTACTCCTTCAGATTGTCTTTACATATGATCTTTGCTGGACGTTATGAGATTTAATGTCTGTCAGATACTTTAAGTAGCAAGTACAACAGAGACAAGACAGTTCTCATGGTTGAGATCTCTTCTTCAGGGTTTATACAGTTTATAAAATTCTTGAAAATCAGAGAAATGTATGTGAATTTTCAGCCCTGGATACTCAGGAAAATTATCTTTCTTTCCAAACTTCTTGAAAAGTGAAAGAATTTTAAAGAACACATTGTGTCACCCTATGTACAAAGTTTACAAAATCACTGGAAAATTAAGCTTTTTCATTTAAGAAAATGATATTTTTTGTGCATACTTATTACAGTACAATGAATAGAGGCTTTGTAGTTATCAGTGTAGAGTATTGCAATTGAAATTTTGAGGAGAAAATGGACCATAGAAAAGTCAGTGAATTATGACAAAAATTTAAATCTTGAAAAAATAAATGCCTTTTGGAAGATGAAATCTGAGATGATGAAAGATGCTCTAGCATCAACCAAGATATTTATGTCACCCCTTGAGAGGAGAAGATTTCTGTAGCTTTGCATAGAAGACTAAGATCATTTGAAGTTAACCTTAGGTCAATCTAGGTCAAAGATTGAAAAACTCTCAAACCTATTTGCCAATGCAAGCACACAGTTTTCAGTCTCAGGATCAGTTGTTTGCCTCTGATTGTCTTAAGTTAGGATGGCCTTTGCTTTGATGAGTTTTTTGTCTCTTCTGTTGACATATATTGGTGCAAATTTATTTGGTATTAAGAGCTTTCATTGTGTATGAGATGTAAGATTTGATATGTCTTCTCTTTATTGTTTTTTTTTTTTTTTAATTTTAGATCCTGGAGAGTTGCATGACTATTGCAAAAAACTCTTTGATTTTGAGGAAGTGACTATCAGAAAATTTCAGTAAGTAACACCAACCATTTCGTTAACTGCCCCTGCTCACCTCAGCTAAGCATGACCTAAAAACTATCAAAGTTCCCTTACTTAGTTGTAGAATAATTGTGTGAATCACTAGTCTGGTTTATGGTTCTTTCGTTAACGAAGAAACCTATACTGTCAGGTTGGTGTGTGTGCGTGCGTGCATGGGTGTGTATGGGTGTGTGTCTGTGACATTTGCTTAGGTACATTCTCAACTCAGAAGGGCAAAGATGGATGAATGTCAAACTTGGTATGTATGTTTGCCATATTGAGAAGGTGTGCACTGTTGCTTTTGTTGGAGATCAAAGGTCATCTGGGTGCATGGGGGGCAAAACTCTGAAAACGTTTCTAACAGGATACCTCAAGTTATAAGGCTTGGACAAAGGTTATGCTTGGTATTTGGATGCATTGTGGCAGTGGTGCCTTTGGAGTGTTAAAGATTTTGAGGTCCAAGGTCTTAATAGGTCAAATGGACCATTTTAGGAAATCATGCTAAAATGCCTCTTCTCCTACAGATTGTATGTTAGTAAGTTGAAATTGTGTTACATTACTGCTATGGTAGTGGTTCCTTCAGGTTGTTCAGGATTATTGGTCCCATATGGACCATTTTATGAAATCATGGAAAATGTTTCTTTCTGCATACTTTGTTGAATAATTGTGAAATGTTTGTCAAATTAGCAATGTGGCAGTGGAACCCTGTGTGTTAAGGATTTTTGGGTCCAAATTCCAAATATGCCCTTTCATGAAATTATGCAAAATGCTTCTTTTCCTACAGATTCTATGGTATTCAGTTGAAATTGTGTAACTTTACTGCTATGGAAGGGGTTCCTTCAGGCTGTCTATGATATTGGTCCCATATCAGGCCATGTAGACCATTTTATGAAATCTTTTTTCTGCATATTTTGCTTTTCAATGTGAAATCTTTGTCAAATTAATATTGTGGTGGTGGAACCCTGGGTGTTCAAGATTTTTGGGCCCAAGTGAGTCATATTGGCCATTTTATGAAATCATGCAAAATGCCACCTCTCCTACAGATGTGTGGTATTAAATTGAGTCACGTTACTGCTGCTGCTAAATAGGTACGATTCAATTCTTAAACTAGGTAATTTATCTCACAATATAGTTAGTTGAAAGTTTAGTTAGTCGAAATATTACGACCCCTGCTGGTGTTGTTTTGCTTTGCTGTCTTTTCATAGGTGTAGAAAGTATTTGAGGTCTCCTGCAGACCAAACCTGGCAATACTTGCACATTTTAGGAAAGGTTTAACTCAAAGACTTAACCTGTCAGGTTAAGTGCAGTTCTTGTATTAAGGTACAAGTCTTTGACTTGTAATGATAAAACTTCATCTGTGCATTATGCTAGTTTCTGATCAGAGATGTCGTGTTTACAGAGTATTATTATGCTGTGCTTATTTGCTGACCTCATAACAAAGAAGTTATGTGGAAAAGTGCTATCTGAAAGCCCATTTTTGTTGATTGAATGCAGCATCATACACCGTCGAGTTTCTGTTTAGTCCACAAATTTGCCATCATGCTTCTCTTATTTATGACTGTTGGTTTGATACTGAAAATGCTCACATAGTTTTCAATAGTTTTTCAAATGGCAGGAAATGGCTTTTCATTCCAGCTAAGGCAATTTTTTATCTGAAAATGGTGATTGACCAATGACCTTTGTGAAAAATGGGGAGAAGGTTGACCTGCTTATCTTTCCCAGAGGAATCATAATCTGAAATACAGCTATTGTTGTTTCATCAAACAATGTGGAATACATTTGTCTTTTGAAGTGGAGATGTGAAGTTATGTCAAAGATTTTTCATAGTGAAAAGTTTGTTGTGCAATAGAGATGAATATGTTATTATAATTTATGTAGGTGGAGGAATTTATGTAATATATATGATTGGCCTTTACTGATGTCATTTCAATGTCACATGAGTAGATCTTTTGTTCCCAGAGAAATGTAAACTGCACAGTACCTGTGGTACCACTATGCAGGCTGGAGAATTCTTGGCCTCCAATATTAACTTGCGTTACATAGGTATTGGAAATTTACATTATCATTAATGGCTTTATCTGGTTAGCCTGTGGTTACTACAGTATATTGCAACTGGGAGAAAATGAACACAGGTGTCTTAGTGGCAAGAAATCACTATGTCTCTAGGCTTTCTTGTTACATCTATGGTCCATGTTGTAAAATCTTGTAGGTAACATTTCTGTTCTCATGAGTAGTTAAGGAATCACTAAGCCTCTTGGCTTTCTTTCTTTACTTATGACAATGTTTAAGTTCAATTGTATCATTTCTGTTGGCTGCTGTCTACATGAATGATGTTAGTTACAGTAGCTTCATTTTGGACAGAATGATGAAGTGAAGTTCCTCTTGATTAGCTGTCAGACTCTAATCATGGATACTATATACAAACTGTAGTTGAGTTGTTTATTGTCTTGATTGTGATTTCTTTGAATCTTGAGACTGAAAAAGACATCTGAACATCTGATTAAATACTCTTTGTTTTTAATTAGCAAAGAAAATTGTAGTCAGGTTTGTGTGGGCATGTGCATCTCTGACACTTGTGTGAGTACTCTGTATTAACTCAGCAAGGTTTGATTAAATTTGAACATGGTGTATGAATCTGCCATAATGAGAAGGTGTGGCCTATTGTTTTTGGTGGAGGTCAAAGTCATCCTAGTTCACTTAGTGTAAGGGTGAAACTCTGAAACCTTTTCAAGATGATATCCCAAGGTAGAAAGCTTGGATAAACTTTCATACTTGATATGTGGATGGATTATGGTTAGAAGATGAACTTTATTGGCTGTGGTAGAGGTCAAAGATCATATGGGGTCATTAGTGTAAAAAACACTGAAAACTTTTCTAGCATGGTATATCCTGAAGTTAGAAAGCTTGAATAGATTTCATACTTACATTCAGCAAGAAACCATATTGATCATCGAACTTGTTTATTTCTTCCTTTCTTTTTTATCACAGAACATGGGCTGCTAGGAGACAATTTTGGAAACAGCAGAAAGCAAAGGATGTTGTTGACAGACCCCAGTTGGTAAGAATTGATGATAAAACCTTTCATAAAAGTAAAGTTATACTCAGCAGTTTGTTCTTTTAAGGACTGAAATGGAGAATAGTTCTTACCTTATAATGAAGAAACATTGTCATTCAATATGTTTTCTTTATAGACAGTTTATTCAATGAGGGAATCTGTCACAGTTGACACAAAGAATTTTATTCTTACTGCTTTTGTTGCCCGAAGAATTATTTGTTGATTTATCACTCTTGAAAATGCAAATTGTTGGACATTTGGCAATATAGTTGTGTATCATTCATGTGTTGTATCCTTGATAGCCCACCTCAAGGGAATGGAAAAGGTATCTGAATATATAATAGCTTACTTTTAACTGTTTACTTGTGCCAGGAGCATTCCACTCTCAGATGAGGAGTCACGATACTTTAAATCAATTTTGAAGAGAAAGGCTGACCAGTGCTTTAAGTTACTGATTATCTTATTATTCATTTGGTAATAATTTCCACCAAAACTTGACTACATTATTCTTTTCAGCCTGCGGTACCAACTTATGAAATTGAAATACCAAACCTAGAGGGAAATGTGAGCAAAAAAAGAGGTAAAAATGACAAGTTACTTCATTAAAGAAAGCATTTTTAAGGACTCACAGACTGAATCTGCAGTATTGGTCGTAGTGAGATAGTTGCTCACTGCCACCCAGTCACAGCCATCAAAGACAGAAAAGTAATTAATGTCTACGGTGATACTGAGAGGTATTTTGCATCATGGTCACAGGTTTTTTTTTTTTTCAAAATTCTACATTTCTTTGGTTTTGATGTTTTACCAAATCTTAGTTAAGTGGTTTTAGGATTGTCATTTTCTCTGTTTTTCTTCAGAACTTGTCATGAATATTCAAGACAAGTCTCCCATCGCAGTGCTACATGAATATTGTCAGAAGGTGCTTCGGGTTCATCCCAAATTTAAGGTGGAAGAAAGCAGTAAGTTTAAATATCTCCAACTTGAACCCAAATCTTGTCAAAGAAGATATCACTTGAATCGTGGGAGAATGAATGAAACTACTTTGCATTTTGTTTTCTTTTACCCCTAGATATTTCTCTCTGTTTTAATTGAATAAACATGTATCTGTGATAGTTTAAAGGAATTCTCCACCAACAAGAAAACTTAACACAATATATGAGATTATTTAATGTTCAATCAGTTAAACATAACGATTTTACCAGAGGAAGCCTCCTTAGGTGTGAAATTACGCTTTGAAAGTTGGACTTCAGCACGAGTCTGAAAATGTGTGACGTAGAACCGACAAATACTGTTTTCCATTTTTTGAAATCTTTGTGTTTATGGCAAGGTCTAGCCACAAAAAACTGTTTTGTTCAGAGATTATGAAAACCCCATGAATGTCTACAGTCAGCAAGATACTTTTAGCACATGAAACTAGCAGAGCTTTTATTGTGATAGACGTAAAACTTAATTACTTCTAATACTTAAAGACCCACCAAACCGATGGAAGGTAAGCTTTGTAATTAGCTCAAAGATATTTCTATCCTTTATTGGTGGCAACCAGTTCAATATCATTTACAGAGCAATGTCATTTAAGTCAATTAATCCCCAAACAATTAGGCAGGTCCAAACAATGCTTTGAAAAGTAGGTCCGCAGTATGTCATTCCCTGGTGAAACAAAGGTCTTATCACCAAATAAGAGATTAGAACAGTACTGCAACCCACAGCTTGAGATATAAATCAGCAGCGATGTTCAAACTTGATTTGTCAGTACTACAATACAACCGATTGATTTCTAGCATCAGGCTCGTACCTTTAATATCTACTTAACTAATTCATTTTCGGAATTCTTTGAGATATTTCCTGAAAATGAGAAGAATGACTTGCCTACAAAAATGTTTGCATCTTTTTAAGAGACATGAGAAGCGATGGTGGAGAATTCCTTTAAGGCAGATATTATAAGCTAACCTGTTTAATTCTGATCCTGGTACTGGCCTAAACACAATCATTTGAGAAATCTCTGGCTGCCAATGTGTTGAGTTCTTTAGATGAAATATTGTAAGAGGTGTGTACAATTTAAGTTTAGGTTCTCACTCAGTTGTCTACTTTCTCATTTTCAGTGTAGCTAAGCCATCCAACCAAAGACAGATTTCCTGTTGAAGCTGACATTACTGATTTAAACAGTGTTAACATTCCAACTGTCTCTTGTTTATTTTCAGATAATTCCAACTTTCCATTCGAGGCTGTGGTCTTTGTTGATGGAACAAAGTATGGCCGGGGTCAAGCACAGAATAAGAAAGCTGCCAAGATCAAAGCAGGTCAGCTGCTGCTGTTATTATTAACTGGAAACAGTTTTCTAAAATGATGATTCTTTGTCAGTCTTTTTGGCCAATATGATCAAGGAAGAGGTGGTGAAAACAGGCCTTGCCTTTTAAAATTTGCAGGAGCTCTGTCAACTGCTCTACTGGGGAGTGTGATGGGAGCTATATCCCTCTCCTTGTATGAAGTCATCTCTTCAGCACCTCATGCAGCTTTCTATTCCCTTGTCATGCAAATTTTTCAGAAGGGCAATCAACTGCCCACCTAAATTGAGATGTCACACTCCAATGCAAGCAATAAGCTTCCCACTCAATATTTTAGTAGGGCAGTTGTGCAAATGTTACAACTTCACATAATATATCTTAACTAAAAGCATTCACCTTTTTAATGATCAACTACAGCATTGAAAAACTGCTAGGATTGAAGGGGGAGGGAAGGGGAGGGAGGGGTGTCTCAATGGGGACAGACATGTCTAGAAAGTCTTTTGTAGGAGTGGTGGGGAACTTTTTCACCAATACTCCTTGGCTATATTGGCAGATATATTGGTGGGTGCCAACTCCATTGGATTGGAGTCTGAGTTTGTGTTGGTTTCTCGTAACACTGTTGTTTATGGTGAAATACTTTTCAAATCTTTCAAAAGTTTAATGTATAAAGTGAGATAAAAATATGTCACCCAGTTCATCATGAAGCATTTAAAGCTTAGCAATACATTAGACAACATGTAAAAGATTTACTAACACTTTAGATAAAAACTTGTATCAAAATCTTAGACCTTGCTTGCTCTACAACAGTGACATGTGTAGGCTAGACTGTAAGTGTGTCCATGTATATGTTAGACAGCAGCAAAAGTCCTAAGCCATTACTGAGAAAAGTATCAAGCAGCAGAAACCTTCAACTGAAAGTTTGTGAATATATTGCAGATTGTTAGATTGTTTGTTTGTTTAGGGTTTTGTTCACATGCCATGTGAATGTTTTTGGCATTTTTGATCGACTGGGGCATGTTGTGATACTTTCGACAAACAATCGGATCTTGCTCCCCAGCTGAATAGTTCCTTCTGTACAAAGGTTATATGCAGCAAGCAATACAAATTTGTGAGATAGCACAATTTGTTTTGGGACTGGAATCTCTAACTTTTGGGAGTCCAAAACTTTGTATGCATCAGTGCAAATAACAAAAAAACTAAAACCAAAATTAATTTCAGTACTTTCTCTTTTTTTTCTTAGTCATTTGGAATTGGTACCAGTAATGTCTTGATGAATGTTTCCAGGTCAAACTGTAACGTACCAGGGAGGTTACTTGGGCTATATGAAAAATGGCGACTCATATGGTCATGTACAGTACAGACATTGCTGTCACTCAGCCTGTGTGTTTTTTTGCTCTTCTGGTCGTCTCAGGCCTCTAGACCACGCCCATGATAAATTATGATTGACAGCTTTGAAGTGTAGGCCTCCCAGAGTGGCATAAAATCATAAACTTCATAAAATGTGGTTAAAAATGGGCATCTAACTTAAAATATCATAAAACTGAGGGTAAATCATAAAAAGTTTTGATAAAAATGTATTCCCTGCAATGACATTTTGTGTGTATGTGCACTCCATGTGGCTCATATTTGGGATACAACTTATGCTTTCAAATTCTGTTGCCCTTGTGTTTTTGTAGTAGTGCATACACACAACTCACCATTAATGTTTAGGCAACAGTAGTTGAACCTAGAGTTGATTCTAAATGAAATCAATGTTTCTCTGATGCTGTATGTAACATGAATCTATGGCTTGGATTAATTTTTAAAAGAGTCTAGCACCCCTTCCCCTCCCTTAGTCTAACACCCTCACCGGAAATGCCATTTCTGGTGATCTGGGCTTAGTGTTTTTTCTCAAATATTTTCCTGTGTACTCTGCACCCACTGATGATGGTTTTAAGACCTTTCCTCCAACTACTCATAAAAATTTTTTAAGGTTAATATCCACACACTGAAGGAACGAATGCAATTCAATAATTGCAAACATTTTAAGGTAAAAGCAATCCAAATGATGTTCATTTTGTCATGGATTGATGTTTTCTTCATTAATTGAGAAATTGCTTACATGAGATCCTTAATTCAAGACTGGGTACATAGGACTCCAGGAATTGCCGTTCCTGGACATCTAGGGGGTTCGTAAAGCCACAAATTTTCTTGTACACTCTTCACCCACCTATGGTGGTGCTCTGCTTAGTGTATGCAGGTGATCTTAAAATTTTTTGCATCCACTAACATTAAGATTGTTCAATCGCACTCCTCTTTTGGAGTTTGCAGATGCTATGGTCATCAAAAGGCAAGCACCATGATAAAATAGGTGAATTTGATGAATCCATTGGAAGTGGTCCTTGCTTAATCAATAATTTGACCATTATGTTACTTTTCACATTTATTGTGTCAATAATGATACAGTATGATTTGGGGGGTTTATATTTAGTACAAATGGGAGCTACAGCTAGCCTTAGAGAGTAGAGATAAACAGGGTCATTTTGATACCAAGATGATACCATGTGATCAGGACTTAACACTATTTTTAATGCTGGCCATATCTCCAGTAGTGATCATATACTGTTGACAGAGCAGACTTAAGCACAAAATGACAAACAAAATGATCAGAAAGTTCAGTGGAAAAAACAGAATGACTAAATCATTGACTTGAAGGAAGAATAACTTTTTTCTTGCAAACTACAGATCCAATTTCCAAAACATCATTTTACCTTGCAGATGTTGAGAACCCATCTTCCAATTTACAGATGTTTTGAGGTGTTAGTGAACCATGGCAACCACCATGGAATCTGTCCTGGATATCTCGATATTTTTACCAATCTCTTTTAGGTCGTCTTCATTGCATAGACTTACACTTCTGTCATTCCTGTACAGATCTAAAGGATTACAGATTTATCCGGTGTGGTGTTTTACACCTGATCTTAATTTTTCAATCAGAATTGTGTGATTTTATATGCAACCTTACTCTCCCTCTCCTCCACATTTCTGTGTCGTAATTATTCCAGAACATATCCACCCTTGTCATCCTTCTCTTCCCTACTGATGACATCTGCTTCATCTTTACCTCTTGTTCAGCTCAAGAAACTTTAGAGATCTTGCTTCCCCGTATCATGAACCAACAGAAAGGAAAGGAAGAAGTTGACCTCATGGAGGTGAGATAAATAAAGACATTCATGGTCAAAAAAAGGTAGATCGGAGGTGTGCTCTTTTCCTGAAATTTGGTTAACTGATTTCTATGCAATCTTGGAGGTGTAATTTTGAAATAGATGCATCTGAAACTCCTTCCTTTGTACCATCCTAGTTGCTGCTAAGGATGTATGTTTTGTTCACCACTTACAGGTTCAGTGAACATAAAAGGTATAAGGTACTTAGCATAAAATGTTCATGTTGTCTGCTATGTTGTAGATTACACCAGAAAATTTCATTCAGATCTATAATATTGCCAGTCGCTATTCTTTAAAATTAGTTTTTAACTTCCCATGTGTCCCTAGTGCTTATCACAATAAACCACTTTGATGTTTTGTGGGGTGTTGAAAATGGGTACACCTTCTGTAACTTGTGAAAGTTACTGGAAACTGATTAAATTCTACAGAAAATTTTTGTCTTACAATCATTTGTATGTTTAGCAAAGCTCTATGTCTTATTGATTTAAACTAGTCTGATTCTGAAGAAATAACCGATCATCTTGATTTGTGCGTCAGTTGTCCTGACTTTACCAACAGCAGTAACCTCGGTATGAAAGCTCTGTTCTGCATAATCCTTTTCATGAGATATAAGAAGTTGTAATGTAAGTTGGATACCATGTAGAAATGCATCACTCATAAGTGAGAGGTTGGCTTAAGTTGCACTCATTCCTTATGAAAACTTGTCACACTAGAGATAGTCTAACAGGATTTGCATCAATTAAACTTTCAAATGTATCTCCTTCTGTTAACAGTGCATGTTCCTGTACCACTACTGTTGTCTTTAAAATCTGCCTTCATTCACAGTTTTTTAATCAGATTAGTATAGATGATCCTAGAGTTGCAGACCTATGCCTAAAGACCGGAAATCTGCCTCCATTTGCTGTCCTGCAAGATTACAAACAAAGGTGACATGTCTTTCCTCTATTGCTATAACTTCATTTACTGGACTCTTGGTTATTACCAATTGATTGCATTCTTGAGATTGATCAAAACGTTCATGCAGAAAACTTCTGTGAATCTTATTAATTCATAACATACATTTGAAAGTATTCATAATATACATTTGAGAGTATTCATAACATACATTTGAAAGTATTCATAATATACATTTGAGAGTATTCATAACATACATTTGAGAGTATTCATAACATACATTTGAAAGTATTCATAATATACATTTGAGAGTGTTCACAATATACATTTGAGAGTATTCATAACATACATTTGAGAGTATTCATAATATACATTTGAGAGTATTCATAACATACATTTGAGAGTATTCATAACATACATATGAAAGTATTCATAATATACATTTGAGAGTGTTCATAATATACATTTGAGAGTATTCATAACATACATTTGAGAGTATTCATAACATACATTTGACAGTACTCATAATATACATTTGAGAGTGTTCATAACATACATTTGAGAGTGTTCATAACATATATTTGAGAGTATTCATAACATACATTTGAGAGTGTTCATAACATACATTTGAGAGTATTCATAACATACATTTGAGAGTATTCATAACATACATTTGAGAGTATTCATAATGTACATTTGAGAGTATTCATAACATACATTTGAGAGTATTCATAATATACATTTTAGAGTATTCATAACATACATTTGAGAGTTTGGTTTAAAAGTGTTTTCTTCATCTGTGATATCCTGAATCCTTTCAAGACATTGAGAGTAATCTTCTGCTGATTCAGTTGTCAGTTCTATGACATGTGACTCTTGAAAAAGGAAAAATGAAGATTTTATCATTAAACATTTTGCTAAGAGAATTGATATGATGATTATCTCCATCACATTTCAGTCCAATCTAAGCTTTGACTTCACCTCATGCAACACACTTCACCTCACTCAACATGCTTCATCTCACTCAACACACTTCACCTCACTCAACATGCTTCACCTCACTCAACACGCTTCACCTCATTTAACACATTTCACCTCACTCAACACACTTCACCTCACTCAACATGCTTCACCTCATTCAACACACTTCACCTCACTCAACACATTTCACCTCACTCAACACGCTTCACCTCATTCAACACATTTCACCTCACTCAACACACTTCACCTCACTCAACATGCTTCACCTCATTCAACACACTTCACCTCACTCAACACATTTCACCTCACTCAACATGCTTCACCTCACTCAACATGCTTCATCTCACTCAATACACTTCAGCTCACTCAACATGCTTCGCCTCATTTAACATGCTTCACTTCACTCAACATGCTTCACCTCATTCAACACACTTCACCTCACTCAACACGCTTCACCTCATTCAACACATTTCACCTCACTCAACACACTTCACCTCACTCAACATGCTTCACCTCATTCAACACACTTCACCTCACTCAACACATTTCACCTCACTCAACATGCTTCACCTCACTCAACATGCTTCATCTCACTCAATACACTTCAGCTCACTCAACATGCTTCACCTCATTCAACATGCTTCACTTCACCCAAAGCACTTCACCTCACCCAAGACGCTTCACCTCACTCAAGTGTCAACATTCTTTCAGCATTACTTCTGCTTAAATCGTGACCTTATCGTGATCTCTTTGTGTGGTTTTCTTTTCTACAATTAGAATGCATGGAAAGAAGGACATGGAGTTGAATTTCAATGTCACAGTTACAGGTCACCACAGCTTAAGTTATCAGATGTCTTTAGGACCGTTCTCAGTCTCAGTGAGTACAAAGGAGAAAAAAAAGGAAAAATTTTGATGCATTATTGAAACATCTAAAATAATAGACCCAATATGCTCATCTAAAAGTATCAATCATAGAAAAATGTGTTTGTATGTCAAAATTTGGAATCAACCTATTATCGGATCAGACATCGAATTGGGTCGCGGTTTACCACTATCGGTAAAACATGAGATGTTAGCAATTACACAAATTCCATTTGTTTATATTGAGCAACCTGTGAATGTATTTGTACCAGAAGATGTATTAATGTGTGAACCAGGCTATTTTCAATCTTTAATGGTAGACTAATCCTGGTGAATATGTTTACAGGACTCTTTGGTAGTACAGAGGGTCCCTTTTCTAATATCTGTAAAATTTGGGTTTGTTTTGGAATCGTGATAAAAGCATCTACGAAACTAAATCATACTTTTTCTTAGGAGGGACAAGCTTAGTGTTCTAACCATTCACATCTTTGTAGAATGTTTGAGTATCTGTTAGTCGTAATTTGGAAGAAGTTTCAAGAAGAAGGCTTTGATCATGGTATGTGGAGTGGAATTTGATCATTTGCTTACATTGCAAATTGATATATAAAACATTGGCCCAGAAAATATGGGATTAGCAGAAATTTTTAATTTGGTTAATAATTAATTGAAAAAAAAATTTGTCAGTTGATGCTTAAAATGATGGATTGAACATTGGTCGATGTTCAAAATTCCTTAAAACCAATATATCTACATGGGCATGGTTCATGAGGAAAAAGGGATGTAGAAAAGGTGAAAGGTCATGCTGTGAAATGGTAAGAAAGCAGCGAAAACATTGGATAGGATGCTAGAGTGGCTGATGTTGTGATGAGAACATCAGCCATTGGATCAGCAGCATCCAATGGCTGGCGGAGGGATTAACCGCACTGGTTCACCACCTAGCCAAAATGTTGCTTTTAAGGAAGAAATCAAGTTGTTTGTGGGATGAACTGTGAAATGCCATTCTTTCCATCTGTAAATATGTCTATCTGAGAGCAACAATATTCTCAAGGTTATGCAACTTAATTCTTGCTTGTTAAGATCTTTTCCTTCACCACAGTCAGCCTTGAATTAAAATTACAGTCTGAAATCTACCTATATGAAATTTGACAATCCTTATGAATAGTGGGAGGCATCTGAGGTGGACATGTTCTTTTTCCTCCTAAATAGGTTTGTGTGTATTTTGCTGTTCTTATCATTTCCTTTAACATTCTTCTCTCATACTCACTTAAATCTTGTTTCACACCCAAAATGAAGCTTTTAGAGGTATGGCATTTTTACTGATATCCACAGGGGCCATGTAAAAATAGTAAATCCGGCAAACAGATCGGAGCTCAGCTTATTTTGAAGGTAAGTGAAATAGATATTTGCTGGAGCTCTGTCTCTGAACATGTATCTCTGTATCTATGCTGAGGATTGGTGATTCTCTTCAGGGAGGTTTAATCCTCAGTGATAAATTCTTGTGATGAACCTAACTTTCAGTTGAGTCGATCTGTGTAGCCTATTGTACAAATTGTCTTGTACTTGTGTGTTGCTTCTGTCAAATATCCCTTGCTCATTGCAGCTAAATTAGGTATGCATACAGTTGACCCAAATTAATGAAGCCATTGTTTTGTTGCCCTTGTGGCCTAAGTATATGAATTCAAGAAAACTGTTCCTCCTTGAGTCTCAGCAATCATGTGTGTGTGTTATGTGATTATGAAATACAGCTTCACAGGGTTTCAAAATATTACCAAGCAAGCTCCAGAACAGGTTGATGTAGTTAATGAAACTCACATCTGTGTGTAAGACTGTTTGGTGTCTGAAATCATTCTTGACAAGGTCGGAGTTGTTTTGTGAATACTCTTAAACCAGAGGAGAGGGAATCAGTTGGACTGGAGGATAGCTCTAATGTAATGAATAAGTAGATCAATGTAAATGCTACTCTGTTAGTGAGCAGTAACTTTGCATGTTGTTGTAATTTTTGAGGAGTTGATATACCATCAAGGATACATTTTTAAATCCCATTGGATGGCAGCTTACGACATAAAGACACTGAGCTACAAAAGAGTTGTTGAACATATTTTGTTATTTCAAGAGAATGTAATTACATTCAAAGTATTCTCATCTCTGCCAGCAAATTTACCCAAAAGTTACTACTTGGGGCGGCATAATCAAGATGTATGGGAAAGGTGTTACCCAGATCAGCAAGGCCAAAAGGGTAAGTATAATTTTATTTACCTCAAAGTTCTCGTTAACCTGGAACATGACATGATGTGGTGTTGTGAGTTGAAGAGCCTGGAAATGCGACTTGGATAATAATGGCACCCCTGATGCAAGCAGCTTGTTGAAGCTCTTTAGTACATTACAATAATTGTGACTCCCAGAAAGCTAAAATATGTCAAATACAAATAACCAAATAGTTCATTGTAATTGGTTTCTAAGTATAAGAGTCACCAGAACCCCACACACTTGACACTCAGATAAAGTAGATATGATGGTTAGGATTTCTGATAAAGTTTTGCGAACACAACATGCCAATGTGCTGATGTCTGCAGAGAGCTTGGAACCACTAATAGAAGGGATTAGGATCAGGGCAAAATTTTAGCAAGAAAAAATGATTAGCACCAACTGCTAGTCAACTCTGATTTTGATTAGCACTAACAACAAATTGATTAGCACCACTTTTCCATTCCATATATAGCATGCATGCATGATTGGTGTACTCATATATACTGTATTGTAAACAATAAAACAATAGGCCTAGGCCTGTAGCAATAGCCTACTTGCATGATATTTTTTTAAAAAAATGATCTTCAAAATGGATGGCTGAGTGAAGATAAAATACAGTACCTTACTCTACTGATCCAAGTGCTGTCTGTTTATTTACTTAGTGTTTCACTTGCACGTTCACTCCTTCTAACTTTGTCAGTAAAAAATGTATCCACTGCTGCAGATGGGACAAAGTCATCAATGTCTGGGCCATCTGTGTCGATTCTGAGAAGATGGGTCAGGATATTTTCGCTTAGGCCATTTTGCCAATCTGTTTTTACCCTCCTCATAAATGAAAATGCCTTCTCTACTTTTGCATTTAAGACTGGCAAAAGCTTTAAGATGGTGAACACATGCAGCAGATTTGGATTTTGTGTCTGCATGATATCACACACTGCAGACCAGAAATCTCACCTAAAAATTAAGATGTAACAAATTGCCAAGCCAGATGAGGATCATTTTATGTTGTTTCTTTTAGGGTAGGGATGTAAGCTGAATATCAATTATATTGTTTCGGTGAATGCAGGTGTGATAATTTGGGTCTTCTTTGTGATTTGGGGATGAGATAAGTTCATTTGTTGGTATTGGTGACCAGCTCTTGTTGATATTGGTTGATGTATGGATGCATTTGTTGAGTTACTTTGTCATTTTACTAATTTTGTTTTGAGTCACTAAATTAGTTGTTACTTTGTAGTTATTAATTATTGCTGATTTGGTTTCCTGTTCACTCTGTTGATATTGTTGCTGATTACAGATTATTTTGTTGACATGGTTGTTGATTTGGGTCTCTTCATTTTCAGTATTGTTGAATCATGTTATTTTGTTGTTGTTTATTGTTGATTTGGGTCACTTAAGTGTCAGTATTTGGAGACTGAGTAATTTGTTGTTTGTGATTTCTGGCCATATTGAGTTGGAGTTCTAAGATTTCTTGAGGTCAGTAGAAGTTATAGTTCAAAGACTTGTAAACTTGGCATCCCAAAAATGGAAGGTTGTCGAAACTCCAAAGTTGGTGTGTAAGTTAGCCATTGTTAGTGTATGATCTCTTTTATTTGTCATAGAGGTCACAGGTCATTTTCAGTTACCATATGTTTAAGTGTGATTTTTTTTTTTTCAGTCAAATCTCTCTAGAAGTGACTGTTGCTACTGATTCACACTTAGAACATCAGAAGGTCTTGATGTGAGGTCAAAGGTCACTTGATGTCTGCTTAGATCATAGTGTGATAAGGTTTTTGAGCCTATAAAAAATGGCATGTAGCATGTCCTTGTGGTCTTCATGAATATTGGCAAGGAATAATCAAGTCCTTTGACTTAGTTGTTTGTATTGTTGATATGGGTCATTGAAGTATTGGTGTGTTGGTTTGGGTTGCTTAGTTGTTATTCATTGTTGATCTGGTTACTTAGTTGTTTTGTTCATATTACTTTGTTGCTTTTAATGTCAGTTGTGTTAGTTGTGCTAGTTGTGCTTATTTATCTTATTGTGCATATTATTTCTCTCTCTTTCTCAATTTCTTAAACACAGGAAGAAGAAAAGAAAATTTTGGCCTTGTCAAACAAACCAAAGAACAAACCAAATGAAAAAATCTTACAAAAGCTCCAGGAGGAAATGAGAAAAATCTATGGAAAGGTAATGAAGGGATAAAGGTTGTAAGAGGCAAACAAATTCTGACTACTTGTCCTGGTCTTGTGACTTTTTAAGCCTTTCTTTCAGGGTCAGTAGATTTAAACATAGACGAGAGTATGAGGGGGTCAGGAAGGCATTGAACATTTAGGACTGACAGTGTAAAAGAGGAAGAAGAGCATAGAATTGAGCATAGAATTGAGCATAGAATTGAGCATAGAATTGAGCATAGAATTGAGCATAGAATTGAGCATAGAATTGAGCATAGAATTGAGCATAGAATTGAGCATAGAATTGAGCATAGAATTGAGCATAGAATTGATCATAGAATTGAGCATAGAATTGAGCATAGAATTGAGCATAGAATTGAGCATAGAATTGAGCATAGAATTGAGCATAGAATTGTCAGACAAGTTTACATGCAACATAGCTGTTAGGAAAGAATTCCTGGTTATCCAAGTGGTAAGGTACCACAGAGCTGACAATACCTTGTTCAATCGAGCCTGCATGGCACCCCTCTGGCTACCTCCCTATGTGACTACCGCCCTGCAGAGTCTGCCAGCGATTGTCAAATGATCCTTTCACAGAGCCCAGAACTTTATGAACTTAATATTCATGTCCGTTGGTCCATTTTCGCTGCACACACAGTACCACAGAGTACCAGTTACATCATAGTTTGTTCATGCTCGATCTACACAGCTACAGGTGATGGTAGCAGTGTTCCTCTTTTATTTTAAAACACTGCTTCACCTAAACACCTTAGAGCTTTGAAACTGAAGGTTGTGTAGGATTTCTGTGGAATTGTAGCGAATTTATCTCCAATGCCGGCAGACATTAGCTTTCATAGCAAAATGGACCAATGGACATGAGCTTAACAAAAAGCTCTTCTGCTATTCAGAGTAGGTGCAATCCTGCTGGGTGATGTTGGTGATGAAAGTCAAGCTGTCCCATACCCCAGGCCAATTTCAAATGTAGTGTCCTTAGGCAGAAAGTAAAAAATTGTTGCATGCACCAGAGTCCTCCAATACTCCACTGGTTAACACCCCATCACACCACAGGTTAACAAACCAATATTCCACTGGATTAACTGTGATGTTTGGACTGAGTAGTTGCAACTACAAGTGTAAAATGCAAAGAAAGATATTTTTACAGCCTTATTTTCAGTGTAACATTTTATTTCACATTCACACCAAACCTTAAAATTTACATTTATTCAGTAAGTTTCATTTTGCTACACTATATTGTTTGTTCCTTAGAAAGAGCCAAATGAACTGTTGGCATCCTCATCTTCTCCCTCCTCTTCTGGGATGTCAATTCCCAGCACCTCAAAAGAAGCTGCAGAAAGAAGCTGACAGAGTAAGAAAGAGTAGGGAGGTAATGGATGCTTCATCATCTGGCATATGACATTGACAACTCAGGGGCAAAGGAGAAGTAGAAGAAAGCAATGAAGACATGAACAAAGATGGTGTTGCTTCTTAAACTGATGTCTTGTGGGGTGATACATTTATGAAACAGTGAAAAGATATTCCAAGCTTCCTTCACTTGCTGATGTTATCCATGTCAGTTTCTTTAAAAGCTATGTGAAGTGAGCGCATAGTAAAGAGGATATATCAATGACAGATATCTGCCCCATCAAAGAGGTGCTAATGGTAGTAGAGTTTTAAGTTTGATATAAATTTGACATTTCTTAAGGTACACCAGGGGTCATATTACCTCAACAATTTGCTTGAAAAACATACAATGTTGGCTTTAAAAAGGGGGAAAGAGTGAACAAATCTGTATTATTGTTTGCTTTCACTTGCTTCTCAGATCAAATTCCAATTTGATGAGTTGATATAGGCAATGTGCATGAAAATATCTCCTTTTAAAACAAAGGGAAATGCTGACATTTGGAGTTAGTTACCATCTGCAGTCTACCCTAGTGGCAAAACTGTTATGCTGAAAGACCTTAGAAGGTGCTTTAGAATGTAGTCATATCATTATCATACCTTCGGACATGAATAGTCTTATTCACCCTTTTAAGTGGTGGATAATTACTGTGGTCGATGGTTTTCCTGGTAATCCTGGACACCAGTGTTTACTTCCTTGTCTGCTTTATGCCAATTACACAGAAGTGTGTCCTACCTCTTGTGTAGGGTTCAACTGATAATGGGGTTTATTACATATATTGAATATTTCATTTCAATGCAATATGTAATAAAACCAATGTATGACATACTCATAATGTAATGTAATTCTCCATCAGATGGCAAACAATAAAGTGAAACTTTGGGCTGCTATGATTGGTCAGACAAACCATTCGGTAAATATGTCGAGCTAGCATTGTTACTTATGGTCAACATTCCTCTGATATAGGATGATCTATGGTGTGGAGACTGTAATATCTAACAAGGCAGATATGGAAATAATGTAATTGAAAGAAGAATAATTGATGACCCCAATTATAGCCTGCTATAAACTAACTATTAAACTATCTGATTATATCAGTCCACCTTATATGGTTATTATTAGACTCTGCTTGCTAGCCTTCATGCTTTCCTTCATTCTTAGGCTTCTCTTTTGATGAGGAGCTTTGTATCCTTGGCAGACTTACCAATACACATGCATTCCATTTGTCACACACATTCCATGCTGCTCACATACTGTTCACTTTAGTCTCCACTGAACTTGCTTTCTCAGAGAAAACTCAACATCTCTGAATTGCTTAAGATGAATACAACCAAATGACAAGAGATGAAACATCAAACAACATATGAGGTAATAAATTGTATAACAAAGGTAAAATAATCTACTAAAGAAGTTGCTGTTTATGCAAGCAAAAAATTCAAAGGAGAGGGGAACACTCCGTTTGCACAGGATGTTTTCACCCTCCTCAAATATTCTCTCATGTTGGAAAGTTTGCCTTAAAAAGTAAGTTTGAAAGTAGTTTGGAAGAAGAAATTGTTTATTGGTGTAAAAATAGAGTTTGAAATCAGTAAACTAATTGAAAAGCTGAAGTAGAGTTAGACTTCTTTTGGCAGATATCGTCCATTTAATAATTTGTGCCCCCTTTTGCTGATATACTTTTGTTTTCTTGCAGGTAGTTACATCTCCTGGTTTATCCTGATTAGCTGCAAGTACAGCTGTATGCTGTATATTACACACACGTTAAATTATACATACATATATGTGTGTCATACATTTTGTTTACTTTTGTTAGATTCTACATCGGTGTCTCGATTTATCTATGTGGTACTTGAGTTTATTTCACCAGGTTAGGTTATAGGGTCACAAACATGAAGAGAGGTGGGAGGTTAGGTTAAGGTCACAAACATGAAGAGAGGTACGAGGTTAGGTTAGGGTCACAAACATGAAGAGAGGTACGAGGTTAGGTTAGGGTCACAAACATGAAGAGAGGTACGAGGTTAGGTTAGGGTCACAAACATGAAGAGAGGTACGAGGTTAGGTTAGGGTCACAAACATGAAGAGAGGTACAAGGTTAGGTTAGGGTCACAAACATGAAGAGAGGTACGAGGTTAGGTTAGGGTCACAAACATGAAGAGAGGTACGAGGTTAGGTTAGAGTCACAAACATGAAGAGAGGTACGAGGTTAGGTTAGGGTCACAAACATGAAGAGAGGTACAAGGTTAGGTTAGGGTCACAAACATGAAGAGAGGTTAACGTCTTGGAACTTATTATGATGCATGATATCATGTCATGGGTGTTTACATCATTCAACTTGAGTATATTCATCTTTTGTTCAATATGCAATGAAGCAGTGGCTCTGTATGTGTTTATCAATATTTACAGATGTTCATATGTTCACTGCTGTAGCATCTTTATGTTGTTGTGGTGTGGTCTAAAACTATCCTTCTGAAATAATCCATAAAGTACTTTAAGTGAACTGTTAGTTCTGTTGCTCAGCTAAATGAATTGTGTTTGGGTGGATTTTCCTGTAAATGATAATATTGTAACCCACTATGTAATCATGATGATGTATGTATGCATGAATGTGTGTGTTTATCCATGTGAGCCTTTGTGAGTCTCAAAAAACGTGTAATAAACCTTGTAAGCGCAATATCTCAAGAATTGAAACTTGGACATATGTCATGTGTAGTGTGTATAATGTATCACATGAAGTGCAAGTTTGATGTCACCCATTGCTCCCAGTGAGTATAGTGGTGTACAGCTAAGTCTGCAAGATTGAGACCAGCACTTTGCTAATAATGAAAATGGCAGCCAAACTTTCATGTTAAATGCAAATAATTATATATAATGTTACAGAAAGCCTTATTTGGTCCCTTTTAATCTGCTAGACGATTATTAATTGATATGAATGAAAATCATGCATTAGCTTGTAGAAAGCAGGGAAGAGATCTCATATTTATTATGTGTAATGTCAATGTACATACCAGTTTATCATAGCCCTACACCTGTTACTTCTGTATGAATTACTGTGATCCACAAGGGGTTATAGCTAACATCATTGAAACCACAATTACTTTTTTTTTTCAATATATTTTGTCTTAAGGAACAAAACTTAAAATACTCTTTGTAACTTGTAAAGGTGTATTGGCCACCAAGTTTGTTGTAAATAAATTTACTTAAACAAATGTTTTACTGCAAATGTAAAAAAGTGGTGTCCTCAGAGGGCTATCTGTCAGCTTCCTCATGTTGTGGCTTGTTCTAGCAAATAAAATACCTCTGTCTGGTGAAGAATCTCTCCTAAACTTTGTTCTGCAAGGAACTATCAAATATCATCTACAGACCAGAGCAGTGTCTGTCTAATTTATTGCTGGGCCAACTCTATCAAAGAAGCTTGAGATAATTTAAAGAAATGTTGGACTGTGGTCGGTGTAATCCAACCAGACCTTTGTATGTTTGTTTTGTTGAAATGGATCTGAATGCCAGTCATCACCACAGCGATGTTGATCACAAAATCCTTGGACCTTTCTGCAATTGGTTGGATTGATTCTAAGACACTGCAGTTCAGTATATGTGTTAGTTGAATAATATTTGTTGTAGTGTGCTTTCCACCTCTCAAATTGTCTGATCCCATTTACCTTCATTCAGCAATTTTACGCAATTAATTACGCACCACAAAGTGTTCATTGACTTAAAATTCTCAGTCCAATCAGTTTCTTTTCTTTTGTCAAGATATTTGATCAAAATCAAATGTCCATTACCAGTCAGACAATAATCAATCAGAATATCTATTCATCTGGATCAGTGTCAGTTCAACTGCTCTGTGGTTTTAGTCCTCCATCTGAGGAAAAATTTGACACCTGCAAACAGTTTCTGGGAGAAACTTGGTGCACATGCAATATCTAGGACAACATGCAAGGATTGTTTTTTTTTTTTGAGTGACAGTTCATCAGCCTGCTCAATAAGTTTAAATATTCAGCACTTCTGTCTTTAACAATTTGAATCACTGATATACAACTGCCAGCATACTTTGAGGAATACCGGTACATGAAACTCGATTAGGATACTTTAAGACCCCAAAACGGACAACCCCATTGATATGTAAGAGTGCATTATGCAATTAAAAACAATGGTCATTTTCACAATGCTAGCTTGCATTATTAATGCAGAGGTAAAGGTTGGAAATGGTCGTGTATATAAGCACTCGCTGTATGCACATCGATTACATTCATTGCCAAGTATGTTTATAGTGTGTGTGCTATAAAACATGGCCATAATCAAACACCTGTGAGACACAGAGCGATTTTTAGGATGTGTTCCTGTGCAGTGCGACTGTCAGTACTTTGATAAAAGTGTGACATGACATAATTTGCCACTGGTATGAACTGTAAAACAATCATAAACCAATGGCATTATTCAATATGTTTACATAGAAGTGTAGTCATCACAATGTTTTAATGAGAGGAGGTGCATGCATTGATACTCTTGTATTGTTTTCTTCTTTTGTGCAATGTTTGTCTGCTTATATTATGTACAAGAAATATGATGCCATGAACCAGGCCCCAGAGTTTTGCAATATACACAGAGTGCAAAGATTTTGAACAGAATTTCCTTGTGTTGACTTTTCTTGGTGTTTTTGGTTCCTTGTGTCAGCAAAGAAACCTATACAGTCAGGTTGGCATATGTGTGTGCATGTGAGTGTGTGCATGTGACACTCGTTTGGGTACACTGTATTACCTCAATAAGCTAAAGTTGGATAAAAGTCAAACATGGTATGTCGGTCTGCCATGTTGAGAAGGTTGTTCTTTTTTTTTTGTAGTGGAGGTCAATGTCATCTGGGGCGCCGGGGGACAAAACTCTGAAAACTTTTTGTATCAAGGTAGAAAGCTTGAACAAAGTTTATACTTGGTATCAGGATACACTGTGGTGGTAGGGTGAATTTGATTCGTTTAACCCTAAACAGTAATATGGCAATATTGAGCTACCATAGGCATACACATGCACTGAACGATGTTAGCTTTACTGTGTGTGACCATGGAGCTATTACGTAATAGCGCCATGGTGTGACTGTGCAGCACAGTCTTTCACTACATACTGTAGGAGTGCTGTGAATAGATATATGTATGGTATACAATTAGTTGCTGTTGCCCAATTTCTCTGCTATGGATGCTTATATTGTCCATCAATGCATTTAATGCTTCTACAGATTGTATAGTACTAAGTTGATTGTGTCATATTATTACTATGCTAGTGGTGCCTTCAGGGTGTTCAAGAGTTTTGAGTGTGAGGCCTAAATGGGCTATTTGGGCCATTATATGAAATCATGGAAACTGTTTCTCCTACAGATTGTTTGGTACTTAGTTCAAGTTGTTAAATCATGCATAGTGCCTTTTCTCTTGCAGAGTATATATTACAAGTGGAGGGTTTGGCAGAGTATGGCAGTTTCCCCTTGTGGTGTTCAGGGTTGTTAGGTCTAAGGCTTTGAATGGACCATATGGGCCATTTTATGAAATAATGCAAAATGTTCCTTTTCCTACAGGTTTTGGGTTATGTTTAGAATATGTTTTATTGGTGCACTGGTAGTGGTACTATTGTTGGGATGTACACCTGTTTGGATCTATGGTCCAAATGAATCACAGAACACTTGATGAAATCATTCAGATGGCTTGTTTCCCATCAGCTTTTAATATTACAACACTGAAGGTTTTTTTTTACATTAATATTGTTTTGTTGGTACTTCAGAGTGTTCAGGATGTGGAGGTCCCAAATTGACCATGTGGGCTATTTTATGAAATCATGCAAAATACTGCCTCCTTTTTGCATATTTTACAAATGTGGAAGGTTTTTTTTTTAATTATAATGATCTTGTAACCCTTTGCAGTGTCTAACAGTCCCACCTGGGAATGGATCATACTCCATAAATTATTAAATCATACAAGACAATTGCTTCCCTACAGATTATTCTTTAAAATGTGAAGGGTTTTTGTTTTTTGTTTTACTACTATGGTAGTAGTGGAGTACCTTTGGCTGATCAATATTCACAGGGACAAATTAAGGCCTAAACTCCCTGGGGATTTAAAAATCATGAATTAAGCTTATGTCAAGTTAGTCTCTTGGTTATGACTAAAGATGTAAACAAAGGCTTACTGGCAAAGAAATTGCAACTTAGTTTAATTGGGAGCGACGGGCCTAAGTTACATAAAAGGCAAATAGAATTGACAGGAGAATACCTTTATTTGACATCTTCTCAATTTACAATAAATAGCAAGTATATCTCTAATATGTTGAGATAATCAGTGGCTGAAACTAGCAAAGAACAATGTACAATTAAATGCACTCATACTACCCGGTACATAGAAATTATATATGGACTAAAACTCGGCTAACTGTCCCGTGATCTGTAAATTATATTGATAATTGACTTATTTGCTGTTAATTTTTAAACCATGGACAGTTTCAAACTAGATGGCAAATTAGTCAGTACCTATATATTGTTTTAGAACATGGTTTAAAATACACTGAAAGGAAATATACGTCGTTTCATTGTTAATCAAATTAATTTTCGAAAGTTTAAGATGACCGTTTTCAATCAAACATGATTTTCATTGGAATGGTGTACTAGGAAAACATATCAAGCAAATATTCAAGTGAGACTTTTAATAAACCTCTCCCATGGCTCTTGACAAGGCCATCGTGACCAGCGGTTGTCTCATCTCCCCCCCCCCCCCCCCACGTGGCAGAGGTCCATATGGTCATGGGGTGTCCCCCGCCCCTCTGACCGACTCAAATGTGTTATCAGCGCCCTTTCAGCTTTCACAAAAGAGGTAAAGTAAATAGAAAAGATAAGAATAAAAACAAAATGAAAGACAAGGTAAAGAAAATGCAAGTTTGAGTACTTCAGCACGCTCCACATCCAGGAAATTATGATGGTGTTGCCAATTTTCTGCCTTCAAATTAAAGCAAGTAGGCCTACAGTATTCATCATGAAATGTGCAAATTTTATCATACTTTTCCATCGGGTAAACTTCCAAAATGAGATTAATTCTACATCCAAGAAACTACTGATCATACCATTTTCTGGAGCTTACTCTGCTGAGCCTGGGAAGGGCGATGATTTCCAGTAATCTAGAGGTGGAGGTTATGTTGTTTTTTGTTTTTTTTTCTGGTGCCCTCCGCTCCAAACGATGCTAGCGCCCCTCTTCGATAGTCTGCAAACAATTATCATTCACCGCTAATCAAAATTTCTGGCTGCAGCAATGCAACAGGGGCGTACTGTACTTCCATATCACACTGTATTACACTAGTTAATGTCCTCTCATCCATGTCCTAGGCTCAGTAAGAACACAAATCTATCTACACTCATAGCAGCGCTACCGACTCTCGTGAGACCCTGGCAAGAATCATTGTGACTCCACTACCCAATGAAATACCCGTGGGCCTATAAGATATGTTCATCCCAAATGAAATATTTGCCAAGTGTTTAAAGAATATATGAAAGAGGATGCACAATTTATGATTCCTCCATCATCTCAACCTATCTGATATGTATTAACATTTTCATATATTTAGGCCTACTTTCGCTCTCATTAATTTGAGAACTTGCACACAAGACTGTTTCAAGACTGTGCATATGCAGTTCATAACGACCAGGAAGCTCCTTTTCCAGCCATTTGGGGAGTTTGAAAAGCCAAAATTTTAGTGCGTGCTCCGCTCCAACCGATGTGGCGTTCCCCTCAGATAATCCGTATGGGTTCGTCTGTTGATCGAGAGGGTTGTGACAACTGGTAAGTTGACGCCATTTTGCCTCAAAATGTACGATCTCACTGATCCTTTGTGAGACATGGGGACCAACCAAATAGCTGTTATACATTTTTGTTTTCACTGGATAACCCGTATCACCTTTTGACTAACTTGCATGCATAGACCTACAATGTTCGTACAGGTGGACGCGAAATGTCTTAAATCGTAACCCTTTCAATGTATTAACCCTACTAGTCCTTCCAGCACTCATCACCCTCCTCCCTTCCCCTCCAATATCTTTAAAGAGCAGTTGATAGTTGTGTTACACAGGGCCGCTAAAAGCCATTTTCGCCAGGCTCTGAGACTGCTAGCTCCTCCACTGTTAATCCCCCGAAACCGAAATATTGCATACGATTACATCTACATTTACCTAGTGGATGAAAAATTTCTCAAAAACTGGATGGTGACACCTCCTCCCTTACAACCCCTTACCTCCCCCCAACCCCTTACAACACTCATTTCATGCTTCTCCCACCTCTCAAAACATTATCGTACGACAAGTTTTTTCTCATCAATTGAGAAAGCTATCATTTACAAAAGTATTGGTATAAGAACTAGCTCTACTTTGCTATGCAATCAACTGCAACAAGCCAATAAAAACCTGTAATCACCAGAGAGAAAACATTTGTTGGAATAACTTTTCTGAACTACACTTTCTTTAGAAAAGATGACCGTGACTGGAATAGATGCAAAATATGGCACCAGCTCAGGCCCGTAGCCAGCCCATGTGGAGGGGTGGGTCTTTTTCCAAGATGTGGACCTTTTTCCAAGTACGGAAGCAACTGGCGCGTGCTGTAAGCATGCAGTTGCTAGGGGTCTGGGGGCATTTCCCAGGGCCCATTTTGAAATCTGCAGATTTACCGCAATCTGGAGCATTTAAGAGGACTACAAAAGACCTTCTGCCGTAGACGATTTACATAAATAGTAGACACAGGGACGTAGCCAGGAATATTTCAAGGGGGGGGGGGGGGAGGGTGCGAACTCGTGAAGGCTATCTAAGCGGAGCGCCACCACCGGTTGGCTGGGAACGTATAAGAAAATTTTGAGTTTTACAAACCTCCAGATGGCCAGAAATAGCCCTTCCCAAGTCTTTTCAGTTGCATGAACCCAACCTTGAAATATAGATCTCATGTCTACAATTTCTCAATTACTGAGAAAACAATTAGTCTGTGAAAAATGATGCAATGCCGAGATGAGCATTCAAAGAAACGTTTGGCTTTACAAACCACTCAGATAGTAGGAAACGGCCCTTTGGACAGGGCTTAAAATGCACCGACTGCACCCGACTACAACTGAACATATTTAAGCGGGCCCGGCGACGGCTTACGACACAACTGAACTCTAGTCGTGGAAACGGTCACACCGCCACGACCACAGCAGATGCCGGTGGGTGGTCGCCGTCGTGTCGCAGGTTGTCATGGCAGTGTGTCAAGAGCTTTGTATTTAGTTCAATGATATATACGGCCACAATGACATAATCATGCATGCGCGTTTTGAGCTTATTATCTCATCCGTCCCCCCCCCCCCCCACATAGTGTATGTATGTGGTGATGAGATATTGTGGTCAGTTTGGGACTGTATACATTTATGACATAAGTGGAAATGTTTTATCTTCCTGCTAAAAGTGAACGGAAGTTCGGCCTCAATATGTCAAGATAAAAAATATTTCATAGCTGACCCTTCAAAAAACAGGGCTGGAAAAATGGACCTTCCTCCAGTTGAGATGGGTAGTTCTAACGCTCCGACCTCCCCCCCCCCCCTCCCTGGCTACGGGCCTGTAGCTTATGTCTAAGGTTACTAAGTTTCAAACTGGTGATGGTTGAAAATTTCTCTTACAGATAAAAAAACGCCGTTATCGTTAGAAAGTAAAAATTGTTCAATCAACTTTTCTGGAAATTACTATGGCATTAACATTCTAAATAAGAGCAATACAGGGGCATATTTTTTTCAGAGAGAAACTACGACAATCGCAGTTGCTCTTTCGTGTCTGCGAGAAGTAGCCGGCTGAAATGACGTAATAATTAGAGACTTACATGAAAAGTTCTAGTTTTTTCTTAATCTGGTGCCTCTTCCAGGCTTTGCTACTATCGCTAGGGTATCAGTGATTTACCAGCTGCTTATCTAACAATTGAATAGCCTGCACGCCCAAAACACAATAGTAATTGTTCAGATCTTCTCGCTCTTCTGAACTGCATATGAATTCCTTTATAGAGATAGATGCACCAACTCGAATATTTGACGCCATTTTGTTTTCATTTGCCGGACATTTTTACACATTGTGCATGCTAGTCGCCATTTTATTTCTATTTTTGGTACACGAAATGATGCAACTCTCTCCATGAAAGGAACTCTAGAACTGCCTTTCTCTGACTGTGTTGTTAACAGTGACAGTCAGATATCATGTACTTAAGGGCACTCTGTATGTACAGCAAATTGAAACCGTGTAAGTTACTGAAAGAAAAAGAACTACAATTTTATTCCAAGACTAAGTGCACTGCTTGACAGTGTCCTTTTGGCTCTCTCTGATGTGGTTCCCAGTCGAAGCAGTTGCAGGCCATGCAGCGCAAATATCTTTTGTGTGTGTGTGTGTGTGTGTCTGTGTTTTTGTTCGAATTCTGCCAAGCGATTAATGAACTGTTGTCGGAATCTTCTCCCACGCCGAGGTAAGTATCTCGCCGCACATTATAAAGTTCAATGCAAAGGATGGAGACATCAAATGTTCCTCAGCTGAGACCGAAAGATGATGATGATGATGATAATGACATGTTTTGTTCCCCTTTTTTGAGTCTTTAATTTTCTAATCCGCAAGAGAATGTAGCAGCAGTTAGGTCGCTGACGATTCTCTTGACTCCTAGGATGACGCAGCTGAATCTGTCGTAACTTGTCTCTGTGAAACGTTTTTTCTTTGTTTGTAAAATTTTCAATCGAAAAACTGAGTAAGGGAGAGGAGAACATTTTCCTTAGAGACTTCTCGAATGGAGGAATTCAGGGGGTGACCCAACCTTCAGACGCCCACTATGCATAGCACCCCTGATGTATTCTCTAACTTGTAGTGATGAAAAAGTATTTAAGTTCTGTATGCAAAACCCATGTTCATAATAGAATGGGCAAACTGATGACGCCTATGGCAAGCCAAATGCCCAATAATTCGAGAAACCCAGTTTTTGCCTGGTTTTTCTACTGATTAACCTGGTTTTTCGACTTGGTAAACCTGGTTTATCGCTTCGTAAACCAGGTTTATCAAACACCTTATCAATTGATAAACCTGGTTTGTCGACGTCAAATGCTCAGTAAGTCGAAAAGCCTGGTTCATCGGTTGATACCCCTAGTTTATCGCCCGAAAAACCTGGTTTATCAACCGATAATCCAGTTTTCTCGAACTATGGGACATTTGGCTTGCCATAGACGGATGTGGCCTCAAATCCGTTGTGCGAGTTCTCTGTAAGGGAACCCTACGGAACTGGTTGCAAGCCCGCCTTCCGTCCTACTCGATACAGCCTTAATATGATCTGTAGTGAGATGCCCTGAAATACGGCGGACAGAAAGCGACTTGAGAGATGTAAAGTTATCGTGCTGGAATAACTTGTTGTCGAGTTACCGCCTTCCGCTTAGTTTACATCTCGGAAAAAATGCAAATTGTTGAGATACCGAACCACGAACATCTAGTCATATGGACAAAATTTTGCAAATTGTCGAATTACCGAAATGAGCTGAGTCGACATCTCGGGGAAAAAAGCAAATTGTCGAGTTACCGAGTAACGAATATTGTACGTCTTATCTCGACAAAAATTTACAAATTGTCGAATTACCAACTTTCGCTAACTCGACATCTCGGAGAAATTTGCAACTTGGCAAGATACGGAGTTACAAATAAGTTAACAACTCGAGAAACTTTTGCATACTCTGCAAATTGACTATTTTTCCCGACATAGAGCTAGCCTAAGTCAGTATCTCGACAATTTGCAAAATTTCGTCGTTTTTTCCCCAGAGATGTCGATTTAACGTAAGTCGGTAACTCGACAATTTGCAAAATTTTGTAACAATTGGTTTCAAATGGTTTACATTTGGTTTGGAGAAAATTTAATTGATTTCAACTTGTTTCTACAAGTTTTTGAGGCCTCAAATAATCCAGAGGGGAACAATTAGTGACAGTTCCACCGTGACATATGAACAAGCCTTGAATTGGCATGTATTTGACGGACCTGCTTCAAGTTAATTGTCAGTATTAAATGTGGCAACTTCAACTGCTCATATCTCAGGAACCACACATAGGAACTGAATGGACTTCACTGCATATGATCAGATGCACTTACTCTTCAACATATCAAAGCTAGATTCGTTGCTAGACCATCCTTTTCAAATGTTAAGAGGTAGGCCTATCAACTTGAATTTTCCCCTGGGAAGGGAGTGCAGCAAACTGAATCGATGTATGTATCTGTGGGCTTCGCACTAGTCATTGATACTTACTATAACTTTGCCATGGTTACTTGGCAACTGTCACATCAAGGAAACCGACCTAAATTTCGACAAGAACCAACAGCAATGGTTTTCAATATATGGTCTTTGCAACCTCCTGATGGTGAAACCCTAAAATAATGTCTTGCCATCTGAACATTTTTTCCGTTGAACACGTTTTCTATTTGGCCTCTCAAAATTCCTTTCCCTATATGTTACTTCCACGTTGCTATCCATAAATCTGTACGACCCAGAACTGTATGCTGATTGGATTAGGTAAGCGTCTCTTTTCATAAACGCGTCAACACTAACTAGGATGTCTCTAGTGAAGCCAACGGAAGCTACAGTAGTCTTTGGGTGTTGCAACATGGCCTGACATTGAACACCAATAGACAAACGAATCGTGATTTTCTGGATTAAATAACATGGTTATAACATCAATGCAGTTCACAAAGAGTATCCTTTCTTTTAAATCTATTAGATTTCACCTGCAACTCGAGGGCTGAAAATCTAGACTTAGTAAACCCATCTGAGCCATCTATGCCACTATACCAAGCACTTATCTGTCGTGGATGTGGCGAAGTAAGTTGAAAGGGCTGCCAACATAATCAAAAGAGTTTGCGAAGTAAAATTGCAGTCTCATAGCAAATGATTTTAGTTAGCAAAGGGTTGAATACTCTTTGTGCATTGATGTTGTAACCTTGACGTCTAATCCAGGAACTCATGATTCGTTTTGATTTTTTGGCGTTCCATGTCTGCCATGTTACGACATTCATTCGGTGGCAACACAGAGGAGCGCAGGTTACTCAATCCAGTTAATGTACAGTTCTGTGGTGTAAACGTGGGAATAACGTAAGCATATCGCCTGCATGGTGCAAAGTGCTGGTGATGTAATGCAACTGCCTACTATACTGTACTGGTAGATTGCAGGTCGTTAACGGTAACTTAGGGTTAGGCTTAACCGTGCGTCGTTTCAGCTCTAGTGAGTGTGGCTTGTTTGTGATCGAATTCCAAGGAAACCTTAACGTTGATTGCAGGAGGAGGTACTGCTATAAGAAGTTATCGGTACGCGTAGGCTAGGTATGTTTCTACGAAATCTGATTCTGAAACCTATGCCTTGGCTAATGTTTCATAGGCTAAAGTGCAGTTGCTCTCTGTTTCCCCACATTTTGGTTCTGTTCATCCACTCGGACCGTGGCCTCCTAGCGTTACTCTATTCCCAAATTAGAAACGTTAAATTAGTACGTAAGTCAGGCCTAACTCAATTGTAATGTAAGTTATTTTGTGCAAGTATAGCAAGTACACCTAGAAATAGAATGATACATCCCCTAATTTGACGCACCCCATCTATTGCATGAAACTGTATAACTTCAGAAAACCTAGTCACCCTAACCTATTTTATTGAAAGCAGAATGACATAATCCCATTAGCATAGATAATATTAAAGTTAGGGCGCAAATTTACTTAGAGTCCGTACTATTATGATGAACATACTTGCTAGCTTCGATTCCAACCACCGCCACCTATTCTGTGTTTCAATTGGCAGCGATCCTTGAATAGCGAATGATGAATGGATTGCTTGCATTAGTAACAGGGTCAGGGATTGGGTTAGGGGATAGATACCTAGGCCTATTTATAGTGTATAACTATGTACTGTTACATTCATTGGATTAGGCATATGTGTATTGTATGCATTTTCAAACACCCAACCATCACATCCGCTCTGGTAGTGCAGGGGCTTATGCATAAGATTTATGATGCGACTGAAATCTTGACATCCTGGTTGGGATCCTCCTCTAACCTCTTTCTCTTTCAAGAATAAACTTCTATCACTTCTTTCACAGGTTTAAATGTTGTTCATTTCACAGAAAATCCATAACTTTGAAAAACCCAGGAGAGGGTAAATACTGTGTAAAGGAAAAATAAAGAAAGGATAAGACGTAGATGCTATATATGTACAGTACCCCGAAATTGGTGCACTTAAGGTATCTATCGCTGATATTTTAAATGTCACAAACGAGCCCTTATTTAGAGGAAATGTACCTGAAATGGGTTTATAATCATGAAATATGTAATTGTGGTTAGATTCAAGAAGGTTAGGCTCACTTCAGTAAAGTTGCCACAGTGATAGCGTGTAATTTTTGAAGGAAGCGCCAATTTTGGGGGCTCACCAGCTATGAGGTACTGTATATACCAACTCTTTTAGTTGTCTGATACCTTGTTCAAATTGTTGACGTCACCTCAGGGCACTGATTCTAACTTTGTACCAATATTAGTGGCCTTTGTTGCTGTGAAGTATAAGAACCATTCTTGTCGCTATACTACATCAAAAGTAAGATTACTTCACCTAAAAGGTGAAAATGCTTCTAACAAGAACATGCATAAGACATGTATACTTCAGGGCATTAACCTAAAGTTTTCTCACCAGTTTCTTGGTCGTACTGTTGCGTTAGATAGTGAACCAGCGCCCACCCCCACTTTCACCTGTACCAATATTAGTGGCCTTTGTTGCTGATGAAGCCTGTCACACTCACACTTATGGTTTTAGGCTATAAGGTTTTTGAACCCTTGCCTATAGGCTAGGCCTAGACTTTGTATCCTAAGGCCAAGTAAAAAAATTATTAGTTTCTCATCCCCGCCCGCACGCTTTTTTCAAGCTGCACGTAATTTTTTTTTTGATTTTTCATGTATAAAAATTTATAAATAAATAGTATAACTTACATACAGAAGCTGCATACTGCAGTTGCTGTGCTGCCGAAAGTGCCATTCAGGATTCACCGGTAAAAAAAAAAAAAAAAAAGGCGAGGCCCTCATGCTCAATTTTTCTCAAAAGTTAGGACGAGAAACTAATTTTTTTTACTTGGCCTAATTTGAAATGTCACTTCGACATAGCAGTCCAGAAATCAGAATAGCATGGGGGTATCACCTTGCAAACATTTTAGGCTCAAATTTAGAATCTGTGACCACATGCACACACATCACACACAACATACTGCGATATGCTGGAATGAGCACGAGTTGTACTGCCAGCAACAGCATCTATACTATACTGTTAGGCCAGACTGGAAAGTTCTGGCCCGTGCAGCGTCCTCCTTGAATTGGGCATCTGGCCACGCAAGAGCCTACTAGCCGCTTGATCTGGCCACGCACTTGGGAGAAAGTAGTCGCGGCCGTGCATCGGGCTGGCCGCTGTTGAAAGTACCGGTCTTGAAATCCTTCAAATTCTTTCGTAGCCTATTCGATTTGAGTGGTTGAGCAACTTGAGCCCACCAAAACTGTGTACGGTACAGGTGCTGCTCCTTTAGCACCTTCGAATCATTGTTCAGTTCAACCGCGTATATTTCTGTGAAACTGAGCTTCAGCCGCGCAAGAGCTAAAAATTTGTAGTCACTTGCCAGCACGGAATGAAAACTTTCCAGTCTGGCTGTTAGGAGTCATACAGGGCTAGTTGATCAGGAATGTATTGTCAAAATATATCTTCAAACACCCTTCAGTCAAATTCCCTCTTGTAGTGCAGCAGGTTAGGGTTAGGACTCTTATGCGACTGTTACTTTACCAGAGTTGGTTTGAATCCTTTTCTAACCTCTTTCCTTTCACAGGTTTAAACTTCTGTCATTTCTCCCCACAGGTTTTCACAGAATATCTACATCTTTGTGAAATAAAAAAGAAAAAACATACTCCGCAGAAAGTAAAGAGAAGTAAAGACATGGACTCCATAAGTCACTATTTTAGTTGTCTGATGCCCTTGTTGACATTTCTTTTGGTCACGGATTCTAGATTCGTATCACCCTTTAATTCTAGAAATATGAAAACATTATGGTATGTGTGACTTGAGAAAAATATTCATAAATGTGCCCCTATCACTGTCTAATACCTTTTGGTTTGTGTTTAAAAGGTGAGTAATAAAATAGATCTAGGTTTTGAATTAAACACCGCCGTACTGTACATGTACTAGGCTAATGATGGAACCTTGAGTTGATCAAATCTGAATAAAATCTATCAAAGTACTGTTTATCATCAAATTAATACATAACAATGTAAAAAAACGATAAAAATATCGTCTCTTCTATCCAAATTTTGAATGAGAGTTTTACCAAGACATTCTGGTCAATATTTTGGTACTATTTGAAAAACGATAGTCAGCAATATTGCTGAAATGTGAAAATTTTGCTGAGAGTGTGAGTAAAATGTTTCCATCGAAATGAAAACCAACATGGCAAATTCTTGTTTTTGATGTAGTTTGAAGTAAATACAAAGTAGGTGGTGCTTAATTTGGAATTCCTTTGAGTCCATACAACCTCACTGGAGTTTAGAATGCATTGATCGACTCAAAGTACTGACTGACTCAAGATACACCTAGTATACACCTTAAATTACCATCATGTTGCCAAAATGATAATCCACCTGATAGACATAACTTTACATGATATATAGGCTATACCTCATGGCTAATGTTACTGGCAACTAAGCTACCATTTGACTTTGCTAATGACTCCAGCAAATTTACAATGCGGTGAAGTCATTCATAGCAAAGTCAAGTGCTAAGGCTGTGAGCTCTGCCAACTAGGTACTTGGTATTATCAATAGCCCCTATTATTGTAAAAGTACTGAGATTGCATAAATCTCTTGTCAGACCAAATTTGGAATATTGTTGTCCTGATTGCGCCCTTAGATACTGTACCTCCAGAAAGATATCGATAACATTGAAAAGGTACAACTGTCGTGCTTCAAGGTTGATTCCAGATTTGTCTAATCTCTGTTACCAAGATAGACTTGAAAGGACTGGTTTAATTTGAAATGCAAAGACTATGAGCTGACTTGATTGAAGTTTTTAGAATTGTTAAGGGACTGGAAAATTTGTTTAGACAGTTTTTTTCAATTGGCTAAGGGAAGTAGAACAAGAGGCCATCAGCTTAAATTCCAGAAGCACTACTGTATACCAGGTATTAGACATTGTTTTAGTCAGCATGTTACAGTATCACTGAATGAAACAATCTGCCACAGGAGGCTGTCACTGCTGCAACAATCAATGGATTCAAGAAGGTGATCGATCCTATTTTCCAGAACAGAAGTGGGCTCTACATAAGCCAGAGATGTCTGTCTGCACCAGTTCTTATGACCCCATGGACATCTAATGCCGGTGGGCTCCGGTAAATCAGTGTGTCCATTTAGGTGCATACAATATTCCAGCAGAAATCTTGGGTTCACCTTGAGCTCGATTTTAAGTTGAGAAGGGACAGCACAGGAAGTCTTTTCATATCATTACATCTGTGTGGTGCTACTAGAACCCAACCTAAATGAGTGTTTTGGATATTTACCAACCTCATAGTCATTGATTTTTATCAAAGCCTTAGGTGATTCATTCTACTTCTAGATGCAATCATCTACTGCAGTAACTATTACTGTATAGTGCATTCCCATGTATTTTCGTGCATCCCCTATTTTCGTGCAGTGCTGTGGGCACATACAGTATTAACTGTACAGTACATCTATTTTAAGGGTAGCCCAGCTGCACAAAAGTACGACCCGCCATACTATTGCACTACGTTAGTTTCATATGCAGTAATTTCAGTCCCTAAAGATGCTGTTTATAAATCTTAATGTGGGGGGCGGAAAATACCACTTTCAGGAGCAGAATGTACTGTAATAACATGAAATGCTTAGGGTAGGCCAAGGCTTAGCCTAACCCTGTACTTGTTCAAATTGAAGACTTTATGAACACAGATCTGGCCTTCTGTAGTTGGCAGGCCTACGTAAGGCAATTATGACCCACATCTTCTTGGACATTGACATAGGCCTATCGCCAGGGTTGGAAAACCTTGCTGAATTTCCCGCGAACACAGTAGAAAATCCCCCGATTTCCCGCTGACATCTGTGTGGGGGTGAAACCCCTTGTTGGGGGTTCAGGGGCAAGCTCCTGGAAGATTGGTGTTCCTAGCACATCGAAGGGGTAAAATTGTGCTGCTGAGCACAAAGAATATAACTGAAAACTTGTACAATAATTGAAAAATCAATCACGAAAGCTTAATGCTAGGCTTACATTGTTGCAATGTACGGTACCTTTTTAAACGTGAAGAAGTGTCACTTACAAAATGTCAGAAACGAGTGAAACTTGAGCCCGATATTACCCTATATAGATGTGCAATAGGCCTAGAATAAATGTCTTAATCATAGACCACTATACACTGTCAACTATACACGCTGTGCTACTTACAAACAGCTCTGTGAGTTTGATGTAAAAAAATCCTGGCATGTTTCCAAGAAAAGTTGTTAACCGCAAAAATGTGAACACTTGTCCCAAAATGGACATTTATCGCATTCATAATACTCAAATTCAGCCACCTGTTGCAGTCCACGACATTTGTACCGAACTTTTTTATCCCTGATAACTGTGACCATTAACAGGCAGCAGAAATTTGCAGCAAAGAAAAAAGCTAAAAATAAAAGTCGTCCCCCATATTTCAAAATGGTTTAATCGAGGCCATTTTTTTTACTGCGTGTAACGTTACATTTTCCAGAAAGGTGTTTGGCGCTACCATTGCATCTGGGTGTAAGACTGTAAATGAAAAGTAGGTACAAAGGTCAAGCCATGCCGCGTGGGTCTGTTGTGCCGCTGTGTACTGTATGTATGCTGTGTACATACGTACCTACTGCATGAAAGCACTCAGTTCTCATTAATTGCACAGAGAATCTTGTGCTGAGTTCTACGGTGGCCATAAGGTGACATGCGAGATGTTTAATTATCTTGCCGGAATAACTCAACATCGCGACAGTTTGCAGCATTTTTGTCGAGTTGCTGACTTAAACTAACTCGACATCACGACAAAATTAAGCAAACTGTCGTGATGCCGAGATAGGTGTAACTCGACAACGCAACAATCCGCAGAATTTTGTCGAGTTGACGACTTACAGTAACTCGACATTACGACAAAATTAAGCAAACTCATGATGTCGAGATAGATGTAACTCAACATCTCGACAAAATGAAGCAAACTGCCGTGATGTCGAGATAGGTGTAACTCGACAACGCGACAAATTGCAGAATTTTGTCGAGTTGACGACTTACAGTAACTCGACATCACAACAAAATTAAGCAAACTGTTGTAATGAAAGAAGTAATCCGACAACGTGAGAACTTGAGGCATTTGGCACACACGATCACGCATGGGATGTGCAGCGGTATGGTATTTTGCATGTTTGTTTGTGATACGGTTGTACTTTTGTGTCAAGACTACACCTATCTCGACATCACGACAGTTTACTTAATTTTGTCATGATGTCGAGTTACTGTGAGTCGTCAACTCGACAAAATTCTGCAATTTGTCGCGTTGTCGAGTTACACCTATCTCGACATCACGACAGTTTGCTTCATTTTGTCGTGATGTTGAGTTACACCTATCTCGACATCACGACAGTTTGCTTAATTTTGTTGTGATGTCGAGTTACTGTAAGTCGTCAACTCGACAAAATTCTGCAATTTGTCGCGTTGTCGAGTTACACCTATCTCGACATCACGACAGTTTGCTTCATTTTGTCGTGATGTTGAGTTACGCCAATCTCGACATCACGACAGTTTGCTTAATTTTGTTGTGATGTCGAGTTACTGTAAGTCGTCAACTCGACAAAATTCTGCAATTTGTCGCGTTGTCGAGTTACACCTATCTCGACATCACGACAGTTTGCTTAATTTTGTCGTGATGTTGAGTTACACCTATCTCGACATCACGACAGTTTGCTTAATTTTTTCATGATGTCTTGTTAGTTTAAGTCATCGACTCGACAAAAGTGCCGCAAACTGTCGCGATGTTGAGTTATCCTGGCAAGATAATTAAACATCTCGCATGTCACCTTATGGCCACCGTAGAGTTCGGAAAAAATAAAAAAAAACACTAAAACCGACAGAGATGAAATTGTGCACGAGCTCTGTGTGAATCATCCTAGGGCACTGGGATTCATAGGGTATGTAGGGCGGCTGAAGTGTGCCTAAAAGTTAACTGGTGATAATTTCTGGTTACTAGCGTGATTGTGGGGGCTATACTGGACATCGTGGTTTATTGGCATAGAGGTGAAATGCGCTATTTGCCTATGTGAGTATCGTAAGCAATAGCGATCAACAGAGCTTCTTTTAAATAATTGTTTAACAGCATTTTCTCTGTTCTCCCTCATTTGTTTTGTTGCCTCTGAAGGTTTCCCTGTTTTTTCCCCGTTTTTTATAAAAAACAAAAACAGTGTCCCGACACGCAGAATTTCCCGCAAGCGTCGCCGATTTCCCGCGAACCAGGTTCGGAGGTTCGCAAGGTTTTCCAACCCTGCCTATCGCTAGGCCTATTCCCTTAGTCTGGCCCTATAATGATAATAATATGAGACAACTTTATTGAATCTGCTGGGGAAATTGTACATATACAGTATAACAATAAGAAATTATACAGAAATGTGCAAAAAAGAGACAAATTTATGCATATAGAGATGAAAAAAGAGGAAAGAAAAAGTTGAAGAAACATCAACAGTAAAAGTAAAAAACAAGCACAAATGTAAAATATAAAATCAAATACCCATCATCTATAAGTAGAAGAATTATGAATCATAATGTAACAGCAAATGGCTGAGCCTATGAAAAAACTAGGGTAGCTTTTAGTATAGTATATATGCCGTCTAACCTGTTCATGGGTAGTATGATGCTTTTCAAACTTTCCTATTACTGCCGAAATTTATCGGTACTGGTTTTGTTCCAAACAAACAAATTGTTTTTGGTTTCGGTCATAATCGTTACCTTTGTAATCATGCATATGTGTGTTTGTGTATGTATGTCCCTTACGCCCTACCTTGTAAACACGATATCTCAAGAAGGGAAGCTTGGACAGATCTCATATTGGTATGCAGGTATACCATATTGAGTAGAAGAACCCAATTGTTTTTGGTGGAGATCAAAGGTCATTTGGGGTCTACAGGGGTCAAATTGTGAAAACCTTGTAAACACGATACCTTGAGAAGCAAAGCTTAGACAAATCTCATATTTACCGTATAGTATGTTGCATAAAGTAGAAGAACCTTACTGTTTTTGATGGAGGTCAAAGGTCATTTCCGGTCAACAGGGGTCAAATTGTGAAAACATTGTAAATGTGATATCTTTAAGAAGGGAAGCTTGGACAGATCACATATTTAGTATGTAGTATGTCACATTAAGTAGAAGAACCTTATTGTTTATGATGGAGGTCAAAGGTCATGTGGGGTCAACAGGGGTCAAATTGTGAAAGCCTTGTAAACATGATATCTTGAGAAGTGAAGCTTACACAAATCTCATTATTGGTATGTAGGTTTACCACATTGAGTAGAAGAACTGCTATTATTTTTGGTTTAGGTCAAAGGTCATTG
Organism: Stichopus chloronotus; assembly: GCA_021234535.1. Lineage (NCBI taxonomy): Eukaryota > Metazoa > Echinodermata > Holothuroidea > Aspidochirotida > Stichopodidae > Stichopus > Stichopus chloronotus. The sequence continues at coordinate 24,622,870 of CM037837.1, read as the reverse complement.
GGGGTCAATGGGGGTCAAATTGTGAAAAACTTTTAAACACAATATCTCAAGAAAGGAATCTTGGACATATAGCACATTTGGTTTCGTTAGTGTGCCACATTGAGTACAACATCCTTTTTTATTCTGTTGGAGGTCAAATGTCATTTGAGGTCAATAGGGGTCAAATTGTGAACTCATTGTAAACACAATATCTCAATAAGGGAAGCTTGGACAGATGTCATATGAAGTATGAAGGTGTATATTATACAGCACAAGAATGCTAGATCGTTTTTAATGAAGGTCAAAGGTCATTTGAGTTCAACAAGGGTCAAACTGAAAACCTTGTATATAAGCTGTGTTGATATATCTGTTGTACGTGGGCATCACATTGACGCCCACACTGATGGTATCAAAATTAACAGCTAACAGTTACACCAAACATACCAGATGTGCCCTGAAAAATGGATAATACATAGTAAAAAGTAAAGCCGTGTGGAAAAAAAAGAGGAGTGAATTGCATGCATGTTCTCATTTTGTTACTACAAGTTAGAAAACATGCATGTTGATGAAAACATGAAGTAACCTTTTCTCCGTAATTCTTGCCAAAAAGAAACCTCAGTCATGTAAGCTGGGCAAAAAGATTAGCTAAATAAGGCTTTCGCCTACAGTTTTGAGCTGATCCACATATACATATACTGATTCTGTGCAATGTTAGGATCGTCTGCTTTGAGGGCAAACTTGCACACCATATCTGTCTGTTATGTTAACGTTGCGTAGAGCCTTAGTACTGTACATACTGCACATGTAACTACTGTACGTTCGTATGCAGCTGCGCTCCACGCAATTACAGCACTAAACCAAATTATTATGGTTGGAACGAATGCCTAAACAACTTTTATTCCAAAGACAACTTTCTGTCAATGCAAGATGCGATAATGTGTCAAGGTTTTAGACTAAGAGATTTCAGTCACAAAAGAACTGTAACTCAATGCATTTGAGACCAAGCTCAATTGTATTGGCTCATACCCTCAGGGGATGGGTAAAAGAATTCACCGGCACTCCTTAAAGTGATTGCGTGTGTACTGAAAAACCAAACAGATAAGATTATGTTTGACCTTAACTTTTTCTTTATTTTGAAATGTACACGCACGGTTGAACATGAACGTACTATGTCTTTCAATGAAAGAAAATGACAGTAACTACTTTGAAAATCAGCGGGATTGGCATAAAAACAGTAAAATAGAAATCATAATTTGAAAATTAATGGTTCTTACTATAACCGCCTACATAATGAATATGCACAGTACAGGTCTCACTAGTGTATCAAAAACATTCTACTCAAGTCGTCGCTCCTTGGTAGGTATCCAGAATTGTAGCATTTGGTGAAAGGAAACACTGTGTCTACAAATAACCTACGAACTGAACACAACCTTGCCCACTGCGTCAGTCATCCAAACTGAACATTTCAATACTAGTATACTTCCCATTGGCTGGCTCAAAGAAGCACACCGTGGATTTGAATGAAAACTGTCAACCACTTCATTATCGTATTCTACACTTTCTGTCGTTATGTTAGGAGAATTTGAAATCATATGGCAAAATTAACCAACTGAAACCTATTTATTTTCCCAGATTGTCTGAATGGTGTAATTAAAAGCCTTACCAAAATTTTGGAGATGAAGTTTCAATGTTTTTACTTTTTGCCTACGCACATAATCACTTAAATGTTCTACTTTAAACGTCCTATTATCTTCCATCCTCCCTCCCATGTGTTCGGCACTGACCACTTAATTTCTTCAAGTTAACGGTTGCATATTGTCACTTTTATCGGGATTCTTCACTATTTTGTCAAAAAGAAAACAACTTGCATACGTTTTCAGTGTTGGTACAGAGCTGTGTATCAGGTCTTAATTGACGGCAGACTTGAAGTGAAAAAGTGGATATTTTGGTGCCATTTGATAATGGTCATTATCAAAAATGTCATGGTAAAATTGACTTTAGCTGAGGTAAAGCCATTAAACTTCAGCATTTTAATTGCAGTTGCAATTCTTCTTACTCAAGAGGGCTGTGTGTGGTTAACAAGTTAATATAGACATTGCACATACAGGGAACGAGAAACAGGAATGTATAATTTATGCAGTAAGCAGTGATTCCATGAAATTTCAAGGTTTTGCTGCTACGGGTGTACCAAGTATATAGTCCTATAGGAAGTAAGGAACTTTGCAGCGAGCACAATCGGGGATGAACGTTAATGTAACGTTTGCTCAAAGACAGAGTACAGTCATGAAACTGAGCACATATTTTTCAAAAGTTGTTCTCATTTAAAGGTAATGGAGAAATTGACACTGTTTACACAGACATGTGCATGCACTGTACATTCCTACATGACAACACTGTTGTATGTACAAGTAACACAGTAAACTGTGATTCCATGAAAATAAACGTATACCAGGTATGGAGCAGCCAGTATATGGATATACTTTTGCCCCTACCCACACAGCTAACTTGTAAACATTATATCTCACATTTGGTATGTACATAAGTGTATCACAGTGATTACAAGATTCCTGTTGATTTTGGTGGAGGTCAAAGGTCATTTGAGGACAAGGGGTCAAATTTTGAAAACATTGTAAGCACAATATTTCAAGGAGGAAAATGTGGGCAGATCTCCCTGTTAGATTGTAGGTGTATCTCATTGAGTATACGAAAATTTCCCTTGTCTTTAGTGAAGGTCAAAGCTAGTCATTTGCGGTCAACAGAGTCACAGTTTATGGAATTCTTGTAAACACCTTATCTCAAGAAGGGAAGCTTGGACAGATGTCATATTCAATATGTAGTATACATAACCTGAGTTTATGGTTTGTAATATTCTTCATTATACTGAATGTGAATTCAGAATAGCATTCAACAGTTTCATTCAGTGTAGCATTCAGTAGCCTTCATTATAACCTTTCATTCATAACTCATTTGCATAATTCGGCTGTGGGGAAGGTTATTGGAAGAATGTATAGCATTCAAAGGCTTTTTGAAGGTTGTGCACTTGTTTAGTTTTGAGGTCTGACATTTTTGGCTTGCAGTCATTTAATTAACATTCGAATGTTGATTTGAAGGCTATGTGAATGGTATTCGAAGGCTGTGCGTTTAGGTAAGGGATATCTGATTGAGCACTAGAACTTGTTGGTCTGTAATGGAGGTAGAAGTTCATTCGTTGTCAACAAGAGCCAAATTGTGAACTTGTAGATGGATGATCTCAAGAAAGGAAACTTGTACAGATCTCATATTTCGTACAAAGCATACGTAGCTCAATGTGACACATACTGTTGCTATTACAGCATATTCAGAGAAAAATTCTCTTCATTGGTTCATCAAAACCACAATGCATTTCTGCATTCTGGTTTCAAATGTAGCATTAATACTCACATACCAACATCAAGACAGACCAAAAATGAATAACAAGTCCAATTCAAAACATGTCATTTCAATATCTCATGGAAAAACTGAATTCAGGGCCTCCAAAAAGACAATGTATATTTTAGTGCCTATATCAATTGTAGTGAGCCTAACCTGGTGAACAGTGTAGTACAATAATAGCATTTCAACAGCAGACCTTTGAGACAATTCGTTCACTGACAAAATGCAATCATAGAAATAGGTAAACCAGAGTGACATCATGTTAACTACTCACACATTGCAGAAATGAAACTGAAAATATATGTGGCATTCTAAGTCTGTTTAGGAAAAACTACATGTCCAAGTTTAGCCATTTGTGAGTTGTAGTATCCTAAAATTCCTGTTGGATTTGTGTTCCTTGACGTCATTCTGGTTTATGTATTTTTCTACGGTTATAACAGACTCCACCCACATGAGGTGAGGCAACGTTGAGCGAACAGCTAGCTAGCTTCCATATACTGTGGTTCTAAATGAGTATTCTGTACAGTAGGGGTACTGTATCGTAGAGCTACTTTAGGTAAGATATTGACACAGGCCTACAAATAATGCTGTTTTTCATCAGATTGTTTTATAATTATGAATAGGCAGCTTTTTCATGTAACAGATCATTTTTATATGTGTCAGGATGTGTCTGCATCAATGAGAAGGAAAGTTTAGCAGTAACTTCAATTTTAAGCTGCAGTAAGACTGCCGTTAGGCGTAGTGTAAGTGCCTGGTGTAACGTTAGTAATGTATTTGAAAATAAGAGTACCTAAGTTTGTCAGCTTTTGGCAACAACTCCTTGACACACAAACAAAAGCAAATTTTCATATTGAGGTGAATTTGTGTGAAATTGTGTTTATTAAAGGTCATCCCTTCTTCCACAGTAATAAACATTAACTCCTTTATGATACAAGGTCACTTTGCAGCAGATCAAATTGCATCATACTGTAAAACCAGGGTTTGCATTTAGGCCTAAGCTCATATTTGCTAACTGATGTTGAATGGAGGATAGGCGGTGCATAGAATCTTGGGGAAACATTATGATAAAAGTTTTTGACTCCTTGCCGGGGGCAGGTATGAAAAGGAATCTATGTGATGTTGATGGCATGTACTGTATGTGTGTGTGTGTGTATGTGATGCCCTGGCTTGTAAACAAGATATCTCAAGACAGGAAAGGTGCCCAAACTTAAAAAGTATGAAAACATGGATGATCTCTCAGCAAAGTCAAAAATTGGTAGCAGTTGATGAGTAGATGATCTCTGTGATCTGAATTGCCCCATGGGAGACTGAGAAAATCATGTTTTCACATTTAGTCAAATGTTAAAATCGCAGAGTTAATGATCTTAGAGATTTGCATATAGCAAAAGCCGACATTTGTGGACCTACTTGTTGATAGCAATTGGGTAATATTTAGGGGAAGTCCAGTGTTACATCTTGCAATCACTGAAATGTAATAGGATGGATCATTTCCATCTTCCCCCTTTTGCTCCTTGCCAAAAATTAGATGTTTAATGGCAGATAAATGTTGCTACAGTAAATAGAATTTGGTCTTCGTTCCTTTTAACAAGCTATTAAAAGCCCAATTTGGTAACTCTCTCCAAACTATCATTTAGCATCACTTAACATAGTTTTTGATTCCTTGCCGAAGGCGGGCAAGGAATCTTTGCGATGGTGATTCAGTGTATGTGCTTGCGTATGTGTGTGTATGTGTGTGAGCAAAATCTTGTGAACACTCTAGCTTTTGAAGGAAAAGTGCAAGGTGGGTCAAAGTTGGTGTGTTGATAGAACATAAGAAGATCTTGGCTGGGATTGTTTTTGGTGAAGGTCAAAGGTCATCTGAGGTCACCATCAGGCAGAATGTGTACAAACTATGTTTGCAGTATCTCAGAAACGACAAGTTGCATCATTTTCAAACTTGCGTGGTATGTACTGCCCTGTAAGTAAGTGAGATTGTGAGGGTATTCTTGTAGGTCAAAGGTCATCTGGGGTCATCAGAAGTCATAATGTGAAAAGCTTGTGAACACTCTATCTTTTGAAGGGAATGTGCAACAGAGTCCAAAGTCAGTGTGTGGGGAGGACATTTAAAGATCTTGACTGGGATTGATTTTGGTGGATGCCAAAGGTCACCAGAGGTCATCTGCAGACAGACTATAGACAAAACATGTTTGCAGGACCTCATGTTCACTGCACATTGCACAACTTTGACCTTCGAGGGTATGTAGGACTTTCTAAGTAAATAAGGTGAGGGTGTGTCTTGTGATCAGAGGTCATGTGGGGTCATCAGAGGTCGTAACATGAAAAAAACTTGTAAACACACTATTTACAAAGGAGGAGATAATTTCAATATTGACAAAGGGGAGACAATTTCACACTTTAAAGTTGTTCTTTTTAGATACATATAAATATAATTACTGGTTTAGGTTTTGATGTGGGTCAAAGGTCATCTGATCTCCTTGAGTACAAAGTGTTAAGACCTTTGCTGATGTTTCTCTCCTTCTGTCTTTTCCTATGGGTGGAAGGTATTTGAGCTCCCTTCCAAGCAAAGACTCGCAATGCTTGCACATTTAGGAAGTTCCAATTTTAAAACTTTTACCTGTCAGTTAGGTAATAAAGTGCAGTTGCTGTACTAATTTCACAAGTCTTTGACATATAATGATGAAACTACATCTATGGATCTTCAGCTGGCATCATGCTGGTTTCTGATAAAATACTGTATGTCTGAAAGCATCTGTAAAGTATCTAAAAGCCCAACTTGGTTAATTAAGTTCAGCAGGTACAATACACCTTTGAGTTTTTATTTAGTCCCCAATTCAGCCGTACAGTATTTGGTATCATGTGCTTCTTTTATTTATTACTCTTGTTTTGACAGTTAAAAGTGCTCACTTAGTTTTCAAAGCCATAATTGGCTTTTAATTCCATCTGAGACATTTGTTTGGTCTGAAAATGGTGATTGACCAATGATCTCTGTGGAAAATGGGAGAAAGGTTGACCCTTATCTTTCCCAGAGGAATCATTATCTGAGATACAGTCTCCTTCTGTCATCAAACAATGTAGAATAGATTTGTTTTCTGAAGTGGAGACAGTTGCACATGGACGATTTCTTTTATAAGGGAAAAGTCTTATTGTGCAATAGAGATAAATAAGTTATTACTTGGTCATATGATGGGGTAGATGGAGGAATTTATGTAGTTTATATAATTAGCAGTCATTTCAACTGTCATATGAGTATATCTCTTGTTCCTGGGAAATTTTTACTGTACCTAGGCTACAACTGTGCAGGCTGGAGAATTCTTGGCCACCAGTGTTATCTTACATTACATGCATACAGCAGGTACAGGTATTGGAAAATGGTGTGCAGTATTAATTGCATCATCTGGTATATCCTGTGGTTACTACAGTAAACTGCAACTTGAAAAAAATTAATGGAAGTGCATGTATTAGTGGCAAGGAATCACTAAGCCTCTTGGCTTTCTTGTTTAGATTTATCAGCAACTTATTTGCCAGCAACTGCCTGTCAAGATTGACAAAGCACTTTGTGTTAGTAACCTTGTCCCAAGGGAACTACCCTTCAGCAGGAAAATATTTTTTAGGTTGCCTTTGCAGACTTTAAACACATTTTGGCTGTCAGGAACTTTCTGATATGTCATCCTTCATTATCACAATTCATTGTGGTTTACATTCTTGTGTTCTGGTTTTTGTTTTGATATGGTCCCTTTCTTCTCCCTGGTCCTTTTGTTTAAAAGTAATTGGTTTTTTTTGGAAAAAAAAAGGGGGTTTTGGCAAGTAATCTCAAAGTCCTATGACTTTCTTGTTCATATAAATTACAAAATATCAGTCATAAGTAAAAGGTACTGGCTGTCAGGAGTAAAAGGGAAATTCAACCAAATCTATGCAGCAAAGACAGTGCAGTTAGACATCTTCGAAAATGTTTGTAGTATACTATGACGTAGTTAATATTTTCATGTTTGCTCTTTTATCTGGTCCTTCAAATCTTTGCTATGAACAATGTTACATAGCTGAGGATGGCAAAAGTGTCATTGGTCATTGATATTGCCTGAAACTAAATCTCCATGTAATGTCACAAATGTCATGTAAGCCAAACTACATTTCATAGATTTTTGAAACTAGAATGCATACAAAAGTGTCTTGTGAAAACAAACAGAAAACATCATGTGGAGCCTCACAAAAATTTACAATAATCAATGCTAATGTGGTGAGATGTATAGCAAATAGACTAAACACATCGGTAACTGCCTATTCCATCAGATCTGAAAGTGAACAGTCAACTATTTGTAAGCTGTGGGGTACATTTTATTCAAAGAAATGTTTAAATGGTAATTTACTGTTTATCAATCCTAATGGCTTTAAATATAATTTAGATTCAAGGTTTGAATTTGTAGAAAGATGGTTTTGTTGAGGGATGGGATAGTGTTATGTGTGTAGGCCTACACAGGCTATTTGTATAGTATAGTACGCATCGTGTTCATGATTTCATTCATGGTTTGGCATAAGGTAGTCCTGATTAGGGTACCCCACTTGACTGGTTAAGGTGAATGGGTATGTGACTCTGAATTATTGGTACCCATCTCAGCCCTAGTAAATATGGCTATTGTGAATAAGCTGGATGATAGTGAAAGCCCTCTGGTCTCTGGATAAGGAGCCTGGACTTGATGGAAATGATTCACACAAAGACAGGCTATGATAGGTACTGTGCAGTTGTGCATGCAACTTGGAACACACATTGCTGAATGATTTGATGGTAACAAATTTATAGAATTGCATACTGTAACATAAATTTGCCCTACTGTACATTGGGCATACAGAGACTGATGCCTTTTGACCTGAACTGAAGCCGCAATTAAACTGTTAAGAGAGAGACAGAGTGATAGTCCCATACAGTATCTTTTGGAAGGACATTTGCAAAATAGCTTCTCTGGATAAATTAGTCTTTTTGTTTCTCTGATAGGTAACTTGCTTGTCGTTGGTATTGACAAGCTACAGTATGCCTTGCCATGTATTAGCACCACATTTAACATCTACTGTACCTGTAGGAACCTTTGGCACCTGCCAAATCAATTTCATGAAGGAATACTTTGGGAAGAGAAATTTTTGTGATGTGCATGTTGTACCATAGGTTTGCCTCTTGATGTAGTTAGGTTGACCTTTTTCTTTTCATTATCCTACAGTTAGTGATGGAGCATACAGAGAGTATTACTACCTGAACCATATAGAAGTCTGTCAAAGCATACTCTATCTAGCTTTGACTGCTTAATGCATTTTGACCAGCTGTAGTTTAATTGACAATCAACTGAACATATATAACTCCATGGTACTCATTATCACTCTTTATTTAATAATTCACTTTTCATGTATAGGGTTTCCCTTGGTACTTAATTCCGGAGGCGGCCGCCTCGCAATTTTTTAAGACCGCCTCGCCAAAAAGTGCCGTAATTACCGCCTCACATGTTTATATCCAGGGCTGGAAAAAGTTGGGAAGACGGAGGCTCCTTACCGCGAAAGTTTGTGTCTCGCCTGAAATCGCTTCTCTACTTCTAGCCGTGTTTATCTTGTACATACGTACCATGCTTGTTTCAAACTTTCGATCACAGAATGGTAAAGATCACACAAGTGGTTTCCTAAATAGTTGCATTTGAAAATAACTGGTAAATAAATCCATTCAAATGTGTATCCCAAATGCCCCATCCACGTTCATTCTTCAACAAAACTTGAAGTAAATTACTATTCTTGTTATAAAATGCCTTATTTCTTACTCATGATAAATACTGTATTTTACAAGTTATATATGTTAAAAACAACATTGACAAATGTTTCCAGAAGATCCTACGTATACCTCCTTTACTACATTCAATGTCAAGTAAAAAGCATGAAGCTTAGGCCTGCCTTAGGCTTGCCTGCATACTGCAAATTATCTACAGAATGACAGCTAGCGGACATATCGCAACCCACAGAAATACAAAAACGAATGCATATTTCTATGTCCAAAACCCTTTACGAAACCAATAGTCTGCTTCTTCAAACCTTTAGTCTAACTTTTTAAAGTGACTAGTTTCAATGAAAAAAACAAAAGAAAAATTTCAACTGTTCCTTGAAAAACTCTGAAACCTGCAACTTGCAAAATTTTGCTTGTTCCCTGTAATACAGGAAATTTGAATTGCCAAGGTGGTTAGGCTATTCGATATACACCCACTGCGTTAGGATATCATTACTTAAAATTTTCAGAAGGCTGCACACAATCTTACGTGATTCTTTTCACCAAACTTTTAGGGACATTTCAACTTCAAAAATGTATGTAGTACAGCTTACTCTACATGACATGTGCAACATTTCATAGAACTTTTTGATTTTGAAGCAATATCAATGATTTTTTTTGGATCGAACTATCGTGTTTACACCCGATACAGTAACATTTTCAACTTAGAGAGTTGAAATTTAGCATGGATTTCAAATGATTCGGACAAGTCTAAAAACGCTAAAATCGCTGAAGTTTCCGGGTGCTTCCCTGGCCCTACTGGGATCATCCATGGACCCCACAAGTGGCCCTATGGTGGGCCCATTGACCCCATGCTGGTATGGCAATTGCTTCGCTATGGAATGACGCCTACGGTGCCATGTTAGGTCTGGCGGGAAATCCGACTATATTATAAATAGCCTCCCGGGAAATTACACTTTTTCCAGCCCTGTTTATATCATGGTCAAAATCCCAGAATCACCCATTCTTTGAGAAAACCTACTAAGTACGGATTTGAAACCCAAAATTGATGGTGGCATCAAGTAATTCGCTCTCACGGCCTCATACTCTGGAAAATCCAGAGGAAACCCTGATGTAACCTAGAAAAGTTGATAATATTTAACATTAGAACATCCCAACTGTGAATGTGTTAAACAAAGTGCTATTTAGAAGGATCCAATGCAAGCAATTTGCTGTAATGGAATTTCTCAGTCTAAATTCCTCACATCATGCTTAAGCTGTTCGTATAACTTAGTCGGAAAGTAACTATTTTGCTGATTCTTTGCAGATCTCTGAACAAGAAAGTGTGGATGTACTGTTAATATCAGGAAAAACTTTTCTTCATGTTTTTGCTTCTAATTGGTTTATCCCATATAGAGCTGCATGTTGCCATCGTTGAGTTTCTCCCAATTAAAAGTTTCTTTCAATGTTAGATTTAAGTTGAGTTGAAAATTTAATCATCCTATTATCATACATTAACTTTGAAAGCAGCCTTCTCATCATGCATGTGCACTCCAAGCCTTTTTTCTTTTGTAACTTTCTGCTGGTACAGACATTCATTCATCTAAAAAGGACTTTAGGATAGGACACTGTAGTGAAGAGCCCTTGAAATGTCTGGAAAAGTGAAACAACGCGGGTCAGCAAATCCAAGTGATTCAGCATCATTGTCATTGAATGAAAGGATCCTGAAAGATTGCCACAATTTATATACCGACCAGGAAAATGGTGAGTAGGATATGAATCAGAAATAAAACAAATAAAATGCTGTGGTGTTCTTGGCCCTTACCATCTGTACCAGGAACTGTTGGTGAGACCCATAGGCGGTGGACTGGCTTAAACAAGTTTTAAGAAATACCTGGCATCCTTTTAGCAAGTTAAGAATAGAAGTTGACTTACTGTACCTCTTCTTTGGATATAGTACTGTAATACCCTAATTCTATGCCAAGAGTTTGCTCCTTTTATATTCATTACATTTCTTTCACAAGAGAATGAGGTGCTCTCAAGTTCCTCTTTTTTAATTCTAACAACCTCATTTGTTCATTGTTATTCATCTGTTATGTTGTGTGCAACAGCCTCATTTGTTCATTGATGTTCATTTGTTATGTTATGCAACAACCAAATTTGTTCATTGATGGCAATGTGTTATGCTATGTGCAACAAGTCAAAATGTAGCCTATCAGTTTATCATTACATGTGATCACTGTCATTGGGAAATGTTTACAACAATAGAGCGCTACAAAGTTTTGTGCAATACAGTGTGCCACTAACACAGAAAGCTCCAATTGGTTGCTGTGGGTTCAGTTTACATTTGTGGATCTTACAGTATTTCACGTATCTTCAAATTTGCACTGTAGCTTGCATTTTCGTGCAACTGCTACTGCTGGACTCATCCTTCGTAAATTTGTTGATAAATTGGTATCAGATTGTCAAAGTTGTCTCCTGGGGTACTGTGGAGGATTTTTTGTTTTAAGTCAGTTCATTCATTTTTTTTTTTTTTAATGTGGACACATTGTCAATGAGCACTGTCATTGTGAATGAATAAATACAAAAGCTGTAGTATCAGATGGTGTCTGCACATTTCCTTCCAAATATGGAAAAATATAAAATGCATATTTAAATACAGGTGGGATACCAATTTTGGCAGAAATTTAAGTAATTAAAGTGTTAATCATGGCAGAAAGATGAGTGATTAGTTTATTTTGTTTAAACGTTAGTAGAACCAGGCCATGTGTTAGATGTGTGCCACTTCTGTGGAATACTACCACAACAATCCTTGTATGCAAATGCATTTCTGGAAATTAGGTTATATTTGTACAAATAGACAATGGTGTGGTAGTTTTTGTAGCTGTTTACAACTGTCAGAAGTATAGCCACACCTTTTGTGTCCATTGGAAAACTCAGGAATAGCAGCACGTCCTGCTTTAACATTAAGGCATCTGGACAAACTTTGGTTACAGTACTTTAGAGTACTGTCGGTATTAGATATGATTTCAGTGTGGAGAGTAAGCAGCTTTCAATCTGTTTGCCTTAGGGGACAACTAATTGGTTTCCTAAGTTTTAAAGTAGGTTATTCTGCCAAAAATTTTATTCCATTAATGTATTAATGAACTTACCAGGTTCTTGTACCATACACACAACTGTATTGTTCTGTTAAAGGTCCTGTGACATGAAAATGACATTTTCGAGTATTGGGTGCACTCAGCATTGAAAATATTAAAAATGGCCGCAAAATCCATCAAGGATTGACCAATTTACAGGCATATTAGTATGTCACAGCTGTATCATAAATAAACATTGGCTAAGTATGCAAATTTGTGACATCATGAGTCAGACTCCTATGATATGTCTTATGTTAATCCTTTGTTCATGTAACATTTATTTCAAGGCCTAACATATAAACATACACAGTGTGATAGAGCCTAGCCAATACATATATTTCTAACTGTTGTGCCTCACACTTGCAGTAGAGGAACAGACTAGACTAAGATTTTGAAGTAAACTTTGATCCAAGTTGCCTGAAAATGTGCTTTATATTGCCTGATATATTGCTAAGCTTATATTGGGTCATCAGGAACAGGATGGCATATTTTACACTAAACCTTTGTACCTTCAACTTAAAAGTAGTGTGGAGAGTGTTTCACCATAACAGTGTTATGACAAACCAACAACTCAACAACTCCAAGAATTTGAGACCAAGCTCAATCATATTGGCTCATATACCTGTAGTCACAGGGGATGGGTTGAAAGAACTCTATGGCACTCCTAAATGTTCTACTTTAAATGACCTTATCTCTTAGATCCTTTTAGGCCTACTCAAAGGCAGGGTACACACATGAATTTGAACACAATCATAGACATTTTTTGCAAATTTATTCTCATTTAAAGATCTTTGAGAAATTGACGCTCTTTACTCCGACATTTGCATGCACTGTACCTTCCTAGATTGCAGGTGTATCTCATTGAGTATACAAAGTTCATTGTCTTTGGTGAAGGTTAAAGTTCATTTGCAGTCAACAGGGTAACAGTATGGAATTCTTGTAAACATGCTATCTCAAGATGGGAAAGCTAGGACAGATGTCATATTCAATTATTAGTTGTACTTCATTGAGCACAAGACCCAATTAGTCTTAAATGGAGGTAAAAGGTCATTCAATGTCAACAAGGGTCAAAGTGTAAACATGTAGATATAATCTCAAGAAAGGAAGCTTGTGCAGATCTCATATTTCATGTAAAGCATACGTAGCTTAATGTGACACATACTAATGCTATTATATCAGATACAGATAAAAAATTTCTCTTAAATAGATCATCAAAACCACAATGCATTTCTGCATTCTGGTTAGAAGTAGAAGTAGTAGCTCCTTAGTAGTAGTAGGGCCCTAATCAGTAGTAGCAGTTCCCTAGTCAGTAGTAGTAGCTCCCAAATCAGTAGTAGTACCTCCCTGATCAGTAATAATAGCTCCCTTATCAGTAGTAGTAGTGCCCTAATCAGTAGTATTAGCTCCTTAACCAGTAGTAGTAGCTCCCAAATCAGTAGTAGTACCTCCCTGATCAGTAATAATAGCTCCCTTATCAGTAGTAGTAGTGCCCTAATCAGTAGTATTAGCTCCTTAACCAGTAGTAGTAGCTCCCAAATCAGTAGTAGTATCCTCCCTGATCAGTAATAATAGCTCCCTTATCAGTAGTAGTATTCCTTAATCAGTAGTATTAGCTCCTTAGCCAGTAGTAGTAGCTCCCAAATCAGTAGTTGTGCCTCCCTTATCTGAAGTAGTACTTGGCTTCCCAATCAGTGACAGAAGCTCCCTAATCAGTAGTAGTAGTTCCCTAGTTAGAAGTATTTCCTCCCTGCTCAGTAAGTAGTAGCTCCCTAATCAGATGTAGTAAAGTACTTAGCTTCCCAATCAATGGTAGTAGCTCCTTAATTAATAGTAGTACCTCCCTTATCAGCAGTGGTAGCTCTGTTGTTAATAGTGGTAGCTCCTTAATTAGTAGTGGTAGCTCCCTTATCAGTAGTAGTAGTTCCCTAGTCAGCTAGCAGTAGCTCCCTAACCAGTATTAGTAGCTTCCTTATCAGTTGTTGTACCTCCCTAATCAGTAGTAACTTCCTAGTCAGTAGTTGTATTTCCCTAGTCAGTAGTAATAGTTCCCTAGTCAGTTGCAGTACCTCCCTGATCACTATGAGTACCTCGCTATTTTAGAAGTAGTTACCTCCCCAATCACTAGTTGTAGCTACCTTATTAGAAGTAGCACACCTGTTTGGTCCTTTTGGTGTTCCATTATCTGTACCTCATCAACTCTCCACTAGCTTGCACAAAAGTAGTATCGTACAGTACAATGCTTTATATACTGTAACTTTTGCAGCAGTATGAAGAATAGTGTGCCATTCTGACTTGTGATTGTGAAACAAATTGTCAACCAGATGCACAGTACAGTATATGATAGTGCTTTCTCAGCATTTTGCGTAATGATCAACTTTTGCATTGCTCATCACAGGTGTATGTGTAAAGTATGTGCATATGTGTGTATGATGTATATGTTTGTGATGCCTACCTTTTACAGGGTACCCCAAGGAGGGAAGCTTCGACAAATCTCCTTTACTTTTCCAGGTGCTTGGAATGTCATTTGATACAGTGCATACTGCATACTCTGGCAAAATGCTATTGGACAGTATGCTAGACTCTGTTGATGGTTATTGCATATGATACTCACATAGGCAAATAGCGCAGGTTGCCTCTATGCCTAACCATGATGTCCAGCATATCCGCAACGACCCCGCAAGTAATCAGAAATTACAGCCAGTTAACTTTTAGGCACACTTCAGTCACCCTTCATACCCTGTGAACCCCAATGCTCACAGATGATTTGCTCAGTGCTCGTGCACCATTTCATCTCTTTTGGTTTTAGGTTTTTTTTTTTTTTTTTTCTGAACTCAGCACGACAGATTCTCTGTGCAATTAATGAGAACAGAGATGTGCTTCCATGTATGTATACACAATATACATAGCAGAGCAAACAGAGCCCACGTGGAAGTGTTTGACCTTTGTACCTTCTTTACGTTTACAGTCTTAGACAGATACAACGGTAGCACCAATCACCTTTCTGGAAAACATGTTACACTCAGGAAAAAATTGCCATTATCAAACCATTTTGAAATATGGGAGATGACTTATATTTTAACTTTTTTTTTGCTGCAAATTTCTACTGCCTGTTAATGGTCACATTTATAAGGGATAAAAAAGTTTGGTACAAATGTCATAGCCACAACAGGTGGCTAGATTTGAGTGTTATGAATGCGATAAATGTCACAGGTGTTTTGAGTGAGTCAAACTGGGGTTAACGTCCAAAAACCAAACTGCAAGTCGTCAAATAAATGAGAAAATTGTCAACACTGAAAGTGTAAAAACATATAGAAATGGATGTTTTGAAAAGTGAAAGGAGCCAACCAAAAAGCGACTTCAGGGGAAGGAAATATCCAAGTGTCAATATTCATGAGGTGCAAAGAAATTGGCCCCTACTAAATTAATGTTTGAATCAACTGTGAAATGAGCTATGTAAGGTACAGACATTACCAATTTGGGACAGGTGTTGACATTTTTGCAGTTAAATTCCTTGCCGAAGGCAGAAGGAATCTCTGTGATGGTGATGTCGTGTGCGTGTGTGACGCCTGCTTGTAAACACAATATCTCAAGAAGCGTAACTCTGAGTGATCTCGTACTTGGCATGTAGATTGCTGTTATTGAGTAGATGATCCCTATCGTTTTTGGTGGAGGTCAAAGGTCATTTGGGGTCACCAGAGGTCAAAAGGGAAATACCTTGAAAATGGCTTGTAAACATGGTATCTTCAGAACGATAAATGTGAGAGATCTCATAGTTAACATGTGGATTGCCCATACCGAGTTACATGATCGCGATTTTTTTTTTGGCAGAGGTGAAAGGTCATTTGGGGTCATGGGAGGTCAAAATGTGAAAAACTGGATATATACAATATTTAAAGAACAGTCCTTCCAGTGAATTTATACTTGTAATGTAGAATCCTCTTGCTGATTTGATGGTTCCTACACATTTTTGTAGAGATGAAAGTTAGTTTGGGGTTATTTGACATCAAATTGTCAAAATGAAAGTAGGTAATATTGGCATAATTAAGGATCGCTTGGCCTACAGTTCTTAATGGTTGTCCTACAGTTTTTAATAGAGGGCCAAGTAGTTTTGGCAGTAACATATTATCATTTGGCTTGCAGCACTTGAAGTTGGCCGCACTGTTAAGTTGAGAAATACTGTAATACCAGGGTAGGGAGTTGCCTGGTAGTGACAGGGAAGTGCGCTGCTTTTTGGGCTTCTGACATATAAATGGAAATGAAATGCATGTTCACATTTCAGAATATATTGTGAAAACCACAAAAAATATAACTAGTATTGTTTCCTGTTTTTTTGATGCACAAGAACTTCTTTTAGGACATACCAACATTGTCTCTTCGATAACCTTAAAGAAAACATGAAGACGACATTAAATTTGGTTTCAAAGATTATTATTTGGCAAACCTTATGCCACTGTCCTCATAAGGACATGTGAGCATGCATGAATTGTAAATTGGAATTGATTGATTAAATATACCACAGGTTATTAGTTTTATAAAAAGAACTAAATTACTTGAGCGTGCATGAACTGTGATTACTTAATTGAATGAATCAAATTGTAACTGACCCACCTTTGTTCAAATTGGTCACTGTTATCTGACATAATTTATCACGGTTGACTGCCAGTAGAAACCACAATGTCCAGAATAAATCATACAGTCTCTTGAGCCAGGTGCTCAATGCACTTAACCATTTACTGTATAAACCGTGTCTCTGTTTAGCCCTCTGAGATGGTATCTCAAGTAGGATAACTGTGTGGGATCTCATGCTTGTCATCAGGGTTATAGCTAGCAGATTGTGAGTGGTGGTTATATTTTCTGAAGTGGTGGTTGTTTACATTGTGCAGCCTGGGGGATAAGAGGAGGGGGTGTCCCCCTTCCTTTTGAAAATTTTTGCATATGTAGCAGTGCTTAGATGCAAAATGGTGCTATATTTATCAATATTTTGAGACCTGTAGGTTCCTGGAAATTCCTCATATATTACCTAATATGGTTCTTCATTTTCTATCAAAGACACTTTTCCACAATTTCATTAGCAAATTTTTTATTCACACTCATTTGCTGTAATGATGTGTTACACTATTTTGAGAAATAAAAGCTGTTGATAACTTACTTTTACAATAGCTTCACTTGGTATCTTTCTTTTTTTTTGAAGCCCATAGAGCAACTGCTCTTTTATGTGGATAATCTTCTATAGGGGGACCTTCTAATGTTATGCACAAAAGATAGTCAAGAGTGTCCTCTCCCATTCTGTTCCTAATATCGCTTTTTATCAACTTCATGTGTGAAAAGTCTCTTTCGCAATCCACAGTGTGGTGAGGCTGTACCTTGAATATTCTAGCTAATTTTGAGAGATTGGGAAACATGTTGCTATAGATGCTACTTTCTGAGCTAGTGTCGGTCAACTTGTTTAGAATATCTCTTGGATTGCGTTCATCATTGACTGCTGCTTCAAGGTAATGGGTAAGGTCAGTTAGTTCTGAAACTGCTTGCTCCCTTGGGATAGAGAAGTGCTGGATACATTTGTCCAGGGCAGATTGTAGGGAGCCTCTAGGCTCAGGGCCACTGCTGACATAGTTGGATGAATCAAACACATATGAAAATGTAGCCATTATATCTGAGTCTCCATCAGCAAATCTTGTGATTAAGTGGCTGATAAATGGCACTTTTGTCTTTTTGGTGAAGCATGCCACTGTCATTCCCCCAATTCTGATTTAGTTTAGCACAGATGCCATTAGCTTGCAAATGTTCAATGAAATTACTGATGGGTGTTTTTAAGTCACTGTTCTTCTTTTCCTCCAAAGCTGGTAGTGTTGCCCTTACGGATATTTGGACCGTACCAAAATCCAGACTAGACTTCTGGAATGCTTCACTAAGCCTATTGATTGTTGGTAAGACATCACAGAGAAGATGAAGGGTAGCAAGTGAAACCAAATTTAGTCATGAGATGAAACAAACCAGTACTCTTAACATCACCACGCTCCTCAATTTCACGCTCTAGGCTGACTAGGACACTAGTCAAATTATTCTTCAGCTTAATCGTACATTGCCCAAGAGCTAGCCATCTTGTTTCAGCTGGGTTAGTCACCCTACCTGACTCTTCTAATGTGTCATGAAGCATTTCCTGAATTGTTTCTGGACCCTTTTCTCTGACATGCACTTCTACGATAAAAACCATACACCTCTCCTAACACTTTTTTTGAGTTTCTAATCACAGAAAACTGATTGCCAGCATGTGAAGCTGCAAGGTTGAGTTTGTGTGCAGCACAGTGGTGCCCTGTGGCCCTTACTGGAGTTTCATTGGGCCTGTGCTCAGTGCTTTGTTTTTCTACTTGTCTGTCAAGTATTTTTTTTAGGGCACCATTCAATTTTTAGTCATAACTGCTGCTTCCATCTGTGGCAATTCCATGCAATTTTTTGTAATCCAATCCATTTTCTTCAATAAATGCTGTTATCTTTGTACTGACTGTATCAGCATTCAAAGTAATTGCACGGTCATCTACCTTGTCTAGCGTTGCTCCAACTTCACTGTCATGCAGTCCTGAAGGTAGTATTACAGGTGCCACTACCTTGGCTAATGCATCCAATATTTTTAAATATTTAACAGAAGCATTGCCATCATTTGTGATATATCTACAGTGGATGACCATTTGTTCCACAACAGAGCAGTCTGTGGTTTCATCAAACATTAGTGCAAAAGTGTCATCTTGATTTAAGTTCAGATAAAATGTCTGTTTGGATGACCTCACTAAGACATTCCTACAAATTCTTTGATGGTTGTACTTGACATGTAGGTTGCATTGTCACCTTTGTACAACTGATCTTTAATACCAACTCCCAGCAATGTTTCCAAATCAAGTAACTTTTCAAAATTTGTAATATGTGCAATTTTGTTTTTACTTAGAAAGTAGAGACACTTAAATGCCTTAATCATAGCATCCTCGCAAATTTCTGTTGGTTTTGAAAGAATATTGCCCACATCTGGACAGGATTGTGCAAATAATAATAATAATAATGAAACATATATATAGCACTAAATACAACTCATGAAGAGCAACGATCTAAAGCGCTTAACAAATTATAAATCAGGAAAAGCCTGATTAAAAAGGTAAGTTTTCAGTCGCGACTTAAATAGAGTGACAGTCACAGAATTTCTGATAGACAGGGGGAGAGCATTCCAATGGTGTGAAGCTACTTTACTGAAAGACCGGTCACCATAGGATTTGGTTCGGGTGAGCTGGACAACAAGGAGATTTTGATCAGAGCTACAAAGACACCTGGATGGATGGTAGGGACAAAGCAAATCTCTAATGTAAGACGGAGTACCGGTGGTAAGAGCGCAATAAGAGTTACAATAATCAATGTTAGCAGAAATAAATGCATGTACCAGTTGCTCTATTGACTTGGAACTAAGGTAGGGACGGATTTTACCAATGTTACAGCAGGTGGTAGCGAGCAGATTTACACTTAAGCTTAATGAACTCCTCCAATGATAGCGTACTATCAAAAATAACTCCTAGGTTCTTCGCAGAAGAGGTATACGGAATGGTCTCTGTCTTGTTAATCCTTATTGGTATAACATTTACATTACTTCTCATATGCTTTGGCCGCATCAACATGACTATGGTTTTATCCTCATTTAGTTTTAGGTAAGTCTGCCTTGACAGAATCTTTGTGTTCTTTTGAGCTAGCATGTTGTTTGATGCTCTATAGTCTCAGACGTACACATGGAGTGGTATTCCAGGTTGAACGTCCAATTGGGTTTTTATCGTTTTTTTGACAATAAGTACAAAAAAGGCCTTGATTTTTTCACAATGTAACCACGGCCTTCCATTCTTCCAGGCTGGGTTGAATTTGGTGGCAAGTTTTTGTTTCTTCTTAGCACCACAAACATCGTCTCCAACAGTTGGTCTATCGATAAAATTCCAACTAGTACCACTAGTAGTAGTACTAGGGTTAGGCTTACTTAAGGTTAGGTTAGTACTAACTTAAGTACCAGGCCGAGCACAGGCCCCTGTAGGCAAAGCAGTGTCGCGATGTCCACTCCCTGTAGAAATGCTAGTGTCAGAGGTAATGTTAGCTCCACTGCTGCTAGCATCGCTGATTTCCAAGAAGTTCTCACTTGAATCATCTGTAAGTTTCTGCTTTGCAGATGGTTTAAAAAACGTCTCTAATTCGTTTGTGAATGGAACATACTCACAGCGAACGTAAAGGTATTAATCCACAATTACGACAGTGTTTATGCAGTTTACTTCAATTCAGTTCACTTTGTGTAACTTCGATGATGAATCACTCGCGTGCTGGGCCAGATATACGCGCGCACGGGATGTGGGATGTTCGTCTGTGGTATGTACACTGTATTACGCTCGTGGCCAGGACGCCGTAAACATCGTATGCATGCAGTCGGTCAGGTACTGTTCATGCATCGCAGTCACAGTACATGTGGTTGCGGAGTATAAGCGCTGATAATAGACCCTCGAGTATGACAGTGCTACGTAGGCTAGCCTAGCTAGCCTAAGCTAAACAAATATTATGGACTGCTGTCATTGTGAGTAATTCGCAGCAGTTAATTCGTCGGCGATAAATCAAGTAGATTTTTAGATGCTGCAGTTTGTATTATTATACTCGAAGCAGGGATGATGTTATTTATTTTCTGTAGATAGGAATATTAAGGAAGAAACTGGAGTAATATTAGTGATTTTTAATATCATTTGATTTTTAGCTTGCACTGAAGTGCTGGTCGCAAAGGTGCCTAAGTAGTGGTTGGTAATATGTATTTTTTTCTGTAGTAGTGGTCGGCAATTGCGAATGCCAGCTATAGCCGACCATCGCCGACCACCATAGCTACATCCCTGCTTGTCATGTGGGCGATTTATGTTTGTTACAATGTATATCATGAGGCAAGGAATCACTTAGCCTTTTGGCTTTCTAGTTCTTGGAAACATGCCAGGATTTTCCTAAGTCTAACACGCAGAGCTTGCAAGTAGTACAGCTTGTAGTTGACAGCGTCTAGCGCGGTCTATGTTTCTGTCCAACGTTACCATACGAAAGTTTCATAAATTTCTTATTTCCCACTGGGCTGATGCCTGGCTTTTTAGCGAAGAATGCCATGATCCAGACATTTATGCTAGGCCTATTGCATAGCATAATATCGGACTAAAGTTTCACTTGTTTCTGACATTTTGTAAGTGACACTTATTCTCAAGATTTAAAAAGGTACCGTATATTGCAACAAGGCACACAGCCTAATGTTAAGCTTTTGTGATTGATTTTTTCAAATATTGTACCAGTTTTCTGTGATATTTTTTGTGCTCAGCTGCAACAATTTTACTCCTTGTGTATGCTAGGAACACCAATCTTCTTGGGCCTTTGCCTGGACCCCCACAAGGGGTTCCACCCCTACACAAATGTCAGGGAGAAATTGGTATATCTTCTATCATGTTTGTGGGAAAGTTTGCAAGGTTTTCCAAACCCTGATACTTGGTTTTATTTGCCTCACTTAGGGCCCCTTTGATGTGAAGACATCAGGTGAATATTTTCTTTGGTTATGGTAGATTTGCCATGATGTTAGGCTGTGGTATTTTACTGTGGAATTTCAGCTGCTCTATTATACAAGACATTTACCTCACAGCTGATTATTCAGGGCATCTTGAAAGTGCAGCTTTATATAGGCGAGTTTGGATTTTCCTCTGTTTGGTTGCTGTGAGTATAACTGTTATTGCTACACTTAATTTTAATAAGTATATCGAAACTAAAGAATTCTATTGTAGGGAGAAAGGAAACATGCTGACTTGGATGAAAGTCTATGATTCAAAGCTTTTAAGAATAACTGCTCAGTTATTTTGAGATGTTTAAATTGATAAACACAAAATTACAAGTAATCCATAGATACATTGATTGATGGCTCCTGAATGTGGAATTGTTAGAAAAAAGTTATTAGTGTTTTACTTGTATGTGTACTTGGAGCAGTGCATTGGAAGCTGTCTTATGTACATGTTGAACACGTGGTACATTAATACCTGCCTGAGTCTGCTGGAAGCTTTTGTGTTACAGGGAGCGGTAATAAAGCCGAGTAACATCAGCATAGATTACAGGCAGGTGACATAATGTTTGGCAGCACATGACTTCAGTATAAACTGAAGGCAAGCCAGTCTAGATGTGTCTCTGGTAGTCTCCATTGAGAGCCATTTGTATGGTACAAAGTAACACGGGAAAATAAAAGATGGCAATTGACACAGTTGCCCATCTCTCTCAGTTCATATTTCTCGTCATACTGTTGGAGCTAAGAAGCAGTATGGCAATATGTAACAATCTGTAATTTAGTGTAATTTAATTGCCATTTTTTTTGAGACAATGGGAGTAGAACATGATGGTTATAGGTTATGGAATATGATGAATTTTGTTTAACTGGCCAGATTTGCTGGCCTAGAAGTGGTTGTTTAGTATTATGTCCGGTTATGAATATTATAAGTCTGTGCTGCATTTTTGTTTGCTTGCCCAGACTGATTGGATGCTTCTTGTATGCGCTTTTTTTTATTCATAGTCATAATGAAAACATAGCAGTTTGTGATGTTTTGTTCTGTCTTGTAATTGAGCATATGAATAGCTCCATTGAATGACTGCATTGTGTGACAAAGTTTCTGACGTTAAATGTTGTGAGATAATATAGTTGTACACTTGGGGATGAAAAAATGATGATAATTGCAAAACGTTGCGGGGAGAGGGTGCTAATGTCATATCTCAGTAAAAAGTTATGCTGTTTGTTTGGAACTTTGGACTGTATTGAAAATGAGGATAATCAAATTCTGAAAGCTGAAGTACTGTAGCTTTTAAGTTGCAAATGGTTTACATTTTTCATTGAAAAAGTGACAAAGTAAAGCGTTAAAATGGATAACATCTTTGTAGAAAGAGATTTTCTTTGTATGAATAGTAACTGCTGCAATGAAGGCTTTTACAAATTTAGCCATGTGGCAGTTACTATAAATATCTCACGAAGGGAAATGAAATAGCATAAAATATTAACATCATTTACAGTAGGCCTACCTGAAACCAGACACATTAGTCACTTTTGTAGGACTTTCTGGAAAGTCTGAGGACTCTGTGATACAGAACAATTCTTGATATTCACCAGCCTCGGTTTGTTTCGTTTTTGATATCATAGTTTCTCATATTAGTTCATAGATTCTCATAGTAACTTGTATGGAAATCATACATGTATACATGGAATGAACAGGTTGCTACAGTAATTCTTAAGGTGTAACTTTGTAATACTGTATGTGTTGGATCATTGAATAGCTGTAATAATTCTTAATCAAGTAGAGCCATGCAGTGCTTTTCTATGCCCAGTGATTTGTTTTACAGTGGGTACCTTGTTCACACCTTTCAGTTGTGTCACTGCTGCAACTTCTAGTCTCCAAATAATCCCAAAAGAGGCTGATCCAAAAGAGGCTCAGCCTTAAAAGGCTGTACCAAAAGAGGCTTGGCCAAAAGAGGCTGGGGATTGTACAGTGTGATGAACATAATAATAGAAATAATAAAATAAGACTTGTGTAGTGCCAAATCCACCAAAGTGCTCATGGGACTTAACAAAAAAAAAAAAACGAAAGAATGGAAAAAGCAAAAGTAGGAAGTAAATAATGTGCACAATAAAGATTTACAGCAAAGATGCAGTGTGCATAAGCTAAGTTTTCAATCTTTTCTTCAAAATATCAAGTGCCCCTGAGGAACAAACACCAAAACACAAATTGTTCCAGAGTCTTGGAGGAGCCACAACAAATGATCTGTCTTCCCATGCATGATTAGCCATGTATTCAGATGAGTGGCAATTCACTACACCCTGTCCTCTTGCTCTAAGCTTTCTTTCTGACATCATTGTACTATCTACTTGCATAATTACCGTAGACCATACTGCATTTAAGTGCTTTTTTATCTTTTTCAAATTCAGCATTTTATTTAATTCTTATAACTTTTCATGACATAAGTAAGTTAAAGTACTTGTTTTGATGAAAAGAAAAGCTTCAGTGTCCTTATGTTGGCTAATACATTTACTGTATATTTATTGGCATCATGTGACTGAATGGATATTGCAAATCAATTTTTGCATTTCCTTGTGTCCCTTGAGTTCACAGTTCTTAGCTGCATGACATCTCTGTGGAACTGCATCCATGTCAATTTGCACTTTACATTTTAGTGATTGAGTTTACTATGTTCTTTTTCTGAAAAGAGGTATGTAGGAAATGGCATGCATATTATTTCCTGATACACACATGTTCAAATTTGTGAATCGTGAAAATGATTCTTAATTTAGTACAGTAGGTATCAGGTACTTAAATTGTGCCATCTGCAGTATGGTACAAAACTAAAAATATGACATACAGATGTGAACTGTAATAGTAATGTCACATTCAGTCATACAGTAGGAAGTCAAATAATACAGTCGCTGCTGCCCATGCAACTTTTACCGTATCTATCTGCACACTGCTATGACATTTCATTGCAGAACTGTATGAACACAAGAGTACTTTTTTCTTTGTCTCATCCCTGTATGTAGTATACAGGGAGTAGATAGTGTATTATGCTGAGCGGTTAAGTCGCCAAAATCACACTTAAATGGTAGTCCACTTTATGCTAGGCTAGGGGTGCACCGGATTTCAATTTATCAAACAAGCTGTACGTTTGGCCGTGGAGTTTCTGCATATAAACCCTGACGAGCATTCTGCGTCTCCTCCTGGAAGGGATGTGGGCTACATCTATCTACCTCAAGGACACATACCTCTATGTGCCAATCCATCGGTCATCCCAGCGTTATCTGGTGTTCTGCTATTGCGGTCTTGATTACTGCTTCATGGCGCTGCCTTTAGACCTCTCGACCTCTCCTCGGGTTTTTACGCACGTAACTGATGCGGTGTTGCAATTTCTACGTCGCAGTGGCATTGCAGTATTTGCGTACCTCAATGACTAGTTGGTGCTGGAGTCCTCAGATGCAGACTCGCATGCCAACACTGTTCATGTTCTCAATACTCTCCATAGTCTTGGTTGGATTAAAAGGAGAAATCGTCCCTCATGCCATCTCAAACCATCCGGTACCTCCGCACTTGGTTCAGCTTCATCTCTGGAATGGTTTTTCCCACGGATGAGCGGGTCTCCGATCTCCTCATGGACATCCATCGTGTCCTATCCACAAAACAGTTGCTGACCGTGCCCTGGCAGCAGCTTCTCGGAAAGATGTGAGCTTTATGGACCTTTTGGGTTTTTGTTGACTCTACTTCAATGCCACTTCATTGCATATGTGGTGTATCTTGTTCCAGACCTAAATGTCTTCATCCCTCTTCCCTCAGAGCTGCACCCCTTCCTAGAGTGGTGGATGCACAGGGACCGGTTCGTGGCAGGCGGCCCCTACCAAATTGACGCCCACAAGCGACGATTGCAAGCGACAATCACAACTGACGCGTCGCAGTGGAGTTGCTGAGCGACCTGGGGTGACCGTATACTTGTCGGCACACTGGTCCCAGGTTTATATGCTAGGATTCATCCTGTTATCCTCGATGTCAATTCGTAGCATAAATAAACAGCACAATTTAGCAAAGTTTGTTAGTTTGGCGAACAGCATGTAACATATGAACAGGCATCAACCACATTACTGTACCTCATGTGGTGACCTTACTCAAGGTCTGTATCTTAAGGGATTGACTCTGAACAGTAAAACAACATATTCAAAAGAAAGAGTAATAATTACTGATTGTGGCTACACTTGCTTGCTTCTCCTTTGCAAGGACTCTTGTACATACCAAATATATCTTGGTACTGTAAAATAAAATCATCAACAGCACATTCCAATAATTGAAAACAAATTGGAGTGCTCTTTAATCAAAGCCCATAGCTTTGAGTCTTGTATTTTCTCAGCCTGTTTTGTGTTGTTTTTATCTTTTTGATCTGCGTTGGTACCTACAAATAGTGGCGTTATACGTTGTTGGGCATTGCATTCTATTGTTTTTTGTGCTAATCGTCATTTTAGCCTGCTTGCAAGACCCTTTGAAATTTATCATATTGTGTAACACCAAGTACCTTTCAAAGTATTACCGACTTTCAAATATTATCGACTTGGATTTGATTGATTGCTTCAAGTCTTTTCAACCTACCTAGCAGTACTTTGTTGATGCTAGCTTCAAACTGGCATTGACAGTCAGCTGATGCACAAGTTGCCTCTGTTTGTTTGTACTGTACGAATATCGCATATATACCATGACCAACAACATATTAGCGCTATCGTGGTGTTCCTTCTGTTCCCTTCGCTTCTTTGAAGAAGTATCTTTACTGCCAGAATCGTTGCTGGCAGAGTATATAAGGCTTAGCATTTCTTCAGCTACGGTTTTAAAGGAGTTTGCAGGTTAATTTACATGACGGCATTACTTGGCATGTGTGTCCTTTCTTCCACTGCGGTTGTGTTTCGTGTGTGTTATCAGAGCCATATATTTGTGGCTGTACATGTGTGGTGTTGTACTGTACCATCTAGGCCTAACCTCGTAGCCTAAGCTGTACGTGTTAATGGGCTGATCTGCAATCAGGGTGCAGCATACATGTCCACAGTCCCAGTGGGCTTTGATGTATTTGCAATTTCCTGCAAGTTCAACTCTTCCATTTCAGTTTAAGTTTGCTGTACACCATAGCCAAGTTGATCCATCATGCAATTCAGTCTGAGATTTGATTTTCCTCCTATTGTTTTCACAGTTTCCTTCCTTTGGTTTTTTTTGTGCCGTAATGAAAACTGTATGCGTGGTCATGCTAAGGTGTTTAACTCATGTATCCCCGGTGCTGTTCGGTGAGACATTTCCAACTGCATAAAAAGAAGAAGAAAAAAAGATGGGATAACACAGCTAAAGTGCAATTTAAAATTCATCAGCACAGTAATTCATTGCCTCTAGCTATTGTGCTGTCTGGATGTGTCAGGTTTGTCAGCATAAATGTTACCCAATCCTGCTGTTCCTGCTCTCATGAATGGTTGAAGAATGCTCGCCCTTTGACTCACTGAATTTAATTCTGTCTGCAGTACGTACAAGGTAGCTACTGCTTTTTCTCAGGTGGCATGTTGTCGGCTGCTCCTACAGTAACTCTGCTTAACTGTAGTAGTGTCTAATGCACATGGTAATCAGGGTGCTTCAGTCTAAGGAGCAGCATTTCTATGCGCTGGCTCATAATGATCATGTTAAACACTCAGTGTCTGGCTTGTTTGAATATGGAATGTTTCTGACTGAGCCGAAACATTTGCTTCTAATACAATGGTAGAAAAGAAACAGGTGAAGTTTTTATGAATTACTAACATTTTTTGCCTATGAAGAGTGTATGAAATTTTGACAAGGTTTGATATGGTACTGATTGTTTGGACATCTTTCTTTCAGTGGAAATTAATTTCAAACATTTTAGGAATCTGAGATTCTGGTATTTTCGATGGATGTAAATAGCAGGTGAGTTCACTTTTCCAGATTATTGATTTTACTTTACAGTGTTATGTTGATGTTTATGCATTCAGGAACAACTAATATTCTATTTTGCAGTAAGGAATTTCATCATGTTGGTCACTTTTCTCCAATACGTTATGCTCAGAGCATAGAATTATGTTAATTTTACTTGTGGTGTGGAAGTTTAAACCTGATAAAACACTTTCACCTTAAAACCAATGACAGTGTACTGCATTCTATCATTATGGTATCTTCATCACTGTGATGATAATGAAGTATAAATTTGCTAGCTATGAGCGCACTTCAAAGTATACTCACATGTAATGGATGGGCAAGATTGGTTTTCCAATGTTACCATTTCCATCATCAGTAAAGTCTGTTACATTCCCAATTTGTAGTTGCCTTCCTTACAAACAGATGAATTGCAACAAATTTGTTACTCTGTTTAGGGGGATGTCATAGCCCTGTATCAGCATTCAAATTGATCCTTTGCTGAAGGCAGAAGGAATCTATATGCGATGGTGATGTGTGTGTGTATGTCTGTATGTGGCACTTCTTGTAAACACGATATTGACACTTCTTGTGAACACGATATATGGAAGAGGGCAACCATGACTGATTTCTGTGGGTTCAGTCGTACTGAGTAGATGATCCGTATGGTTTTTTATCGAGATCAAAGGTCATTTGAGGTCACGAGAGGTCAAACTGTAAAAACTTGTAAACATAGTACTGTATCTGCCAGATAGGTAACTGTGACTGATATCGTACTTTTTGTGTGGGTTGGTCATACCGAGTAGATAATCCCTAAGTTACTGACGCTAATGCCACTGTTGCCTCAACGAAGCCGTCTTTCTACAGATTCAGTCTTGAATCTCAATATTTTAAACCTCTGGGACTGAGAAAAAAGTAGAATACATTTGACTGTTTATTAAGTAACATGATTTCTTTAACTTACAAATAGTCGACTGTTCTTTCACGGGCTGATGAAATATGCACGTAATCTCCCACATGGTTAGGCTATTCACTATGCATTTAACTACGGTAGGATATAATTACTGTAACTTTTCGGAAGGCTTTGGGCGATCTTTTGTATTTTTTTCAAATGGGACCTGTCTGTACATTTAAACTTAAAAATGCATGTATTAAAGGGAAATAGGGCGTTTAGAATATACCAACATGGCACGCAAAGAAATGGCTTTAATCATTGTTAAACCATTCAGCCTCATCAATAAACATCTGCAAAAGCTTCATCTCTTCAAAACATTATGCATGTGATGAGTAATGGAATATGCATCATTTGAATTTTGAAAAGTTTGGGTGAACAAATTACTGTTGAGCAACTGATAACTGAATTTCTATCTGTGAGAAACTTATACATTGAAAAGAAGGCTACTGTCCATTCTTATTTTGAAATATCTATCATTCCATGTCCACAAATATAAGTTTTAAAAATATGGTTGTTTCCTGTGAAACAAACGCCTTATTTCCCTTTAAACTTAAGTTTGCATGAAATATGCAACATTTTGTGAAGCATAATTTTTGAAGCAATATGGAATGATTTCTGTTGATCGAACCTTCGTTATGCTGATGTAGTTTTCATCCTAATGCCACACTGTGTTTATGGATTTCCATATATCTCCTTGCACTTTTGTACACACGTAGAGCAGTTCCCACACCAGTAATTGCTGTTTATGTTTGAAACGGAAATTCATGGAAATGGGAATGTTGAATACAGAAAAATACGGAATTTGAGAAGTGGAAAATGGAATTTTTCATTTTGAAACCCGTAAAATCGGGAACCCTAGGAAGCTTAACAGTGGCGGTATTTCATATTTAGCATGAGGATTGCCCATATTGAGTAGATATCACCTACGGATTTGGTGGAAGTCAAAGGTCATTTGAAGTTACAGAGGTCAAGGGTCAAAATCGTCAATCAACTCCTGTATCTCAGAAAAGAAACTGAGTGATCTCATACTTTGCATGTCTATCGCTCATATTCAGTAGTCCAATATTTAGTAGTCAAAATCTTGTAAACACTTTATCTCAAGAAGGTTAATTATGAGGGATTTCACACTTAGTATGTGTATTGTCCATGTTGAATAGATGATTTCCATCAATTTTTGCACCTTTATGTTGTAGGAAGAGGTGAAAGGTCACTTAGGGTTGACGAGGTATTGATATGGTGTTTCAAGAACGAGAGCGGTAGTTGATCTCATACTTGTCATGTGGATAATTCATGTTTGATGTAAAATAACCATGGCAAGGAATCACAGAGCCTTTTGGCTTTCTGGTTTTCCAGAAGTTGCTCTTTTTGCTTTACTAACACTGTTATACTGATTTAAATAATAGAAATCATTTAATTAAAATCTGCATAGAGACTGCTAAATTGTAAGGAAAGGGGAAAAGTCTTCCATGGCAGCTATGGAATGCCAAGCTGTTGTTCAAATATCACTAAACATTGTTGCAATTGGAAATTTATGAACATGTCAGTTTAAAGGGTTTAGATCGTAGTTTTTTGATAATCATAATGCCAAATAGCGTGATGTTTTCTTCTCGATATTGTTGACAATTTTCTGTGAAGAATCTTTACTATACTCTCAAAGGTGATGCCAATGTTAACAGGACACTGGTGGCAGTACAGTGTGAGTGGAGAGTATTGGTGAACTGTATAACAACTAACACAGGTCAGTGAAATACAGTAGTCCAGTGTCATCACAGAGATAAAGTATCCCTGAGGTAAAAGTAAAAGAGGCAGAAAACAGTAATCCTCAAATAACAACAACTACTTTGAATGTATTTCCTCTGCAATATTTGTAGACCAATTTATCAGAAGCTCAGTAAGCTGCTTGTTTACCAATAGGACTATTAACAAGGGAAGTAATATACAGTAGACCAGTGGAGCATGTAAGATGTTATTGAAAGTATGAACGTAGTTGTGCAGTGAGCATTTGTGCAGAGAGTAAATCTGAATTGAAAAATAAAACTATAAAACTCCGCACTTGGACTGCTTGTAGACGTTGTACAGTAAGTTGATATGCATGTTTGTGGGAGGTTTAGATAAAGTTGAGAGTTGATTTAAATTTGACAACATCAAAAAAAAAAAAAAAATATGAAAAATAAAATCAACAACCTGTTAAGTGGTTTTCCCTCAGTATTGATGGAGCTATGAGCAGTCTCTTACCTCAAGTGGTATATTCACAGAGCTCTAAGCAGTTTTGATTCCTTTCAATGTCAAAGGCTGAAGAAATATGTCATGTAGTGTGTGTGTATGTGCATGTGTGTGCATGTGATGCTTTGCTTGTAAACATCTTATCTCAAGAAGTGTAACCTTGACTGATATTATAAATGGCATGTGGGTTTACCTTTATGAGTGGATGATTCCTATTGTTTTGGTCAAAGGTCATTTGAAGTCACCAGAGGTCATATTGTTAAGAACTTGTGAATACAAATCTCAAGAAGGCGGTGGGAACCATCAGTACTCTTACATGATGTGTGGTTTGGCCATATTGAGTATGTGATCACTATTGGTTTTGATGGAGGTCACAAGTCACTTGAGGTCACCGAAGTCAAACTGTGAAAACCTTGTAAACACTGCATCTAAAGAATGGTAGTGTATAGAAAATCTTATATTTAGCAGTTTGATCGCCCATATTGACTAGATGATCCCTGTTGATTTTGGTTGAGATCAAAGGTTGTGTGGGGTCACCAAAGTTCAAAACCATGTAAACTCATATCTCACAAAGGATAACCAACATGTCTATTGCTCACAGTAACTAATGATCTCTTTTAGTTTTTTAAAAGTCAAAGGCCATTTGACATCACCATATATTGATTAAGTATGAAAACCTACTAATTGAGCAACTGGATGTTGCTTTAACTTCAAATTTAGTGTGTAGGTAGGCAATACTCCATAGTGAAATGATCTCTTTTATTTTTTAGAGGTCAAAGGTCATTTGAGGTCAGCTGAGGTCAAACTGAAAAATTATACAATTAGTTTGGGTGTTGGCCATATTACTTTGATGATCTGTGTTGTTTTTGATGGAGATCAAAGATCTTACGAGGTCAGCAAAGGCCATACTGTGGAAACCTTGTAAATACTATAGAATGGTAAATCTGGGGATGTTATACCTAGTATGTGAATTGTTTGTATTGAGTAGATGATTCTTATCATTTTTGATGGAGGTCAAAGATTATTTTGGGTCACAGAGATCAAAACTATGTAAACTCCCATATTTCAAGAAGAGAAACTATGAGGGATCTTATACTTTACATTCCTCTTGTTAATATTCATTCGTTATACTCTGCTGTTTTTTTGTGGTCAATTGAGGTCACCAGAAGAGTCAACATCTTCTGTGAGGGATCTCATATTTTAAGCATGTTCATTGCCCATATCGAATACTGTAAATGATTTCGATCAGTTTTTTCACAGATTGTTTCAAGAGGAGATAAATGGTCCTTTTGAGTCAAAATATGGTCAATCTGAGCTTATTAACGTGATGTTTTAAGTTGAATGTGTATTTGATCTCATACAATACTTGTCATGTGGGAAGTTCATGTTTGTTACAATGTATCCATGTGGCAAGGAATCACAAAGCCGTTTGACTGTCTGGTTTAACTCAAATGTTATATACTGTATATTCATAGAGCTGTAAACAGTCATTTACGTCAGTATTCACAGACCTGTGAGCAGTTCCTTAATCCTAACCTCTAGTGGTATATATTCATGGAGTTGCAAGGATTTTCTTACCTCTAGTAGTACTGTATATTCACAGAGCTGTAAGCATTTCTTTACCTAAGTATTTATGCAGTTTTAAGCAGTTTCTTATCTGGTGGAAACAGCTTCTTACATGGTCATTACAAAGCTGTTAGCATTCTTGTATTCTTGTCATGGACAGTGGCTGCACCAAGGGGGAGGGTCAGGGGGAATTTGCCCCGAGTCAGGACCCCCCCAGTTGCCTGCCCAACTCAGCCGAAGTGACCTGACAAATACGCCCAGTTTATATTCATAATTTTGCATTTACCTTTCTGTTCCAGTTAGTCCTTGAGACTTAATTTTTCAGCCAAAGATATGCTAAAACCTCAGAGTTCTGGGGGCTTTGCCCCCTTGGCCCACAACAGACTTTGCCTCTGGACCCTACAAGGGGTCATCAGCTTTCATGTTTGAAGTATTCTGTCCTGAGACTTACTTTATCACCCAGAGATATGCTGAAACCCAAAGCTTTTAGGGGCTCTGCCCCCTGGACCCCTGCCAGGGGCTTTGCCACTGGACCTAAAGGGTCCTAACTTCTCATCTTGTCAACTTAGAGATGAATAGCCAAATAATTAAAACTGTGTAGAATCTCTGCATTTAATGATGTGCTTTGAAGAAAAATATACCTATCCTGAGACTTACAGTTTTCACCCACAGATATGCTAAAACCTCAGGGCTTCCAAGGGCTTTGCTCCCAGGACTCCCACTGGGGCTTTGCCCCCTGAACCCCACCAAGGGCCTGCAGGGCCCCTGGACCCAACTTGCTAAAGTTGTGTTTCGCAGAGCTTTAAACAGTTTCTTATCTGAAGTTGTGTATTTATGGAGCTATAAGCAGTTTCTTAGATTGGTTTTCACAGAACTGTTGGCACTTCCTTACCTCAATTGCCATTGTTTGAATAACTGATTAACTGCGTATGACAAGTACATTCGTCATATCCTAACTGTCATGCACTGCGTAAGACAAGAATGCTTGCCTTGTAATACATACACCGAACTACCTCACATACAGTAAAGCCCAGCCAATCAACAGTACAGGCTTGCAAGATTGTTCGCTGTGTACAGTGAACATTCTAGCCCTACAGTATTATGTGTTCACTAATTGCTCAGGACGGTTTTGTATTGAGACGTTGATCCTGTATGTGGAACCTGGATGTGTTCCTGAATGTGCTGTGGTACTCACAGTTTATTGCTGCATTGACCACGTGTGTGTATTTTCTTTCACATTTCAATGTTGCAATAGCCCCTTCTATCTCATGGAAATATAAATTCTGGATTAAATGCAGGTTTTATTAATTTGAGTCAGATTGTGACTCAGGAAAAATGTGAAGTAGGAGGGGTTTTTGCATGGGACAAATGACTTAGAAAGAACCCCAAGGAGTAAGATAAACACCCTATTTTGTGCTTGTGTTTGCATCCTATAACAGGAAAAAGGTGGTGATAACATATTTTTGTATTAGATTTTTACAGTGAATTATTTTTCCATTGTTAAGCTGAAATTTATTAAAGAAAGAAATTTTTGCAAAAATTAATTCTGCAGTGGGATGAAAGTTGCAATAATTCTGCAGTTAAAGTGGTTAAAATCACATTAATCAGTGATTGTGAAATAATATCTCAAGGGAAAGTTGCTGAAGCTCCAAAGTTCACATGGTAGACATATACTTAACCTCTTGCTATATACTTATACATTAAGTTTGACCTAGCCTAAAATGCAATTGAAATGTACTCTGACACCACTCCCTCTGGACGTAGGCTCTCCCTTGTTTGGCTTTCACTTTGGCCTCTTGCAAGAGCTGTACCAGATACAAACCTTGACCATCTTTCTTTCTTTTACTGTTGGGTTTCATCTTCATTCTGATGTACATAAAATTTCATTTGATCCTTGCTCCTTCAAGTACTTTTTATATGAAATTCTTCCGTTTTTATTTAGGGCAAGGAGCCTAGGCCAGATAGCCTACCATGCTGTTGGGCTGTAGCCTCTGGCCTCTGTATTAGTATTATGTTATGTTGTTCGTGTATTGCACAATATTTTCGTAGTTTACCATTTACATTCCTTGTGTTTCAATTTCGTTAAAGGGGCTCCTCCTTGTTACTTTGGTATCTTTGTTTATCGTTAAGCAACGAGCTGCAGGGCCGGTGGGAGAGGCTTAGGGGGTGGCTGTGGCTGGATGTGGTGCTGGATCCCTATGTGGTTTGGGGACATCAGTAACGCTCTAGACCCTCGACCAGGGTAGACAAATTTAACTGAATGTTATTGGCACTTCAAACTGTGAACATTGGTAGCTCTTGATATGTAGCTGATCTCTGAAATTTTTGTAGAGGTCAAAGGTTAGTTGAGGTCATAGTTTGAAAGCTTGTAGACACAGTATCTCAAGAAAGGTGTTTTAACATCAAAATTGGTATGTAATGTCCTTTGACAATTTGACTTTCAACTTTCTGGTTTGTAACTCAATGGTAAAATGTGTAGGTTTGAAATTCTTCTGCAAACTATTGTAAAGTGTTCATTTAACATTCCAAAACTGGTTGGCAACATTGCTGTAACAATTGTTAGTGATGATCCAGCTAAGAGAAACAATTAAAGTAGTGATGGATTGAACCACTGTAGCAACCCATAAAAGGAGTCTGCAGCTTTAAGTTACTTGAAGCATGCATTTCAATTAATTCACCATATTATTGTATCCAACAGCAGAGATGTTTGTTTTACACCACACTAATATTGTTACCTCACATGCTGTGGCAAAATCTGATAGTTTGGTGACATCTTTGATCAAATATAATTCAAGGGTATTTGGACTCATTGCCTGAAGTCCAGAAAAGAAATGGGTTTCCCAGGTAATGTTGTTAAGAGTATAGATGAGCAAATTACCTCTGACAAGGTTTATTGCAGATTAAAGGAGGGGAAACAAAAGAATATTGTCAATTAAGGGTCTGAATGCTGCTGATGATGAAGTGTTGTGTACATGTCTCCTCATCCTCTTGATGAGCAGCCTGGATCTTGTTAATCTTTCTAGTATATGTACCATACACCCATTTTTCTGTAATCTCCTTTTCTATAAATCACACTGAAGGAAGAGAAGTGGTTTGTTGTCTCATTTTAGTACAACATGCTTCAGCTTTCACTTGCTGATGGTTAATAACACTTGCTTGTCAACATCGTACTGTAGCACTGTATTTCTAACCCACAGTTACTGTAGTCTAAGTTACTAATGGTGAGCTACAGTATGTATTGGTGGTTCCCTGCCCTGGTACTGAAGTTTTTACTGTGCCCAATGCATCACATGGTTTCATCGTATGTGAAACTCGACAATCTACTTTGTTCTCCTTCACCAAAATAGCTCATTCTGAGGATTGAGTCTGAAATACCAGTATTCAGCAGTGATACACCATTCCTGTTTTCCTCAATGCCTCTCCTAGTATAGTCATTAGTTTTTTTCGTGACAAGGAACATACTTCTCAAAAACTTCATGTTATGTCAGAAATGGTAGTATCAGGGAGAGACGTTATTATACTTTAAAGCATAGCAGTCTTGCCTTGTTCTTGAACTTGGGTTGGAACTCACAGAATCATTGCTCTTGTCTACATGATTTTATGTAATCGTCTCTTCACGTGTCAGTTATTGCTCACTGAATGTTCATAATTA
This sequence comes from Stichopus chloronotus, assembly GCA_021234535.1. Lineage (NCBI taxonomy): Eukaryota > Metazoa > Echinodermata > Holothuroidea > Aspidochirotida > Stichopodidae > Stichopus > Stichopus chloronotus. The sequence continues at coordinate 24,586,734 of CM037837.1, read as the reverse complement.
CCAAGCTGCTATCAGGGAGGACATGGTGAAATTGTCTCCTCAGCGTACAGTACATGGCGTTGTCATGAGAGTTTACGTTATGTGATAGTTTCTTCCTACTAGCTGGGCTGTCCATCTGCAATACTGCTCACTGCATGTGTCAATATTGTTGTCATCTTAACAGTTAGTGGTTCAAGTAATGTTGTGCCACTTCTGTACTTCCAAGTATGCCACCACTTTTCAGGGGCGGATGGCTTTATAACACACACAGTTGCCATGCAGTTGATAGTCACCTTCAATACATGTCAAAGGTCTTCTGTACCCTTCAAAGTGTGGAAACAGGTTCACAAACTATCTAACAAAGTTTGAAATTTGTAGGCACTAAGGTATGTCTCATTTATTTCTGTGATTTCCAAGATTCGAGCAATATAATGTTTCATCTGAAGTTACATCTACAATCTAGGACAAAATTGTTGGGACACTTTGCCGTACAATTGTACTAAATGTAATCGAGCGGATAACATAAAACCCCTCACCCCTATCTAATGTTGCGCTATATGAGTGAATGTACACTGTGAACAGTAATCCTAGAGCCAACATTGAAAGGGGGGAACTGGGTTTCCCAAGGTATTTTTCCAAGATTGTCAGAGTTTTTGGTGAGTAATTTTGTAGTGAACTGTTGAAAGAAAATTGCTCATTTTTGGACAAGGTGCATCACAAAAATTAGTTATCAAGGCCTATGGGGTCTGAGGATTTTCAAATTAAAGTATTCTGAATTATGACTATGACCATAAGAAGTTTAATTTTATTTGGGGGTTTATTTGTGTATATGTTTTGTTGAAAACAAGTGATCATAATGAATAGATTATTGCATGGTTTTGTATGTAAACAGAAATGGTTGCATTTAGAAATAACATTGATGGGCAGCTGTTGTGTTGCATTGCAAGAGGAGTGTCACTCAAATTGTAGAATGGTGGATGAGAACCTAGTTGTAAGATGTCATGAAATAGCGCCATGTTCTACCATTATGCCTGAAAGTCAGAACTGTTGATTCAGCTTATATTGAAATAATGGTAGAATGTTTGTTAGGTTTGGTTTTGTGCAATTTTTTTAAGCTAATTTGACATTTGTGATTATATTTTTTACAGTACATTAAGCTGGTAACATACTGTTTCTAATCTGCAATCTTGTAACTTCATTCTTTATTCTTTTTAGTGGAGGTCAGAGGTCATTTGGGGTTAACAGGAGTCAAATAGTAAAAGTGTTGTGAGCAATATCTGAAGAAGGGATGCTTAAACATATATTATATGTGGTTTGTAGGTGAACCATTTCTTTTTAGTTTTTGGTGGCAGTCAAAGGTCATTCGCCATCAACATGAAACAAATAGTAAAAACTTTTTAAAACCAGTATCTCAGGAGGTGAAGCTTACACTGATTTCATATTTGTTATGTTTGTGAATTGTACCAGCATTAGTAGAGAATACGGTTGGGCGGTACCAAGAAAATCAATACCGGTATTTGCAGCGCATTAGTACCGGGAATACGCAAAGTACCGGGATTGACCATGTGTTCAATGTGCTAAAAACAAGAGGTTCTGTCCCTTGTTGAACATGATAAAAACAAAAGGTTTTGTGTCCTATATACTGTGGTAGTAATGCAGTGACTTGTGTTCATGTCTTCATGTAAATTCATTGACAAAAAACATCAATTCACAGCGCCTACTCCCTCACCTCATATAAACTTCAGTTGCAGACCAAAAGGCTGGCAATTGTGGAAGGGCGGTGACCAGATACGCACACACACACACACACACACACACACACACACACACACACACACACACAGACACACAGACACACAAATTGCCAGATGCTAGACCATGGTCAATACGGTAATGCCTAGGTTATATGAGGTGAGTACGTCGCTAGCGAATTCCCAAACCAGTAAGTTTTGGGGAAACAGCGAGGTAAAAAGTTTCTTTTGTGCAGCTTCAGCAGGGTTTGAGAGCAGTCCTGCATACAGCAACTAAATCGGCCACCAAATTTTGCGGCTGCGATCATGTGTCAACATGCTGTATCTGATTACTGTACATTATTTACAAATTGTTTGGTCACACAAAAGCGTTGCAAACTTGTCTTGTTTTACTTTCTGCAGAAATTCAAACAAATTGGCTGTCATTGCAGCTTATATGCGTAACTTTCATGATACAAGCACACAACTGTATGTGCATCGTATTGTGCTGGTGTTCGAAGTGAGCGAGTCACCGTTTCAACGGGAAATTTTCACCTGTTGATGCCTCCTCAGTGCCCAGCTGAGCAAGCTCTCTATGCCCCGCCCTAAAGCCTTGAAATGAAAGATAATGTGTACAAGTTTGTAGATCGATTCGTAGACTTTCATGAGTTTAAAATGTTAGTGGCAGGCAAGACGTACGTTCATAATTAGATGTAAGGCAGGAATATGATCATGAATCGCACTGATGTGAACGAAATTTCCACTATTAACGTTGTCAATTCAGTGATGTAAAAGTGTCCCCGTTTGTCGCAATTTATAGCATCATTAAGTGCGGGGATATCTTCTCTTCCTCCGAGTTTGCATGCCAGTCTATTTCTGTAGTCGGGGTTGCCAGTTTGGCATTTTTAACGCCAAAATAGGCAAATATTGTTTCTTTTTACCTCTGTGGGTTGGTAAAAATTAAAAGTGCACGCATTTTGGCGTTTTGGGGGCATTTATCTCAAAATTTCAAGAATTTGTAATAGATTGAGTATGTATTGATGTTTGTGGTATTCCAGTGTGTTGCAAACGTTGACAAGTGTTACACTGTACAAAAATACAGGGTCAAGTTTCCTCAAGTAGGAGCTAATTTTGCTTGGCTTTTTTTTTCAGGTGATTTGGTGGAAATTTAGCCCATCGATTGAGTGATGAATGAAACTGGATTACATTGGACAGCTGTAGCAGCAGGATAACGTAAAAAAGTTATGCCACAGATGAAGGGGCGGTTAAAGTTATATATATGTTAGCAATATATTAGAGCAATATATTATAGCAATATATTAAAACACAAAATTGCTCATAGCTCGAAAACAGAAGGAGATACGTATTTTAACTTTCATTCAGGGAATTTGAAACAGTATTTTGAGTATGATCTTTCCATCTGTGCAATTTCTGTGTTAATCGGAGTTAATATGACAGAGTTATGATGATGTGTACCAGTTCCATGGAATTCTCTTATAACACATTTCTGATGAAAAAAGTTTTGACTGGGATTGTCCTAAATGGTTCATCGGAGGTATCATGATAATGACCATGGTTTAATATAGACCGATCAGCAGCAGTTCAGCTATAAAGGTGCCGCTGACTTTCTGCTCAAATACCGTAAAAAACAGTTTTCACACATTTCAAACATTTTATTTCCGTTTTTTGTTTTAATTTCCAAGCAAACTGATTTCCGTAAAGTTAGGCCTACGTAGCATGTTTGAGCATCTATAGTCTGCATACAATAGTAAATATCATTATATGTATTCCAATCGGCTCCTCGTAGTCATGATCCATCTCAAGGTCATAAAAATGTCTTGAATAGGGAAGAACGGTGGCTGCAGAGAAATAGCTTATCTTTGTTGTTCTGGGTTTTGTTGTTGTTGTTGTTGTTTCATCATCGTCATTAATGGCTTCGTAGGAACTGGAGCAATGGTTTTCAAACCGATACGTGCAACAACTAGAGAAAAAAAAACACATGGCCAAAGCAGAACCTAGCTGGGATCGAACCTGTGACGTCAACATCACAAATCAGCTGGAATAGCCGAATAAGCCACTTTAGACATACATTTGTACATGGGCTAAAGTTGTATATACAAAGATACTGTAGGCACCAAGGAGGCATGCAAAGAAAAAAAAACACCCCAGGAATTATACCTAAATGTACCTTTTTCTGTTTCTACTTCTACATAGCTGAGTTGTTCTTCAGTTCACTTTTGTTTAGTATGACATGCCGATGCTTTACTTTTCGTGTACAGTAAGTTAGTGTTTCCAAATAGGCAATATGTGTAGGCCTAGCCTGCATGGTTTGCATGATTTTACTAATGTAATGGAAAATGACTGCTTTATTAGCCATAAGACAGTAACCACCACTGTGTACTGTGTACCAGGTTAACCATGATTGCTTACGGCAATGAATACATTTACTTTCAGAAGCCTTAAGGTTTGTTTTTGGGAGATACTGAAATGAAAAGTTTTAAACTGGATCTGGAATTTATTTTTGGTCCATTTTGATGTTGTTATGTAAGTATTAACACTATATTAGAAAAAACAAATTTTTTTTTATTTGTTGTTGGAGGGCAGTACCGGTACCACTGCCACCAAGAATTTTCCCCGGTACTGTGAAGTATTCAAAAGTTCTAGTACTCACAGAAAAAATTTTTGGTCCGGTACTGCGGGTACCGGTGCTGCGGATACCGGTACCGACTTGGGTACCAAGATACCACCCAACCCCAGTAGAGAAGCCTATTATATTCTCTGGTGTCCAATGTAATTTTGGTCAACAAGTTCTAATTTGTGAACGGTTCGTATGTACAGTAGAATCTCAAGACAGGAAGCTTGGTCATCCTGATTTAGTGTGAACTAAGAAGCCCATATTAAATCCTTGTCACACGTGCCTGGCATACTAATATTTCAGGTAATAAACATTTTGAAGGATCTTTGGGTAGCTGAAAATGTTGGTCATTAAATGTTTTATATGATGTTTTGGTTTAATGTTGGAACTGCCATTGAATAGAAGTTTGAACCTAGCATACTGTAAGCTGTGAATTGTTCAACCTCCATGGCCTTCCTTAAAGGTATACAGTAGCAAGGAGCTGTTACTGAGACAGCTTCCTTGATGTAGTAAATGTGTACTCCCACAGTACTCTCACTGTATGCTGCTTCAAGGCAAGACCTGATGAAGTGAAGGTTTATGAATGTTTGGTTTGAAATTCAAAAGTGAATTGACTCATCCTTATGCATGAAACATGCAGATTTTTTGGGTGCCATAATGTAAAATGGCATATGATAAATCTTTGAAGAATCTGGTGTTGTAGGCCTTCATATAAAAATCTATCCTTTGCAAGGAATCAAAATGCTGCTGCTTTCAGAATCTTCCTTAAAGGGAAATAGGGCGTTTGTTTTAGAGAAAACATCCATATTTTTTAAACCAATGTTTGTGGACGTAGAATGATAGATTATTCAAAACAAGGAAGGGCAGTAGCCTTCTTTTCAAGAAATAAGCTTTTCACTAATAGAAATTCAGTTATTTCTTACTCAACACTAATTTGTTCACCCAAACTTTTCAAAATTCAGATGATGCATCTTCCGTTACTTGTCACACGCATAATGTTTTGAGGCAGATGAAGCTTTTGCAGGTGTTTATTGATGAGATTGAATGGTTTAACAGTGACTAACTCTGCTTCTGTTGTATGTCATGTTGGTGTATATTCTAAACGCCCTATTTCCCTTTAAGATGTCTTCATCTGAATGGAACACACAGACAAACTCTGCTTCAACAGTCTACAGTCGGAAATCTTTAAGGTTGACTGCTAGAAGTGCTACATCATGGAGTGTTTCAGCAGGGGAAGAAATGTTTGTGGAACAAACGGAGTGTTATTGCTACTTTTTATCTCAATGCACTACATGTATAGAAATATTGTTGTGCTAGCTGCACATACTATTCTTTTAAAGTTGTGTCAAGGTCCTGTCCATTGTCAGTGTGTATTGAACTTCTCCATTATGCTTCTTTGCATGTAAGCAAAAGATGTTATTTGTTAATGTGTGAAGAACATACATGTAATAAGTCTTTTTTTGCAAATTATTGACCAAAAAAGGGCTTGAAACCTGGAAAAGATAGATCTTCTCCAATAGTTTTGCACACTGCACTTGTATTAATTATAGATGTGATGATCCTCTCTTTAAATTTGTTTGCCCTGGGCAGTTGTTGTTTTTGGTTCCTTGCATCAGCAAAGGAACCTATGCAGTCAGGTTGGCGTGTGCGTGTGTGTGCGTGTGTCTGTGTGTGTGTGTGTGCATCTGTGACACTTGCTTAGGAACGCTCTAACTCAATAGGGGAAAGTCCGATGAAAGTCAAACTTGGTATGTATGTTTGCCGTGTTGGAAGGTGTGCCCTATTGTTTTTGGTGGAGGTCAAAGGTCATTTGGGAGAACTGGGGGCAAAAGTCTGTTTTGCTTGGGTATGCTGTAACTCAATAGGGGAAAGTCAGATGAAAGTCAAACTTGGTATGTAGGTTTGCAATATTGAGAAGGTGTGCCCTATCGTTTTTGGTGGAGGTCAAAGGTCATCTGGGGGAACTGGGGGCAAAAGTTTGTTTGGCTTAGGTACGCTCTAACTCAATAGGGGAAAGTCAGATGAAAGTCAAATTTGGTATGTAGTTTCGCCATATAGAGAAGGTGTGCCCTATCGTTTTTGGTGGAGGCCGAAGGTCATCTGGGGAAACTGGGGGAACTGGGGAACTGGGGGCAAAGTCTGAAAACCCTGTTATGCTGTGGATGCTCATATGTTCCATCAGTCCCCCTCTAGTGCATCATGGAAGTACTGCTTGAGTTAGCAGTTTCTTGATCAAATGAAAAAGAAGCAGTGTTGTTGGCACTACTGTAGGTGGTCACACCAGACAAGTTTTGGCTGGATCAGTTTACCTCCTCGTGCCTGAGTGCTAATGTGTGCGTTCATGTAAGTGTCTTTTCAATTAGTGAGGTGAGCAGGACACAATCAAAGAAAATAAGTCAGTTGGTGTTCTTACCGGTTTAAACTAGACCCCAGTAATTCCCTCCAGGGCATTCTGTCAGTTTATTGGATTTTAAAGGGGCATAGACGAGATAAGCCATATTGCAATTTGCAGAGCCCCTTCTTTAAATGAGAGATTCACAGCTGTTTGTGTTTTGTAAAATGAATGGGATATTGCTGTATATTCCAGTTCAACATCTGCAATTCATTGCATTAATTGAAATGTCTTTTTTGATATTTATGAACTCAGGCATATCATTTTACAGTATGTATTTCAAGTGCAAGGTACCATAGTGCCCATAGGCTGTTGTGAAATCATGCAAAATATTTCTTCTCTTACAGATTGTATGTAACACTGTTGATAGTTGGTCACATTAGTGCTATGGAAGTGGTTCCATGTGGGTACATATTTGTCATGTTTGGGATCCAATGTCTGAAATGGGCCATTTTAAAAAAGCATGAAATATGTTTCTCTCTCTACAGATTTTATGTAATGCAGTGAGAGTTCATGGTCAGAAATGGGCCATATGGGCTATCGTACAAAATAATGCAATATGCTCCCTTTTACTTCATAATTTACATTATATGCTCTCCATCTGTGCAAGGAACCAGAGTGCCCTTGGGCTCTTGTTTAGCTCCTCTTTCAATTTGTGGGTTGTGCTTGAAGTGTGTAATAGTATTGGACAGAGTAGTATTGAGGTTTTCAACTCTATTGTGTGTATTCCCAACTTCAAAAGAAGAATGATGTCAAGAATGTCACAAAAGAAGAAGTACAAAAGAAGAATGTCAGATGCCAGGTGTGCATTTAATTTAATACTAATCCTTTAAGACCCGTCAAATCGAGAGACAATAAGCTGTTCAATTAAGTCAAATGTATTCCATTAATTTTAGTAAAGCAATTCCCATTCAAAAGCATTTACCTTGCAACGTCATTAGGTGAAGTAATCCTAATGCAATGAGCTCGCTCAGAGCAATGCTTTGATCCCAGGTGTTTAGCTGCTCACATTGTTAGAGAAAGTGAGCCAAAACTAGAAACAACTGTTTGATTAACATGAATGAATCATAAACTTTGATGCATTGTGAACATTGGTCGGCATGCAAATGAACTACGTGACAGAGGTCCAATAATTTGTCAATACCAGATACATCAACCAGATTCAAACTTCTCTATTTTCCATTGTAAATCTCTTCAATCACATTTGAACCATTTCTAACATATTCATAACATATCCTTACAAAGGAGCATTAAATAACCAGAAGAATTGAAATTCAGTGTCTTTGCTGCTCTAGTTACTAGATAGACAATCAAGGTTGTCCCATGTATTGTTCATTCCCTGTTTGTTCAGCAGGAGGACAATACACTGGTGTGACTGTATTGTGAAATATTGAACACAAAGCTGATTTACAATGGATGATGCAGACAGTTTAAAGCAGCTCCCTGGTTAAAGTACTCTAATAAATTCTGTGCATTTGATTAATGATGAGCAATGGTAGTGCGTGAGGTCCTGTTAATGTGGCTCAGTGATTGGTGCAATGTCTCTCAATGTTTTTAAATTAGTAAGCCATAATGGCTTGCAGTCTTTAAAGTATTGAAAGTAATTTTGGGGCATTAATGACGACTGTGAGCCTTCTGCACACTCACAGATGTAACCTTTTCTGTTCCGTACTTTACAGTACATTTCTTGTAAGAGGGACGAGGTATTAAAACTGCAAGTCCAGGATTAATAGTTTGTAACTACAGTTTTTTGATCATACTGTCATTCTTTTTTCTTTTGGACCTGTTTGTGTTAATGTGATTGAAGCATAAAATACCTGTAATTTAAGTTTGTTGCACAGATGCCTAATGTCATGGATGAGATAGATAATGTAGAGATTTTCTTGTCAGGAGATGTGATTAAAGTCTGTACAGTACTAGTGAGCCACATATCTCTTTTTGTTATGCTTGAAGTTAAATTTGGAATTTTCAGTGTTGTTTTAAAGTCTGAATTAGCTTTAAATGAACAATGTTTTTTTATACATAGGTATGCAGACCTGTCAACATGTCTGACCCCCAGATTGAGAGATATTGGGAGCCAATATACTGTGGTATATGTGCTGTATGTCAAGCCAATATGCAGTGTATTTCAAGCCCACAGTACTGTATGAACAGAATTACTAGTGCCAACCATAAGCCTGTACAGAGTAGTACTGTTTATCAAGCCTGTATGTCAAACCTCTATACAGTGGTATACAGTATACTGTACGTGTCAAGCCTATACACTTTACAACTGTATTCAAGCCTAGGGTTGGGCAGTACCTATAACAACCGGTACCGGTGTTTTTACCCACGTCAGTATCAGTGCTGGTACCGGTATTACCGGTACTGAGGTGGGTAAAACCTGGTATCCGACCAAAATGGCAACTTTTACTGTTAATATTGGTATTTCCACAGTACCGTACATCACATCTGGAGGAATCTTACTAGTACTCAACAAGTCAACGTACACTCACCTACACCTTGTCATGAATAGTACCACTAATTTTCCTTGAGAAAAACAAGAAAATTCCATTTTGAGCTCTTTGCTATATATAGTGAGGTGACATTTGGCAATCTGACACTGTGTTTTCACACAGAAGGTGAGTCTTTTTTCAATTTATGAAGGATTCGGGTAGTAATTTTGGATTCGGGTAATAAAATGCCATTCGGGTACCGGGTACCCAGTTTACCTGTGAAAACACTTGTACAGAAGTAGCATTTCTAAAATGTTACCTTGGAAAATACTTCATAAACACATCCACTCAAACATGTGTCCAAAATCTCCCATCCTCATTGAATCTTTAGCATAAGTTAAAGTAAAATTATTCATGTTGTTAAAGTTGGCCTTATTTCTCATGCATGCTCAATACTTTCGTAAGTAGTAATGAATGAAATGTGAACATATTTCCACGAAATTCTACGTTTTGCCTATCCTACATACAATATCAATAGGAAAAGTATCAGCTTAGACCTGTTGATACAAACTGTCTGCAAAGTGACTTTGGATCCTGTAAGTACGGTAACTTTCATTTCTAGCATCAGATTTCTAGAGTTTACTAGATCATAAAACCAACCCAGAAAGCATGTTGATGAGAGGATTGTATGGATCGGAAGTTTCCAAGGAATGAAAAGATCATCGAAAATCCTGACACTTTATTGATCCTTTCTTGTGTGTCAATTGCCAATGTATACAGTAGTTAACAATGATGTAAGCATAAAGCATTCAACTGTTACAGACTATACTATCAGCTGCTACCATACTACCATCTACTATTCTATCAGCTGCTACCATACATTAAAATTACTAGTAAATAAGAAATCTTACAAGATTAATCTAGTAAGAGTAGGTTGCATAATACTGGTCAAGTTATGCGACAAAACTTTTAAACCAACCAAAAAAGGATTATTTCGAAATGATTTAAACAATTTTGAAGTACTGAGGAGATTTTTTTAGATAATTTATTATCAGCCCTGTGTTTCAAATATGTCATTTGAGTCCAAATACTTTGCAATGTTTGACTACGAAAAGAAGCGTCTGTTTGAAGCTACAGTAGGTACTATTTCTGTTATTCCTAGAGATGATGGACATTTGGAGTTACACGTAAAAATACTTTTGCATACCCCCTTCAACATTGGAAGTTGCATTGACTTAATTCGAAATATATTTGCTCTGAGCTCAACCAGGTGTTTCACTGAAGGACTTGACTTACATATTTTAAAAGAAAAAAAAAGTAAAAAAAAAGGGAATCACAACGGCAGTGTGCTATTGGAAAGGCAAAACAAAAAAACTGGGACAGGCGAGCATGCAGGACCAGTTATTGCCATGGGGATTTTGAAAGAAAGGGGTTGGTAAGGGACATGGGGTAAGGAAAGCAGTGTGTTGGTAAACTTCTGACCTACTTTCTTCCAAGACATGTTCAAAGGAAAAACAAAATGCAGCCCTGAAGAAAAAAAAAACTTGGCTTAGCTCATGTTTTACAGAAAAAGAAAGACAAGTTGGCAAGGGTGGGTTGAATGTTAACAAATACAGGTGGAAATTTTGGTGGTAGTTTTTCTTGAACTACTGCAGATATTTTTTTCTCACACAAGATAAGACTCAGATTGAAATGGCCAATGGATTGCTGTATCTCCTTCCAAAGGAATGACTCCAAAAAATTCAAAGTTTTCAAAGCACTGCTGCAAGAAAGGTTACTCTTTCCAAGGAATCATGTCATTGTACTCACGTCTTGAGCAGTTGCATAGGTTACCTGTTTCACAAAGAATTACATACAAAATTTTACTTACCGTGTACAGGTCTCTAACTGACTGTGCACCTTGCTGTGGTCTCTGAATTGTTGACCCTGTATATTCCTTCTCTTGAGTTAAGATTAAAATCCAAATTTCTGTTGACTTAATACATGGCTAATCGTGCATGGGTTGGATGGATCATTTGTTATGGCTGCTCCAAGACTTAATTTGGAACAAGTTGCCTTTTCTTGTTTGTTCTTCAGTGTCACTTGATATTTTTAAGGAGGGATCGAACACTTACCGTTATGCACACTGCATCTTTGATTCAATACTGTATTGTGCATATTCCTTACTTCATACTCTTCTTTTCTATTCTTCTGTTTTTTGTAAAGCACCATGAACACTTTGGTGGATCTGGTGCATTATAAGTCATATTTTATGATTTTTTTTTACTTTATGTCAATCCCATAGATACAGTAGTTCTGTATGTCAAGCCTATGCTCATGTACTGTATTACAATTATGTCTGTATTGTTGATTGTAAATTGATTTAGGGTCATGGTTGATCACATGATGGAGGCTCCCTCAGGGTCGTTGTATCCATGCCACATACTTCTGACCTCTTCTGGAAGTACAGAAAAGCATTCACTGGACAGACTTTTAATTATCTTGGCATAATAAATTGTATGTCATCAATTCAAATGTATGATAGACATTTATCATGTTCAAATGCAGGGTTTAAGTATTTCATTTGTCTTTACATTGGCACCTGAACACATCCAGCTTCAGTGTTCCCATGTCATTTTAACACAACCCAGATCACTATATTACTGTGAGGTAAATATTTGGTGCAACTGTATGATGACATATTGATCCATAGTTTGCATATTTTCACCATGCTCACCCATTTGACACATTTGTTGGTCAGTTTTGTGTCTTGAAATTCTCTAGTTCCACCTGCTTCTTTAAGGATGGAACTCCGTTGCTGTGATACAAGACTTTTAAATACTGGCAGAAACAAAGGTTCCTGTATGCATTAAGACTTATCCTGCAGGCTCCATAAAGATATGTCCTAACCGTAACATTACCAGTCTTATGTACCAAACATACTATCTTACTACTATTTGGAAGGTTGTGTAACTGTTTTCCTTAAACAAGGTTTTCATTGTTTGACCTCTGGTGACCTGATATGACTTTGATGTCCACCAAAGCAAAAAAGACCTCTCAGCTTGTCTTACTCAGACATAGGGAGATTTAGAATTATCTAACCTGAAAATTGGGAGACTTGGAGAAAAACTGAGAGGTTGGAGAAAAACTCTGAAGTTTGGAGAAAAACAGGGACATTTGAAATTAAGTGTATAGCTGGGCATACAAACAACTGGATTCAGGTAATTAAAACCAGGGGAGTCCTGTTTCAGGGTGTTGGATTGGCCTTAAAACCAGGAGCGTACTGGTATTAAAACCATGAGAGTTAACAGGTATGTAAATTCAATAGCTTTCTCCCTCTTATTTGTCTCCATACCAAGTATCACATTTAGCTTAGAAGCTTCCTATCTGGGGATATCATGTAAGCAAAGTTTTTGAATTTTGACCCTGGTGATACCATATAACCGTTGACCCCTACCCAGAAACAAAAGGGTTTTCCATGTAACAAGTTTGAGAACTGTCAGTTTCCCTTCTTGAGTTATCATGTTAGAGGAAAGCTTCGCAAACACATACAGACACTCTCTCTCCAAAACATGCTTACTCACACACATACACATGCCATCATGAATTCATACATAGGTTAAACCAAAAAGATACCACTGATGAATAACAGCAATGGTGTATTGCATACTCTTGCCTTCCCATGATCTTTGTAAGTCATGTAATCTGCTGTCATTGCAAAACCTCACCACTATGTATATTACTGCACTGTGGCTTCTTGTAATTTGTTTCCTTTTGGCAGTGTTTAAAAGTAATTGACTTCTAATAATAACATCGACTAACAACAAGAATGGTCTCTACACAAATGTTGCCATAGGTACAAATTTAATGTAGTGTTCAAGACAGGTCTTCAATTGTTGCAAGACATTTTCTTTTCTTCTGCATTTTTCTTCAAGATAAAAGTGGCTTCAAAGAAGAGGTACTGTAGGTCAGAACATGAGGTGATAGCTCTATGGTCAGAACAAGGTAGGGGGGTTGCTATCTTGGAATAAAATGAATTTATCCCAACAGATGGCCATAATTTTCCACATGAAGATGTGATTTACAGAAAGAAAAAAAAAGAATAAAAAAATACAGAAGATAACATTTCTTCTCTATCAGATAGGAGAGCTGCAAAATGAACCAGTAATGAATTGCTTGATACAGGCAGGGTATTACTTGTTTGCTTTTTTGAGGGAGTTTCATAATCATTCAATTTTAACTAAAAGTAAAATTGGAGGGGTAGCAGACAATTGTTGTACTGCCTCCCTGCTTATCTCCATATGTACTGAGGATCCCAAAAGTGGGAAGCTTGAAACAAGTGCAGCTTTGGTCAGTGAGAGAAGTCTTCACAGCCCGGGGAATCTCATTGTATCTCTTTAAATGGTATTGAAAAGAAGCAGGACTGACCTTGGTTGTCTGGTGATTATGTAACAGAGACCTTCACCAGTTGACTCAGTCAATAAACACAAAGCTGCTTCATGATCAGCCCACTCATTTTGGAACATTCTTCAATTGTCTGGAGTGGCATTATGAACTTTTGCCAGAGAGCCTTTTTCACAAAAGCTGGTTACATGATGGGAGAATACTTAGTAACCAGAACATGCTCTTGATTCACCATCTGACAGTACAGCATCAACGGTGATGACTGGAACTGTACCAATGTAAGATATGTATATTGCATCAACAGAGGTGAGTAGAATGTCGTAATTAAAATCATTACCGCTGGCTTTATGCATCATTAAATAGTTCACAAATCTAATTGTAATTCTCGTATGCACTGTTGTAGCATCAGCAGCTGATGAGAGTTAACTATAGATACTATTTTATTTCTTGAGTTTTCTTCTCTGTATTGCATTGTTCTGCTTGTTTTGTGGGTGTGGCTTGTACACCACAATAAGCACATGTATGATGGATGTACTAGTCAAAATCAATCATGAAAGTATTCAAGAAATTTGGGACTCTGTTTTTGTACATTATTTCCCCTCAGATTGTGACGTTGATTTTAGAGTTATTTCTTGTACTCTCATCATATATTCCTGTAACTTCTTCAATATGCAGAACATTTTCCATTTCTCATTGACACAAACCTATTGCTCATTACTGATTATGTTCAAGACAAGACTGAGAGGCTAACAACTGAAGATCATTTTTTAGCACGATCTAACAAGATCAGTTCCCTTAAGGAGAACATACTGCATAGAATGTTTGAAACATATAGGTTCTTTCTCTATGTTATGCATGTTCATACATGTTAGTGGTATGAAGGATGTTCCATGAAAGTGGCAACAAGCTATTGCATATTTATCTACCTATGTGACTGCTATTGTTTGAATTCCATATATTGCATCATGATAGAGCTTTTTATTGCATGATAGCTAATCCCTCAGTTTTTATCCCATTCTTTGCTGAAGGCCATTGAAGTAATTTATGCCATGTTGTTGTTGTCTGTGTTACAGTGCACAGAAATATATACGCAGAAGCGGCTTCGTAGGTACTGCCAACAGTAAGTTTTGCAGCAACTTGAGAGGACTTGGACAAGTTCAATATCTACCCAAAACAAACATTCGCGTATCTGGTGTTAATGTTATATCAACGGGAATGGCCACTGTTTAGGTGTAGCCCTGGAGATTTGCCAGAATTTCCCAACAATCAGTTGATATTTGTAATTTGGCCCATTTCTTGTGGAACTTGAAATTTGAAGGGGAATCAGAGACTGCTGTGCTTTGATTATTGGAACTATCGGCAGTAGAATGAAATACTACTCATCATGGTTGAGAGTTACTGTGCAGTGCATCACAAGGACCCTAACTTGGCTTTACACAGTATGAAAGGCCTACATCCTTGAGTGTGGATTTGAACTCTTTCAGTCTCAGCAACCCCCTGGTCTAAGGATAGTATTGTACTGTGCCACATAATTCCTGTGTCTGGCCAAGGTGAATGTACAGCCTATGACTTGTAGGTAACTGATATTGCAATAATGCTAAATCATGTGTCAATCATAGTGACAACTTCATGTGGTGACCAAGTTTTCTGGAAGAATTCAAAGCTGGGCTGTTGACAGCCTAGGCCTTAAGTGTGTCGTTGTGGTCAATTACTGACAGTGTAACTTGACAACGTTGAGGAGGCACTCGAGCGAAAGGCAAACGAGGGCGAGCTAGGCCTTAGAGGGCGCGGTGTCAGAATTGACTTCGAGGTCAGTAGAGCATAGGTCAAACTGATGCAGTAGTGGGGCAAGGGGTAAGTATAGTCACTCGTGAATACCCACACCAGTGAGTTGTGGGGAATCAAACCCTTGGCCACTATATCACAAGAGGGTTACTTGTAGCTGTTCACAGTGGTGCTGAGGGAGTTATTTGGGTTTCTGTTGTCCAGTGTAGGTCTTGTCTGCTTCAAGTTCAAAATGTTCAGTACAGCTGATGGACTGATGAGGTGGGCAGGTCCTCCACGCCCTACCAACCTTTGGGAAAGTGACTGAAGACTGGGGGATACCCTCGTTACCATTGGATGGGGATGTGTGACTGTAAATGGCAGTCTCAGGAGCAGGTTTGGGTTTGCTTTGGCAATTTTTTGGTTTCACCCCCTGCTCTTTAAACTTGGACACTTATCAAAGAGAGGAGGCGAATCTCACCAGTATTCATCCACGATCCAGGTGGTAAAGTGTCCTTGATGGCCCCCCAAAGAAAACATAATATGATACTGGTTACTGCATCATGACTTGTGCTGGTAACTACACCATCGCATTTCCATTTTATTTCATACCGCATTAACAACAGTAAGGAAACACAGTGTGAAATGTATAGAACTCTTTTATTAACCACCTCAATTTCATGAGTCTGCATCTCCTGATACATCACATGGTACAAATTGTAAAGGCCTGCACTTCCACCTGTATTTCTCTGCAAGGAGTGTGGTGTACAAATAGGTTACACCAACAGCAATGACTCGGCATTACAAAAGTCATTCAAGAGTTGTGCATTTTCTTTATAGTGATCCTGCATAAAGTAGCTGAAGATCTTTTCCTTGTACTTGTGTCCAATGATGGTTAATGACTCATATGTGCATACTACATGGCATAATGGAAGATAAATTACAACTCCATTGCAACCCCAAAGGATGCAAATATTTGCCATTTAATCGATAATCCATCCAAGGTATGGTACTGTACATTAGTCAAGCACAAGACCAAGCAGTAGTTGCCAAGGGAGTCAAAACATGCATAGAAGGAAAAAGGGGAGCAACTTCTAGTGTTGTGTTTACACAACATGACAAATGACTCTAGCTAAAAGAATAAAAGAAGAAGAACAGTGGTGTAATGTTTAAGTATGCAACTCTAGTAATGAAAGCAGCAGAAATTTTTATCAAAAGCTTCTCTCGAAGATCCAATCAGAATTTGTCAAAGTTGGAAATTTGTGTCAATGTTGCAGAGGTTAGCTTTCTACTGTTCATTTAAGTGAAAATACAACTTTTTGACTTTATAAAACAGATAGAAGTAGGAAGAACATGATAGGATATGATGCCATGCTTACATGAAATATAGCATCATTATGCAGAAGAATATCTGGAACAGTGCTTCTGTCCTCTCACATTCCATTCTGTTAGTCACTGAAACGAATGAGAACAATAATGCAAGTAATGTAAGTAAGAAACAGGGATAACAACAAATACGCTTATGACTGAGAATTCAATAATTCACTCCTTTGAAGGCTGTATTGCATCACCCTAAGCTATATTTTTACCTCCGGGAAAGCCAAATTCTCAACTGGTTCTAAGTTACAGTACTCTTAGATTGACAGCAAATTCGAAAGATGCAGAGCAGCTCGTATGACACAGCGTACACGGGGATCCATTGTTTTGATTACACATGTGGAGGAATTTAAGACAGGCTGAGGGAGGGACTAGAGGTAGGTGGTTGGGAGAATCGAAACTGTATGGGATGATGAGCTTTTGTCTTTAAAGTAACATGAAAAGGGAATTGAAACTTTCCTGGTACTGCTGTTGGGTTAAACCTTTTTCTGCATTTGTTTTCATAACAGGATGCCTCAAAGTGGTCTGACCAAACTACAGATTTCTTGAAAGGGGTCCAGTTTTTGGTTTCGATGATAATGGTAACCTTTGTAATCATGCATGGGTGTGTGCGTATGTATGTGTGTGTGTATGTGTGTGCGTATGTATGTTTGTGATGCCCTACCTTGTAAACACGATATTTCAAGAAGGGAAGCTTGGAGAGATCTCATGTTTGATATGTAAGTGTACCACATTGAGTAGAAGAACCCTATTATTTTTGGTGGAGGTCAAAGGTCATTTGGGGTCAACAGGGGTCAAATTTTGAAAACCTTGTAAACATGATATCTCAAGAAGCGAAGCTTGGAAAGATCTCATATTTGGTATGTAGGTGTACCACATTGAGTAGAAAAACCCTATTGTTTTTGGTGGAGGTCAAAGGTCATTTGGGGTCAACACAGGTCAAATTGTGAAAACCTTGTAAACACAATATCTCAAGAAGGGAAGCTTGGACAGATCTCATATTTGGTATGTAGGTGTATCTTGTTGAGTACAAGAACGCTGTTATTTTAATGGAGGTCAACGGTCACTTGAGGTCAACAAGGGTCAAACTGTGAAAACATTGTAAATAAACTGCATCAATATACCTGGCATATATAGCATGGCATTGACACCTACACCTACGGTATCAAACTGAACAGCTAACATGTATACCAAACATACCAGGTACACTTAGAAAGGTGGGTAATACTTAGCAAATAGTAAAGCTGGTGAAGGAAGCAATTGATACCTGCTCGCTCGCTCAGGTAGTCGATCAGAGAGAATGCAACTGAACTACAAACATATTCTAACCTTCACACAATGGCTTGTGCTTCATTGCCCAATGGATGGTTGCAATATACATGCGATAGTTAGAAGTATGAAATTGGAATAGTCCTGTGATTAGGGGTTACAGAAAATTCCAAGACACACGCTTCAAGTTGTGTACGCAAAAGCTGTGCACCTTGCAGGGCCCATCAAACACAAATTAGCATTTTAGTAGAAAGATAAAAAACTTGGCGACAATGGAACATCAAAATAAGTAACAATGTTTGTAAGACATAAAAGCAATCGAAAGAAATTCTCTTCAGCCGATCATCGAAACCACAATGCATTTCTGCATTCTGGTTTCTTCTTATACTCAAAAGCCACTTCTTTTTTAACTCTGGGCTTGAATGGCGAAATCTAAGAGATAAGAGGATAACTTCAACTTTACATTGTAGCTATTTTCAGGTGTACCTTTGACGTTGAACTGCAGTATGTCAGGTCACACAAGCCAGCATTTGATGTTGCACATTGAATAAAAGAATTTGCATGCAGACACCTTGTAATCTCTTACTTTTATTAGGTCACCCCTTATTTAAGTCCACCCTTTTAAAGAAGTCCCCTAGGCTTTGCAAGTGATCATTTGCAGCTGCCCTTGGCATTCAGACTTTGGAATCAGTCTCATAATATTACATCCCCTGTGGGCCCTTATTTCAGTCTCTCCTTACAAAGAAACCAACTAGAGAGCAGTTGGATTTTGCATGCAGACTTTGTATAACTCCCTATTTAAATCACCCCTTGGCCCACCATCATTCACCATGCCATGGCGTGGGTCTTGCAAGCGGTGTAAGACTCTCTTACACTACCTTAGACATAATAAGTTTCAGTAACCCTAAGCCTTTAGTCCTTGAACAGGACTAATTTAGTCGGCCTCCCACGAAGCCTATGAATCTCACATACTGTAGTTCACCTATAGTAGCAGCACAGGCTAGGCTATTGACACTGTGAGAGTCGCCTAGTTAGTACTGCTACCTGCCGTAGTGAGTAATATAACTGTTTTCTGAAAAATGAACCAATTTTAGAACATCTGAACTACAGATCTCTTTCAGATGTTCTAAAATTGGTTCATTTTTCAAGGTTAAAGACAAAATTCCTGATCTTAAAAGCAGTGGTTGTATTTATCATATTCCTTGTGGAGACAAAACTTGTAAAGATAATTATATTGGGGAGTCCAAACTCAGGCTTTGTGATAGATTTAAAAAGCATGTAAATGCTGACTATTTCAAAGAATTCAGTTCCATACACGATCACTGTAAAATGCGTCCCATAAACTTCCAAACCCAGGTGATATTAAAGTTCTCCATGTAGCGATTGCCTGGTTATAGACACAAGATCATGGAGTCTCTTTTCATTAAGGACTTACAACCTACCCTGAATAGAAACGTCCAGAGTTTTAATCTTCAGCTATTTTGAGCTGGTATTACTCACTTACTTCTGTTACAGCTGTTTTTGTAATGTACTGACTTGTATTATCAGTTTGCTATTTCGCCTTGACGATGTAAGGTGTATTCTTACAAAATATTGGCGTAATATATTTGATTCATCATGAATTTCAAACTCATCGCTATTTCAGTTTTATTATATTTATTTAAAGAAATAAGTTTTAAGCTGTTTTTAGGCATTAGTTGTTGATTTTTTTTTTCAGGACCTCTCTGCTTTTGTGAATACACTTTTCCTAAGTCACTTTGCAGACAGTTTGCACACACCTAAGCTTTTATTTTTCCAATTAATATTGAACATAGGATAGGCAGGGCATAGAATCTTGTGGAAACATTTGTTATTTTTTTCCCCTTATAACTTAAAAAATATTGAGCATGCATAAGAAGTGAGACCAAGTTCAAATAAATGAATTGTTGACTTTAACAAGTGCTAAAGATTGAATGTGGATATACGATTTTGGATACATCTTTGAGTGGATGTATTTATGAATTATTTTCCTGTGTAACATCTTAGAAATGCAGGTGTGCACAAAGGAAAGAGTTGGTACCGTACCATACTCAGGTGCATAAAGTACCGGTACTGGTTCTTTCTGGTACTGCCCAACCCAAGTCCTGGCATGATATGCCGTTTTTGCATAGACAAGGTGCTCAGGTTTTGAAATCTTCGTTGGAACATCATAATGTATGGTGCTTGTCAAAATCTGCCTGGCTGAAGTGACCTGCTACAGATGCTGAATCCGTTTTTACAGCCTTCCCATCTTTTGTATCAGACTTCACTTTCTGTGATTTTTGCTGTCAGAAGAATTGTCTGGGTACAGGCACCTGCATATTGTGGATGAAACATCTGCTGTGTGCTTTATCACTTCACCAGCATGCTGTTACAACTGATAATGTAAAAATTGAATGGATAATGTAAAAACGACCGATAATGTAAAAAATTTTACCGATAATGTAAAAACGACCGATTATGTAAAAAAAATTACCTATAATGTAAAAAACTCTGTGAACCGATAATGTAAAAAAAATTTACCGATAATGTAAAAACGGTTGTTTGCCGATAATGTAAAACACATTTAGCGATAGTGTAAAAACTGTTCTAAAGACTATTTCATGTGGCCCCACGTAAATGTGTATAAGTAGGTAGGTATGTATGTAGGTGTAGGTAACACACTTTTTAAGGATAATGTAAAAACTGTACTAACGACAATTTCATACTGTTCTACGTACATGTGTGTATGAAAGTGTGTATGTACGTAGGCATGTAGGTAAGAAGGTAGGTAAATGGGTACATACGCACTTACGTACACATATGTACGTAGGACTGTATGAAATGGTCTTTAGAACAGTTTTTACATTATCGGTATTTTTTTTTTACATTATCGGTAAACGAGCGTTTTTACATTATTGGTAAATTTTTTTTACAATATTGGTTCAAATAGTTTTTTACATTATCGGTAAATTTTTTTACATTATCGGTTGTTTTTACATTATTGGTAATTTTTTTTTACATTATCGGTCGTTTTTACATTATCGGTTAATTTTTACATTATCAGTTGTAACATATGCTATCGACACCAAGCATCTTTTACCCAATTCTTTCCAAGTACAACTCTTCTTTTCCGCCTTTAAAAGAAGTCAGTGGCATTACTGAACTTTCAGTGGCAAATGAATGTCAAATCTCCTGTCGAATGCATGTTATGTGTGTGTATGATACTGTAGTTAAATTTGTACCAGTAGACAGCTCAACTTGACTCTCGTACAAGCAATAAGCATACACTCACCATAGTTTGAAAGCTTTTGTGTAACTGCCCTCCATTCTGTGACGTCATCAAATCGGGCTGGGAAATTCGCAGTATTTTCGGTTCACTGGGGTATTTCCACAGGAGGGCAAAAATTGCTCTCTCCTTCTTTGTCAAAAGTGATATGGAAAGTGACATTTTGTATGTGTTTTAATCATTTGTACATGTGAAATTTTCCCTACTTTTATGGTTTTCCTTGAATAGGGGTTTTAAGCACCAAGATAATAATGTGAGAGGGCTATGCCCATGGGGAACAATAGTCTACATACATAATTTCATTTGAGAAAGAGTTACCCTCCAAACTAACTGCTCAGAAGGATGACTTACTTCCAATGCTTTTCTTGCCAATGCTAATCTGTGAGCCTATGAAGTGATGGTCATTTACATTTCCTGTCAACTGCTAAAGAAGAAGTGCCCCCTCAGTTTTCTGCTGCACTTGTGACTGTTGCTGTGGGTGTGCTGAAAAAGTGCTTTGTGTCATAAGCATTGAATCTTATTGGTTGGCCTCTCGTGATTTGGATTATGGGTAATGTGGATTGCAACTCAACTAATGGTCAGTCCACTCAGTCAACTGAGTGAATTAAGGTGCAGCCTTGCCTTATGCTGTGGTATTGTTCTAGCCATTAGTAGTCACTGGAGTGCATTATTTGACCTCACCTCTGGATACTTGCCAGAAAACTACTTCAAAACTAATTTAAAGAGAGTGTTACAGAAATTTAACTGTGCAAGATATAGCACATTTGAAAAAAAATATTAATTTATGCAAGAAGGCTTGTGTAAGGTTGTTTGTGAAGCATATTGGTGTCTTGCAACAATATAGAGTATCATTGCAATTACCTTATTGTTTTGGTATTATGCAAAGATGACATTTGGGTATGGTAAAATACAGATGATGCAAGTTACTTAACCGTATCCTGAAAACCTAAATTTATGATTATTGTGTAACTCAAAGCACCTCAGAAGAGCAGCTGTCTGCTAAAAACAGTGAATGGTCGCCTGTTTTCCACAGTAGGGCATCTGCTTTTCAGGAAATTACCATCATAACTATTAATTTGTAACAGTGCAGTTAAAGAGGCACATAGAGTTGTTTCTTTGAAAATCACTAAATTTTCCTAAACCTGTCAAATTTCTCTGACATACGAATGACACTCGGTCAAACTACGAAGATCCCCATGTGTCACATACATAGGAACATTGATGAATGTCAGTAGTTAACAATTCAATTTGGCTTTTGAAAATTTATGACCAAATACATTTCATATAATACTGATGGACACAGTACAAGTCAGGGTAACAAATTCAAAGATAATAACAGGTTTTGTAACTATCATATGTGAGAATTGACATATTATGTTAATTATAAACATTGTCATGTGTTTGTACACTTCTAAATCCTGACAAACTTATTGATGTGAACTCAATGAGCACCTTAAGCTAGATCAGTTGGGTTTTATATATTGTGGAAATTGTGAACATGATTTTTTTGCACTGTACAATGTTTAAAATGCATTGGAGATGAAATTGTTAGCAGTTGACAAAGAGCTATGAACTGAAAACTCTGCTTGTGATCACTTAGCAATGGCAGGGCTGAGTCGGGTAGCAAAAATCAGAACGGGATGCCCGCCGTTTACATTACCCAGTCGGGTAATGGGTATCTGAATCATCACTTAACTTTGAATTTAGGCCTCCCTGTGACTGACTGAAAACTCAAACAAAATATGTACTTTACTGTAGCCTATGAAGGCCTATGCAGGTAGCGCTATCACAACCCTCAACAAAGCCATCTACAAATTCAAACACTGAATCAAATATTAAAAGTTATAAGCAGTGATAAACAATAACTTACTGAAATTTTTCTTGCAATAACATTTTAACTCTGTAACATACAAATAGTTGGCTTTTCACATTTCAAAGCAGTGTCAATAATTTTTTTCTTTTTACTATGGAATTTTGGCCATGCTGAAATGTTTTTAATCATAAGTTACGCTACATTGTTCACAGTTCTACTCTTTAGCGCTATGCAGTTTTGGGGCTGTTGAAACTTTGGTCTCTAGCAACACAGAATTCAATGGAATTTAAGTCTTTTGATTATGGACATAATGGAATGTGGACAGTCCATCATGGGATTTTCTTTTTTCTCACAGAATTCATGGGTGTTCTGTTTCCTCTTCTACCAACTTGACTCAAACAATGCCAGTAATGCTACCGGGAGTATTTATCCTCATACTTTCTGGCAGTGTGTGGTGTTTAGAGATCACAGTGAAAACAATGCGCCTTTACTCATGAAACATGTAATTGAGTGACTCTGTTTTTTTGCAGATGGGGACCAGTTCTGTTTATTTGAAATATGGGTTCTGGTATGTTCGGTTCGAGTACCCGAATACCCGACTCAACACTAAGGACTATTAAGATACTTTTTCTGTAGAGGTTTTGTGTAAAGTCTTCTGGCTGCACACATTTGGATGATAGTTACAGTACTACATGCAGAGCCACATTTTGTACACATCTGCATTTTCAACTGAGTTTTTGATCGATTTACTAAAAATACAGCATGCTCTAGCTCACCATGAACCTTGTAATCATCACAGAAAATTCAAAGAATTTTCGCCTATTTCACTTTTGTGGCAGACGCTAAATTGATTGGAAGTTCATTTCATATGATGTTAAAGTACAGTAGTGTTTGGCAGAGTAACTGGAATGGTCTCACCTTTCACTGCTTAAAGAGATTCACATTGTAGACATATACTTACCCCTTTCTTGAGCCTTGTCTAATGATGCATAAGTGTGGGCAAGGTCTACATATATACTGACTTGTGAATACCCACACCAGTAGGTTGTGGGAAACTTACAGGAACTGTTTCATTATAGGGAGTCAGTATTAAATTGCAAAGGGGAGGAAAATGTGAGAGATTTCTGGAAAGATGGTAGGACAGAGCATAGTAAATATTGATAGGTAGGATGAAATAAAAACACAAAACCTCAACTTTGCCGTATGCCAAGTCGATGTAACAGAACTGACTGATCTGTTTTGGCCCAAACTCGGGGACTGTGGTCCCAACTCCGGGATCTCAAGTTACATTTCTGTTAGTGAGTCATAAGTGGGAAGAAATTTTGAGAAATGAAACTTCTTGAATTCAAATGCAAGCACTTCAGATTTTGAAAAATTCAGTTTTGGTGGACAATTTACTATCAAAACAAATGAAAGAACAAACGAATTTGATGTAAAAATGACAAAGTAAGCAATTCTTTTCTTCCCGAAATTTAGACCTCAAACTAGCAAGACAATGATCCTGTCCACTGCACTTTAATACTCCCTCATTCATGCTACTGACTAGCTTTCTGTTTAGAAGCTCTTTCTTTGCAAAATATAGGGAGCATATCTTTCGCTTTACATCTGCCTACCCCTTTGTAAAAAGTACATGATTAAATTTCTTGCAATTCGTCAAAACTTTCCACCAGTTTGAACATCATAGCAACATTCTTTATTTTCCAATAGGCGAGAGGGGATTTATTGAGCTAAATCAAGTCAAGTGTGTGTATACAGCTGCACCATTTGTACATGGCGCGTTTGCAGTAACGCTAAGTGTTCATCGTGACTGCATATGGCCAGCGTTTATATTGAACAGGGTCAGAGTAGGTTACACCAGTGTTTAGTCCTTGGGATTTTACCCAAGACCTTGGAATTTCGGAGTGTCTTGGGTATTGGGAATTTTTTCTTAGAAAATGTGACTAATCTTGTGGCTAATCTTGTGGCTTTTGCAGAAATGCAAAGAATGTTTATACAATAGTAAGATCCAAATAGTTTTTAGTGTTCTCAATTTTATAACAAACTGGCCATATACATGATCCCGGCTAACCGTTAAAAAAAAAAAATGTCAAAACTGAGATCAGCATTTTCTGTTAAACCGTCCTCTCATGCATTAGTTTGCATAATGTTTGACTCAGTTTCCTTCCATTAAACAAATTGTCTAGACTTCCATCAGGGTTGTTGACTTAAATCAATCCTATTAAAATTATGTCTCAAAACATGATTTTAATCATAAAAGCATGATTTAGCCTATTTGTTTGAAATAAGCAAAGTGATTAAAATCATGACTTCTTTTAAAATTAAAACAAACAGATCAAAGCCAGAAAGCATTTGTGCTTTCTGGTTGATAGTTTGCTGATGGCTGAAGTAATCCATGTGATGGTAATGTCTTGTGTGTATATTCATGTATGTGTGTCTGTGTAGGTGATGCTTTGGTTGTAAACATGGTATCTGAAGAAGGGTAACCTTGACTGATCTTATACTTGGTTTGTGGTTTGGTCATACTCAGTATCATGATAGGTTCCATATATCCCATATGTTTTTGTCAAAGGTCATTTGAGGTCAACAGAGGTAACATTTGTGGAAAACTTATGAACACAATTTAGCCCAAGAAGGGTTATCATCAATAATTAAATATTTGGCATATATGGGTTGGCCTTATTAATTAAATGATCCATGTTGTTTTTGTGGAGGTCAAAGTTCATTAGTGGCAATCTTGTAAACACTTCATCTCAAGAAGGGTTACTGTGTGGGACCTCATTATTAGCATCTGCATTGCTAGTATTGAGTTGACGATCTCTGTTATTTTTTGTGGTGTTCAATGGTAAGTTTGGGTTGCCAAAGGTCAAAACATTGTAAATATAACATTTAAGAAGATAACTGTGAGGGATCTCATACTTGACATTCTAATCATTCAAATATTTGTCATATTAAGTATGCAGATCGCTCTATAGGGTGGTGTCTGATCCTATTCCTTCACAATGTGTACACCCTCACCTCATCTCCCTCACCTCATATATGAGTTCGGGGTCTAAGGGTCCTCCCCCAAGAACATTTGAACTCTAAGATGGGTTTAGATGAAATATCCCACCCTCTGTTAGGCTTATTTTACATACCTGTATGCTCATTTTGGTAGAAAAATCATTGGTCTTTGAAAAGGAGGAGGGGGAGGGCTGCACTGGTTACCCCCAACCGGATCCACACCTGGCACTATTGTAAATGCTCTCCCTGCAATTACAAAGCTCTGAAAATTTGTTTGCTGTATGAAAAGTTGATTTACACTGTATTTGTATGATGATTCTTTTGAAGATGAAAGATCACAAGTCACATCACAGACATATACATACCTCTTGTTTCACTAATGCATAGATTTGACCTTTCTCTAAGTGCCCTTGAAACCAATTCTAGCAGGCACCCTCAAAGGCCTAGCCTGCCCTCGATGGGTCAAATGTCTGCATAAGTGAAGCAAGGGGTCAGTATAGTCACTGTGAATATCACTAGGGAGTTGTGGGGAATATTTGATTCATTCCCACTTTTGATATATTTTAACTTAACTAGTTACAGACCAAAGAGACAGGTGTTGACAGAGGGAATTGCTTCTTTTCAAGAAGAGCCTCTAAACTCTTAATTTGCTCTATTACTTTCATGTATTTTCTTTCAATATGTTCAGTCAGTGTATGGGGTAGGCCATATCAATGTTTAGTGACATTTGGTCCTACCAATATTGATCCTCTAATGATTTTACCGAAAAATGGTAAGGATCAAAATTTCTGTGCATTAATTAAAATGTATGAATTTAACACCAAATTGTGTTCATTCCCTTATCAACATGGCAAAAATAATCTGGACTAATCCCTTCGCTGTTTCATGCTTGGAATAATTTTTGCCATGTATGTCTTTAATGTTCGTGACATTTCATCTCATAGCTCTACATAAATTTTTCTGGTGATTGTGCTTATTTGCCAACTGTGTGCAACTGCGGAAACAGCTTGGCGGCCTGATTGTGCTGTTTACTGATGATGTGGACTTTTCTCAATGTAACAGTACTAATACTAGCTTAATCATTGTCTGTACTATCCAAATGGTTATGAGGTTTCCTGCTAGATATGTTTTAATGTGCACTGTGATGTTTGGATGAAAATAAAAGGAAAACTCGTTTTAAATTTAGTGACGTGTTTCCAGCTGAAGTGCTGTAACATTGCTAGTATAATTGCTCCTAGCTGATATACAGTATTTCATGTGGAAATTGCACTGGTAAAAGAAAGTGGTTTTATCTGCAACAATCACTCCTCTCTATAAAAGGGCTGAGAAGTAGTATTGTTATGGTTCTCCTTTTTCTTTTAAGGCTAGTCCACTGATGCTGTTTTGTGTAACTCAAAGGTCAAAAGTTCATATTACCACTATAGCCTGTTCTTGGTTTGTGACAGGGTCACTATTGATTAGAGTTTGCCAAGCCTCTTTAGGTAGGTAGCAGTCATTGTTTGATAGCAAGCATGCAGTGTATCATTTCAACAGGATTATTTAATCCCAATGGCTGATAGGTTTAGGTTGAAGGACTATTTGTTGTCTTCTTAAAAGCAAAAGTGATGAGCTCCCTAATAACTGGTAGACATACGGACGACCATATATGGATTATATGTATGGGAAGTTTGAATTGTTGTTGTGATCATATTGAGTGTATTAAAAAGTTTTATGAATGTCATTTGAGTCAAGTGATCTGCACATACATCCCATAGAGATCTTGAGAAAATTGTTCATCCAGAGTCACAATAAAACTTCTGTATGTACATGGAGGTACCCTTATCCGGCAGTCAGTATTGTATCAGCCAGACAGACAGCTTGCTTAATCTTTGTATGATATACAGTAAAGCATTAACAGTATAATTACCAACGCTGGTAATTGTAATATGTTCGTATGTATATTTACATGTACTAAACCAGCAGAGCTGTATCCACATCATGTGATTCTCATCAGTTTAAAGGGAATAAACAGTCACCACAACTTTATTCTGAAACATCAGGTCAATCTCACAAATCTCCACTTTTGTATCTCTTAGGATATTTCAAACTGTTGTTTATTCATGAAGTAAACAAATAATTTGTATAAATTTAGCAATCCAGTAATAAAAATAGTGTCACATGATGCAATAGAGGCATCCATGAACTAGGATAGGCCACTGTCCTAATACAAATTGGAATGACTGCATTTTCCCTTTAAATGCAGTTTTTAAGATTTTTACAAACCAAAGGGTTAAAGAAGCTGCATGGAAAAATTCAGAAATTTACTTCTGACCTAAGCAGGTCAGCAAAACAAATAGCAAGTAAATTAAAAAAATTGATAGAGGAAGGGGAAAAGAGGGCACTATGTTTATATGCAGCCTGTGATATCAGAAGGATTGTTTCAATTGCCAATATTGTTATTCTGCCATCAAATTTTGTGGTATCTTAAGCCTCACAAGTTTCTTCAGATAAGAATTTGGATATCATCATGATTTGTGTAAATGGAAGAAATGCAGTATATAGCATATTACTTCTTCAGAACAGTCGTTAATTCTTCCGATTCCAATTGCAGGTAGTGAGGTATTAATCACCACTCAATGTTAATTAACTACATGTCCCTGTGTTTTGAATGTTTGCAGTCACGTTCAGTTGGTCATAGGTGGTTTCCTTCACAGGTATTGTGGTATGTTTAAATCTGAAGGAGCGTGCATTAGCAACTCTCTCTCTTTTATTTGAAATGAAAGCTTTTAACAAGGAGTCTGACTGAACTCTCTGAATTCACAGCACGTACCCTCACCCTCACCCTCACCTCACCTCACCTCACCTCACCTCACCTCACCTCACCTCATGTAACTTATGCATTACCGTATTGACCATGGTCTAGCATCTGGCAATTTTGTGTGTATGTGTGTGTATCTGGTCACCGCCCTTCCGTAATTGCCAGCCTTTTGGTCTAACAGTGAAGTTTCTCACGCGCTACAGTATCTGCTGCAATCTGAATGTGAAGATGGTTGCAGGTTTGAATGTTGAGAATTTTAGATGGTTAGGCCAGCTATAGCATAAGTGCTTACAGTGTTCATTGGGATTTAATGCCTCTGGATGTTTTGTTAGATATGATGAAAGATTTCCATAAACTTTTCTTATCATTGACTGTTCTTGTTCTTGTTCAGAAGAATTGAGACCATAACTATGTTAATAAGAGTCATATTAAATGTGGTTGCCAATTGTATTTGCAGTACAAAGTATAAATTTTATTGATTTGTGATAATTAGGTATGCTGTAGGCAAAATTTGAACCAGGCACCCAACCATTGATGTCAAGAACCCTTTTCTGAAATTGCTAAATGGATCCAAGGTTCTACAGACATTCATTGTATGTAGTGTTTTCATTGATTCCTAAAAGATGGAACTGGATGCAGGTACCTGTCTACCTGACGGGTGCAACACCTGACCAAAACGCCAGCATATCATCATATCGTTAACATAGCCATTTCCATGTTACACCTGTCTTACTAGTGTATTTTGTACACTGCCATATTCCTGCTCATAACAAGGATGACAGATTTTCTGCTAGTAAAAATTATTCCATTTTGAACTTTTTGGTGCCCCCCTGCCTTGTATGGCAATGAAAACTGTGATGTGTTAATATGCTTGATGCAATTTTGCGTTTTGACAAGGTCAGTTCTGCCAGGGTAGGTCTTACCAGAACCAATACCAACCTTACTCTCAGCAGGGCAGTGTGGGTAGCCGGGACAGCCCATCTGAAGGTCACCAGCAGTTGGGTAGCAACGCAAATTGTAATCGGAATTGGAATCGGGGTGGGCATTCCAAACATCCCTTGGACTGCCCTCCCTACCGAAGTGTCCATGCCGGTGGGGAGCGACTGCGACACTTCCTGCCAGCATGGCGGGCAATTTTGCCCAACCCTTGGGTGTTAGGGTTCATCTCTAAGGGTTCCCGCATCAAGTCCAAGACCCCACCCCCATCATTTGACCTTGTTCGACCAATTCCTGTTCGACGATCTCGAGAAAAGTATTTCGAGAAAGGAAGCACTACCTACAAATGGAACACAACATTGTGATGTCAGTGATCCCATTGGCTTGTTCAAAGAAGCACACCGTTGTTTTGAATGAAAACTGTCAACCACTACTTTATTGTATTCTACACTTTTTTGTTGTTATGTTAGAAGAACTTGAAATCATCTGGCAGAATTAACCCACTGAAACCTATTTATTTTCCCAGATTGTCTGAATAGTGTAATTAAAAGCCTTACCAAACGTTTGGAGATGAAATTTCAATGTTTTTACTTTTTGCCTATGCATGCAATCACTTTAATTTTTGGATATTCAATATTAGTGCTTTTATTAGTGCTTAGGGCATGCAAGGGCACTACAATAATGGAGGTCACATCTCCAAAGTTACTTGGATTTTTGATCTTTGGTGTAGTTGGTTAGGATGCATGATCACCTCCAGCGGGAAAGACTAGCGTGCCATTGCATGGTCACCTCAACTTGGGTTTAAGCAATTGCCTGTAGGTGCTTTGTTTATGACCCCCCCAGCAGTTCTTTATTTTTCATAATCAATGAAACTCTTATTCACAGTAAGAACAAAGGTTTCTCCTTTTTAAGTGGATCAGGTCAAGGTTGCCAAGCCTTTGGCCTCTGCTTGTTCTCAGTGCATGCAGTGATGACAGGCTTTCAACCCATTTTGATTTTGTTGCATTTCTGTGGTGTAAGTATGAATTGTGAGCATAAGTGTGAAAAATTGCAGTCATAATCTTATTGAATAACTGTTTTTGATTGCAGTAGGATCAGGCCTGGACATTGCCATCATGTTTTGCAAACCTTTCCATCCTAGCATGGCATCTGAGATTTATGAACAATTAAATGGATTAGTGCAAATCCTGCATTAGTGCAAATCCTGCAAATCCTGCATCACTCCAGCAATCACTTTCTGATTCCTTGCCAAAGGATGGCAAGGAATCTTTGTGATGATGTTTGTGAATATTTGTGTCTGTGTATAGACTCACCAGTGCTCTGGCTTTCAAACAGATGGTGCCAGGTGGGTCAAAGTGGGTGTTTGGGTAGATCATGTGTAAGTTTTGCTGGGGTCATTTGTGTGTGGGTCAAACTTCATCTGAGAACACCATCAGGCAGAATATAGACAAACTGTTTGCAGTTTCTCAGGAACCACATGCTCTATTATAAACTTCACAGTTGAAGGGTATGAATTACTGCCTTTTGATTAAAAAACACTGTGAGGGTTTACATGGGACGCAGAGGTCATAATGTGAAAAGCTTGTGAACGACATTTGTGAACTGCTAACTTTTGAAGGAAAGGTGCAAATCTGGCAGTTGAATATCTGTGTTTGGGCAGGACATGTAAGGATATCACTTGTGGTTGTTTTTGACTGTGAATCTCAGGTCATTTGATGTCACCAGTTGACAGAATGTAGACAAATCATTAGGAACTAAACGTTATGTGAACTTCAAACTTGTAATTCAGGCCTTGAAGGTCAGTTATTTTATGATGCTAAGCGACCACACAAGTGTGGAGGAAACCTGTGGCTAATATATTTCAACTTCACATCGGGTGACTACCAACCGAACAATTTTGGATCAAAATTTGGCATCTTTTTTTTCATGATGTCAGTTCAGATGGCGAAAACCTTAGATTACATTTGGATGAAAAACCCATCCTACTATGACCCCACCACTGATCAAACCCAGAACCTCCTGGTTGCTAAGCTTCATTGCTTCAAATACCACCACCTTTATCCACTCGGCCAGGGCACGGGAGGGTATGCACCTATGCATTACCGTATTGACCATGGTCTAGCATCTGGCAATTTTGTGCGTGTGTGTATCTGGTCACTGCCCTTCCATAATTGCCAGCCTTTTGGTCTGACAGCGAAGTTTCCAGCTGTGCTTTGCATCTGCTTATATCTACTTCGATTTTTCGAGTTTCTTCGATTTACGTAAAATGTATACAGGCCTTACAAATTGAAGAAGTCTTTGATTCACAGTGGTTAGATGTTGTCTATCTTGACAACTGGTATTATCAAGATCAGTGCTTCATAAATTCCTGTGCATTGGATTGGTGGGACTACCAATACCAGTCTTCAAACGCTCTTACTTTAAAGTTTGTCAGACTCCTGACATTAATAGCTGCAGTGTAGTATTCTTCCTATTACTTTTGTGGTAAACTTTTCCATCTACATCAGTCATAAGTGGCCCCCTTCTTATGCTGAGATATAAGGCTAAAACCCATCTTCTTACATTGCATGTTGTACCAGCTCATTTCTATTTTTCCTTATTTTGAAAGAAATACTTTTAAGATGGAGATTTGTGTACGGTATTAAGATTCCCTTCTGACTCACTAAATAGGAATTTGAAAATGACTAAAAACAAGTCTGATTTCTGATGTCTCTATGCAAACAACATCTTTGGGTCTTCGGGACGGGGTTTTAGTGCAAGATTATGCCATTGACTCACTGCGTGAAACGATCATAGAAGCAGCATTGCTTTTAGAAGTATATACAGGTGTGGTAACCTTTGAAGCAGTTAACCTACAAATTTGTACAGTAGGCACTGTACAAATTTTTCTTATTAAAATCCTCTATTTGTGTTTGATTGGGGAAAATACTGGCACTATTTGTTAGCCTGTTCAATAATACAAAAATTTAAAGTTCATCAAAATAATGCCAAAATAAAAATACATATAATGTCAAAATTTCACCAAAGTAATATAGAAACACAAATAGCATCTTTACATGAATATTTTAGTTGTGGTGATGTATTTACTTCAATGAAGCAAATTTTGCAACAAATTAAAGAAGGATGTATGATTCATAAGGTTTCTTCATAATTCGTACCCATGAATGGCTACATCTACCAACATCAATTTGGAAAAATTCCCTGCCAGTCTATCAGCAACAAGGAATCATTTAAGCCTCTTGACCTATGCTCATGCAATTACTGACAAGCTTTACTATGTGTTGTTCCCTTTGATATCAGACATAGTTCAGTCTAAGCTTGGGGGAAGCAAATGGCTTGTGGTGGACATGACCTTAAAATGAGGAGAGTAGGGAGGGACTCTATATCTTCAAATAGAAGAGATTCAGGGCATTTAAGTTGCCTGATATTCAGACACTGGTCATTCTGTTTAGAACTTGTCATTTGAAGACCAGCTAAGTGGAGTTTCTCTGTTTTTAGGAATTGGTTGACAAATGAGATTCCACAATTAATTACAGTGTATTACAGTGTACACTGACATATGTTTGTTTCCGTTGACTTTTGGTGCCATTTTCTGTGTTGTAATTACTGCTCTACTTCATTTATCACTTACCTATATCTGCATAACAACAGCACTCCCATGTACCACTCTTGAATGGAATGAGAAGGGGGGGGGGGTGCTAATTCATTTTATACCAGATGCTGGTTCAGATGTTAATTAATCCCAGCACTCGAAATGATATGCTGTTTGTTACGTTGAGATAGATCAGTTAGTCACTCATACACCGGGCCTTATCATGCATATTTTAGTATTATCTGGTTTCAAGCTGATTGAAGCACATTTAATCGAGGGCAAACAAGTTTTATCAGAAATCAGGTGTTGCAAGAATGGTTGTTTAGGCTAAGATTAAAAAGCTAACAAAGTCATCTGAATTGCCATTTGGTATAGTGCTTTGTAGGCTCTTAATGATTTTAGTGATAGCAAAGTTACATAGTCTTTTCATTTAAGTTGTGCTAATAGCCTACATAGGCTTACTTTTATACAGTTGTTCTTACATCATTATGGCAGCACATTTAGATGTAGGGACTTGAAGAAAGAAAATTTAAACAGGTTGCAACCTAAATATGACATCCTTCAGGGGTGGTTCATAGTTGAATTAGATTTTGCTTCATTCCCTCCAAACGATGCATAAAAGCAAATATCAGCTGGATGTAAGTTAACTTTTACTCACACAGAAATCTTAATGGTCGTTATGCTTTTCACATGTGATAACTATGTTGTTTCAATCACCAATAAATGGTTTAAGAATGTGAAGTGTTTGCCATGCATTGGAAAAGTAGCACAAAACATTGTGTGTATGGCAGTTGAACCTTCTGTGCAAACTAGTGTGGTCAGGTTAAAATATGATGTCTGAACTTCTCTGTTTTGTAAGCTCTTGTCATTTCACTATGACGTTAGCACTGGAACTAATCGCCATCTGTTCAGACATAATTGGATGGATATTGACTTCTGGTTACCATTCAGTTTACATCGTCACCGTAAGATGTACCAGTACTTGAGGAACCTTGCTTTTGATTGGTTTCAGTTTTATGCCGTTTCACAGACACAGACTATAGTGTATTACATATTGCTTGATGCAACTGTTTAATAATAATAATAATAAACTAAGACTTATAATGCACCACATCCACCAAAGTGTTCATGGTGCTTTACAAAAAAAAAAAGAGAAGAAGAATGGAAAAAGCAAAAGTAGGAAGTAAGGAATGTACAAGGTAAGGTTTCAATCTACTTAAAAATATCAAGTGACCCCACCAAAAGGCAAATCATTCCAAAATCTTGGAACTGCTACACCAATGATCTATCCCCCATGCATGATTTGCCATACATTTGTCAACAGAAATTTAGATTTTGATCTTAATTTAACTAACGAGAAGGAATATATTGGGTCATCAAATCAGAAAGATAGCAATTGGTACTTTCATTCTGAGACTTTTATACAATAAGTAAAATTTTTTAAGTAATTCTTTGTGATATGGGTAACCAATGCAACTGTGTCAAGATGTGAGTAATATGACATGGTTTCTTGGAAAGAGTGAGTATTTTTTCAGCAGTGTTCTGAATTTTTTGGAGTCGTTCCTTTGAAAGGCCATGCAGCAATCCATTGGCCATGTCAATACGAGATGTAACAAAAGAATCCACTGGTCATCACTTCTGTAGCACTAAAATTAAGGTAACGAAGCAACTTTGCCATATTCTATGATTAGCGAGTGTGTGTGACACTTGAAATGTAACGTTTCACAGACATATTTGCAAAAAAAAATAACACCAAGATTCTTAACGTGAGATGAAAGTTGGTGTATATTGCTGTAGATGTTTCCACTTGTGCTGGATTGCATTTACTTAGTAGTGTGTAAGTCCTTTACCAGTCTATTTACATTGTTACAGCAGAGATTAACCAATTTTGTCCATCTGTCCACCAGCCAATTATGCAAAAGACGAGAAACAGGAATGAAAATATAAAAACTTTTAAGCTGAAGGCCTCCTGTCATTTTGAGTCCTGCTGCTGTTTTCATAATCTCTTCTGATGCATTTCCTCTCAGAGCTCATGAGTAACTATTTCTCATTTCTCAGAAAGACCCCAAAAGGTCAGCCACACTCTGCTCACAATGAAAGCCATCGTTGAAGCTGTGCCAACTTAAGGTGAAATACATACAGATATGGTAATGTGTGCATGCAGAGAACCTGTATTATATTACTATTAAACTCACACACACACACACACGCATAGTAGTAACAGCCCTGTTCAGTGATTGCATGCTGATACCTGCAGCACAACTTGACAGTTACGTCGTTGTGTCACCTGATTATTGGTATTCTTTATTACACAGTGAGTCAGCATATGGGAACTTTAAGAATCAATGCATTGCATGCTTACTACTAGGGCAACTAAGCCATGTACTTATACACAGTAATGTACATCTGATAGTAGGAGTATAGTACTAGCAGTATGCTAGCATTACATTGGGCTAAGTTGACTCCTACACAAATGTAAAGACATGTGATCTCCAAGGAGCTCCTATGGAAATAAGATGACGAAGAAAGGCTTGTGTCGTCATTGATTCAGAGACTTCCTTACCTCGCCCGCATCATCTCCTCCTCTCTACATCTTTTCTCGCAGGCTTGATCAAAATTGCAGAGAAGTTGAACCTACGTCTCCTGGCTCCACGAAAGAAGATAACAGTGCTTTTAATTGGCAACCATTCAGCTGGAAAGAGCTCATTCATAAATTGGTGAGACTGCATTTCTTTTTTCATCAGCGTAGGTCATCATTTTTAAGTGCTGTTATTTGTGTGCTCTGTATACATACATGTGCATAAAACACTCAGGCAGCACAGTGCTTCATCTACATGCTTTTGCCTGTTATTGTGTGTAATTTAGCTTCACTTTGGAAAAACTGAGTCATCTTCTTTGGCTGTAGTTTAGGTAACGCAACATCATATTTGTATACAGGCAGTTATGATTACCGCAGCAAACTTATGTTGCTATAAACCTGCCGCATGCCATTTTACCTCAAGTCTTTTCTTTGTCAATGGTCAAACTGGACATAACAAATGTTTGCATTGAAACTGTCAACTTGCTTGTTTTATATTTTTACCTATGATGGTCTCTATTTTTAAAGTAGTGAGGTGTATGTTATTCCAGAGAATTTAAATTGAGAGAAGAAAGAAATGATTAGTTTGGATGTACAGTATGCTGCATGAGAACAACCTATTCTAAATAGGGAAAGGAAATGATAGTTAAAATATGGTACTAAATGGTACTACTATGGTAACCAAACGAAGAACTGTTTACATGGACAGAT
This sequence comes from Stichopus chloronotus, assembly GCA_021234535.1. Lineage (NCBI taxonomy): Eukaryota > Metazoa > Echinodermata > Holothuroidea > Aspidochirotida > Stichopodidae > Stichopus > Stichopus chloronotus. Next base: position 24,550,057 of record CM037837.1, on the reverse strand, counting down.
CCTTGTATTCTTCTCTTTTAGATTTCGATTAGGAATGGAAGATTGCATTTTTGCCATTACTGTACTAATAGGTCTGTGATGTCAAAGGTAGAACTAGGGTATTTTATGGACAGCTTTATAGCAAAGGCATAGCCATTAATGCTATTATTACATTTGCTTTCCCTATGAAATTTCTTGGTTACATACTTTGTCTGTTCTTGATTTCTTCACATACAGTGTAGATGCATAGTAATTATAGCTCAAATGTCAATTTTACACTATCAAACCACTTCACACCTTTTAGTAAGCACCATTTAAAGAATTGGCGTCTTGTACTTTACAAATTTTTTTTCATGCAGCCCTATGAGGGCTGGCTAGGTCTTAGAGGGTGCGGTGCTTAGAATTAGTTTCGAGGACACTTTGAGCATGGGTCAAAAGTATGCATTAGTGAGGCAAGGGGTAAGTATGGTCACTCGTGAATACCCACACCAGGAAGTTGTGGGGATTCAAAGAATTGGCTCCTTGTATTTTACAAATTATTTTTAATGCAGCAGCTCTTGATAGGAGACCCCTGAATTGAACCACCGGTATATATATCAGGTCATAGGAGACCCCTGAATTGAACCACCGGTATATATATCAGGTCACAAGGAGACCCCTGAACTGAACCACCGGTATATATATCAGGTCACAGGAGACCCCTGAATTGAACCACCGGTATATATATCAGGTCACAGGAGACCCCTGAATTGAACCACCGGTATATATATCAGGTCACAGGAGACCCCTGAATTGAGCCACCGGTATATATATCAGGTCACAGGAGACCCCTGAATTGAGCCACCGGTATATATATCAGGTCACAGGAGACCCCTGAATTGAGCCACCGGTATATATATCAGGTCATAGGAGACCCCTGAATTGAGCCACCGGTATATATATCAGGTCATAGGAGACCCCTGAATTGAGCCACCGGTATATATATCAGGTCATAGGAGACCCCTGAATTGAGCCACTCGGTATATATATCAGGTCATAGGAGACCCCTGAATTGAGCCACTCGGTATATATATCAGGTCACATCAGAAGAGACTGCTACTCTTCACTGAAGTTGCTTTCTTTTTCCATATCTTTCTAATGTGCACTTATTCATATTGCTGATTTGCATATTGTCATAGAGCTTCCAGTTTTGTGTCATGGGGTCTACACACCCATCCTCAGGAGCCTTTCGGGTGACGTTCATCGAGGGAACCGGAGGAATGATGTGATCAGACTATGATGGTGATCGCAGCAAAGGTCGCATTACTCTTTGGGGGCAGGAGGCACTGGTGACTCCAGCTTTCATAGACACAAACCCTCATAGACACCTTCCATGTTGTGAGAGGATGAGTCACTTCCCATGGATATCCCCAAGGATGGAATCAAATGACCCACAACATTGCCTAGGAGCTCACTGGGGTTGGAAGACCAGCATCCCGTAGAGGAACTGAATCTCCCAGATCTCCATCCCCAACAATGTGGGGTGTTGACAACACTTCGAAGTGTTAGTGGCAAAACAGTGCACATTGTTTCAGTGTGGGCCGCAATGTATCCTGCACGCGGACAAAGCTGACTGTCCCAGTCTTTCCTTGGCAACACAAATCCTGACCACAGTAAAGGAATGCATCCATGCATCCATACAGCAGAAATCAAGGACTCAGCATCAAGGGTAATATACCAAGCAGGTTAGAGTCATAATGCCATGTGGACAGGACTTCCCATGGGGGAATAGTCTTTTGTTAAGGCGATGGTTATTTTCTTCCTGTAACTCATTGATGTATCCCATACAGTTACAAAAACTCATAGATACAGCCTGCCTCTACTACCATATCTTATTCTCACTGTTCTCCATTGTCTTATCATGTTCCTCAGGGCGTGTTTATGTTTTACTGAAATCAGGCCATTTTACTTCCAATAATGGAAGGAACCAGTCACATCATTGTAAATGAGAACTTGAATGTTCATTATGATATGGTAAAGTTCAAATCACGCATCATGTCAACAATGTAGCTCTTTCGATTTTACTGAGTGTTGCATGTTGACAGTGTATGATTGATACAGTTAGAATGTGAATAGTGAGCGTATGGGCTGTGCCTCTTGTCATTATAGTTACATGCCCATGGACATAGGAGTTATAGAAGACTTAGTGGACGAAAGCAATCAGGATATAACAGTTAATAGTGGAGCAGCACACAGAGCATAGAAGCTCTTGTCGAGAGTAGCGCTACCAAAGGACAGTATGGGCGTTTGGGACTGTGGAAAGAATGGGAAAAGATTCACTAAATCTTGACAAAGACAAATGGTGGAATGAATTAATTATGTCACTTTCCTCATGCTCTTTCCAGAGTTGCTCAATTTCACAGTACTTGCCACCAAGTGCAGTGGGTGAGAGGATTGAACCTGCAGTGCCACAGGGCCATTATTGCCCCATTAGCACCACTGGCTCAGTAAATCTTTGACCAGTTTGTTTTGTTCAATGTGACCACGACACCCTGGGACCTAGCACTGGCAGTGCACACGCCACCATTCGAGATAGCATAATCCCTGCATTAGAATGCAGCAATGCTGCTATGAGAGTCGACTGAAACCCTCAGATCCTGATCTGACAGCCACATGAGGTGACCTTACCTACAGTATAATGCCTAACAGCAGTGGGGAACTATGTTTGAAGGCTCTGAACATGGGGGATTCACACTGGATCACAATATTTCCAGACCAGGTTTGCAAAGCAATTGCCATGCCAGATTGGTGTCAAGGACCCACATAGAGCCCCTTGTAGGGTCTAGGGATGATGCCGTGGTGGGGTCCAGGGGGTGAAGCCCCCCTTAAACTCAGTGATTTTAGCGCTTTTGGATGTGTGGAAACCATTTGAATCAATGCTAAATTTCAATTCTCTAAGTTGAAAAATGTAATTGTAACTGGTGAAAACACCATAGGTCGATCAGAAAATAATCATTGATATTGCTTTAGGATCAAAACTTGCTATGAAATGTTGCAGATGTCATGTAGAAGAAACTGTATTACCTACATTTTTGAATGTCCCTTAAAGTCTCGTCAAAAGAATCAGTAAGATCAGTATCAGTAAGAATCAGGTAAGATCGTGTGCAGCCTTCCAAAAATTTTAAGTAATGATATCCTAATGCAGTGGATGTGTATCAAGTAGCCTAACCAACTCGGCAATTCGTATTTCCGTATTATAGTGAACCAATAACTTTTTGTAAGTTGGAAGCCTCAGAGGTTTTCAAGTACCTTAAATATTTTTTTTTTTGTTCATTGATCCTAGTCACTTTGAAACTATTGGTGTTGTGAAGGGTTTAGATCATTGAAATATGCATTCATATTTGTATTTCTGTGGGTTGTGATGTATCCTGCACCGCCTCCCCACTTTTGGACCCCACAAACTTGAATTGGTGTCAGATTATCTTCTTCACTATTCATCCACATAGCTTTGTACATTTTCTGTCTGTTCTGCCTTTGTCTGTGGGTCGGAGGACAGCAGATCTGAGATGACTTGCGGCCACATCAACACCAGAGTGTACATGGTGAAATTTTCTGGATTCCCTTGATGTTTAACAAGGTGATTGTTATCTCATCCCACTCATTTTGTTGCTCCTCGCCTTGCTCTTGTAGTTACGAAATTACAGAAGAATGTTGATCGTGGACACACTCACCCACACAATTGCATGTTGTTAGATTATGATCAGTTCGACAATTGCATAGGTGGTAGGAGGTACCTACGTTGCCCTGTAATTCCCAAGTTATGAATATTTGTAATAAATGCTGCAATCAAAATGGCCACAGTGCTGTTTCAGTGCCCTAGTCTTCTCATTCTCCAACTCCCTGTAATGTAATTTGCCATACTGCACCCCTGGAAACGCTACCATCTTTCCCAAGACCGTAGCTGACTAGTCTAATACTAGGCATTTTTGGGGTAAGTAGATCCATACACAAACATTTTAACTCTATATCTTCTTTTCATTCGTAAGTCTTTCTTGCATCTTTATCGAATCAATCACAAATCCCAGAAAGACTATCTGCTGGGTAGGGTCCAGGACTGATTTTTCAGGGTGAATACTGAAACCTAGACTTGATAACATATCTGCTGTTCGAACAGTGGCCTGACGAGCCTGACTGCATGTTTTACATATTATCAGAGTGTCATCAATGTATGGTACAATGGTAATCCCTTCTTGTCTCAATTGAGCAAAGGGGGGTTTTAGTAGTTTTGGTAAACAGGCGAGGTCCTGATGTTAGCCCATTTGGCAAGGCCTTAAATTGTAAAATTGTATCCCGCCAAATAAATTTTAAATATTTCCTTTGTTCCAAAGCTATAGGTATTGTATAGTAAGCATCTTTGAAATCAATTGATGTCATAAATCAGTCCTTTGTGACAGGGTCAACTGCTGTATCTAAGGTAGTCCATTTTGAAGTGATAGTAATCGATGCTTTCATTGAGTACTGATAAATCTAGAGACCTTCAGTGACCCCCATCTTTCTTTGGTCCTGTGAAAATATTTGAAATATATCTGGAGGTATCCTGAGCTGCTTCAATAACAATTGGATTGAAGGAGTGGTTGTGTTTCTTTGTCTACTGCTTCTTTTTCTTCTATGCTTAATTTATATCGGTAAGGTACCCTTATTTGAGTTGGTGGTTTATTGAATGTAGAGTTTGTGGCCAGTTATTGAGTTATTGAGAGTTTGTGGCCAGTTATTGCTTGCAAAATGTATTGATCTGACGTAAAGTGCTTCCATTTGTCTACTAACATTTTCAAACAACCCCCAATTTGCTCAACATTAGTGGTGATTGAACTTACTTGTTGGGATCAGATGGTAATTGTGCAGGGTCTCCAGTCAATTTCATCGGGGCTTTGCCAGGCTTTTGGCCTTTGGGAATCCCTCCCCTTGTCCCCTTGTCCCTTCTCCTGGTTGGTGCGCTGTGCCTCCCTTGTCCTCAGAAAGATTTCTGAGGAAATCTGAAAAGGGCTGGCAAAGAGGTCCATCCTGCTGGTGAAATTGTTGCTGCTGCAAACCCATCGTGGGATGCACACCAACTGGGTTGTATCTAGGAAGCAAATTTATTGTGCTTCATGACCCCTGCCGTTTTCTGCTCTTCGTCCATATCTTTGACGTTTTGCGATAAATCATCACCGAAAAGCCACTGTGAAGGCCTCACATTCTGTTTACACAGATGCGCATACCGTTGGTTCAAATCCGGCTTAATACTCTCCTTTCGAAAACATATTCAACTCAAATACAGAGTTTGATAACAGGGCTAGAACATCTTGTTCTGTCTGTGATAATTGTTTATTATACAGTGTTGTAACAAGCGCAGTAAGACCCTTCACCAACGGTTTTGGAATGCGTTGCAGACGCAAGTCCATTGATCTAGTCTTAGAGTTTAGGTTCTCCCAGATCATGGGATTCACTTTGGGCACAACAAGGTGTCGACAGTTGTCAGGTTGTAGATACTGAAGACATGTGTCAGTTATCTGTTTATCTTCCAATTTTGAGGACATGAGATAGTTAAGGCCATGTGCCAAAGTTTCTGAGGCTGATTTTCCCACTTCCTCTGGCGCCGCGAATCTAGATGCGAAGCCAATACTCTGTTTTCTTTCCAGTGTTTGAGGCTGCTGGACATTGTCCACAGTGGTAGTAGTACTGCTTCTCGAATCATCCATCTCCTGGTCAGATAGGCCATGGCCTAAATCTGTCAATTGGTCCATTTGACCCTGATGAACAGAGCTAATAAAACCTTCTATGAGGCTTTCCAGTCTATCAAGTCTGTCATTCGTACGATCTACCACTTTTTTCACTCCCTGTGGGCTGTTAACCTTCCCTTTCTTTGAGGACGATGAGCCACTCGTACGTCCTTTTGATGAGCCTACGTTAGGCTAAGCCTTAACCTTAGGCTTAGCACTAACTGTGTTAGTGTCTGTTTTCCCGCCAAGTGCTCGATTAGTACTGCTAATGTTATGTAGGACTGTCGCCCGTAGCGGCCGCATTTTCAGCCTCTCGCATGTTGCATGCCTGACTAAGTTAAATTCGTCGCCGCTTTCATCGGCTGACTTATCCCCTTTTTTGGCCATAACTAGTGGCTGAAGGCTTCTGAGGACAATCCAACGAAGTAATCTGTTACAAAAAGCTCCCGAAAAGTTAATTTCCACAAATTTTCCCGCACAGATTATCGTATGCCGAATGACTGACTGTGTTGCATGAACGAACCAGGTAAGTTCTTTAATCTTTTCATCTTAAGCAGTTTCGACAGACTTCAGAGTACATTATACATATTTGTTGTTAGAGCTATATCATTATATAAATATACATATTACCTTATATCAGTGAATAAAAAAATGAAAAGTTGACATGCATTTGACCTTATACTGTAACTGAAAAGTTGAGCAGCGAAAAACACTCTGGTCATACGGTGAATTGAACCCTGGCCTTCTCATCCTCGCTGACTTAGACCTACAGTCACAACAGTGTGACAGTATAGGTTAATGGAACCCACATTCTACCAAATGTTTTGACAGGAAAATTTTAAGCAAACAGTGGGAAATTGCATTGATTACAAGAGTGAAGATAAGATATGTTACCAGCTTCGTGTACTGTAAAATCATAGTCACAAATCTTGAATTAGCCTAAAAAAAAATGTAAAAAAACAGCCTTTACTTACTTTCTACTATTATTTCAATATCAAGCTGAATCAACAGTTCTGAATTTAATGCAAATTGGTATAAGGTGGTGCTATTTCATGATATCTCATAACTGGGTCTCCTACCACTATTCTGCAATTGGAGTGACATTCCTCTCGTAACACAACCCAACAGCTGTCCCAACGATTTTGTTCAAGATTGTAGTGGTACACCCCATATCACCTTTGTCCAAAACAATAGGGAACTTGAGGAGGAAATTCAGGACTTTTTGCAATGAAATTAATTAGTCTTGAATGAGAGACTAACATGTGAATACCATCACTAAATTTCTTTGAAGATCAAGTGACATGGATATGACAGTTTGGAGTATTGGGTACATTAAGCATTGAAAATGTTGAAAATAGCCACAAATCCATCAAAGATTGACAAATTTACAGGCAAATGAGTGTCTCACAGCTGTGTTATTAAGAAACATTGGCTAAGTATGCAAATTTGTCATGTCAAAAAATGGACTCCCATGATATGTCCTATGTTAATCCTTTGTTTTTGTAACCTTTACTTCAAGGACATTTGAGAGTTTTAAATGCCCAGAGGGTTTTATTTTGGAAGCATGTATTTTCTCCTTCAAAAATATTGATATCACTTACCAATGTAAAAGCCAGTAATTAAGTAATTAAGGGGCAAAATATAGAGGGTTAGCAAAAGAAAAACTGACACTTTGCAACTCTCCATGTGATCTACTTTGTACTTTTTTCAAACTTTGAAAAGTCATACCGCAAAAATGGTAATAGATATAACAAAATCCCAATGGATTTTCACTTAGGATTTCACTTTGCAACTTTTGCAGTGAAGAATGCTCTTTTTAAGAAGCATGTCCCACAACATTAAAGTGTGTTGGTTACTTTCCAAGATATTGCAATTCACAGTGCGTACTCCCTCACCTCATATAACCTATGCATTACTGTCTTGACCATGGTCTAGCATCTGGCAGTTTTGTGTGTGTGTGTGCATGTGTGTATCTGGCCACCACCCGCCCGATGAGGTTAAAAAAGGAATACCAGTAAGTGTCCCACTATCAGCAGTTAATGTGACATCATAATTTTACTTACTCAACTAGGTTTATGTAAGAGGTCAACTGAGCACAGATATGGTTTTTCGCCCATACTGATGGCCGAGTTTTTTATCACAGCATTGGCCAATATCCGATTCGATATTTTTGCTATCATGTGTCTCTTCTGAAAATCATTCATTTTGTGTATGAGATGTTGTCTCTGGCGTGCTTCCCAAAATCATCGAAAATGTTATGGGTATTGGAAACAAAAGAACCTTGTGATTGATAAGCGTCCCTGTTCACATTCAAAAGAGAGACCCTTGTGGTCATGATGGCATGTGTTTTGTATTTGCGTGTGTGTGTTTGCGAAGCTTATGCACATGCTATCTCAAAGTAGGAATGGTGGATACTTTTCATACTTTGAATGTAAGTTAGCCATATTGAGGGGAAGAACTTTACTGTTTTTGGTGGAGGCCATCTCACCAAAGGTCAAACATTGAAAACTGTGCACACAATATCTCAAGTTTTAGGAATGATGGATACTTTTCATAGTTGATCTGTGAATTTGCCATATTGGGGGAAAAAAAAAAAAACCTCGTTTTTGGTGGAGGTGAAAGGCCAACTTGGTTCACCAGAGGTCAAACACTGAAAACTCTGTGCCCACAATATTTCAAGTGAGGAATAATGGGTCCTTTGAACATGTGATATGTGGGTTGGTCATATTGAAAAGAATAGCTCTATTGTATTTGGTGGAGGTCAAAGGTTATCTGGGGTCCTCAGTGGTCAAACACTAAATATCATGTGCTTACAATTTTTCAAGTTACAAATGATGATGAATACAAGTTTCTCATACTTGATATGTGGTTGTATTCAATATTCAGCAGCCTCATGTTTCGCCTAAAGTGTCTCAGTATATTGGGGTAGCAAGCAAAGGCATCATGAACCTTTCAAGCAGGTGTTGGTTTGTACCGTTTTATGTGCATACTGTAACACTTGCAAACAATTACAGATTTGTCTGTTCTAAGAGCCAAGGTCTCTATATAGATGAGGCTTTCCTCAAATTGATGATTGGCTCATAAAAGCTTATATCATAAGGAAAAGAAGTATTGGTTGCCCAAGTGTTATTGATTACATTGGGGTACATGAATGGAATAGAGTACAATCTTTATGCAGATTGAGTCAGAATCCAAGCGAAAGTGCTAGTAGTATATGTCTGTTGTGTGGGCTGGTGCATCACATACACACACATGCATCTTCCTAAACACACTTATCAAACTTAAACCCACACATGCCTTCAACAAAGTAACCTAAAAGGCATGCAATTAGAAAGGAGCAAGGTTTACTAAAATAGCATATTCCTGAGAGGTTTTGGGATCTATCTGGTTTGAACTCTTTCTTTTGTGGTTTTATTCCTCTCAGATTCTGATTTAAGTGTGGCTATGAGTTTCTTTTGCTGAGAAGATGACATTCATCTAAAATGGTTAACCACAAAGGTAACCAAAGGAGGAAGTGTGACCCAGAATTACAGTGACCCTTTATCAAAGTCACCACTTGGTATTTATTCCATGATTTGTAATGAAATAGAGAAATAAAAAGAATAAAGGGATAGAATACAGAGCAGTGACAGTTATGTGGAAGTAGTACTGTACCTTGTACAGTAATAAGCATTGTTTAATGAGTCTAGTTGTATGAAGTAATTAACACTAGGAGGCTGACGTTCCCTGGTAACCTAGCACTCTCTATTTTAATAATTTTCTTTCCCACAACTGTTAAAAGGGTTTCCCCATAACTATTAAAAGATGCCTACATGTTTGCATGTACAAACTGCAACTTTGAAAGTTGATTGCACAAAATATTCAGTTAAATTGATGGGGGGAGGGGGGTCATTACTTTACTATGGCTGCCCAAAGGCAATATACCTTTTGCTATCTGTTCATCAAAGACAATTCACTCTCTTAAGGTAGCAGTCAACATTAGCACTAGTTAGGGTTGGGCAGTAACAAGAAGACCAGTATTGGTATTTGCGGCACATCAGTACCGGTATTTATCCAAGTACCTGTACTGACCACGTGTTCAAAGTGATAATAAAAACAGAGTTTCTGTGCCCTATATACTGTGGTAGTAATGCAGTAACTTGTATTCATGTCTTCACGTAAATTCATTGATAAAGACCAGGAAATGGCTCGAAAAACGTTTCAACAAGTTTTGAGAGTAGTTTTGTACATAGCATTTAAATCCGCGACCAAATTTTTGCAGATGCGATCATGTGTCAACATACACACTTGCCATTTGTGGCCTAGAAATTCAATGATAAGTCAGTACTTTCGTAAGTATCGGTCCATACTGGTACGGTACTATACCACCAACGAACAGATACCGAAGTACCAACAACAATGGTACCATACAGTACCGCGAAAATAGTCCTAATGTTAGGCCTTGCGTTAGGCTAACGTTACACTTGTGATGTTCGTTTCAACTTGACAGAGAATAAAGTTCGCAAAACAGCTTTGTGTGTTTTATTTGTAACCCCTCAGTCTAAGTTTTATACAATGATGGAATATATTGTTAGCAGCATTACAACAATATTACATGCAAAATATGCGAAAAGTTAAAAGCATTGATTACAGCTTCGTCAAAATGAACTTACAACATAATAGCCTCATACACGTGGCCTATACATAATGAGCAGTGTACAGTGTGCACTGTGCAGGTATTTAGTAACATACTGGGACTTTGGAAGTACAGCACCCTAGCTCCCAAGTTCCGAGAGGCAAGATGCGGGTCCACACCTAATCTGTCCGATGGTGAATCGTTGCCCCCTGGGGGAGGGGTTTAATGGGCACAGATGTCCCCACTCGAAATTGTCGTGAATTTTAGGAATGTCTACACTTAAAATGGAAGCACTTTTTGGGCAAATAAGTCAACACAATTTCTCTAGGTTACCGCCAAAAAATCTGTTCTGTAGGCCTGATGTTTTTCCTTTTTCGTCTTAGCCCAATACGGATATGTGAAATGCGGGTTTTTCAAAGGGCGTGGCGGGTCAGTTGGTTTGGGTGTTCAAATGCGGGTCAAACATGCTAAATGCGGATCACTTGGAAGGTATGCAGCTCCGAGTGACACCTCGCTGGAAGTGCGATCGAAGGAAACATGTACCAGGTGAGTACAACAGGATTTAGGGATTCATTATCCAAGAAAAGTTACCTCTAATGACTAAGAGAGATCTGTAGAAATTCATTGGATTGGTATCATTTATGTAGAATTATTCCATGAGAAAAGAGAGGAACAGTTGTGCACTTTGGAAACATTTTGAATATTTACTTTTCTCCTGTTACCAAAATTACAGTTAACTGCAGGCATCAGTGATATCATGTATAGAAACTCTCCATGAAACGTTATCGGACACGCTAAGCATATTTTGCGCTCTTGTTGGACAATACATGCATTGTGTCTGGTTTTGCCGATACTTGAATCAGCTTCAGAATCCTCTGCCCTGAGACTCTTTCAGACCTTGTGAACACCACAAAAAGGAAAAAAAAATGTTTCTAGTTACAAGATGAAAGTAACTGTATCACAGTTGCCACAAACTCCATTAGCAACATCATTATTGCCCTTGAAGGATAAGAGTTGGCACTCTGGTCAAGTCGGGGTAACATATGGCAAGGGCCACTCCATAAATATAGCAGATGAGAGTCCAAGGCACCATTAACTGACATCCATGTACCAGTATCCCATTTTCAATAGTACATAGTCGCTCAAAGCCAACAGTTGGAAGAATGGCAGTGGCAAGTTACTGTAATGCTACATTTATTAAAAGTTTTCACATCTTTGCTATTATTGAGAGTCTCCACTCTCCAGTCCTTACTTATTTTTATGCATTCACTCAGAAAGTAAGCTGGCTTGATTCTAGAAGGGTACTGCAACACACAGTTTATTAAGAAATTGTTATTCCTTCCTTGTTCCATTTCCTTGAAGTTCCTTATGAGTTATTTGCTGGCATTCACTGACATTTCAAAACATTTCTGATTCTGTCAATACAAAATCTGTAGTCGCCAGAACATACACTGAAATGGTATGCCTTTAGTAACGATACACGTGGGCAGTAATAGTTCCAGTACTTACGATCGAGGCAAGCAGGTTTAAAATCATGTCATTTGATCAATCTCATTAATAATTATTTGGCTACACCCTGTGCCATTCATTAACGTTAAGAAGTTATGGAAACACCATAGGTCACTGAATTGACCTCATTAATATCGAAAATCTCCACAAAAGTAGTGAATCTTCACATGATATCATACAGGTGACATAAATGAGAACATAGGATTGGGAATTCCCAATATGCATGCATCAGCAATGATAAAATGCTTTCTAGCCATCCATCTACTGTAACTATGAAAGTACTGTAAGTCCTACCTGCCACTCGCATTATAAACTTGTGACTGGCAGTTGAAAATCGTGGGGGGAAAGGTCAACGAATCTAAGTACTTGATACATCATATCATTCAGTTCATGACTGTCAATCATTCTAGAATATACATTGCCTTGGGGGCGGGGCATAGCTCGATCGATTTGATTAGAGCCGGCGAACAACAGCCTGATATTTCCTATTGAAATAGTACAGTAATTCGCTCGCTTAAGCAGCAGATTCAAATTTACTGTACAAATTTACATACAGTAGCGTGTGTTGAAGGTTTAATAGACCTTGTAGTATTTCAATCATGTTGTTAGCGTATACAATCAGCTGGCACAGACTGCAAATTTGTTTGTATTTCTGGAGAAAGTTTTCAGAAGACAAAACAAGTTTTCAGGATTTTATGCTATTAAATATATTGTAACTGTTGTACAGTAATTAGTACTCTACAAGTACATCAACGCATGATTTTCCAAGTATTTTCGTGAGTTATAAATTAGAATTTTCTCTCTCTCTAAGGTACCGGTATTAGTGCGCTACTTTGACTATTTGTGGCTTTACTGACCAATTGTAGGCAGTATTGGTAAAGCCGTATTTGCTGTGTATGGTTAGGTGAAGTTTGGCAATAGTGTGTTCACACAGAGGTTGTGTCATGTTTCAATTTATGAAGGAATTGGGTAGAAAGTTTGGACTCCGGTAATCAGATGCCATTCGGGTACCTGGGTACATGATTAATGGGGCTAAAGAAATTTACAAAGACAAGCCCCCAGGAGGCATGCAAAAAAAAAATACCGCTGGAATTGAACCTAAACGTTACTATTTCTATTTCTACATAGCTGAGTCGTTCTTCTTTAGTTGACTTTCATTCAGTGTGTCGCACAGATACTGTACTCTTCATTTATAGTTAGTTAGTTTTAACAAAAATAGGTATTATGTGTAGTCCTAGCGTAGATGGCATGGTTTTACCATTGTAATGGAAAATAACTGGTTTATTAGCCATAAGACAGTAACCGCCACTGTGTACCATGTTAATCATGATTATTGACGGTGATGAATACATTTACTTTCAGAAGCCTTGAGTTTTGTTTTTCTTTGTGAAAGTTTGAAATAAAAAAGTGGACCTGGAATTTATGTTTGGTCCTTTTTGATGTAGATATGTAAGTATTAATGCTACATTAAAAAAAAAAAAAATTTGTTCATTTGCTGGAGATCGTACCAATACTAATAATTTTCTCTGGTATCGCAAAGTATAAAACAGTACAGGTACTTGCAAAGACTCCTCCAGTTCTGCGAGTACTGGTATTGTGAATACTGGTACTGACTTCGGTACTGGGATACCGCCCAACCCTAGTGCTATCCTCTTGGTGGAATGTTACTTGAAAGTTTGGTTGACTTTAAATGAAATTCACCCCTTCATGATAATAAAACTGAATATATATGGCACGGCACAAAAGGTGGACTTTGAACGGAGGGCGTTACCAAAAAAAAAAAGCAAGAAGTGACATTATCAGTCATAAATGGTTTTGAAAAAGTCTTCAAATAAATGTTTCTAAAATTACTTGCGACTGATTCAATTCTTGAGATCAGCTTGCAAGTGATTCCACAAGTAAGACACAGCTTAGGAAAAAGACTGGAAGAATTAGTCATTGCACTATTCACTTTTCTGATTTGTGCAGCTTGTTTCAGCAGCATGTAGAGACAACTGTGTGTATAGCACAGTGATTTTCTCAAAAAAAATCACAACTTGTGTTCTACTAATTTGATTGGCTAATAGTCTGCAAATAGTTGATTGGTTAATAGTCTGCAAACAGTTGATTGGTTAATAGTCTGCAAAGGTAACTTTATTTGGCATTGTTCATATTCTCTGTGCCCCCCGAAAATCATTTGTGAATCAAAGTTTCTTTTAATGTTTTTCAGTTAATGTGCAAGGAATGATTGTTGTAGCCAGCTGAAGTATGATGTCGACACACAGGGTTGTCACCAGCCCATTTGAAAGCTGGCTAATTGTTTGAACTGGCTAATGTGCTTCAACCTTGGACTCTACCCCATTTCCCAGCCCTTTTGGTTCCTTGCATCAGCAAGAACCTATGTGGCCAGGCTGGCATGTATGTGTGTGATTGTGTGTGTGTGACACCTTGGCTTGTAAACAAGATTCTTAAGAAGGTAAAGTTGCTTGATCTTCAAAGTTTGTGTGCAAGTAGTCTGTTGGGTAATCCCTATGCTTTTTCAGGTAGGTCAAAGGTCATGTGATGTCACCAGAGGGGACAGTCTGAAAGCCTATTAAGGAAGATATCTTAGCAAGTGTTGGTAGCACTTATTAAGAAGATGACCTCTGTCAAGATTTGAAGAGGTCAGAGGTCACATGAGGTCAGTAGAGGTCATAGTTTGAAAACCTTGTAAGCACGGTATCTCAATGAATGGTTTGAACATCAGAGTTGGTGTGTAGGTTCTCCATTGTGAGTAGATGATCCTTCTTTTTTTCCAGGTATGTCAAAGGTTATTTGAGGTCACCAGAGGGGAAACTTTGAAAACTCAGTCACTAAAAGTTGCTGGAACTTCAAACTGTCAACATTGGTTGCTCATAATTTGTAGATGATCTTAGTCTTCTTTTGTGGAGGTCAAAGGTGACATGAGGTCAGTAGAGGTCATGATTTAGACACCTTGTAAACATGGTATCTCAAATAAAGAAAAGTTTGCTGGAGCTTCAAACTTTGTCAATATTTGTCCATTGTGAGTAGTTGATCCCTATGGTTTTTCATGGAGGTCAAATGTGATTTTAAGGCCTTAACTCATCACCCTAAGCTATATGTTTACTTTCCAGAAAGAAAAACTCTCAACTGGTTTTAAGTTACAGTACTCTTTGATTGACAGCGAATTCGAAAGATGCAGAGTAGCTCATATTACACAGCATACAGAGGGATCCATTGTTTTGATAACACATGTAGAGAATTTTAAGACAGGCTGAGGGAGGGACTAGACATGGGTGGTTGGGAGAATTGAAACTGTCTGGGGTGATGAGTTTTTGTCTTTAAGGTCACTGAAGATGGGAGTTTGAAAAGCTTTTTCAGGAAGCTATCTCATCAACTGCATTGTGCTAGAACTTCCACTTATTAACATTGACAGCTCTGAATGATTAGATGATGTCTATCATTTTTCATGATAAATCAGATGTCACATAAGGTCAGCAAAAGTCATTGTTTAAGAATCTTGTACCCATGGTACCTCCAAAAAGGTAAAGAAATGGTATGTTGATTGTGTTTTGTTTTTTCGTATTGGCTAGGAATCACAATATCCTTGACTATCTGGCTCACTGTACACCTCAGTACAGTAGGATATCATTATTTACATCCTTCTGTTGATTCCTTGCCGAAGGCAAAAGAGATCTATGCATATGGTGATCTTGTGTGTGTGGGTCCATGTATGTATGTGTGCGTGTGTATGTGATGCTTGGGTTGTAAACATATATTGCAAGAAGGGTAGCCTTGACTAATGTCATACATAGTGTGTTGATTGGCCATATTGAGTAGATGATCCCTGTTGTTTTTTGGTAGAGGTCAAAGGTCACGTGAGGTCACCAGAGGTCAAATTGAAAACCTAGAAATGTTCTTGATGACATGGTTCCTCCAAAGGGTTTCCATAAATGATCTCATACTGTGCACATGTCTGCTCTCAGATTTCTATGGTTTATTGGTAGAGGTCAAAGGTCATTTGAAGTCAAAACTGGTAATACCTTGTAAATGCTACCTTAAAGGGGAAATCAGGGTTTGACTGAGAAAATTCACCTTTAGTTGATTTTTCTTTCTAAACTGATTGTTCACCGAAATCTAGAGACGTTGGGTAGGTGCTTGAAGGTAGAAGAAACGGTAATTATTTCTTTAATTACTGTTGAATGAGAACTCTTAATATTTGTTGGGTACAAAAAATAAATGTTCATGTACAAGACAAGACAGCCTCCTCTATACGGTGACCAATCACAGTGTAAGACTGAAGGTGACGTTATATGAATAAACATAACCGAATGTTTACGGTTCCCATGATGTTTGTGCATTGCGCTATGCTAAGTAAACAAGAGTTTAATGATAGTTGATGATACACACAGCACTTGTAGGCTACGTATGAAATTGGAAGCCCCACCTCCTCATACCTTGAAAAGGCGACAGTATTGAATTTTCATGTTTGATTCAATGAATATGGATGTTACAGACTTTCAGAGTTCTTCACCGATTTTTTGCGAATTTGACTCGTTTCTCAAAATTGTCCACACATTTTGAGATAATCTTGATCATATTTGTTAGTTATAACTCATTGTACGATACCGGTGGGGAATTATAGTGATATAAATTGTGAAAATAAACTGTGATTTCCCTTTTAAGAGAAGTTGGTTTCAGTAATCTTGTATTTAATGTGTGGGTTGGCCATATTCAGTGGATGATTTCATTGATTTTGGCTAAAGTCAAAAAGTTCAGTTGAATTCACCAGAGGTCAAACTGAAACATTTAAAACTGCGTAGCACACAGTGGTCAAATTTGTAGACATGGTATCTCAAGAATGATAAAATGTTTGATTTTCAAAGCTGGTATGTCCATATTGTTCTTGATGGATATTGGCAAGGACTCACAAAGTCTGTTGACTTTCTGATATACGATCTCAGTACAGTTTTAAGCCTTACATGTTTGTATTGGTGACAGACAGATCCATTGTCGAAATAACAGAAAAGTTTGGTCTAAATACTATGAATCTATTGTAATAATATTAATAGTTTCTAGTAATTGCAATAGTTGTGGATTACTGTGTAGTGGAGAAATTGCTACTGCAGATTGTAACAGCAGTAGCAATAAGAAGGGTATGATGGCAGTAACAAGAAATTTGTGAAGAATAAATTGGGTACATGGGATGTCAAGGGTTTGGTGTGATGATGGAGATAGGGAATTTGTTACATTGATGATGGAGATTGGTAGAGAGGAGAGATAGCTCTGGTAGCGTATGTGAAGATTTGCAGATCTGGGATAAATGGTAAATTAGAGAATGGACTAAGGGGATGCAGAATGATTAGTTGGTGGTATCTTTAAAAGGAAGGATATGATAAGTCTCTTAAAATGTGGTGTGGGAAATTTTTGACTGTTTGCATCAATTCCCTTATTAATTTTTCAGTCATAACCTACCTGTGTTAGAATTGGCAAAGAAAAACCAAGGAGTATGAAATGGTAAACAGTGTTTGTCTACATTTTACACATACTTCAGACTTGTTCAACATATAGTGAATATTTGGTGTGTTCAAATAATGAACGCCCAATCTCCTCCATTGTACATAATCCACTGCATTAGTGATACTGTTATGTTAGGAAAACAACAGTCATTACTGCAATGAAAGTGAGTGTGACCTTTGTGATGTGTTTAACATATATGATAATATGAAAGTATTTTGTTGCTTCATTAGTTCATATATGTCCCTGTAACTTGACCAATTTTTTTAGTCATTCAAAATAGATTGTCTGTGACCTCTTTTGAATGTTGAACACACATTTTCAAGCAGTTGGTAAGAAAAAAAAAAAGGACCTACAGTGCTCATCATTTGATGAAAGGGAAAGTAAAAAATTCAGTCACAAAAGGAGATAAAGCAAGCAGAATCGTACAAATATGGTCAAAGATGAGCATCAGAGCGAAGGTAGACATTCTTGGAAAAAGATTTTGAAGATCACCCGCTATATGTTTGGAAAAAGAAGAGAAGAGAGACAGAGAAAAAGATCATTTTTCAAATTTATTACACAATGGTGGTCATAAAATTCTGGACAAATGAATGCTGCATGTTATATATTCAAAGCAGTGGTGGTATATCGATATTACCGGTATTAGTCGGTATTCCCACAATACCCATACCGTCGATATGCGTTTTCAACTACATCGATATATAGTTCAGTTGATATTTATACAGGGTTTCCCCTGTGTTTTGGGGAGTATGAGGCTGGTGAGGGCGAAATTACCTTATGCCGCCATGAATTTTGGGTTCAAGTCCATACTTAGGTTCTTCAAGATTGAGTTATTCTAGGATTTTTACCATGATATAAACGTGTGAGGCAGTAATTATGGTATTTTTTGGTGAGGCGGTCTTAAACAGTTAAGAGGCGGCCGCCTCCGCAATTAAGTACCATGGGAAACCCTGATATATATAGAAGAAATATCTTAAATATCGATATTATACTGCATAGTAACATAGTAGCATACCGGGTCAACTGTTGATATCGACAGTCAGTAGCAGTGACTAAGTATTGACTGAATGACACAGATTGATAACCCTCCGTCTCATGTTACAAGTACACTTACTATTACCTCGTGTCTTTGACCTCCATTACAAAAGCGGCCCTTAATATCAGTCGCTACACACATGTATACATGCACTTCGATCACTACACACATGTATACATGCACTTTGACCGTGCAGAAGCAGCTGTCAACGTTAGGTACAGGGGTTACAGTGTCAAGTACACACACAGTGTACAGGGTTCAAAGCAGCAAGTCCAGACAGCGCAGAGTACGAACGTTAGCGACACACGTTGTCACGTGGCCATTTGCACAGGAAAAAGATCACAATTTGTCATCTCTGTGGAAAGTTTCTGTAACAAAGTTTTACGTCACGATGTATAAAAGATAAAACCAAAGTAAACGGGCTGGATCACTGCATTTCAGAAATGCTTAACTTGTTCGTATCGATAAAATATCGGTCGGTATTTTAGATACAAAGGGATATTTTTGGGGCAGGCTAAAGCTTGTTGATGAATACTGACAGGCGAGTTCGGCTTGACTGAGGCAAACGAGTTCAGTAAAACCCCTTATTTACAGATTTGCGTAGACTAGTGTAAGGGCCAAGTTATCTCACTCAGGAATCAGGGGCTTTTAATCCATTAATAGGCGTAGTTTCAGATTAGTGGGGGATAATTAACCTGCAAATTCCTAAAATGTTACCTTGTAAAGTGATGTGAGATATTCTCCAATGTAAAGACAAGGGGCTGCCTAGTTCAGTTAAATTGTTTTACACGTCAAATACGAAAAAAATCTGGAGCAATTCATCAGTGTATATCTTGCTGTGAGAAATTTGCGACTTTATTGATTAGTTTGTGATAGGGCCTCAGTCCTTTTCTTTTATGATTGCTTCTCAGAATGGGTACGCTATTCTGTCAATCACATTAATTTGAAGAAAAAAATAGCCAGTTTTAGGGCCACCAATATTGCATGATCGAAAAAAAAAAAAAAACGAATTGAACTTTACTATGGAAACAGTATTTACCAATTTTGGAGAAGTTTCTAAAACTGCACATTTTGATTAAAAACGTTAACGAAATGCACATGGTCTACAGCTGTTTTAAGTTTCCTTATAAGTGTTACCCTCTTTATCAAAGCCACAAACTTTTACTTATAACACTGCAGTACGTAGTACACAAATGGACCCCAGCAGACAAGCTGCAGCTGGCCAAAACACCTGTTTGAATCAACCGAGCATTCCGCATGAGTGCTAGCACTGACTATGGTATGTCTAGCCGGCGAAAAAGAGTAACTTTGTAAACTAAACATATTTGCTACTGTAGCGCCACAATATCACAACTCAGCGAAGTTCTCTTTTGCTACAAATGCAAGATTGGATCTCAATATCGAAATTAGCAGAATACGTTTATAGGTTTCTTTTAAATAATATAAACTCTATAACTAACTAACAGTCGACTGTTCTTTCACAGGCAATGAAATACTGTACGTAAAAATTTCTGTGATGGATAGGCTATTCGCAACATACCTAAGTATGTTAGGATATAAGTAGCGTAAATTTATAGAAGGCTTTGCACGATGTTGTGTGCATTTTTGATGAAACTTGAAAGTCTTATGGTACATACATTTAAAGCTTAACAATATATGTAATATAGTCTGGTTTACATGAATTATGCAACATTTCGTGAAGCACTTAAGTTTTGAAGCAATATCGAATTATTTCTTTTGATCAAAATTTTGTTAACCTGCTGAAGTGGTTTTTGGCCTAACACTATAATGTTCATTAAATGGATATTAATGCACTCGCAGGCAATTCTAACAAGCGTAACGAAAGATTGCGGAGATTTACAACTTCCGTTTATGTCTGAAACGGAAATTCACAGAAATTGGAAAGTAAAAAAAAAAAAATAACTGAAGGAATCTGGGAAGTGAAAAATGGGATGTCCCACTTTGTGACGCAGAAAATTGGGAAGGGGGGCTGTCCACAATTTTCACTCAGAATTGACAAGTATTTACTAAAAAAACAAGCAGCAAACAGAAATCGGCACAAGACAACAAAAGACATCTGATATTTTACGATTAGTACAGTACATTTACAGTAGCTCAAATCATTCATAGTCAAGTCCTACACAAAGTATACCATTTAAAGCACATTTACTGTGTGTACCTGTTCCACGAAAATATTGATATTACGAATATTATCGATATTTTGAAGTCGATATATCGATATTTTTATTTCGGAATACCGCCACACCTTAAAATATTCAGCTCATGTTTTAGGAATGTTTATTTTTTTTAGTGGTCATTTAGTGAGTGTTGCTTATCTTGTTCCACCTTCTTTTTCTCTCAAAAGGCGAAATTGAGGAACAACTTCAAGTGACATTTTAAGCTACTGAAGACAATGTGCTTATGTTATGAAGTATTGCATGGTTTATTCTTTGGTATGCACACAAAATGTATGGTACCTTGTTTTAATTGTTTAGGTGTATTTATGGTAGCAAAGTATCAGTGTGGAGATTGTATTTTGTGACATAGGCCTGATGTATAGACTAAGTATAATATGATAGTAACTTGCCACTTGATTACTTTATATTTTTATTTTGTTGAGTGCTGCACATGTAGTTTAAGATTCATGTTAATATGCTTACAGTATACATTCAGTGTCTGTGCATTGCTTTTTTCTATGTTGGTCTGATGTTTTATGTATAATATGCATTTTTATGTTAAATGGTGCTATTTATGAGTCAGAAATTGCATCCCAAACTGCAAATCCAATCAGCTATATGAAGACAGGATTTGCAAGTACAAATCTGTTCAAGTTGCAAACTTACATTTCAGTTAAGTTTCACTTCACGTTGACTGTTATTGGAAAGTTATGTGCAAGTGTCATGTAAGTCATTTATGCACATGTGTATCTGCTGTGATGCTACAGAGATTTAATTGTGGCTTTGCTTGCACACTTTGTAATTTTTGTGCATACTCTGGAATCTTTCTCCTTGCCCATGAGTCTGATACAGTGCATCTCCTGATCCAGTTGAAATATTTTGAAGTGTGCTGTCAAAGCACTTGGTGATATCAATACAAGCTACTGTATAGCTATTAGCTATACTGACCTATGATGTCTTCTTTGAGATTTTCATGGGTGTAACACTTCTATCAGTGTTTAAATTTTGTCTGTCCTGATTGTATAGTAAATTATGAGAAAGTACATACTTGTGGTGCATTGGTGGCTTATCTGCTATAAGTTACACTAGTGAACTTAGAACAGAAGAGAAGGAGAAAAGGATCTACTTGCTATTGATCAGAACTGTAATATTTAACTCCATTCAGTAGCTGTTGTAGTTATACTCATCCTCTTTAACATGCTTTAGTTTACTAGATAGGCTGCTGTAAATGTTTAACTGCTCAGGTAAACTTAAGTGCCCACAGTGTACCGACCATCTCTGCATTGCACAGTATCCATGTGTACCACATTTAACTCCAAGCATTACATGAAAAAGTGTTGAAATTTGTTATTAGAAAAGTAATGCTGTTATGCTGTTATTCTCTGTGCCTACATTTGGCATTAACTTATTTGCACTTTTGAAATGGTGATCCTGATATTGATCTTATTTTATCTTTCACAATTCTTGTTACCTCGTCTCAAGTAAAGAAGATACATTGTTTTGAAGGTAAATCTTTTGCAGTCATAAACATTTGTATTGACTGATCCCATTCATTCTGAATTGTAAAGTTCCTGTGATCTTTTCTTTCTGTGTATTGAAACTGATGAGGTTCTGAACTTTAAGACCCTGACAAGGGTACCACCTTGAAGTTGAAAGCAGCTAACCTGGTTACTAGCTTTGACCAAGGCTGCAGTCCCTTTGTATCTTTGAAACTTTCATATCTCCCCTGACCTCAAAAGAGAACATAGGGTGAAGGTTACATCCAGGATACCTCTGTGGAATAGAAAAGTTCAAACAAAGGGAAAGCAGAGCAGTCAGTCAGTCAGTCCACTCCAAGTTGGTCATTGGTCACTGGCCATTCCAGACATGCAGTTTTGTAATTCACATCTATAAGCTTCAACCTTGCTATGCCTCACAAGGCCAAATTGGTCACGACCTTTTGCCGCCAAAGGCA
This sequence comes from Stichopus chloronotus, assembly GCA_021234535.1. NCBI lineage: Eukaryota > Metazoa > Echinodermata > Holothuroidea > Aspidochirotida > Stichopodidae > Stichopus > Stichopus chloronotus. The sequence continues at coordinate 24,527,550 of CM037837.1, read as the reverse complement.
GTAGTGAGTATAAATAGGTCCAGCGTGGCTTGGTCATGTGGCATATCGTGTGGTATTGGGCGGTGGTGAGGATCATAAACAGTGACAGTGACACGCTGGACTTCAGTTCTGATTATGTGTCTTATGAAATGTTGTTTTTTATGAATCAGTGATATTATCAGTTGATCAACATCATTGACTATTGTAAGGTTTGGATCATGTTCAAAGTACTTGGTAAGTCATCTCCACTTTTCTATTACCTTGATCATTAATCAGTTTTAGTCTTTGTTGATGAAGACACTATTTTTACTGGTCATGTATTTCATTTCAGTTTTTTTGCAATTACATGTCTCTGTAGTCATTCAGTTTTGTTACAATGTAACTAATACTGTAACACTAAAGCTGATTTGTAGCATAAAATATCAGATTCACTGTGGCTTTCAGTTTAGTTCATTTCCTTCTCTTTTAACTTTTGAGACCCCTTGTGGGATATAAAAGAATTATACACAAAATATCTGCTATACAAACAATTACAATGTAGTAATACTAGTATATCTGTTTGCAGAACTGAAATTTGCTTTTGGAACTTAATTTGTAGAGCATTTGGTTTAGGAACTTAATTTTTAGGAACTTAATTTGCTTTAGGAACTTAGTTTGTAGAGCATTTGTGAAACATAAATGATCAAAATCAAGATTGCATACTGCCAGGTTTATCACCGAACTTTGTACTGTTTCAATGTAAAAGATGCCTGGGTTCAACATACATTCTATACACTTTGGCACAAGAAATTTGCAAATCGTGTACCCAAGTGATTTTATCAACACATTCCCAGAAAATGGTTAAGAACAAAACTCCACAGAAAGAACCCAAAACAGAAAGAACCTAAAACAGAACACAAAACAGAAAGAACACAAAACAGAAAGAACACAAACAGAAAGAACACAAACAGAAAGAACACAAACAGAAAGAACACAAAATAGAATTAAAGAACACAAAATATGATCACATGAATCAGTATTGGTTCCTTTCAGTTGCAGTTAGAGATATAATGAACTCTCTTACAATGCTTGAATTTTTCATGGTAATGTTCAAATTTCTCACTTTGATAATATTATAATTTACACAATTTTTACTTTTCCCTCTGCCAATTAATTCAAAGGAGAACATCATGAATTAATTTAGTGAACAATAATTGTAATAGTTTAATTGCTTATAGCATTAAACCAGATACTTAGATATTAACTTATCATTGTCCAGGATGGTTTTCATCTTGGCTCTCCACTTTGAAATAATTTCTCAGGAAAAGTGCAGATTACATTTCAGTTAAAACGTTCAACTTGACCATTTGGATCCCTTACTATCAGAAACACTTATGAATGTATTGTTAAAATATTTACTTCAGTCCTCACCGGTCTCAGTATAACATCTGACGTTGAGGGTAAATATGACCAAAAACATACACAAACTTTTAATGATGCAAATTGCTCCACAAAAACATGAGCATATGTTCATTAGCTGCCTGCTGTACATCGTGTTGCATAAGCATCATGTTGACCACACACATTAAAATGGCTGTATGTTACAACACTAACAAGATCACCCTGTGTAGTGGATGAGTTTTTTTTTCATTGAACTAGCTTATCACTGACAAAAAAAAATAGTGTCTGCATGCTTTGGAGACAAATTACTTTCGGCTCTGTAGTTATATTATGCATACTTGAGTTACAAAACTGTAACTTATAAAGTGATTGGTGGAAGCAGGACTTTTAATTAGAAGAGAAACACTGGCTACCATCGCACGTAGTTGGTTAGATCAAACAATGTAAGTGGACACTCTCCTGGTACCACATGTTCAGTGGTAACTAATTGCTAATAACGATTTGATTTGTGGAACACAACCTTCCTCATGAGTAATAGACCATTTGCCATAAATATGAAGTTCATCAACTTGTGTGAAAGGAATGTTTGACGATTGCTGGCCATTTCTTTGGAGTGGCAGCCACATAGGGAAGGCAGCCACAAAGCCGCTACACATTTTAGTAATGAGAGGAGATAGTCCCTGTTTCTTTGTGAATGCTTGAGTTTCTTGCAGACTCAGCGGTGCGGCTTCTACCGGATCTGCGTTTCCTAGCTAAAAACCAGATGCTCTCGTTCACGCCGGGAGAAATCCGGCTACCGAAGCTCAGCGGCGCGTCCTGGGTGCTGGAGGATAGGTTGCGCTGTCCCGTCCGAGCCCTTAAGTGGTACATCGAGCGCACTAAGGCTGTTCGCACGTCAGATCAGCTTTTCCTCCTTCCGCGACTGCCCCTTCACGCCTACCTGTAAGGAAACGATCTCGCGTTGGATTGTATCTCTTATCAGGCTTCACGTCAGCCCTGCCGAGCGCGTCCAAGCCCACGACGTCCGGGGGCACGCTACGTCCACAGCTTGGTTCTGCAACGTGCCTTTGGAGGATATCCTCGCAGGTGGCCGCGTGGAAGATGCCATCTCCGTTCGTATCCTGTTACCTCACTAACACACTGACGGCAGACGAGTCCTTTGCCCGCGCAGTTACCCAGCCTCCTACGGTGTAATGCTGCCCCGCCGCCAACGACCCTGTGTCAGGAATGCAGTAGGTTATATGAGGTGAGGGAGTACGCGCTGTGACTTCCCCAAAACTCATTGGTTTGGGAATTCGCTAGCGACGTACTCACCTCATATAACCTATCTAGCACCCCTGTTTAGAAATCCCCCTCCCCAACAAAAGCTCCGCTCGACCTTCAAAAAAAAAAAAGAAAGAAAAAAAGGTTGATATTCGCCTGCTGCTCTTTCAAACGTAGTTTTAAGGTAATGTTCCATAATAATGTTTTAAAAAGTGCTGTGCAGTGGGAAAGTAAATGCAGAAAACATGAACCTCAGGCACATCAAAGATCTACTTCAATGAATTTACCTCCCTTCCCCTTTTCCTGGTAATGAAACTAACTCACAATGCCAACACTCCACTAAGCAAGTCTCAGTGCATAGGTGGGTCCAAATGATTAACTAAAAGAATTGAACTTGCAGGCAAGTACATGGAAGCCCATTGGGACTGTGAAAATATACAGTATGCTGCACCCCGATTGCAGATCCACCCAGTAACACGTAAGGCTTATGCTACGAGATGTACATCTAAAATGAGATTGGCAAACTGTAACACAAACAAATAAGCCTGGCCTAGATGGTATAAGGTACACATTCAGAGCCGTGTATACATGGCTCCGAGAACGCACACGCCACACACACAAACGACCACAGTGGAAGAAAATTCACGCATGCCAAGTAATGCCTGCATGTAAATTAACCTACAAACTGTTAAAACTGAAGCGGGAGTAATGCTAAGCTTAATATACTCCGCCAGCAATGGATTCTGGCAGTAAACTGAAGATTCTTCTATAAGTAGCGAAGTGAAAAGAAGGAACACGAGGATCGCTCTAATGTGTCGTTGGTCGTAGTATGGTGGTTACCACTACTACCGGGCAGCTTGCGCGTTAGCTGCATATGTCACTGTCAGTACCAGTTCGAAGCTACAATGAACGATTACTACTTGGTAGGTGGAAACGACTTGAAGCAATCAATCAAATCCCCTATTTTCCCTGAGTGAAAGTCTGTAATATTTCGAAAGGGTTCTCGGTGTTACACACTCTGGTAAAATTCAAATGATCTTGCAAGCAGGCTAAAATGGCAATTAGCACTAGATAAAAACAACAGATAAGTCTGCGTCACTTGTTCACCTTTCTATAATCTTAGTGGTTCCAGGTCCTGTGATGAATATATGGGACCTTTGCCCAAATAACCACAAAGAAACTATTATTAGTTTTGGAATCATTATGGTTTCTTGCCAAAGGTATTAGGTCTAGCTAGCCCAGTAAGACTAGCCAAATGATAGTGCACTGATTTTCACCCGATTTGCTGGAAGAAGTGCAGTTTTGAAAATGCAGATACAACAAAGCACAGCCTGCTTCAATTGGACGAAAATGTTTCCAGACTTGCTGGAAACAGTGTTGAACATAAAGTACAAAAATGAGCGTATAAATGTGGTGTATCTTTCTTTATTCCTTATTCAACAATATGCTTACATATGAGAGAGAAAGTCATTGGACTTGTGTACTTATCATATATGTATGAAAGAGGTTTGTCCCCGTAGAACTTGGTGTGTTGAGATACTATAGAACTGTGTCAACACTTGCAGTGAAACTAAGGGTGCTTGTCATGCAACAAAATGCTGATGATAAATTTTTTCAGTAGTATAAGTAAAACTTGCATTTGACCACCCTGTGGCAGTGACCCATTATCTACTTGTTACAAGCTTTGGCAATTTGGACACTCAAATACATGGTAGTATATTGCCATTTTGTTCAATATATTGCAGTTTATTGTGGCAGGACTTGCACAACACATCAGCTCTGTCTTGATGTACCAACAGATGGGGAGGTATGGCCTCAAAGTATAACTTCATTCTCCTTTATACTACAGATTCTGGATAGTCTGTTAACTAGCCACCGCAGGGATCCTGACCTTATCAATTAATATCTCTTCACAGGAAACCAAGATGTCTTGATGAAAATGTTAGTGCTGTCATTAATTATAATACTTTACATCTATTGCCAGTGTTCATCATAGACATTTCTGCATATAGGACATTCATTTTGTGTAAAAAAAAAGGCCATTTGGTAGCTTGTCATGTGGAATTATATTTTTGCAAGTCCCTCCAATTCATTTTGCATGAGCAGTCATAGTGCAGTAATTGTTCATCACTTAAGTGTTGGTTAGAGCAGGGTTGGAAATGTAGTCTCTCATTATTACGGTATGAGGATATTGGTCCCAAGAAGTGTTTGGGATAAGCAGAAGCCAATTTAGTAATAGGGTTTTATGATGACATCTGTTTTACAGTAAGGGAAAAGGGGGGGGGGGGGGGGAAGGGAGCATTTAAGCTACTGCTACTGATGGTCACTTACTGCAGTTAAAATCAGAGATTCAAATCAAATTGAAAAGTCTAATAATGAAATTCTTCAATCCATCATGCATCAGTACCTTGCAGGGAACAATCGTTTACACTCACTCTCCATCACTCTCCGTCACTCTCCATCACTCTCTTGATCAGTGTAGTATTTTGAAGTCATTCTCTTGCTCTCTGTGGAAATTTGGGAAAGTCCCCATTTCCTCTCACTTCATTACAGGAGGAGTCTGCTCACCCCAAATACTAGCCTCTGTCGAGTCTTTCTGGTGATATCTAAGTTTAGTTTACCACTGGTTGTGTTCCACCCCAGAAAATCACTATGCACTGTGGCTGTTATACTCGCTTGGTGTTACACTCCCCCTGGAAATCGCTACGCCAGAGAGGCGGGCAGATATCCTAGGATAGGCAGATCCCATGCATCAACGAGGGAACTTGAATCTTATGTGTGATGTTACATGTTGTGGAAAGAGTGAATAAAGACTGAAAAACCTTGACAAAGGTTACTCAAATACTAGAAATTTCACACTGCTAAGTCCTGGTGTAATTCAGTAACCTTTTGGTCATATATTCTCCATCTATAGAATGTCTGTATGTTGTGTGTTTGCTTTCCAGCAAATGAAGGCAAGAATTCAAATTTTGTGAATACTTTTGTTGTGATGAAAATATTGGGCAATTCTGATGTGATGAGCTGGCCAAGTTCTGGATTCATGACGTCATGTCCATTGAGGAGAAAACAAACATCACTGTCATTTTCTTCCTGTTACCAGGTTGATGGCTGCTCACTTTCTATGAAACAGGAAATTGTTTGTTAAGTTACCATCTTAGTTTAAATTACATGCTTTAGTCATTTCATGTGATTTTAGGGTGAAATCAGCCAATCAGGGTATTTTCTCCTGGTCTGGTTTAGCTGATGCCTGTTTTAGTATTTGTTTATGTAGTGTAATTAGTATTGTTCAGTAGTATTGTACAGTGATGCATGTCTACAGTATGATGTCACAAGTACAGTGTAAAAAAATCTAAGTGCTGTTAAAAGTGTGTCACAAATTCCCTTAGTTCCTACCCTTCCATACTAACCTAGGCAACATAAATGATGTTACTGCATGTTGGTGCCGTCACACTTGGTCATCAGATTCAGGATTGACTAATCACTCTAAAGCAATACACATCAGAACTCCCTGTAGTCACCCTCAGATTTCACAATGAAATCGATATCGATATATGTTAGAGCTCCCTGTATTCACCCTCAGATTTCACAATGCAATAGATATCGATATATGTTAGAGCTCCATGTAGTCACCATCAGATTTCACAATGAAATCGATATCAATATATGTTAGAGCTCTCTGTAGTCACCATCAGATTTCACAATGAAATCGATATCGATATATGTTAGAGCTCCATGTATTCACCATGAGATTTCACAATGAAATCGATATCAATATATGTTAGAGCTCCCTGTATTCACCATCAGATTTCACAATGAAATCGATATCAATGTGTTAAAGGGTGTGAATGAAATGATCATATCTGATTGATTTCTTCACATTTTTAAAGAAAATTGGCCAAAAAATAAAGAAAAAGTTAACTTAAGCTAGCTGGGAACATATGTACAAAACCCTAGTGTGAAGTAGAAATCGGTGAGTAGCAAGCGAGGGCACAAGTAGCTCTGTACAAAAGAAGCACAGTGCGTGTGATGCTACATTACTAGGGTCTTAGCAAGACTGCAATATGTGTGGTTAACCTGCATTTAAAGTTGTACAGAACAAGTGGTGAAAGTGTCCCAGGATGCAATGTTGTAAAATATTCTCTTGTTAAAACATCAAGCTTAATCTAATTAGATCTACATTGTTAGTAAATGGAAGTAAATGCAGTGTAGTGACTAAAATTGGCACAACTAGGGGGGAAATTTATCACATCATCACCACCAAGCACACTAGCAACTCATTGCAGGTTGAATCCAACAGTATCAGTTAGGAATACTTAGAGAAGCATGAAGGTATGATCTTTTCAGATGGAACTGTGCCATACCTCACAGTCACTATTTATATTAATTTTGTACTTGTCTTTGACAGATTTCAGTTAGTACTGGATAATTCAGTTCGTACTGGATAATTCAGTTAGTGCCATATGCAATGGAATGTAGAGAAAATAGAACTGGTACATGTAACATGATTTGCCAAAGATACCTTATATATGCCCTCATGAAATTTTTTATGCTGCCTTATTATGTCATTCCTGTAATTATGAAGCCGTTTTGTCTTTTAGAGCCATAAATCATGGTCGTTTCTATTCATCAAAGTGACCTTCACCAGCACTTTGCTGTTTTCAATAAATTTGTCTTCCATATGATAATTTTGCCTTTTCTTTCACAATTTAATATGCATTACCCACAGAAGGCCTGTGGATCTCAGTGCATGCTAACAATGGTAGGACAAAAAGGGTAGATGTCAATTTGCAACAAAGCTGTGTAACGCGTTGTTGCGGGAGAGAGGGAGACCTTGTGGTCAAGCTTCCTGTAGTAGTACATCACCATCACCACTGTGTGTCATTTGGCTTGCCACGCCGGTTCCTCGAGAGCGAGAGCGTGTTGGTCAAAGCTGTAATAGCTTCATGATTGTGGCATGTTGGAAGTACTAAATATGATACATACACTGCACTGTGTGACCAAGTATAGGTCTGTGCTTGAGCAGCTGGGCTATTTATTAATATCTATGATACTGCTTATTTGTATAGTATATGTGTGTGTTAGTGTGTATTATTGTGTGCTGTGTGTTAACTTGACCTTTTCTATTGAGCTGTGCTGTTCATCGTGCAATGAATGGACAGGCTGTGCCGTGTACTGCTAGTGGCCATTGTACATATTTACAGAGCTCCTACATAAGAAGTTGCTTTAGGGATGTGGTTCCAAAACAGCATTTCAACTACAGTAAGCAGTATTGTAAGAATGGCACAAAACTGACATGGCCGAATCAGGTATTGTGAGTTTAAGCAGCTTTGGTAAGTAAAAACTCTCTGGAGGATGTATCATCAATTTTTAGCATTTTTAGTCTTTTTCAGTCTGTCCTGGTGGTTTTGGTCAGTATAGAATAATGTACTGTAGATTACTGTTCTTTGGTCCGATTATAGCATGCATTTTGAAATTTTGTTTGTGTGAAAGAATATTCAAATGGTAAGTTAAATGTAGTATGAATGGATCCTGTTTGATGCTGTACAGTGTCACAAGCAAGGTAAGTAGTAACCTAAAGTAAGAAGTAAGAAGAAGAAAAGAGGAATATCAAGGTACCAAAAATAGAATGTGTCAATACACAAAGTCAAAATGTAGGAATGAATAGTACAATAGGACAAAAAAAAAGGCTGATAATGTTTGCCACAGGGAAGCATTGTCAGATGTATCTATCCATCCAAAGCCCAAAATAGGAATGTTTGTCACAAGAAATTAGTTTGGTATTTATTTCTTACAAAAGCAATACAGTCACAAACAGTACCGAAAGAAGTAATTGAGCCCTCTTTCACTTGTTCTTGGAAGGTTTTTTTCTCAAGCTCCATAGGCCTTTTTGGAGTCTACTCTTTACTCTTTCCATTTTCGATCTTGTCGGTATAATTTTTTACTTGTAGAAACCTTACGAAAAAGATTCAAATGTTGTTGAAATTTAATCGAAATGGAAATAGCTCTGATCTGATCACATAAACTTGAGGAGGGGTTTCAAGGAAGGTTTTCCCTGCCCTTAAGGGTCATAGTGGAGAATACTAAAGGATAGTATGGAAATCTGAATGAAGACTGACATGAAATTCTAGAAGATTGCTTCAAGTTTGTGTGTATAATGTGCACTTTACTAGACTGTTGATATTACAAAAAGGTCTTAAGTATGTTATATCTTTAAGTGGTAGCCTAATTATTCAGAACATGTCAGTGACATTTCCATTATAAATTTGAACTGCCACAAAGTGGAGTGTGCAGTACAGGTCAACAAAGTGACTACGATTTTAGCATGTGGAATGTAACCATGCGAGTTGGACTTAAAGTATGCATAGTAGGCTGCATTGTAGGACTATACCTTTCATAAGCGGGTGGCATGGCAGTACATAGTCGGTCAACCAGGTATTTTGAAGAGTCATTTAAAAGAAAACACAGATCATTGCGTCCAAGGGTGGTTATTCTAAAGAGTTGTTATTCGTTGTTTTTCTGTAGGGTCATTTTTCTGAATCGATCACATGGGTCACTATTCGGAAGGGTTAAATTGCCAAGATGCTCATATTGATTCAACTGCATGTTCTACGGGTTCACCCCTTTGGAATAATGACCCTTATGTATGGTTCAGAATATTGATCCTTATGTTTAATTCAGAATTAGGACCCTTATAATGTTAAATTAAGAATAACAATGACAAACCTAAGATTTAACGTGAAATAAGGAATCATTCAATAATGACCCTTATGTTTGATTTAGAATAACAACCCCTTTTGGAACATTGGAACAACCCTTCAGAAAAACAACCTTTGGATTCATGCCCCTTTGGAAAATTGACCCTTCCAATTCAGAATGATGATAAGGAATGAGACCTTTCGTTATAATGAACTGCAGTCATGTGCAGAGCAAGATGGATTAAAACCAACTATTAAGAAAATATAAAAGAACAATTAAACGAGTGCAAAGCAAACAGAAAAATACATTTTAGCAGAACATTTGGACATGCATATATTTGACCCACTGACTGATTTGGTTTGTCCATATTTCTGTGATTACAGTACCTTAAACTCATTGCACTCCTCACTTACCTGTCACAACAACAAATGCACTTCCTTCTACCATGCAAAGAGTACTGGTGACCTTCAGAAGATTTAATAGATTAGCATAACAACTAACAAATTTGCAGAACTAGGCCCTATGTGCCCAATTTTCACACCTAAGGGTGTGAAAATTCATGTAATCAGACCTGACTTTCTTCCAAACTGAATTTGTGGATAAAGTGATTGCGTGTGTACTGAAAAACCAAAAAGATAAGATTATGTATGATCTTAACTTTTTCTTTATTTTTAAATGTACACGCGAGGTTGTACATGAACGGACGATGTCTTTCAGTGAAGGAAAATGACAGTAAGTACTTTGAAAAGCAACAGGATTGGCATAAAAACAGTACAAAACAGAAACCATATTTGAAAATCAACGGTTCTAGTTATAAGCACCTACATAATGAATATGCAACAGTACAGGTCTCACTAGTGTATCGAAGACATACTACTCAAGTCATTGCTCCTTGGTCGGTAATTGTATTTGGTGAAAGGTTGCACTGTATTTACAAATAACCTACGAACTGAATGCAACATTGCGGTGTCAGTGATCCTGAGTTGTTTTGACTAACCGAATACTCAATACTAGTATACTTCCCATTGGCTTGTTCAAAGAAGCACACAGTTGATTTGAATGAAAACTGTCAACCACTACATTATCATTTTCTACACTTTTTTGTCGTTATGTCAGAAGAATTTGAAATCATATGGGAGAATTAACAAACTGAAAACTATTTATTTTTCCAGATTGTCTGAATGGTGTAGTTAAGAGCCTTACCAAACTTTTGGAGGTGAAATTTCAATGTTTTTCATTTTTCAATTTCACTTTAAATGAAAAGGACACTTGAGGATTGCAGTGAACTTTTCAGAAATTCAGTCCAAAGTTGATAACAAGTTGAGAAGCAGATGAAGAATAGAAAGCATCTTGATGGAAAAATCTCTGCAACTTCTTGCTCTTTGCACTTCAGGATGACAGAATGGGAAGGAGATGCTAGTCCAGAATTAGGGCTGTATGGCACCAGGGATGGTGTTTAAGGTTACCAGAACTCATGGTTCAGTAGACCATGGTGCATTTCATTTTGTTCTGTTGAGGCAGTTTAGTGAGTTGCTCATAACTAAGCAACCCAGGTTCCAAACAACTCTCAAACTACCGTCTCTGAAAAGTAATTGTGACTCACTCATTTGGACAACTTTTAAGCAGATTATCTTCAAGGGATCACTTAGCTACTTGACTTTCTTGTTGACCAAACTCACTTCGAGGAGATAAAGTTAGTATGAATCTTTTGTTACACATATGGCAGAGATTCAAAATTTGATTCACATAAATCTAGCAAATGTAAAGAAAAGTATGTAAGTCAATATTTCAACAGTCACAGCTGTCTGAATTTGGTTGTCTGAATGACTTTTCTTGTCACAGAAATCACTTTTATTCTCCTAGACAGGTTGCTAGGTGATTTTTTGGTTGCCCCTGTTATAGTTCTCCTGTCTCCTCAGCTTTTGTTTTACATTTCTTTCTTCTCCTGGAGAATCTCATCCTTAATTCTTAGGAGAGCATCCAGAGTGTTAGTCTACTATTCTACTGTTGAAGAAGCTGCCTTTATTTTTCCTGGTTTTGTGTGGTCTTGGGGTCATGCAACGGTCAGTTTTTAATATCGACAGAGAAAGTGACCTACTTACTGTACTTACTAGTGCAGCATGATTCTCTCCCTTCTCAGCTTCTCCTGCCGCAATACTCCTAATATCACCTATCTCAGTAGCAATAGGTGCTGTCCAAGGATAGATTATGAATATTCATGAAGAGCTTCGTTGGCCAGCCAGCAGCTGGTCAGTCTGTCTTTGTCCAAGGTGATCTGAAGTACCAAGAGGTCAGGCAGAGTTCACTGTGACTCACCTATGATGGTCAGTTTTAAGCCATCTCTGTAATGCTGACCAGTGGCCATAGCATATATATCCTGGAACAATGAGTGGGTTCATGTAAAGTTCAGTTTGATAATAATGGCAAATCACACACATGTAAATGCATGCTGCGTAATAAAGCCAGGTCTTCACAGATAACATATCATGCTATCACAGTCTTGACTAAGGATGTGGACAGATGTCATAAATTGTTTACTGATGTTGGTCTTTCAGGTACATCGAAGAACATGTCCAGCGGACGGGTGTGGCCATCGAAACCCAAGGTTTCTGCTTTGTCACCAGTGGGAGGAAACGAGAATCGCTCACAGTGAGTAAACTGTTTACCTCTGTTATATTTACTAAAGTTCAGGTTCGAATGCAGGAGAATTCTTTAGGACAGGTTGAAGGGGTTGAGGAGGAACTACTGTAGAAGGGACTTCACTGTAAACTGAATAGTAAAGTTGCTTGAAATTGGAGAAAATGTTTACAGTGTGATTGTACAACTTGAATGCAATAATGGAGGGAATGTCTCTCTCATTATTATGTGTACATGTAATCAGTAAAGTGTAATGAACCCTCATTACATAATTTTTTTTTCATATGATCTCGGTTTCTCTGTGAATTGCTTTTCTTAGATCAGTTAAGGGCAGGCACTTTCATCAATGGTGAATCACTCACATTAACAGGTCAATAGATGCCAAAGAATCTTGCTGTCATGGCAAAGTTCAAACTAAAGTAGTGTATCAAATGTAAGAGAATATCCTGAAATTTTTTTGATTTTGATTTTTGCAAGTTTTATCAAGTCATAGCAACGTTGCCAGTCTGTTAAAAATTTGCTTCTTTGAAATGATTTAGTAAAGAAATCCACATATAACGAGCTTAAGCAATCCACAAATAATGAGACGAAACTGTTGGACACTTTGCAGGACATTGCAATTATACTAAGAAATCCACATATAACTAGCTTTAGCAATCCACAAATAACGAGACGAAACTGTTGGACACTTTGCAGGACATTGCAATTATACTAAGAAATCCACATAAAACTAGCTTTAGCAATCCACAAATAACGAGACAAAACTGTTGGACACTTTGCAGGACATTGCAATTGTACTAAGAAATCCACATATAACTAGCTTTAGCAATCCACAAATAACGAGACGAAACTGTTGGACACTTTGGAGGACATTGCAATTATACTAAGAAATCCACATATAACTAGCTTTAGCAATCCACAAATAACGAGACGAAACTGTTGGACACTTTGGAGGACATTGCAATTATACTAAGAAATCCACATATAACTAGCTTTAGCAATCCACAAATAACGAGACAAAACTGTTGGACACTTTGCAGGACATTGCAATTATACTGAAATCTCTGTTTTAGTTGAGAGGATAATATGAAACCCTGTGCCCTTTTTCAATGTTGCGATACAGGAGTGAAAGCACACTGTGAACATGAATCCCTTAGCCAACATTACAAGGGGGAAGCAGGTGTCCCAAGGTTTTGTCCTAGTTTGTTGCTTGAAGCATATACCTGGTGGCATGCATCTTCTGCATACAAAACATCCGCAGATCTATATGAAATCACAACCAGCTTGGAATCTGTCCAGTACTTTAGCTTAGCAGAACCTTACTTTTGATGGGCTTACAGGAGTCACAGATTAGAGTTAGACCATGGTTGGAGTGTTATCTTATTTGACATTCATAGTTCTACCAGTCTAGGTAAGGTTGGATAAAACAACATAAATTTACTTCCTACAGATCATAAGGAGAGGGGGAAGATTGCAAATGTAGTGTCAAAAATGCCAAATATTGCTTGAAAAGAAAAGGTGAATATCTGTTATTTTAGAGGAGAGATGGTTGTGCATATTTTTCATATCAGGTTTCCTTGCTTGTATTATTTTTATAGTGTTAAAGGGTACATGGTAACAAACATAGGAGGATGCATTCAGTGAAAGTGGATTAAATGGCAAGCAGCTATCAACACACACAAACTTGTTTGAACATTCATTGACCATTCATTCTCAAGTCATAGATTTAAACAGACCTCAGAGCTATATCAGTAAAACCTACATGATGACTGGGTATGATGATGATGATGATGATGATGATGATGATGATGATGATGATGATGATGATGATGATGATGTGGTTACAATCTAACAGTTGAGATTAAACAGGAGGAACTAGCTTAGTACATACAACAGAAGATATTGTCTCACTGTTATTGACTGTCCTTGGGTAGTCAGTTTTCAGGTCTGGAATTGCCCTAGCTCTCATGACCTCATCTTTAAAGGTATGTTCTTGGTAAAAAAAGCGTTAGAGTTACCTACAGTAAACGTTGACATGCCTATGTATGTAGACTGCAGTGTAAATGTAAATGTGAGTTTCCATGCATGTGTCACTATGGAACAAAATTGACTAACACAAAATAGTGCAAACAGCTTGCATGCAAGACCTGCTGGTAGTGCATCAATAATTCAAGAAAATTCTTCCATAAATGTTACCTGATGAATTACATCCTTAACATTTTGTGGGACCTAGTGTAGGACATGTTTGCTGAAGGGAAGTATGCAATTTGTGATGCAGATTTTAAAACAAATGAAGTTCTATTGTGTGGGCAAACAACACATGGCCCAAAATAATTTGTGTTGTTCTTGAAAATCATGATCATGTGTCTCACCGGCTGGGATGCTTCATTTTCATTAAAAATGTGACAGTCTTGATTAATTTGGATGGATCGTGATGCTACATGTAAGACAACACATTGTAAGACCACATATTGTAAGTCAACATATTGTAAGACAATTCATTGTAAGATAACACAAAGAAAACACATTGACAAAGGTTCAAGGTATGCCAAGGCATGCCTTTTTGACTAGATGCAATCAGAAAGTTTCACCACATGTGGATGCACACCCAACTCAGAGGATGCTAAGCACTCACTGAAGTATCATATATTGGCAATAAATTACAGCATGTAAAACAATACACCAGAATATTTGCAAATAACAGAATGCAGAGAGTAAATTGAATTTTTTAAGTGTTGGGGTGATGATGATGATGATATTGGAATGCAGATAATTGATAAGTCAAAGTTACTATTCTCCCGATACTGATAATAAAAAGAAACCTAAAGAATCCTCTGGAAGGAATTGAATGTTTCTATTACCACATGTGGCAGAACTATAATTCGAACACTAAAGTTCCTTGAATCATTTATCCCTGTGTTTGTCTTTTCTGCATGAAAACAGAACGACATTGAAGACAAAAAGTTAGGCAATAAATTTACAGATTGTCTAAGAACAGAGCATGATATGTAATCCATGCACCAGTTACAAGCCTGTATGTACAAAAGAAGCATATGTTATTATTTTGTAGCCTATCACAGCACAGTTAGGCTCACCTGTAATCCGAATGTACACAACATCCATGGGCTAGTGATATCACCTCTCAAAGAGAAGTGTGTAAAGCACTGCAGCATGTGGGTATTTGTAAGGGAATGTACATGATTGTTCAACTGTTTTAAATTTCCTTAAATACTGCTTACAATTGATATCAAGAAAGCATGGCAACGTGATGTGGAACGTGATACTCCTTGCAGCGCAACAGTGGCTTTAACTATGCAGCTGTAGCCATTTCTTGAATGGTGCATGGCCAGAATGGTGCATGGCCAAATGGCCAGAATGGTGCATGGCAAAAGATTCGAAATGGAAAGGAGGAGAGTAAATGTGATGCGTACTTTTGGCCTACACATGTAGCATAGTGCTATGTTTCGTTGGAACCCTCAACAAACACCTCCATTTACAAATTTAAACCTTGAATCAAACTAGTTTAAGCTACGAGGATTCATAAACAATAAAATATCAATTAAACTTGTAACATGAAGAAATGGTTAGGCTATATAATTGCTATACACCTTACTTCATTAGGATATATGGTTATCAAAGCGTCACAATCTTTTTTATGTATGCAGAAGACAGTTTTGTACATTTCAATTTCAAAAATATACATATGTGTAACATTTCAAAGAGCATTTTCATTTTGTAAGAGATGTCAGTGATCAAGCTTTCATCATACTGACTGGTATGGTGAAAGTGGTATGAAGTGGTATTAATCCTTATGCTGCACTGTGGATAGCTAAGATTCTATAGTGCCACTCCTTTTTGGTGTCAAGGAACATGTAATTTTATGGAATGTAAACTTCTTGATCACAGAAATTTACAGGATTTAGAAATTCAAGAAAGGGACTTCCCTTTCTTTGCAGAATATTAGTTGGTCCAGGTTGGGTCCTTCAGAAGTGATAATTTTTTACCGGAAGTATTTTTATTTGTGCAAGTCAAGATGACTGCAGCACTGTAAGCAAACTGAAATGTTTTTCATTTTTAGATACACCAAGTGCCTTGAAGGAAATGATGAAATGGTTACTGGTTGCTGTTAGCCGAGATGACTGTCACTTTTGTCAATATCTGAGTGGTAAATTATTGACTGATGTACCGATGCTGCTGATAATCAGCCCAACACTAGAATTTGTTATCACCAATACATTTATTATTGCAGACTTGGAGGTTAATCACACATCAGAAGAAAAAAAAAAGAAACAGGAATGGGTCTTTAGAAAAATAATAATAGTGATGAATTTGTGTAAGTCTGTTCACAATCTGTGTAGTGCAGATATATTCAGTAATTTCTACAGTTGAACTGTCAGAGGAAAAAGTCAAACAGGCATGAGGTTTTGCATAAATTCATTTGCTTTTATGTACGGTTGATGTGAAAGATTTATGTTTCACCTTCAGTTATTGCCATAGTACTTTGAGCTCTCTTTGCTGATATGAGAGGAAAAAAAATGATACTCTCATTGGATGAGCATTAATGACTTACTGCAATTAGTGCTTGGTATTGTCTCAGAGTTCAGAATAAACCTGGTGTCACTTCCTTGTCTGTAGAGGAACAAGTGCTCTGATGCAAGTTAGTGTGAGCCAGCTGCTGTCATGTGTACTTTGGACTCAATTCTCATTTAGAGTGCTTGTAATCTTTAAGGAAGTTGTTGCATTTCTGCATGTGAACTTTTGTTTGTCCTTAAATTTATTTAATAAATGATTGTCATCATGTCTTTCATGGGACTCTGTAGCAAGCTGCGTTTGGACAGACCAACTCTACGATGCCCGTTGAGGCCAGGTATAGCAATATGCAGAATATTTAAGTGCAAAAACTTACAGATGGATTTAGTTTGTTGCACAGTGAAGTAAGAGGGTGGCAATTATGAGATCATTGTCTTTGTTTTTTTATATTTCTTGCGGAAGGCAGGCAAGGAATCTATGCGGTCATGATGGCATGTGTAAGTGTGGATATACACATGTGACACATTGGCTTTGGGAAAGGTGCCTGACCTGTAAGTCGGTGTGTAGGTAGTCCTTAGTGATTAGATGATCTCTACTGTTTTTCATCGAGGCCTTCGGTCTTGATGATAGATGATGTCTGCCAATTTTTTTTATGGTGGTCAATTGTCACATGAGGTCACGAGAGGTCATAATTTTGAAAACCTTATGAGCACGGTATCTCAGTAAGGAAAGTTTCTGAAATTTCAAACTTGATGTATAGATTGTCCATTGTTAGTAAATGATCCCTTTCATTTTTCATGGAGGTCAAAGGTTATTTGAGGTCACCATATTGATACAGTGTGAAAACCTACTAGATAACATATCTCAGCAACCAGATCATGTTGCTTGAACTTCACATAACAGTGTGTAGGTAGGCCATAGTGAGTAGATGATCCCGACTGTTTTTTTTGTTTTTTTTAAGGGGGTTTTTTAAAGAGGTTTAAGGTCATTTGAGGTCACCGTAAATCAACACATAAAACCTTTTAAGGAACATATCTCAGCTAAGTTATTACTGGACCTTTAAACTGTTAACATTGGTAGCTCTTGAATAGCAGATGGTCTTTGTCACTTCTTTTATGGAGGCCAAAGATCCTGTCAGATCAGTTGATATCATAATTTTTAACCTAGTAGACATGTTATTATCCCACTAAGGGTAAGGTGTTTGAACTTCAAAGTTAATGTTGTTCATTGTTTTCCACGAATAGTGGCAAGGAATCTCTGTCATTTGACTTCTGCTTATGACTTTCAGTTACACAACTGTATATCTTTAAGTACAGCAATAATTCACAGGATCTGTGACAAGAGTGCATTTTGTATGTGAACAATGTGAGTCTCTTTCTCTAGCTGCAACCATGGTCCATGCTGCTGCACTAGTCTATAAAAAATTTGTGTAGTCTTCTGTGTTTGACATACTATGGCACGGTGACAAACTATGGCATGGTAATGCTCCTTTAACTAATATCTGCAGCTGTTATAAGCTACTATCCTTTACCTTCAGTCCAAAGGTCACATGGATAGAGTGGTGACCTCCACATCCTGCTGGTGGTGTTATTGACATAAATTTAAGGGGAAATAGGGCGTTTAGAATATACCAACATGGCATACAAATAAAATAGGTTTAAACATTGTTAAACCATTCAGTCGCATCAATAAACGTCTGGAAAAGCTTCATCTCCTCAAAACATCATGCATGTGATGATAAATGGAAGATGCATGATTTGAATTTTGAAAAGTTTGGGTGAACAAATTATTGATGCAAAACAAATAACTCAATTTCTGTCTGAGAAAAACTTATTTCTTGGAAAGAGGGATACTGTCCTTCCTTATTTTGCAAAATCTATCATTTTATGTCCACAAACATTGGTTTTATAAATATGGTTGTTTTCTGTCAAATGAAGACCTTATTTCCCTTTAAGGTGCATGCTCAGTATTTCCAGCTACAAGAGCTTTTCAGCTCTCATGTTAGCCTTGTAGAAAGTTGAAATGGGTGGGAAAAAAAAAAAAAAATTGTGTCACAAAGCTTTAAATATGAATTCAAATGGTCCTACACCCATCTTCACAGGACACTTCCTAAGCTGAGATGTACAGTAAAATGTTGAAGCTTGTGCACTCAATTTAAAAATGGTATTTACACAATAATTGCTATTTCATTCTTGTTCTAAAATTGCTGTTTTTGCTTTTGTGTCTCCAAAAGTTATTGCATTTTGCCAAGAAATGGAATCATGAACTGTGTCTGACTGATAAGGGCTGCCTTTAACATACAGGCCCTCTTCAACATAAGAAACAGTTATTTTTTTAACTAATTGTTATATGCACAATTTATTTTCCAAAGGAAAGAATGACATCACAATCTATTACAATTCTAATCACTTTGTGCATGAGCACTTTAAGGGCTGGAGGAGTGGGCCTTCTATTATAATCAGATTATTTGATGAGTCTTTGTCTAAATTACTTAGCAAAATAGGGGTTTTTTTGGGGGGATGTCTAGTTTTGGTCAATTAAACTTTCAAATATTTACCACTTATTTGCCAGTTTTGTGAGTTTTCACAAGTATTATGATTTGTGGTACTCCGCTGTCACTATATTCCCTTTTTAGATAGAAGGGATCCTATATAGCTTCATGGAGCTTTTTCCCTGTGGTCCTCACAATGGGTTTCAGCCTTTGATCCCACCTTGACACTAATGCGGGACCCAGACTCCATGCTGACTTGCTTTCGCTTTCACACAAAATTTGGCAAGGGTTTCCAACACTGCTACATGATAAAGTTGTCAAAGAATTATTACCTATTATCTTTTTCAATTTAATGCCATTATGAACACTAAAGTTAACCATGATTTTCCTTTTTCAACGTCTGCGGTCATCAGAAATTTGCTGTGATTTTCCTTTGTCCATGTATGAGGTCATCACATCATAGGTTCCTTGTGTTAACAAAGGAAACTATGCAGTGTTTGTCATGCCAAAAATGAGATTTATGGGCCATTATGTAAAATCATGAGATATGTTTCTTTCTCTTCAGATTTTATGTTACTGAGGTGAGGGTTCATGGTCAGAAATGGGCCATATGGGCTATTGCACAAAATAATGTAATATGCCCCTTTACTTTAATTGACATGATGTACTATGCATCTGTGCAAGGAACCACAGTGCCCATGAGCTCTTGTAATTAACCATTGTAGTTTACCAGATGCCTATTGTGTTCTTGCCTCAATCAAAGTTTTTGTTACACAATCTGCAGAGCATGAAGACATTGCTATTGACCTCCTCAGTACATGTAAAGAGACCTGGCAGCCTGAGGGCCATGGATGTACTGCTGTAGCTCTATCCTATTAACTGATATTCCAGCTCATCAACTGGAAACAAAAGACTGATGATGAATGTGTGATGAGCTATGTTGGTATGACAAGAAACAATGGTGGATCTACATGAGTGTCTATTTGTTTTTGAGTGTGTCAAGTATGCATCCTGTTTGTGTTCTCTTTCAAGTCCATTCATGTCTTCTTTTTTTTTTCCAGGGGAATGCCACCCTCCACCTCTACCCTCACTTCAAGGAGTTGGCCAAATTGGAAGGTAACTTACTATATTTTAATACTAAAATAAAGCATCCTTTTTTTCTTTTGCATCTAAGATTATATCTTTATTGTAGGATACAGAACCTGGTCAAGGGAAATGGTTGGTAAAAGTGTGTACTTGCAGAGAGGAAGGGCTACTGCATCTCACCATGCTAGTTTAAGGTTTGGAATGAATATCTTTACAAGGTGGATCAAATGCCTTCATGATGTGGAACAAGTACCTTTGGGAGACACATTAGCGGCTACCAAAAGGCAAGACAAGAGGAAAAGCTCTCACAGGAGGTTTTTAATCAGAATGTTTTGGATGGAGCCGAAGCTGGAAACATTGCCTTTTTGATGCCGACGCTTCACTGGTGTGCTGATGCGTTGCAAAGCCATTTTGTATCAGCTGCCCGGTGAAGTGTAGGGATCAAAGGTCATCTTCATCCCTGCAGCAGAGATGCCTCCATCTGGACGTGGCGATGATGTTGTTCACAAAAACAGAAGCAAACACATGCAGAAAAGATTTGTTCTTGATTTCTAGTAATATGAGCCCTGATACAAAAAAAAAAAAAAATGAATTTAAGAAGAGCATTGTGCAACTGTAACCATCTTAAAAAGGGGAGCAATTTTTCTGTAGCTTGAAACCAGCAGAATGAAGTAAGAGATAGGGACAGGTAAAAAATGAACAAAGGAAAAGTGTGACATTTAAGTACGATGGTGACAAAGCTAAATTATTTTTGTGACTGTTATGTTTTAACTGTTAATTTTAAAAGGAAAAATTTACAGCAAAGAGATTAAACACATAGTTACCAGAGGATTTACTTCCAAATGATAGTGCTTGAGCAGTCCAGACTATCATATGCTTGTGTCACATGCAGAATAGCCAACTGCTCTTGCAGACTGCTCTGGCAAGTTAACGTCATTCATAAAATATCAGGCAAGCCGAGGGAGACGCTTGCCGTCTTGATGGAATTCACTTTTAGCACCCTGTGTGCATGTATTGGTTTGATAATAATGTGGGAAGAGGGTTGATTGCTTGGAAACCTGCCCAAAAAGATAAAAAAAAAAGAATAAGTAGGGAAAGAAAGAAATAGAGAGAAGCAGCAGCAGCAGCATCATCGTCTTCATCATCAGTGTCTGTACTGTGTCGCTGCTATCTCACGCTGCATTGTGATACACACTCTCATAAATGCAGCATGATGTAGTGGTGTTACATTGCAGACGTGTCTGCAGTATATGTACATAATATTTATTTATTTATTAATATGTTCAAGATTAATACTATATTTAAAATTATCTGTTGTGATTGTGTGTATCTGTGTGTCTGCACTAATGTGTTCAGAGGTGTAACTTGTTGTCATGTTAGCTTTAAACAGTTCCAAAGATCGCAAGTTCCTGTTTCTTTGGATGGCTGTGTCCAGCATTGTCCAGCCGGTATTGCTTTGCAAAATGCAACACACTTTCTTGCTCTTGTAATATACTTCTAGACATGCATAATATAAAAATGTGATACACTGTGTTTACCAACTAAGAAAAATTGCAATCGAGGAAAATCACAACGTATACCATGTGGCTTTGTTAGAGATGGACAAATTTGTTACAATCAAGAATGTCTGAGAAGAAACCACCAGTTAACCACCGCTCTCTCCATTTGAATCGCACCAGAGAACTGATTTGTTCAGAATGAACCTTAAGAGCTCCTTGTACAAACATGGGATCTGTGCAAGCTAGCCTATATACGTGTGTTTTGTACACGCACCTTGTAAGTGTCAGTATGCATGGAATAATGTAAATGGTCTTTTGCCTACACAAATGTCCATTGGCCTATGAGTTAGCAAAAATCCTACCGTGATGTTGAATGTAACAGTGCATTGATACTGCTTCTGAAGTGGAGACTACTAGTATTAATATAATATAAAATTCCCCCAAATGCATACATATTGCTTTGCCTAGCGTGTCATACGCTCTAAACTTAGACTTGGGAAATGGAACTCTTTTAAGTAAATTCATGAAATCTACCACATTCCAGAGAGAAGGTTTTCAGAATCAAATATATGAGCATCATAAAGATACCAACGAACGATACACAGTTACCACTACTGTAATTTCCCTAACTTTACAATTATCAAAATTGAAGAAAGAATTGTAAATTGTAACAAGTTGTTTGAGATGGTTGGGCTTTTTGCTATACCTTTTTAGGATATCATGACTTTGAATTTTGGAAGGTGAACACAATTTTGTCCATTTCTTTTATGAGACAATGTACATGCCTTTCAACTTTAAATAACTATGTAATATTGTTTGTTTACGTGACTTGTGGAACACTTTGTGGAGCATTTAAGTTTGGAGCCATATCAGATTTTTTTCTGATGGAATTTCATCCTGCTGAATTTATTTCCATTATTGCACTGCTTTACTGAGGCAGACTGTTAAGTTAAGTTGCTCCCTCACTCATGTTACAGAATTTCACAAAAGTTGGGTTGCTTGGAAAATATAAAATAAATAGAAACAGGAATGAAAAAGTCAAAAATAGAATTTGCTTCTTTTTCAAGCAGAAAATCATTGACACTAGCATCAATTTACTAAATACTCTTTTCTTTGCTATTTGCATGGATTATGTTCAACAACCAATGTAGTAAATAGGAGATTACACGGTCTAGCTAGGATGATCTGACTGGGAATTTTTCTCTTTGACATATCCAACTCATCATCATGTGGTTTTATACTGCTGTGATCAAAAGTGTACATTAACAGTATGAACTTAAGTTGTTGGTAACACATTTACACAATGTGCTTTTGTAGCTATGAGTTGAATGAACTGTGTCAAGTGGCTGGTTGTTGTAGTTACGTATTACCATGGTAATTCATTCATATTCTGGTCAACCCAGTGGACTAGGGATATCTAGATAATTGGTGGTATTATAATTTAAGCAATTTTCAAATAGTATCACTTGAGCACTGCACAGAAACAAAAAAAAAATCACTTTTGATAATGTATTATCAATAACTTATGCATACTTGGTAAGAATTTTCAACCAATCAGGTGACCATCTATTTTTCAGTGGTCACAGTCAATTTGGGAGACAATGGATGAACACATAAACCTGTAGATAGACAGTGTTTTATGGCCCCTTACATGTGTACATGAATGTGCAAAAGTAAAGTTCAAAGACCTAGGCCTAGCCTAGGTATTACTGAAATGTGAAACATAGGACTAAAAATATAAATCATAAATAAATATATGTAGCCCTAACAACAAGACGTTGATAATGTCAGTGGTTCTTCTTACGGTAATCTTACCTCTCTAAATTTCGGAATTGGGTGGCGCGAAGGCGGTCAGCAGATTTGATAAAATGTTCGGGAATTAGCATTCCTAGTTCGTTGTTTTTATGGAGAAGAGTAAAAAACAAGTTCATATGGGATAAAATCATATAGAGGACTAAGGACTGCAATTGTAATACTCCCACAGTCAAAGGCAAAAGGGTTTTACATGCAGAGAAAGTCGAATAATGTAGGCCTAAGCCCCCGTTACATTATGCATGAAGGTTAACGAAACTGTGAGACAAAAGACCTGTCCAAGCTTTTCTAAATTTAACATTCCAAATCTGCAATTGTCTTTCAGTGTAGTCAATCCTTGGCAAATTCCAAACAGTGAATAGGCACACATGCACTCTGATCCACAGCATGCGAACACTATGACAAACTCCTTACTATTCAATGTACACACTGCACTGAGCTGTGAGAGAGAGTGCAAACTAAAACGTGTTCTACAACCTCCTTGTTGTTGCTATGCACGCTGTTTTGTTTAAGTGTTACTTTGTGTATCACGCACGAACATTGTCAACATGTTGTGAATCTTGTTTACCTTTACTTGTGGTTCGTTCTTAATGAAAATGGGGTTATCTAACAACCAAGTTTTCTTATACTCTTGTCCTTTTTGTCATCAGTCTTGTTTTGTATATGTGAACTTTACTAATAAACTTTGAACCGCGCATTAATCGTAGGACAATACACTATTGGGGGTTAATGCTATCGCTGGATGCACTCTGGGTGTGCCTTTGTGCATTGCTTGCATTAACCTCCGATCGTATATTACCTTACGGATAATGCATGCTCCAGCGTTAATTAACCTGTGATAATTATCTACATGGTGTATTCACACACGTTCCACTTAATGTGGTAAGTTTGACATGTCAAAGTGGAAACGAAAATTCACTCGCACATTTTGTTTTGAAGATTCTCATGAGTGGCATGGTGGTTGCACTTCATGTACATGCGTCATATGTTGAAGTCTTGAAGGCTATTCACATTTCAACTGTAAGATATAGACTTTGTTCAAACTAAGATTTATGTGTGATATGGGATCTAAAGTAGAATTGTGAATTATGTGACTGCAGCCATCTCTTA
Source organism: Stichopus chloronotus (assembly GCA_021234535.1). Lineage (NCBI taxonomy): Eukaryota > Metazoa > Echinodermata > Holothuroidea > Aspidochirotida > Stichopodidae > Stichopus > Stichopus chloronotus. The sequence goes on along the minus strand of CM037837.1, from coordinate 24,503,067 downwards.
TCATTATTGTGTATTAGCTCACCCTCTCTGTCACACCTCTAAACCACCCTCTCTGTCACACCTCTAAACCAGCTTCTCTGTCACACTTCTAAACCACCCTCTGTGTCACAGTGTTGAACCACTCTCTGTGACACCCCCAACCCTCACTCTCTCATGCCTCTAACTTGGTTTTGAATTGAATTGGATGCTTTCTGCCTCCTCCTGATTGTGGTTCACTTAGGGCTTCCTCTCCCCTTTCAGTCTAGGATAATGTTAGGTCATTGGTGCAACAGGGACCCCAAATTTGTACACACTAGAAATGGATATAATTTTCCAAGAAATGTTTTAGCTGATGTTCTCTCATCATAAAACTCCAAATTATTCCCCAAAGGTATTTATGAAAGGAAACTGATGGTGAAAGGAAATGTCATCTTGATAAGAAAAAATGGTAGGAGTTTCCATGCTGGGGTGGAGAGTGTGATTCAGGCCCAAGATGAGTGGAGAGGGGTGGTACCAAGAGGAATGGAAAGGGGACTGTGGAATACAGACAGGTACCAAGAGGGATGCAGTGGGATTGCCATGAGAAATACAGAGGAACCCAGAGATATCATGAGAAATGCAGAGAGCTTTAATTTGTGGTGGTTTGTGTTGAATATCTCATTTAACCCACGCTCGTCCTCCCCACCTATCATGGTTACTGGCATTATGTCTGCCATGCGGTCAGCTCACTGTTTGCGCTGACTGAATCGTGAGCTGCGATTGATTTGAATCAACCTTTGTCACGTATACAGATTGGAGGGCAATTTTATATATTACTGTGATTATGAAATTCATCTGTGAACCAAACACTATATATACTGGCTGGACACCAAGTGACCAATATTGCTGGGTACAGTTGTCCATAATATAAGTCTGGTGTTGATACTCTCACCAAGGTTGAAGGCTAACAGTGATGGTAATGAGGGTATGAGAACACAATAGGCTTAGTGCGCTCTCCAGTATTCGAATTGAAGGACAAAAACTTAATTGTTTTGGAGGATCTAAAAGAGAAACAAACAATGGGAATATAACCAGAGAGTTAATATAACAGTCATGATTACTGTAAAGAACACATTAAGTAAAAAATACTCAAGATATTGTTGGGACTGTATTGTAGGTATTGGTGGTTCATTTGTCTAGGATTGCTGCTGTGTTCATTGTGGTGGTGTATGACATTATTCAGATATGTTGTAAATTGACAGATAAAGAAGGGATTTTAAAATTTTATGGGGCTGTAAGTTGTTATTGTATTCTGGTTGCATGTTCAGTGTGTTTTAATGACTTCAAATTTTTTTTTTTTTTGAGGGGAGGGGCACTAGTCTGTCCTAGTGTTCATCGCTTTTGTTTTATGACTTTGTGTTATCTTAAATCTTGTTGTTGGGAGCCCTCAGTGAGGCATTGTTAAGTATACTCCTTAGATGGTGTGTATATTTGAAAATGGTAAGCAGGTACTAATGGCTCATTTATTGACCACAAAGCATCACATGATTTGTGAATACTTCTTATACTGTTTCCCTGTCTATTATGTCTCTGCCTTTGCAATTATTTGGCTGCATTTTGTGGATGTAACAGGTGCATTGTTTATAAGTTACCCCCTGAAAAGTCAGTGAACATCGTTTGTTATTTTTGTTTGTTGTTTTATTTTTTGTTATATTTTGTCATCAAGCCAGAACATATGTAAGTAAGCAGTAAATGGTGTTTCTATATTGTGTCTAGTATCGGTACTGGTCTGGCATTTTGGGGGTGGTGAACTTTGAGTCAGTTGTCATTGACCAACCAGTGATGGAGATTTCCAGCCCTTTCCTAGTATTGTACTTTTCTGCCATTAGTGTTAAAAATAGTCCATAGTAAGACATATACATGTATACATTAGGAACATTCCTAAGTGTGAATCATTTTCAGGTACTGCAGGGAGCATTTACCTTACTCAGCTAGCTATTGAAATAACTGTCCATTGTTTTACTCATTTCATTACCTCTACATAGTTACACTGGGAGCACTAATTGCATACATGCAATTAGTCCTTCATATTGAAGCAACATAAAAGTGAAACTTTGTTGTTGAATGTTGTAATAATGCTTGCATGAAAAGCAAACTCAGGAAGTATCCTCTCACTGTGTTGTTTATTAATTTCTTTATTTTGATAATAATCTTGAGTATAACGAAGAAACTTATAATGTTCAATGTTGAAAACAATTTGAAAATGTACCCCAGAGGGGGATGAGATTCTCTGCAGTACTGTCTTATCTATTTACTCCTTGTTACAGGTGTGGTGGAATACCTGAACACCGAAATAAGCACTTCCAAACAGAAGAAATTTAGTCTTGTCACATTTGTGGACACACCTGGCTTGGTGGATGGTGACATGAAGTATCCCTTTGATGTGGATCAGGCCATCTTATGGCTTGGTAAGTTTGGAGGATGCAAAGGAGGCAGAAGTGAGGGGAATTTTTCAGGAAGGAGACGACTCCTTGAAAAGCATTTAAAGAGAAAACAGTAGATTTGAACCAAATTAAAATTAACATCCTAACAGCTATAATGAATCATGTATTAAGATCATGAATAACAGCCCACTGTAGCAAGCAAATAATTGCCTGTTTTTGGTTGGACTGTGAGTTTTGAACTTTTATGCAATCCTCATAAACCTTACCATCATTAAAATCTACACAGCAAACTAGCTGGATCCTCCACATCCCCCAAAAAGGAGCAGCTGTGTCTTTTTGTTAGATGAAAACATATTTAAGCTAAGTTTTAAAAAAGAGGTAATGGGAGATTGTAAGAGGGGAAATGTTTTGGAGGGAACATAACAAACTAGCAATCAGAAAGTGGACAAATTTTATCTGACTTTTGTATAACAAAAAACTTTCAAGAAGTCTCCTCCATGAAATGCAGAAGGTTTGGCACCACTACCGAAGTGTAACCATTTGAGAACGCTGCATAAAAGCGTGAGACATATGTCATCATTATTTTACAATTAATCTGCCAATAATGTAAAAGAAAAAAGTTTTCCATCCAATAAAACTTTGAGGATACCATTTTGAGTGGCCGTAATACTTGAGGAGCCAGGGAACTTGAAGGGTGATTTTCAGCAATTCAAAAATTTTCTGGTTTGCTCTATCGCAATCAGTGGTGGCTCTCTGCTAAGATAGTTGCTTTAGATGCTTTCACAACCACATGCCTGATGTACGTCTGTTGTGTTTTTTGATAAGTAGCAACCCTAAACAGGTATTGTATATAGTTCTGTGTGTGAACGTTTCCCAGTGGCAGAAAATGAAGTGTGTACTTATGTTGTACACTGAAGATAACAGTAATAGAGAAAACTTTGCGTAGAATGGTCATTATCAGTAAACCACGTCTTCACTTAACAGTAAGTTAGTAGAAAACACATACATTGCATGGTGTTCTTCTTACAACACTTTTTGGGATTGTTTTGAAAACAAAATTTTGTCAACTTTCCCATTGATATGTGCACTCTCAAAAGGAAATGCAAAACTCTCTGGTTTTTCAAAAGTGTGAAAGTGCAGATTCCAATTACACCACTCATCATTGGTCCAGATTTGTAGGTCACTTTTGGTTCCTTACATCAGCAAAGGAACCTTTGCAGTCAGGTGTGTTTGTGTGTGGGTGTGCATGTGCGTGTATGGGACACATGCTTGGGCACGCTCTAACTCAATATGGGAAAGTTGTATGAAAGTCAACCTCGGTATGTAGGTTTGCCATATTCAGAAGGTGTGCGCTATTATTTTTGGTGAAGGTCAAAGGTTGCTGGGGACACTGGGAGCAAAGCTCTGTTTCTGTGACACTTGCAAGGGTACGCTCTGTAAACCAAATGGAAGAATGTCGTATGTAAGACAAACTTGTTTTGTAGGTTTGCCATATTGTGAAGGTGTCCCTTATCGTTTTTGGTGGAGTCAAAGGTCGTCTGGGGACACTGGGGGCAAAACTGCGTTTCTGTGATGCTTGCATTTGCTCTAACTCAATAGGGGAAAGTCGGATGAAAGTCAAACTTGGTATGTAGGTCCACCATATTTAGAAGATGTGCCCTGTTGTTATTGGAGGTGAAAGGTCATCTAGGGGCACTGAGGGGAAAACTCTAAAAACCTTTTAACACGATATCTCAAGTTATAAAGTTAGAAGAAAGTTTGTACTTGGCACATGGATGCATTATGGTAATGGTACATTCAGGGTGTTCAAGATTTTGGGGTCCAAGGTCCATGTGGGCCATTTAAGAAATCATGCAAAATGTCTCTTCTCCTACTGATTGTATGGCATTAAGTTGACATTGTGTGACATTACTACTATGTTAGTGGCTCTTTCTGGTTGTTTCAGAGTAATTGGTCCCATATGGACCATTTTATGGAATAATGCAAAATGTTTCTTGTCTGCTTATATTTTGCATTACAATGTGGGAGGATTGTCAAATTCACATTGTGGTATTGTAATCTTTACAGTGTTAAACATTTTTTGAGTCCAAAGTCAGGTTTGACCATATGGGCCTTAAATTATTACTTTGTGTGAACTGATAGTTTTTCAACAGGTTATTTGTTTCAATGTTGAGGGTTTTTTAGCTTAGTACTATGGTACTTGAGTACCTTTGGCTAATCAGCATTCTTGTGGACAAAATGGGGCACAAACTTGTGGGATTGATATCCATCATGTGGGATTGATATCCATCATGTGGGATGTGTCATTTTTAGATGAATTCTCAGCCCTAAATGTAGTCACCTCTGTCTGAACATTTCTGGTCTCGATATTAATTTTAACCTTGATAATCATGCAGGTGTGTGTGTTTACATGTATGTGTGTACATCTGTGACAGCTACCTTGAAAACACAGTATCTCAAGAAGGGAAGCTTGGACAATTGCCATATTTGGTACATAGGTGTACCACATTGTAGGTTTACTACACTAAGTACAAAAACCCTATTCATTTTTGTGGAGGTCAAAGGTCATTTGGAGTCAGTAGGGGTCAAATTTTAAAAATGTTGTAGACATGGTATCTCAAGATGGCGAGCTTAAACTAAAGTCATATTTGGTATGTAAATGTACCACACTGAGTGCAAAGACTGTAGTTTTTAATGTAGGTCAAAGGTCATTTGAGTGAACAGGGTTAAATTATGAAACTTTATGAACACTTAGTATGGAAAGCTCGGACAACTATCACATTTCTGATGTAGGTGTATCACATTAAGTACAAGCAGGGAGTTGCAATTGTGAAGGGGATACAACAGAAGCTCCTTCCTTTAAACTAGCCTAATTTCTGCAAAAATTGCTTCTTTTGTTCACCTCTTACAGATTCAATGGGATCAGAGGTATTAGGAACTTAACATAAAAGGTCCATGTTGTCTACTCCATTTTAAATTACCTATCCAAAAATTTTGTCCATAGCTGTAGCATTGCCAGTCATTATACTTGAAAATCAGTTTTAAACTTCCAGTGTGGTCTGACGCCTATCGCAGTTGAACAATTTGATGTTGTGTAACTTATTGAACATGGATATACCCTCTGCAAACTTGCGAAAGTCATTGAAAATTGATAAAATGCAACAGTAAAATATAGTCTTATGATGGTTTTTGTCATTTGCATGTCTTATTCTTACATACCAGTCTGTCTTGATTCCAAAGAGATAACCAGTTGTTTTTATTTTTGAGACAGTGGTTTTGAGTTGACTGTCGGCAACGGAACTCGCATCAAAGCATTTTGCTGCGCAATCCTTTTCAAAACTTATAAGCGGTGTGAATGAAGATCACATGAATATCCTGAGAAGTAAGATACATCACACACAAAAGTAAAACGACACTCTAAGCTGTTCTTATCCCTTTATGAATTGAAAGTAATCACGCCGTTGAAAATCTAATAGGACTACCATAACTTTAACTTCCTGTTGTGTCTCCATCTTAATTGCTCCTCACTGGTATGAGGACCCTATTGATGTTGGTGGAGGTCAAAGGTCATTTGGGGTCAACAGGTGTCAAATTGTGAAAGCCTTGTAAACAAGATATCTCAAGAGGGGAATCTGGTACAAATGTCATATTTAGTATGTAGGTGTACCACATTGAGTACAAGAACCCTGTTGTCTTCAGTGGAAGTCAAAGGTCATTTGGGGTTAACACTATGTGCACTACAAATTTTTCAAATTCAGAAAAAAATCCTCATAACGAAAAAAAAAAAAAAACACAGTTTGCGTGTACTGGTTCACCTTTTTCACCAGCTACTGTCAATTCACTTAGAGAAACCTTATGTGGCATATTGCTCTCATTAGTTTTTGTAAGGAAAATAAGTTTTTGATTCCTTGCCGAAGGCAGGCAAGGAATCTATGCAATCATGATTGTGCATTTGTGGACATATGCAATACCTTGGCTTAGAAACACAATATGTCAAGAAGGGCAAAAGTTCCTGACCTTCAAAGTTGGTGTGTAGGTAGTCCATAGTGAGGAGACCATCCCCACTGTTTTTGTGGAGGTCAAACATCATTTGAGGTCACTAGAATTGAAGTATGGAATCTATTAAGGAAGATACCTCAACAACTGAATGTTGATGGAACTACACACTGTTAGCATTGGTATTTCTTGAGGAGTAGGTGACCTCTGTAATTTATTTGTGGAGGTCAAAGGTCACAAGATGTCACCATATGAAACCTTGTAAACTTGGTATCTCAATAAGGGAAAGTTGCTGGAACTTCAAACTTGATGTGCAGGTTTTCCATTGTCAATAGATGATCCCTATTGTTTTTTGTGGAGATCAAAGGTCAGAGGCCACCAAAGGTCAGGGGCCTCTATAGTGTAAAGCATGAAAAGCTACTTATTATGATATCTCAGCAACTGAACTCATGTGAGGTCAGTAGAAGTAATTTGTAACCTTGTGGATGTATTATCTCTTGAAGAGTGAGGTGTTTGAACTTCAAAGTTGGTACTGATTGTCCTTTGTTTTTCATGAATATTTGCAAAGGCATCTCATAGTCATTCTAGTTATAGGATATAGCCTGTAAAAAACAAAAGATTTTCTCATCTCATGTTGTTACTTAAGTCAACTGAAGTCAATGTGATGAGAAGAGAATAGTGATATCACTGACGATGAAGTTAGCATTTTTGGGCCAAAGAAATGGTGCAAGTGTTAGGTACCATAACTATTGTTCTGTGGGATCTTTCATGGCTACTGACTTCCATCTTACAGGAGACTTGGCAGATCTGATCTTTGTGTTCTTTGATCCAATTGGCCAGGCGCTCTGCAAGAGGACCCTTAACATAGTGGAGAAACTAAACGAAAATCACAGCGACCACATGAGGTTCTATCTGAGCAAAGCCGATGAGGCCGGACATGAGAGTGACAGACAGGTAACAGAAAATCTGTAGAGGGTGACTGCTTTACAAGACTTCAGAAAAGATGCATATGATTGATCTCATCATCTCCATCATGCAACTCCCTCTGTTATCTAAATCATTACTGCTCAGTTATGTTTATGTTCAATTGGTTTTGTTAAAATTGCCCTTTCATTTTAAAGGTTACTTTTTCTCTCTCATTAAAGGCGGTGATGCTTACTTACCTTGCTTCTTGAATTAAATTTGTATTCTATATTTAAGACCTACATCCTCTCAATGAAGTATTAAATACATAGGTGTTAAATTATGGAACTCCTTACCCAATAATATCAGAATCTACAGATATTGATCAATACCTATAAAATTCAAGCTCAAATGTCATCTCATTTTTATAAGACAATGCTACATACTCTTTCTTCCCTTGTGTGTAGTGTTGGGGGATATATTGGAAATAGGTATTGCGGTAAGTTTTTCAGAAGATGTGATATGAGGATTTGTGAAGTAATGATGATTTTTAAGTGTGAAAAATATGAAAGAAAGAATACACCTTGGTCCCAAATATTGCCAAAATTCCACAACAGTTTGAAGATGAAACAGATTAAACAGTTCACCGACAAATGCAATTGAAATGTGTTTCAAGATAAGTGGAGTATATTCATGAGTACAGAATGTGATTAGTCCGTTTGAAAACATGATGAGAGTAAAACTATGTTACACACGTATGCCAAGCATGATATCACAACCCCTAGCCGGTGAAGCCATCTTGACAAATTCAAACTACAAATCTAAACAATTTTAGCCACAAGGATTGATAAACAAAACACAAAATGTTATATCATGTAAATGCTTCTTGAAATGACCTGATGTCCAAACTTAACAAGTAGATAACTTGCTGGTCTATTTCTTTTCATGAGACACTTTTGGAAATTGTAACTTCAAAAATTTATGTAATATAGTTACATGATGTGTTACATTTTGTAGAGCATTGTAAGTTTCAAAACAATATTGATGACTTTTTCTGATTGAACATTTGTCATGCTGAAATGGTCTTCATCCTTACACTGCACTGTTTTATACCAAAGCAGAACACAACCGCAAGTCGGTGAAAGTCTTTAATGTTAGATTATTATTTTTTGCATAGACTCTCAAATATGGTAAGAAGTGTATGGAAATCTTGATACTCATAAATGATGGATAAAAAAATTAAAAAAAAAAAAATTGAAAACAATTGAGTTTGCTTACATTTGGAGCTCAAAATCAGTGGTCCCATTAGTTTATGTTACCATTAGGCTTAATACTTGTGGGGGAACTATGAAATTTAGTGTAGGCCTACAAGAAATTGCTTGGAAACTATTATCACAATAAGTTTTGCCTTAGTGATTGTGATGACAAAAGTCAATATCACTGAACACTTCTTGTGTGGAATGATTTCTGTTTTGTGCTTGTTGATTAATTGTTCTTTTCTGTATTGGCTGTCTTTTCTCTGTTATGAAGCAAGTCAGGTATGTTGTTTGCCATCTACATACAATACAAGTAAGATATTAGCAAACAATGTCTCCTTCTTCATTTGGTGGCACTCAGCACATTATGACAAGAAGAAAGAAGTGAACTCTTTGAAGACCTTATGATTTTACATTAGTTTATTTGCAACCTAGACACTACTCTGTCGCCAACTTTTTTCATTTAAAAAGAAAACATCAAATTCTTTTGATGGTCCCAACTTCATGCAGTGATTCCATTTGCTCCTTTCTGCAGCGTGTTTTGATGCAAATTGTTCAGGAGTTGTGCAAACGACCTGGTTTGAATCGGACTGGATTTGACATGCCCACTATATTTGTACCAAACATGTCTTCTGGCAAGGTGAGTTTCTCTTCATGGTAGTGTGCATAATTATACCAAGTGGCTGTGCCCGTCTGAAGTTTCAAGGGCCTTAAACTACCAACCCACCCCTTGCTCTCAGGTCTTTTGGTCCCCAAATTTTATGAAGTAAAGCAGGAAGCAAGAAGGCTGTCTGGTTTATTAATTTAATTTCAAATTACAGTTGGACAAACTGCCTTGCACTGTGCTGCATTGAAATGTTCAAACAGTGATCTCTGGAACAATTCCTCAATATGTGCTAATTGACAACCTCCATTATTATTACCCTATCCCCCAATGCCCGTTACTGCTTTGTGTGTACAATGGTAACTACTTTCATAGCCATGGTAATCATGTGATAATCACATAGCGTATTTTGATTCATTAAATGGGTGTCCACCCTTTAATTAAAAAAACTTGGTTTGCTTATTGTAGCTCATGTCTATCATAATGTTATGACTGTGTAAATGTATGTGTCCTAGCTTTGGAGTCTCTCTTGTAATACATGCACTTGCACATACTACTCATATCATTTTAAGACTTGGGTTGACATTAATGTGATATTAAACCACATACCAACCGTTTTATTGGTTGCGATGATAAGAGAAACCTATGCATTCATGATGGCGTGTGTATGTAAGTGTGTATGTGCATGTGTGTATGCGTGTATGTATGTGACACTGAAAACCTTGTTAACACAGTATCTCAAGTTAGGGAAGTTGAATGAACTTCATACAAAGTATGTAGATATGTTATAGTGAGAGGAAAAATCTTATTGTGTTTTATGGAGGTCAAAGGTCATCTGAGGTCACCAGAGGTCAAACACTGAAAATCTTGTTATCACAATATCTCAAGATGGGAAACTGTGACAGTTCTCAAACTTGGTACATAGATGCACCATATTGAGAGGAAGACCCCTATTGTTTTGATGTAGGTCAAAGGTCATGTGAGGTCACCAGAGGTCAAACACTGAAAATTTTGTTATCATGATATCTCAAGGAGGGAAACTCTTAAAGTTCTCAAACATGGTACATAGATGCATCATATTGAGAGAAAGATCCCTACTGTTTTTGGTGGAGGTCAAAGGTCATCTGAGGTCACCAGAGGTCAAACACTGAAAATCTTGTCATGATATCTCAAGAAGGGAAACTCTAAAAGTACTCAAATCTAGTACATAGATGTGCCATATTGAGAGAAAGATCCCTATTGTTTTTGATGGAGGTCAATGGTCATCTGAAGTCACCAGAGGTCAAACACTGAAAATCTTGTTATCATAGTATGTCAAGAAAAGAAAGTCTGACAGTTCTCAAATTTGGTACATAGATGCGCCATATTGAGGGAAAGAGCCCTCTTGTTTTTGATGGAGGTCAAAGGTCATCAGAGGTCAAACACGAAAATGTTCTTAACACAATATCTCAAGGTAGAAATGATGGATACTTCCCATACTTAGTATGTGAATTGGTCATATCAAGTGGAAGAACCCTATTGTTTTTGGTGGAGGCCAAATGTCATCTGAGGTCACCAGAGATCAATACTGAAAATCTTAACATAATATCTCAAGGTAGGAATCATGGAAACTTTCGGTATGTAGTTTGTCAATGTTTTACATGAAATAGAAGAAGCCTATTGTTTTTGGTGGAGGTCAAAGGTCACCCTGGGTCAAAGGAGGTCAAATTGTTAAAATATTATGAACATGATATTGCAAGAAGGGAAGCATCTACGGAACTTATGTGGAGTTTGAAGCTGTGCCTTATTGAGCAAAACTAGCTCACTGTTTCCACTGAGGCCAGCAATAATTTGAGGTCAACTGGAGTCAAGTTGTGAAAACCTTGTAAATATTCAAGGAAACTTGGACAGATGTCATATTTGATTTTCAGATGCACCTTATTTGGTGCAAGATGCCTACTGATTTTGTTAGAGGTAAAAACTCATTTGGGATCAACATATCCTCACAACATGCAATATGCCAGATTCAAAATACTCATGCTATAATTGAATCATCAAAACCACAATGCTTCCTGGCTTTCTGGTTGTAAATACAATCACTTGTGCAGTGTCATGCCTGTAGTGTCACACTTACTAAGGGAAAACTTGTACATTTTGATCTGTATTGACACTGCAGTATCAGATAATAGGATTATTTCCCTGGCCGCCTGTCACAGCATGTTGTGAACATCCGGTTCAAAGTCTCTCACTTTTCCATGTCAACTGCTCAAAGTCTGTTTATCATGAGTATTTGGTATCATGTAGACCTACCATACAAGACAGCCATACAGTATGTTATGCTCTTAAATTTGATACTTGGTCTAAATTTGTTGATGAATTTATCCTAGCAAACAAAATACTGTCACATGATGTGATTCATAATGTTGTCATTCCTGTTACCATCTTGATAGTTTATTTTTTAGATAGTTTTTGTGGTGAACATAGTTTCAGGCTCACAGCCATGTACATCACATATAAACTAAGTAACTGTCATGTCTCACAATCAGAGGCCATAAAGACATCATCAAGCTTGGACAAGGGATGAACCTTCCCGATGTTACCATGCAAACAAAATTCCCAAAAGTTTCCAGTCATGTTGCAGAGTAATGACAAAGTATTTGCAGAATGAGCCAGGAACACAACATCAACACAAATGCTTGTGGCTTAGTTTCAATGACAGACTACAAATTACATTTATTCAAAGAATATCACAATTACAACAGTCAGACAGTCAGACTGTTACAACAATCAGCCACACGGAAAGTTTAAAGACTGAAGGGAGCATTATAAGTAAGCAAACACTTCATACAAAATTTTCAGGGTGCCAGCTTTCGTTATTCTGAACTAGATTTAAATCAAGAAATTACAGACTGAAAACAGAAATGTTAATGCTTTGCTGATCAATGTCATAGGGATACTCGAGCAACGAATGTACCTAAAAGTGCCCTTTGATCCGCAGCAAACAAAGGTACATACTGGAGCTTTCTCTAAATGCTATTTGGTTCCTAAATAATGTTATGAGGCAGAATCTTAGGAGCTCTCTAAATGCTAGGATGGTGATGATGGTGATAATGATGATTAAGATGATTGTGATGAAGATGATGGTGATGAAGATGATATTGTTTATGTAATTAACTTTCCAGAGTCGATGTGTTAACCAGATTGAAGAAGTCTGCAAGGATGTGGAGAAGACCATCAGTCAGATGATCCAAAATACTCTGAACACCCTGGAAACAGACTGTGAGCAGATAGCTACTTTGATAGATGGAAAACTACAAGAGGACAAGTAAGACAGTGAAAAGAAGAAATAATTTAGGCTGAGTGCAGAAGGGAGGTAGTGTCACTTGTGGCAAGAACTATTGATATCCCTGCAGAACGAGATTAGATTTCGTTTCACTGACACTGGTAGCAAGGTCATTACATTTCATGTTTGATTGCTTGCCAAAGGCCGAAAGACTCTTTGCGACGACATTGTTGTGAATGTGCTCCTGGAATTGGGGATACACACAGGCATGACCTGTTGACATACCAAAAATCGTGGATGTTACCTGTTAAATGCATGAATATGTGTGAAATGTGTGCATGAGTTGCTTTTATTGAGTGCTATACACACAGTTTAACCTATCCCTGGCTGCTGTGTAATACATAGACTTGCACTGAGCAGAACAACTTGGGCACCTATCCCCATATGAGGTCCACATTGACATAGTTGGTGATACAGTCATATTTATGTGTGGTGCATTACTAGGCTAGTGACAGTCATATGTATGCCTGGTGCATCACTAGGCTAGTGACAGTCATATGTATGTCTGGTGCATCACTAGCCTAATGACAGTCATATGTATGTCTGATGCAGCACTAGGCTAGTAACAGTCATATGTGTGTCTGGTGCAGCACTAGGCTAGTAACAGTCATATGTGTGTCTCGTGCATCACTAGGCTAATGACAGTCATATGTATGTCTGATGCAGCACTAGGCTAGTAACAGTCATATGTATGTCTGGTGCAGCACTAGGCTTGTAACAGTCATATGTGTGTCTGGTGCAGCACTAGGTTACTGACAGTCATATGTATGTCTGGTGCATCACTAGGCTAGTAACAGTCATATGTGTGTCTGGTGCAGCACTAGGCTAGTAACAGTCATTTGTGTGTCTGGTGCATCACTAGGCTAGTAACAGTCATATGTGTGTCTGGTGCAGCACTAGCATGAATGTTTGCTGCAGCACAAGATACTTCATTCCATTTACAGACTTGCTACTGTCAAATCATGTGACCTTCAATCACTGTGTGAAGACACGTCACTTAAATCTGATGGTCACTGTATTATTCTTGTCACGGTGGATGCATCAACACTGTCAAACCATTTATACCTAAACATCACAATTTGTGCAAGATCATTGACTGGTTGGTCTGTATTGATGTTGATTGTTATTTAATTCCCTCCAATAGAGAGATTATTGCATAGATATTGCTGTCTATTAAGAATTCCTAGTAGGTAGTAAACATATATTGAGTTTTTTTTGGTGTTACTTTTGTTTGCAGGGATGCATCCTCTCACAACATGTGGGCTAGAGTCCAGTGGGTGATGTACACCATGCTTGGTTTCATGGTTCCCTTTCTACTAGGCATTAATATGCTGGTTTCTAAGGTACCCAAGGAGACCCTTTCTCAGACTGTAGGAAAGCAAGTGGCAGAAGCTATTGAAATATATGTGGTATGTTGTCATATCCATGCAAGTGGAGAATGGATGGTTAAATCGTACGGAACATGTCATTAAGCTCATAACAAACACATGGTGGTTTTCATGTGCAAAATTGTAGCACCATATTAGGAACAGAAGAAAAGCATTTCCTGTTATGTTATCTATATTTAAATAGTAATCACATAAATAGTATCTCCCCAAATAGCCAATTAAAGAAGTGGCTCTTTGAGGAAAATATTTTATGTATGACATCAGTCCTTAAGCAAGAGCAATGTTTAAGTGGGTAGCAGTGTAAATTGTTACTACCTTAAAGTTATTTATACCACTGTTGAGACCAGTCAGTGCCATGTTTAGGTGTCCTCAGAAGATATATGTTACATGATGATAGTTTCCAGTGGCAGGAATAAATATTAAAAATAGCATGCTTAGTGGTCATGAATATACCTGGAATCAAGTGTCACTTATATGTATCCTGTGAGAAATGCATCATGTTACACTATTCCTTTCACTGCACTAAGCTGTAATACAGGTAAAACGTTTTGATGTGGTTAATATCAAAATTATTGTAGCAGGAATCCCCATTCCACATTTCAGGAAGTATACTATACAATACCAATGTATTCATTGATGGATTGATCTCATGAATGTTTATGACAGCATGGTATATTTCTAGCAACATTTTTTTCATCATTACATTTAATCTCTGCTTATCCCAAAATATGTTTTGCCAGTATCAGATGTGTAATTACTCTGCAGTAATAACTGGAGAAAATTAAGCCTCCTTGCTCAGATCTGATAAAGTTTTCTTTCTTAAGGGGTTGTTAATGCTATCACTGGATGCACTGGGGCTGCACCCTTGTGCATTGCTTGCGTTAACCCTGATTGTGCATTATTCTCTATTGCACAGTGCAGGCTTCTCTTTAATTATTTTACCTGTTTCATTCTGTGACTACAGTCTCCTTTGTCTGATATCTGGAAGGCAGTTCCAAAAGACTGGCACCATCATGTGATAACAGGCCTGGTCTTTGTCTCTTTAATATTCTTCATCCTCGCTAAAATTACATCAACGTGAGTATGATGATTGTTAATATACTTCTGTGTGATTTGAAACAGTGCAGCCTCTGTAAGAAAAATTCTAGTAACTTCCTGGCAGTAACATATTTTTTGAAGCTCTTAAATCATTGAAAGGACTTGATAAAGACACATAACTTCATGTGTCTGGTGCCTTTTACTGTCATAAAGACAAAAAAGAAGGAACATGATTTGTTTCTCCCGAGTCTTGTCATTGCTGGAATATGAACCCCTCCACCCCCCTCCAACCCCCCCTCCCTGCCTGTTCGGCCATAATAACCCAAGACTTGTGTCTCATCAAGCATGATTGCTACTACAGCAGAGCAGATACCCATCTCTGATGTTGAAGTTTTTCCTCTTTGCAGAATAAAGCCGAGGCTAACAAGAAAACAGAGAAAGTCTTTACTGGAGCAGAAGAGCTACGTTCAAACTTCAGTGAAGGGATCAAAGGTAAGAATTACTTAATACACATGCTGATGATATCAAGATCTGTTTCATGTGTTCTCCACAATGCCCCTCCCCTCCCCATTGTCCCATCACCATTGTCTTTATTTTCAATACTTTTTCTTCCACCTCATTCAGACACTCCCTGCAATATGGGGCTTAAAATTGTGATGCTTTTTGCTAAAGAATTATGCCCACAAAAGTATCAAGGATTAAATACAACATTTGGAAAATGCCAGTTACATACACCAGAAGTTACGTCAGATTTCTGTGTCACACATTTTGACTTGAATCTTACCTGCTGTGTTACTCGGTTTTGTCCTTATCAAGAGGTATGTTGTAATCAAATGAGAGGGAACTGAAGGCAGGTGCAAGGGGAGCAGGGGGGAGGGGGCAGGGGAGCTGATAAGCATTAGCAATTGAACTCTCAAAGGACACTAATCAGTGCTATTGATAGAAACTGTGATTATCATTCACAAAGCAGCTATATGACTCACTGATCTATTTCAGTTTAATGTCATGTGCCTGCTATGACCCCTCTCACAGTGACATGTGGTAATTTCAACATTTCAGACCATTCAGGAGTTGGAGTTGTAATCAGTGATAGAAGTTCAGATAATGGAGCTAGGCTTGCATGTTACATATGCCTTCATTTCATCATGAATTTTGGTGAAAGGAAGGGAAGGGTTGACACTGTTGACTTGAATTTAATGTTTAGTTCAGTGCAATATGTTTTTCTTCTTTTCCTCTACAGGAAAAGCTTTACTCCGAGTACTTAAAGCAAGTTGTGACATCTCAAGACTTAAACTGATTCATCTTCAGGCACATCATGGATTTTATGTTAAGTTATGGTTGGCTCTACATACCATCTCTTGTCCTTTTTAGTAAATTTTGGGAGTCTTCTTTTGAGTTTAATTGTTTGCTTGATTTTGCTCTTTGGTTTGAATAAAAATGAATAAAGAAGTTGACATTTTCAGTGTGGATATGTCAGTCAGTCTCTGTCAACATCAACTTCTTCTTCGTACTCCTTTTTCATATGTTGGTCAGTTTGAAGTGCTTGTGTGAAAGTTGAGGGTGTTGGTTACCTTGACAAGCTACTTGATTCATATTATGTGAGGTTTCTTCCATTCTCTGCTGTTTATGTTTGTGTGCATTACTGCTTTGGAATGATACCTGTTAAGAGTGGATCTGTCATATCCGGTCTCATTTCATTGCAGTGTTATCAGGGAAGTCTTTGATTACAGGGTTACTTGATGATGTCTTAGTTCAGTTGTGTGCTAGATTCTCTTTATGTGTTTCTCTCTTAAGTACAGTGAAGGAATCAAACAGTTTACATCATTCACCTCAGTTTTCAGTGTTTGCAAGATTGTGACATTGCTGCAACTTGCTTTGGACTGTTCAACATGAAATGGTGTCCAACATTAAATGGTGGTTGCAATATGCTGTTAACTGCTTAATTAAAATATTGTAACTTATGTCCCACTGCAGAATTAATTTTTCCAAAAATGTCATTTTTTTTTCGTTAATTTCAACTGAACATAAGAAAAATGCTGCTCTGTAAATATTTAACACAAAATGTCATCATCTTATTCTTCCCCTGTTTTGAAGCAAATCCATTGCAAAGACAGTGTCTTTACCTTATTTGTGGGTTTTTTTTTTTCTAAATCACAAGTCCCACTCAAAAATCCTGCTCTTCCTTATTTTCTGAGTCACTATTTAACTTGAAACTACAGTAAAGTAAACCATGCAAAGCATCCTGGGGGAAAAAAATCATGCTTTTCGTGAATAGAGGGGGCCATCGCAATATTGAAATCGTAAAGAAAATACACCACATGATCCTTTGCAGGCAGAAGTTCAACCAAGCAGTGAGCTCAAGAACACAACAGGGTTCGTCTTAGATCAACGTAGCATTTGAAGACAAACATACCAAGTCCTGTGGCAAATACTGAAGCAAACAGATAATACAGCTAGCACATTCACTGTGCACAGCGAACAATTGTTCAAAGCTGTGTTCTTGATTAGCTATGGGATATGTGACATAGTTTTGTGCATACATTACATGGTGTATATATTTGTCTTACACAGTAGCGTGTAAGTTAACACAGGACAGATACGTACATCTTACACAGGTAACTGGTTCAATTAAGGTGAATGAATAGCTAAAAAGAAAAGGTTTTATGAAGAATGGTGGTAAAGGATTGATTTCTAAGAAATATTTTACTGGTGTCTGTTCATATTGCTGTAATTCAAGCTTAATGGATTGTGACTGGCAGGTATCCAAATTAAATCCCAAAATACCTGTGATGTTGATCAGTTTCATTGATGGTGATGTCAACCAAAGTGATTCCATCTCGACCTGTATTTCAGACAGAGTGATTTTTCAGTGGGTGTGGATTTCGGTATTTTACAACCCTGTGTCATGACAATAGGGACTGAAGTATGGGAAGTGTTCAATCTTGTTCTTCGTTTGTCCTCTATTTGGTGTTTTGGGAATGTTAAGGAGATAATAGATGTAATAATGACTTGTTGGTTCAGTTCATCATGGACAAGCTTGCATATATTCTCGGAGATATTTTTTGACCGCTGTAGGGGAGGAGGGATGCTCAGTGATAGCATAGATGCCTCCATTGAACTACGATGAGAAGGTGACATGATGCTACGTCATGTGATAATATTAAAGTAGTCCATGGAACAATGTAGGCTAATGATGTCATGTATTTAATATTTGTTCATTTTGGTGTTTTTATTCACATGAGTTACACATAACAGGTAACTGATGTCTTTCATTGATAACCTTGGACAGTAACTTTGTAGTCAATGAGCAGTAGAAGAGACAGAATGTTGTAAGGGTCATGTGACCTCCTTCAACTTGGTGTTGATTCCTGTGGTGTAGACAATACTGCAGATGTCTGACACTTGTACATAGTTACAATTAGTTTCATAATTTCAGTCTTTATGTTTGACTTACATAAAGTAAAGGTCTCTGTTTGTCCCCAAACTTAAGCTACAATATCATGGTGAACCAAAGGCTGTAGGGTGAAATGTAAAGGTATGTAATATTAGAGGCTATGTCAATGTTCCTGAGGTTCAATATTCCCAGGGGTCGATGTTCCTGGGGTCCAATGTTCCCCGTTGTTTGATGCTTCCAGGATTTGGGAACATCAAAGCCTTTGAACATCAAACCCAGGGGACCATCAGACCGAACAGTGAACCTGGGGAATTACAGTGACACTTCTGGGAACATGGAACCCTGGGAATATCAAACCTTTCACTCAACGGCAACCATTGAAATAATACAAAAACGGAGAACATCAAACCTTTGGAACAGTGAACACCGGAAACATCATGTAGGCCCTGCTATATCAGACTGAATTCAGACAGTGCAACATAAGATGGAATACCTCATAGAATAAAATGAATGTGGTATTTGCATGTATTTCATAGGACTGTAACATAGTATGGGATAGTTCATCGAATATACTGAATGTTATGTTTACCTGTACTTCAGAGGGCTGTATGGCACTAGACCTTAGAGCAGATTTGTGCAACAAGCGTCCCAAGCACCAGTTGTGACCTGCTTCTGTGTGTCATATATAACAGTTTCCAATTTGATGTATTTGCATCACTCACCTTGTCATTTGACTGCAGATTAAAGTTGACATCTGGTTCACAATATCATGAAAACAAAAAACATCCACTCCCTTCTATGAAACAAAGGTGTTCTCAACTTTAAATATGATGAATTCTATGTCATTGTTAGTTTATTGAGCGCTGACATTGTGAATTATGTATATCACCCACTGCATCAGTATTGTGCACTGAACTGATATGCACAACATGACAATGGAGGTACACATGTTTCAGTGCTACCCATTGGTTGTCATACAGAGGCACTATTTGTCATGAACACCAAATAGCTGTTTTTGTCACAAATAACGGAATTTGGTGTTTGCACACTTTCATCACAAATGCACAGTTACAAAACTTTTCACACATGTTTACTTTTGTCACAAACATAAACGAACCTTCTAAGCATATTAAGCAAGAGGGGACAGAAGAAAGCACAGAGTATGATGATGGTGGTTGCCATGCACATAGGTGGATAGCAATCAAGATTGTATTGAACCCGTACTAATTATTGATTGCATGATTTTAAATTTGCTCTGGGCATCATGATTATGATACATCATATGAATCGCAACAAAGCATTAACAGGCAGGGAGTCATGATGCTATGTGCAAAAGAAATCATTGATCAGCTTTCAGGTATTGTAAAATTGTATTTTAATTAAATATTTTTTTCATTGCAGTGAGGCTCATGAAAATTTCAGAACCTATGCATGAAAACCAAAGAAAAGGTACAAGGTAATTGATTATAAAGTAAGAGAGATGCAGTCTGTGCTCATGAAAGAGAAATTATGCTGCCATGGTTTACTTTCTTAAACACATATCTTTGTTATAAATTCTATTCCATAAGTCTCCATGCAATAAAAATTGGTGTTTAGTAAATCCAAAGTGTTACATGTTGCGGTACATTCATCACAATTACTCATTATATCTTGCTGAAGATGAGTTGGTTAGGTCTTGTTACAAGGATCACTACATTCATCTCTAATTGAAATGATCCTTAAAAGTGCCTATAAAATATACAGTATTACATCTATTTGATCAATTAAAGACTCAAATAATAAATTGAAATGATTATGTGAAACCTGTTCTTGTCTTCTCTTTGGGGTGTCTTTTATTCTTGTTCACACTTTTCAAAGATTGTTCGATGCAAGAATCTATATTGTTTGTGCTTTCATGTACAGTATGTGATGTCTTGTCATGTAAATGTACAGTATCTAAAGGACAAAAAGTTGTTTGAACTTGAAAGTTGCTGTGTACACAGTCCATTGAGAGTTCATGATTCCAGTTGTTTTTCATGAAGGTCAAAGTCCATGTGCTGTTTACAGATTAAAGTCGGAAAACATTTTAAGCATGTGAGATATATCTAAGTAGTGCACATTGCTGGAAGATTGGTAGCTCTTGATGAGAAGAAAAGCTTTGTTCTTTTTTAGGTCAAAGGTCATGTGAGGTCAGTTTAAAAACTGTAGACTGTAAACCTAGTATCTCAAGAAAGAAAGATGCTGGAACTTTAAATTTGGTGTATTGGTTGTCCATTGTGAGTAGGTGATACCTGTGCATACTTTATTTCATGGGGAGCAAAGGTCACTTTAGATCACCAAAGGTCAAAGTGTGAAAACATCTTCAGCAAGATATCGCAAGAAGTGAAACATACATACAGGATGTAACAGGTAGAGGCCTATATTCGTTTCGGAGAAAATTGGCACATTTCGTCGTATTGGCGGTGATGCTGTCTTTTTCTTTAAAAAATAGGACAATCCCGCCAAAACACATTGAAACAAATTGAGTGCAAGAAGCCTGTTTTATGTGAAGGTCAAAGGTCATTTGATGTTAGCAAGGCATCAAAGTGATAAAACCCTGTGAACATGATATCCCAAGATCAAAAGCTTGGACTGACGTCATATTTATTATTGAAAGCAAGATCCCTTTTGTTTTGGTGAAGGCCAAATCAAGGGTCATGTGAAGTCTGCACAGGTCACAATGTGAAAACCTTGCAACAATATTACATGAAGGTATATACTTGGTATGTGCATGATGTTATCATGACTGTGCTAAAATATTCAACACACCCTCTTCCACGCTCAATGATATGTTTTTCCTATCGACCTGACAGTTACCTCCTGCCATTGGATGACCTCCTGACATTGGATTGACACTGCTGGACTACTTTACAAGAACAATGTTTAATAGACCTTCTGGATCATCACAACATGAGGTGATGAAACTGACCAAAGGTGATGAGGGTTTTGCAACAAGCTGAGCCTCATTGAACCAAAGAAATGGTGTAGTTGCAGTAACTGGCTGTTTAGCATAGAGAATACGGCATGACATATCATATTCATTGCAAGAATGGTATTGTGTTTGGTTGAAGTTGAAGATAATCTAAGGTCAACAGAGGTCAAACTGAATGCCCTGAAAACACCATATCTCAAGCACAAGCTTTGACTGATCTCAACTGTGCGAAGTTAATGAACCCCGTTTTTGTTGGACCACAGTAATATCAGAATGTACCAAAACTTTTGTTTTATCCAGATTTAATGTAATCTGCAGTATTTTTCTATTATACAATACGGTATTTATATTGGAACTTTACAGGTACTGAAGCCAGTCAAGTGTGCTGAGCTCTGCGTGCACTTTTCTCTGAAGTGTTAATAACTTTAACCACACTTCAGTGTAGCAACATTGACCTAATGATGTATGTGTTCAACTTGATGCAAATCAATTGAGGAGTGAAAGTGCACACAAGATGATCAGGTGCTGCCAATTTGTTACTTTAAATGCATGGCCGGTAGTAGTCAAAACGTGAAAAAGAAAAAAAAGTGTAAACGCAAATTCTCAATACTGCATGCTTAGACCAATCTCATATTTACTATACATATAAATCATATTGAGTTCAAGATCCCTTCTGCTTTTGGTTAAGGTCAAAAGGCCAAATTTGAAGTCAACATGTATAGTCCAAGCCATGAACACCTTATAAAGATATCCATAAAATGCAAGTAATTTGGCCGATCTCACATAAAATGATGATGGATGACATCACAATATTTGGTATGTGTCATGTCAGGCACTTGAACTTGTAGCTATTTATTCGTCGTAGCCAAATTTCTTTCCCTTATCTTAACTATTGCGGACTGCATCATTGAAACCAAACAGTATTCTCGTTGAAAATGACGTTGCTAAGATACAAAATTTAACAATTCTTTCATATAGATATGCAATTTATCAGTAAGAAACAAG
Organism: Stichopus chloronotus; assembly: GCA_021234535.1. Taxonomy (NCBI): domain Eukaryota; kingdom Metazoa; phylum Echinodermata; class Holothuroidea; order Aspidochirotida; family Stichopodidae; genus Stichopus; species Stichopus chloronotus. The sequence continues at coordinate 24,480,809 of CM037837.1, read as the reverse complement.
CTGGATCGTTACAGCTACATCGTTAATTTTTGCAGTTTCTCTTAAAATACTAGGGACGGGGCATGTGTCCCTTTCCTTCTCAGTATCTTGAATCTGGCCAGCACTACTGATAGAGATAAGTTATAAATAATTCTACTCTTCAGGTGTGTTTTGGTTGGCAGTATTGTGATGCAGTCCTGAAAACAAACAGGTGGAATGCATGTGGTGACCTACCTATTACTGACTACATAAATCTAGCAGGAGGTCAGCTAATTTGAGATTTTTTGTCTTCAGTCGATCTGATTCATCACCCTCAATATACTTTTCAACAAAAAAGAAAAAAAAAATTCAAAGTAAGCTGACAAAATTGTTTACTTCCCTGTGATGTTGAAAACAGAGAGATCCTAAGAATTTCACAAAGGATTGGAGTATTTAAACTTGGCATGAGACTGTTTTAAACCAGATGTGATTTTCAATTGTTCTGCAATCAACTATTGAAATTTCAGAAAGGTTTCTTCTGAAAGGTAACAATATGCAGGGAAATGAAAACATTTCTTTAAACTTTGTAGACTCTGCCATGGCTAGATCTTGGACTTGTACTGCGAAAAGCGATTTTAGACATTTCGCCTCTACCTCTGGGAACATTGTAGGCCTATGTAAGTGCATGCAAGTTAGTCAAATGGTGATAAATAATCTGAAATTTCCAGTGAAAACAAACGTGTATAATAGCAATTTGATAGGTCATCATGTCCCACAAAGGATCAGTAACGTTGTACTGTACATTTTGAGGCAAAATGGCGTCTTTAACCATTTGTCACAACCTTATATAGGAACCCATAAGGACTGTCTTACCGGAGCGCCACCATCGGTTGGTGCAGAGCTTGCAAGAAAATTTTGACTTTTCAAACTCCTCGATTGCTGGAAACTGCACTTCCTGGGTGTTGTAAGCTGCATATGCTAAGTCTTGGAACAGGGATCTTCATGTTTGCAATTCTTATTCTAATTAATGAGCGCAAAAGTAAATCCATGAAAATGTTAACACATACTGTATCAGATGGATTGAGATGATGATGATGATGATGATTGAATTGTAAATTTTGCATCCTCTTTCATATATTCTTGGATTACTTGGCAAATATTTGGATGGTAATGAATATATCTGTAGTCCCACATTGGGCAATGGAGGCACAATGATTGTTTACAGGGTCTCAAGATACTCTAAGTACAAGTACTGCCGCTGCTATGAGTGTAGCTAGATTTGTTTTCTTACTGAGCCTGCGACATAGATAAAGGGACATCAACGAGTGTGATACTGATACGGAAATAAAGTATTCCCCTTTTGCATTGGTGCAGGCAGAATTTTGATCAGGGGAACTGGGTCTGCCAGAATTGTTTGAAGACTATCTAAGAGGGACACTAGCATCGCTTGGGGCATACCAGGAAAAAATACAAAACCCCTGCCATTCCCAAGCTTAGAAAGTAAGCTCAAAATGTCATTGTCCATATTTTCGTGGATGAAAAACTAATTTCATTTGGGAGTTTTCAGATGTAACAGAGCAACCAAAAATTGCAAATTTCATGGTGAAGGCTGTACTGTGACGACACCATCATTTCCTGGATCATGTGGAAGGTGCTGAAGTACTCAAACTTGCATTTAAGTTTACCCTCTCTTTCATTTTCTTCTCTTCTGTGAAAAGCTGAAAAGGGCACCAGTAATATAATCCATTTGAATTAGTTGGGGGGGAGGTGTTGGTGACTACCCCCCACCCCTGACCATATGGTAGCTCCGTCACTGTCCAGTCATTACATAGAATTATAATTTCTTGGTTGTGATCCAGCAAGTGAGACAGTACATCAAACTTGACATGTACATAGTCCTTTAATTGGTATATTCCTAATTTCTTTGCCGAGGTTAGTTACAGTCCAGATGGTTGATCCAGATCCTTGCAAGCTACAGGCTATTAGCTCAGAAATGCAGTGTACTGGACATTTTGTATGCAAAGTACTGTATCTTCATGAATATTGGCCAAAAATTCCTGAACACCATACATGGTCCACCACCTATGGAATATTGTGTCCAAGTTTCAGACAAATCCATGAAAGCATGACAGAGGAGAAGCATTTTGAACAATTGTGAACAGATAGATAGATGGATGGATGGATGGATAGATAGATAGAGTGATGCCGCGCCATTACAATAACTCACACCAGCTAGCTGGTATGAGCTATAATACCACACCATGGCTGCATTGTAACTATACCAATTGAGCTGTCACGGTGTCTTCAGTTGTACTGTTGAACCAAAGATATGCTAGAACATTCCAAAATACTGGCACAGAAACAATCATGGACAGTAAGTAGTGATTTTCTAGTTCATTTGCTAACTCTTTATATATTGTCTCTTACTGGGTGTTACCGGTGAGTGATATCAATACTTTTGAATATATACTTCCAAAATAAAACCCTCTGGGACTGTAAAATTCTCATTTGTCCTTGAAATAATGATTAAGTAAACAAAGGATATATATATCATCATCTCTTGATGTCACAGATTTGCATAGTCGTACAAGTTAGCCAATGCTAAGTTCATGATGTTAGTGTGAGACAGGAATATTGCCTGTAAAATTGTCAATCTTTGATGGATTTTTGAATTTGTGGAATTTACAACTTTTTTAATGATTAATACACCCAGTAGTCCAAAATGTCATTATCATGTCACACAACCTTTAAGGATTTGTGCACTGTGTTGCCACGGCATCCACAACAAAAGAATGTTGAGGTATTAGGCCAATTAAGGGTAACTAACAGTGCCACAATTAAGAATAAACCATCATTATGTGACTATGACTGTTGCTCACTCCCAAGGTGGAGGTTTAGCTTTAGTCCTTGTACCTACCAAAGCAAGTGTAACATAATAGGTAAAGGTTCTTTACCCACTACAGCTTGAATAATAATTTACCTTTAAAGTAATCTTCCATGATGGCTTTACAGTGAGAAGGACAACAATAACGACTCCAGAGTGAAATAACATTCAACAAGAATTTAATTGTCTCAGTGTTATAAGTGTGACATACACATCATACAAAGATATGTACTCTTCCTTGGTGAATGAATGTTCTCACCACCCCTTCCCTTGTCTCCCACCCCTTCTCCTACACAAAAAATACAAATTACTCATTCTTCTGAACAAAAGAACAAAGCAATAAGTTACTACTTTCAAGTTCATTCAGTTAGTACTTAATTAGTAAACAATCATAAAATATTATGATACATACTGTAATACTTTGCACAAACAAGTTTTCTTGCAGTGTATATACTGCCATTCCAAAGTTATAAATCAGTGTTTTATTCAAATCGTAATTCTACATTTATTCAACACGATCACTGCTTATAGTTATTGTAGGTCTACTACATACAAGGTATATTACAAAGCACATTGCATTATTATAAACAAAGTACAGTTGCCATTCAGTATGTCAATGCTAAGTAGGATTGAACCTTGTAAAGTAACTTCATGTAGACAACCTTTCTCTCCTCAGCAAATGATAATTATTATTTATGATAATGATAACAAGATTATATTTGCCTGAATACCAAACTGGACATTGGAACAAAACTGACCACACACTGTTAATGGTAACATATCTTGTTAAAAAGTCTTGCTGGATATTTAGTTCACCAAAATTCATAGCAAAAGGTTGTGTAAGCATCATGGAGATAATACAGAAACAGAAATGTAGTTCTATAGTTAACTATAGTAAAGTCACCTAACTACGGCCAACAAGGAACATGTTCAAAACGCAGTTGTGAATCAGGTTTGAGCTTTCCAACAATTTGGAAAATTCTACCAATTGTTTGTTGATAGATACTGTAGTCCACATGTACAAGATTCAGGTGGCATTCACATGACATGTTGAATGGTTGGCTATATACATTTTGAAGTAGGCCTATGCAAAACCTATCCACTGAATGAGAGCTTGTTTGTGTACATTGTGACTTGTATCTTAACGACTGCAATCAAATGCCTTCATTGTTAACAACAGAGGCAGGAAATCATGTTTCAACAGCCAAATCTGGTCATTGAGAAATGTCATGCAAATGCATTTTCAACTTATTATGGTGTCAAAGTTTTGGTACACCCATTTTTGCGAGTTGTTACAAATAATTATTCTGCTTGCAATAGAATGTAACTGTACAACAATATTATGCTTTCATATTTGACCATATCTGACAACAATTTCATCAAGTATGGCCATAGCATAGCCCTGTCTATAGTAAAGTATTATACAGTTAACATATACTGCTAACCCATGGATCCATCCATCTGCAAGTACCTACTTGATGTAAAGACATACAATAACACAAACTAAGTGAGTGACACTCAAGATAAACGTTACTGGTCACCATGTGGGTAATATAAAAAATAGAGAATACTGAACTAATGAAATATCCCTACCTATTAACTATACAATGCAGCATCCTAGCAACTTTCAACTAGATTGTCAGCATTCTTTCATCTGTTGGTAGACACTGATAATGTACAGGGAGTGACTACCACTCCAGACAGTCATGAATGATTTCAGTGCTCCAAACCACTTACTTGAACTGGCTCCTCCAGCCTGTCTCAAACTCCTCCACATATATCAAAACAATGGGCCCCATGTGTATGCTGTGTGATATGATCTATGCATCATTTAAATTTGCTGTCAGTCAAAGAACAGAACCAATTGAGAATTTTGTTTGGCTTGAAATGAATTGGGCTAGGTTAAAGGAAGTCACTCATCACCCCAAGCTACTTTTCTGGCTGGTTGAGAGCAAACTTCTCAAATGATTCTATTCTTTGATAAACACCAAATTTATGTAGAGTACAGGTACTGTAGCTCATATTACACAGCATGCACAAGAAGGGTAGTGTTGATTACCTATGTGGTCCTTGGATGGTTACCAGTCAGGATATGCAGCACTAAAAGTTTGTATTCACACAAGGAGGATGGATATACTGTGAGAGGTGGTTGGGAGAATAAAAACTGGCCATGAGCCATCACTGTCCAATCTGAATTTTACCATTGTCCGAACATTTCAAGGATCTACACCAAAGCCAAAATAAATCAGTACAGTCACAGATTCTTAAAGTTGCAACAAATTACAACTTATTTGTAACACTCATCGAAGGATGAAGGTGGAATGTCTGCTTAAATAATATACAACAAATTTTCTAAGGCAGCATTTGGCAGGTTTGGTTAACTCAACCAAAGCTATAAATACAGAATTCATAATATGCAAACGATAAATCAGCCAGGACACCAGCAAAAAAGGACATGTCCAGGAAAGCCCTAACATTTGGAAATCTAAGCATGGAATGGCAAAAGTGGAACAATTGCCTGTAATTGTGGATGACTAGAGCCTGTGCACCAACGGTGATTGCATAAAAGTTTATCTACATCTTCGGAGTTAGACATTTTGACTGCAAGTAAAACAAGCGGACACTCTGCAGTTACCATGCCCGGCAGATGAATTTCTTCCAACTTACTGCTAAAAAAAGAAAAAAAAACATCCACAGATTCTGGAACAGATTACCTGCAAGTACATCATAGTCCAAGCAAACTTCTTGGCAAAGCCTTTAGGCAATTGGCTGAAGCAAGGATTTAAATAAAACAGAAACACTGACAACATTGCAAAACAATACACACACTGAGATACAGTGTTCAATGTAACTTGACACCACCCTGGTACCTTGTGTGCATGTACACACAGTACAGCATTAACTAAATTACTATACAATGCAGAACACAGTTGCAAGAAAAGTCTTAATATTTTTCAACCAAAGATTCTTTTGTCAACTTCTAGAAAAAAATTCTTTGACAGTTGTCATTGTTTGTAAGGGGGTGTCACTGACTTTCATCTAAATAAGAATCTGTAATGAGCATGATGGCTAGATGGATGATTTAAACAAATTTGTGGCCAATACAGTGCTGCAAATATTCAAGTCACAAAGCACCGCCTGCCTCAGAAACAGACCAATGGCAAATATTCATCAATGAAGGGAATTCTTGACTATCTCTTGACTAGGGCAGCAGTTTTCATTTAACTTAATCATGCAATTGTTTGAACAAGCCAATGGAAAGTATACTGGAAATGAATATTCAGTGGGTACAAACAGCTGATTACTGATGCCTTATTAAGGTGAAGAGTTTGTATGTTATTTCTACGGTGTTGTTTCACGAAAGACTATATTTCCTGATAACTATCAGGGAACGACGACTTGATTGTTGTCTTTTTGATACACTAGTGAGACCTACTCTGTTGCATATTCATTGTGTTGGTGCTTATATTACAAAACGTCTATTTTCAAATATTGTTCTAACTGCTTTTATGCCATTTCCATTGCTTTTCAAAGTAGTTTCTGTCATTTTGATTCATTGAATGATATTCCATACGTGAACATCCTCTCTCATACATCTAAGAATGAAGAAACCTTTAACCAAATCTGATCCTTCCGGTTTTTCCATACACATGCAATCACTTTAACCTGACTTAATGAAATTCTTCTGTTGCTTCAAGTACATCAAGACTTAATGGATCAAACCTTTTGCACTTTGTGACACTCACTGACAAGTTTTTGAGTGACTTCATCATAACATCTACTAATGTTGTGTATACTAATGTACTGATGATCTTAATTTATAATCCACTGAAAATGAGCACTGGGAGAAAAGTAACATTCAAACCACCTCACACTACTCAACCTGTTGAACATAAAGCACACACACACTACTGACAATTATACTGTCACCTTAATTGTTAACAGCCCATTCAGTAGCAATCTCCCCATAGATAAACATAAACAAGCCTTTGGTATTCATCACTGGATATTATTTTACTCTTTATTTCTAATATCTGTATTCCATCAGAGGTGTTCCTGGTCACACCATCGCTTGTAGTTGGCTGAGGCATACCAAGCCATGCTCCTCCACGGCTTACAGATAAAGCAAGGTCTAAAGTTGGCAGTAGTCCATTTATTGTTGTGCAAACCTACCTGGCACCCTACTGTTTCTCTGTCCACAGCATTGCAGCATGTCCAGTAGCACCTGCCTATGTGGCTGTACTTGTAGAAAATCTTGGGATGGCGTCTGCAGAGGGACACATCGCCCCTGGGGTCCTGGATCTTCCCACAGTGCATGCAGGGGTCATTGCGGTAGGCACTCCCAGAGGCCCACTTACTATCAATACCCACAATGTCAAAGTGGTTGATCAGTAAGTTGAAATCCATGCAGGTGCATTTCAAGGCAGCCAGGTCCCTGGTTTTGAGATAGCGGAAGATCTTGGCAATTATGTAGGTGGGGATGAGACGAAAGTATGTCACATCCTCCTCTCTCTCCTCCTCACTCCCCTCCTCACTCTCTTCGGATTCGTAGGGATCTCGGTATGCCAGAGGATGATTCCTTACTTGGAAGTTCAATGAACATATTTTTTTGGATCCTGTCTTCTCGAATTCACTGTTAGGACGGGGCCATTTTTTTTTGAATGCCCTTTTTAGATTTGCTAAATGGTCTGATGAGGTGTCTGTGTTCTGTGTCACCTTGCAGTCCGGCAAATTAATGCTTACAGTGAACCTCGGTTGAGACATGGCAAAATGGCGATAAGATGTGTAACAAGCTTTAAGTCTTTTCCTCTCCAGATTTTTGCTGTGACTATTTGAGTCATGAATTAGGGAACAAACTCCAAGTGATACCGGTGAGTACTCCGTTTTCTCTTTCAGCGTGACCGTTATTTTGTCTGGTTCAATCCTGAAAGTGGAGGCACTGGCCACTGAGCTTGCCTCATCTGAGATTAAATTTGATAGTTTGCTGACAGTTGACATCTCTGTTGCTTTGTGAGGGGATGACAGCAAACATGCAGATTCCAAGGTGGTTGTATTTTGATTCATTGCACTTCGAACATCTCCACTTTCATCCACATCTTCTAAATTACCTCCAAATGATTTCTTTCTCTTGTCAGTTGCCTGAACAGAGGATCTGATACTCACTGATACCAACCTCTCACCAACAACTAAAGTTTTGCCAGATGCACATTTATTTGCATTTGGACATTTACCTGAATTTTTTAAATGGACTGGTCTCTCTTTTGGTCTAACTGCCATTGTCACTTCATTAGCAGGAATGGCTTCAGTTTGCTTGAATTCAAATGAAGTGGGCAAATCCTTGGAGCATTCATGCAGCGACTTACAGTCTTGAAACTGGTCCTTATTGCCACTCACGACTGAGTTGCAATTGTTTGAATGGCTACCAATATCTACATTTGGGCTGCAGCTTCCACTGTTAATCATGTCTTCCTTTTTACTGGATGTAAACAGAGCACCTACCAAAGTAGTTGATGTATCATTATGTGAGGCAGGTGTGGGCTTAAGGACTCTCTTGGACTGGGCATACCCTAGTAATGAAGCCTGAACAATGTCACTTGCACCACATGCTCCGTGTGGAGGGTCAACAGACTGCGTAGTTTTCACTGTACTGTTACTATCACAAGGCTTAGCGGAACCATTAATAGCAGCATTATTTTGCAAGCCCCGTGCAACAGAGCATTTATGCCGCGGAATTTTGGAAGCACCCATTCTCTCTGACATGGGCCTGGGCTTCAGTTTTCTTGGCAAATGTTTCTGAAGCTTTTGTTTACCTTTGTCATTATGACTTCTAGGTTCTGAGCAAGGAAGACATTCTTGGGTTTCTTCCTCAGATTCAGCTTGAAGGTGACTGAATCCTTTGCTAAATTGACTTTCTGAAGAAGAGACTTTAGACCTTGGAAGACTTTTATCAGATGTAGACTTTGATCGTTTCAGCTTGGCAACATTCTTTCTTTTTACACTACAAATTGGGCCCTCTTGATTTACTTTGCCAGATGCAGGACAGCATTTAGAGTTGACAGAACCTTTCTTCAACTCTTTGAGTGCAATATCTTTGTCTATTTGGTGAGCATTAAGACTTTCTAAAGATTTTGACTTTGGAATTGTAGCTCCACGTATTCTTTCTCTGTCTTTTGCAATGCTTGCTTGAGGAGTGATTTTAGCCCATGAGTTGTTCTGTTCTACTTTTGATGCATTCTTCTTGACACACTCTGAGGTCCTGTCTGCACTGTTGAGTTTCACAAAATTTGAAAAGTCCATACCCTGCTCAAAGGCAGCACAGGCATTACGAACCCATCCTGGTTTGAGCCTCTGAGCAGCTTCTTGTACATGCACATCATTTTCCCTCTCCACAATCTCCAGAAGACTCAAAATGAGCACAGGACTGCTGTTACCCCATCTTGTCTCTTGGTTGTATCGGCTCTTTGGGGACAGATCAAAGTCCATCATGTGCAGGTGAGGCATAGAATAGGCTGGCCTCACCGAAACAGCCATCTTGGCGAGCAGCTACTGTAGACAGGACCAGCATCTACCACTTTGTCAGGTCTAAGTGAGGCATGTCAACTCTACGAAAAGATGGAAGAACATACTCGTTTACCCTCTCATTTAAGATTCATGTTGAATGCAAAGTGTTTATATCAACTTGATTAGCAAGTACTTTGAGACAGACAACCATCATCAATAAAAGAGAGAAAAGAGCAGCAGTTGTAAGAAAGTACTTTTGTCTAGTATCTTCCTCTAAATATAGTCACTTTTTTTACCTAGCATACAGACCATGAGTACAAAATGCATGCCAACAAAATGTCAATTGGCAAAAATGTCTCTTTGATCACACATAAGAAACAAAGTTCAAATTTTCCTGCACTGTGCAAGTCTCACTTCCAAGTGTCAACTCAAATTCAATGTGTATTTACTATTACAGCAGTGTTTTGGTAAACACTCTGCATTTGTATTAGCTTCTACCCATGACCCTTGGGATAGTAAAATGTGTTTATGGTTCATTTCCAGAAAGACTGCACATCAAAGTACAGTATGCAAAGTCTTTCTCATAACTACTTAAAATGTATCCTCCTATAGTAAGTGATGTTGCAAGTTAAAAACTAGTTTAAAGAATTAATTTGGTGAACTGTTTCTGCAGTTCCATTTAAAAGCATGAGTGGCACATTGGCCTAAAATCATTGACATCAGTAAGACTGACATCACTGAGGTGTTCCTACAGACTCACCCACTACCAGAGTTAAGAGCAGTTCTACTTAAAAGGACCATTGACATTTCTTAGAAATGATATTAAATTTGCCACATTATTGGAACATAGTCTCCAAGACTTTAGTGTTTTCAGAGGTTACCTAGGTACCTGCACGGTATTTCATTACCCAGATCCAAAATTACTGCCCGGTTCATTCAACAAGAGCCCAAGGGCACTCTAGTTCCTTGCACAGATGGAGAGCATATAATGTAAATTATGAGGTAAAAGGGAGCATATTGCATTATTTTGTACGATAGCCCATATGGCCCATTTCTGACCATGAACTCTCACTGCATTACATAAAATCTGTAGAGAGAGAAACATATTTCATGCTTTTATAAAATGGCCCATTTCAGACATTGACCCTAAACATGACAAACATGTACCCACATGGAACCACTTCCATAGCACTAATGTGACCAACTATCAACAGTGTTACATGCAATCTGTAAGAGAAGAAATATTTTGCACGCTTTCACAACAGCCTATGGGCACTATGGTTCCCTGCACTTGAAATATACTTACTGTAAAATGATATGCCTGAGTTCATAAATATCAAAAAAGCCATTTCAATTAATGCAATGAATTGCAGATGTTGAACTGCAATATACAGCAATATCCCATTCATTTTACAAAACACAAACAGCTGTGTATCTCTCATTTAAAGAAGGGGCTCTGCAAATTGCAATATGTCTTATCTAATCTATGCCCCTTTAAAGTCCAATAAACTGATAGAATGCCCTGGAGGAAACTACTGGGGTCTAGTTTAAACCGGTAAGAACACCAACTGACTTATTTTCATCCATTGTGTCCTGCTCACCTCACTAATTGAAAAGACACTTACATGAATGCACACATTAGCACTCAGGCACGAGGAGGTAAACTGATCCAGCCAAAACTTGTCTGGTGTGACCACCTACAGTAGTGCAAACAACACTGCTTCTTTTTCATTTGATCAAGAAACTGCTAACTCAAGCAGTACTTCCATGATGCACTGGAGGGGGACTGATGGAACATATGAGCATCCATAGCATAACAAGGTTTTCATTTTCCCCCATTCCCCCAGATGACCTTTGACCTCCACCAAAAATGATAGGGCACACCTTCTCTATATGGCGAACCTACATCCCAAATTTGACTTTCATCTGACTTTCCCCTATTGAGTTAGAGCGTACCTAAGCAAAACAAACTTTTGCCCCCAGTTCCCCCAGATGACCTTTGACCTCCACCAAAAATTATAGGGCACACCTTCTTAATATGGCAAACCTACACACCAAGTTTGACTTTCATCTGACTTTCCCCTATCGAGTTACAGCGAACCCAAGCAAAACAGACTTTTGCCCCCATTTCTCCCAAATGACCTTTCACCTCCACCAAAAACAATAGAGCACACCTTCTCAACATGGCAAACCTACATACCAAGTTTGACTTTCATCGGACTTTCCCCTATTGAGTTAGAGCGTTCCTAAGCAAGTGTCACAGATGCACACACACACACACGCATACACGCACACACACGCCAACCTGACTGCATAGGTTCCTTTGCTGATGCAAGGAACAAAAAAGTGACAAAACCAGAAAGACAAAAGGCTTTGTGATTCCTGGCCACATAGCTACATCATAAACAAACATAAATTTTCTCACACGACAAGTATAAGATCAATTACGGTTATTATTGTAGTGCGCCGCACTACAATCTTACTGGTCGGCTAGCAATTTCTTTTGTTGAGCCTTGTATGGCTCATAACGCCTCACTTGCGTGTGATGTAACTTAGTTCATACAAATATGCATGCTCGACCAAGCAGTAGCAGTATAGTGCGAGCTACGTCGTCTTCAAACCAAAATCTACTAAGGAAAAGCAAATGCCACGACTACAAGAACGATTTAAGGAGTTAAAGTGATTAGAGAGCCCTGCGGATAAATTTCCAGAAAACGTGATGAAATGTGGTTCGGCCTTTTCCCAATGAGGTGAGAAGCGTGGAGTGTCAATGTTGTTTCCAAATTGGTGTGCAATACAGTGCCATTGTGTTTAAATATGATGTCACAGAATCGTGTGCTGCTTCACTGTGTTTTAGTGGTTACAACATGACGTCCTTCTAAGGAGTCATGTACTGCTCTCATGTGCTATTTCAGTGGTGAAACAGAAAGACAGTTTTGACATGTATACAGCTAGTACTAGAGTACTCTTTAAAACTCAGAGCAGTACAGGCTTGTACGACATACGGTATAGTAACGATAAGTGTCGGCAACTTTACAACATTATGAGAGAGATCCAATGGAAGTTTTGTTTCGTCCAGCATGATATAAAAAAAAAAGAATGGATTGGGAAAGGGGTCGACAGGAAACGGTTCTCCTTTCCCCAAAAAATGGTAACTCCTATGAGGAGTGGATCCACAGAGACTGGCTTACTCCCAACAACAAGGACTTAGCCTACCATGCACTACAATTCTGCGTATTTGTGGGCAAATGCAGTTCTAGTTCTTCTTGATTTTTACCTTCCCCTAATTTGCAAGAGAGGATGGGCGATCTTTTATTGCAATGAGAGCACTCTCTCATGAAAGTCTGTTACGCTCTGTTTGCTGAACCCACGCTGCACTAACACTGCTATTGTCGGCAGTAATCCAACAGTCTGTCATTGGCACAGTAGTACTGCTGATCGATAAACAATGGAACTTTCTCATTAAAATGCAACATGTGGCTTTCTGATTGATGTTCCACAGTTACTTGCTAAAACATCTGTTAAAATATGTATCTCAAATACTCAACACATTTTCAATCTTTTGTAACAGGTAAAATGAATTACTCATTTTGCACAGTCTGCCCATATTTGTTACTCATGCTCAACATTTTTCAAGTTACAAAGAAAACAATCTTAACAAATGTTTCATGAAGGTTCTGCGTACCTCCTATCATATGTGCAATATCAATTGGAAAATAGCTTGGGCCTGTATATATGCAAGCCGAACTGCACGGTGGCATTTTATTGCTAACTTCCAAAAATTACTACAAAACTTTCCTTCATTGATTTAGAGAAACTCTTAAAAATAATTTCTTTACAAGAGACTTCAACCTGTTTGTGTCTATTAATAAATTTGGTAAAATACAAGCACTATTTGTAAGCTTGTTTCCAAGGACGTTTTCAAGAGATCAAGCTAACCATATTCAGTTATTGAAGACTTTGAAGCAATATTGCTTCTTTAATCCTTCCACACAGTAAGTCAATGGCACTATCTTGCGCTTAAGGTGAACAAAATCACACATTTCACATCGACTGACACTCCACGACGGGAGGGAAGATTAATATGTAATCCCTATTGTGAAAGTAGTACTCTCCAAATGTGGACAAATAGAAATGATTGGGTAAGGGTCTCGCAAAACATGGCATGTAAGAAAAGGGTATTAGCATCATCTCGGCTCACAAACGTTTTCAGTATGCAGGCACCATATATGATTGATGTTGATGGATAAGTTTACCACACAGTATGGCCAACCAACACTCAAAGTTTCATTTCAGTCAAGGTTACCTTTTGGAGATATTGTTTCCACAGTTTAACATCTGGTGACCTCAAATGACCTTTGACCTCCACCAAAAGCAATAGGTATCATCTACTTCCAATGGCCAACCAACATTCCATGTAAAAGATCAGGCAAGTTCCCTTTCTGGAGATATTGTTTTTACAATGTTTCCACAGTTTGGCCTCTTGTGACCTCAAATGACCTTTGACTTCCACCAAAAATAGGGATCATCTACTCAATATGCTCAACCCACACCAAGCATGAGGTCAGTCATGGCTACATGTTTACACTACTACCAACTGTATGATTGGGTACCCAACAGCTATGAAGAAAGTAACCTAATTCCGATCTTTAAGAATGAATGAAAACACTAGTCAACTCTAGATGTATTTGAGATCCAATCACTCAACTGCCTCTACTCACTTACACTGGAGAAAGAGTATCATACCTTTTAAACACAATAAGGTGAAATTTTGTGAGTAGTTACCATTATGTGCAAATTTTACTGCCAAATGCTATTTTTATTATAAACCTTGTAGGCCTTTTGGATGCTTAACAGACCCCCCACAATACATGAGGAACACACCCACAACCTGAATATTGATATTTTTAAGTTATGGCATTCACAAAACAAAATAACCAGAAAGCCGGGTGGCTTACCATATTAATATATTGTAATAAACATGAATCAATGGGGCCTACAGTGCTCTATTTTAAGAAATTAAGATGTTTGTCCAAAGAACAGCTTATGAAATCTGGTTATCCTGCTCCAAAACTGGAAGTCCTGCATCAGAAACAATTTGCAATAATGTTTTCGTGATGTAGCTATTAAAGATTCCTGAAAGTGCCCATATGGTCCAAATGGGACCAATTATTCTGAACAACCAGAAGGAACAACCAATATAGTACTAATGTGAAACAAGTTCAACTTAATGCCATACAATCTGTATGAGAAGAGGCATTTTGCATGATTCAATAAAATGGCCCATATGGACCAAAAAATATTGAACACCCTGATGGCAACAACTACCATAATGCAACATACACCAAGAATAAACTTTGTGAAACTAAATAAGTTAAGATATCATGTTGCCAAGTTTTTCAGACTTTTGCCCCCCCCTCAGTTTCTTCTAGATGACCTTTGACCTCCACCCAAAACAATAGGGCACACCATCTCAATATGGCAGACCTACATACCAAGTTTGACTGGCATCTGACTTCCCCTATTGAGTTAGCGCATACCTAAGCAAGTGTCACAGATGTACCACACACACACATACTGTACGTGCACACACACCAACCTGAATGCATAAGTTCCTTTGCTGATGCAAGAAACCAAAATTTCACAAAACAGCATCAGCAAAAAAAAAAAAACCTGGTTCCTTGCACAGGTGTACAGTAATGTAAATTATGAAATAAAAGGAGCATTTTGCATATTTTTGTACAATAGCTCATATGGCCCATTTCTGACCATGAACCCTCACTTTAGTAACATCAAATCTCTGTAGAGAATGAAACATTTTTCATGATTTAATAAAATGGCCCATATGGCCCTTTTCGGACATTGGACCCCAAACATGACAAACACGCAGTTGAAACCACTTCCATAGCACTAATGTAACCTACAGTACCATTGGCAGTTTTACATACAATCTGTAAGAGAAGAAGTATTTTTTTGAATGATTTCACAACAGCCTAAGGGTACTATAGTTCATTGTACTTTGAATATATACATGATATGCTAGAGTTCATAAATATCAAAGAAGCCATTTCAATTAATGCAATGAACAGAAGATGATGATTCCTACAATATACAGCAATATCCCATTTTAAAGATCACAAACAGCTATGAATCTTTCATTTTAAGCCCTAAAGAAGGGGTTCTGCAAATTGCAGTAATGCTTATCACATCTATGCCCCATTTAAGTCCACCCAATTCTGACAGCATGCCATGGAGGGGACTGATGGAGAGTAGGTTCCACTGGTAATAACACCAACTGACTTTCTTTTGGTTGTGTCTTGCCCACCTTTAATAATTAAAACCCATTTACATCAATGCACGAATAACTACTGAAGCATGAGGACATAAATGATCCAGTCAAAACTTCCTGGTATGACCACCTACAGCACTTCCCACAGCAAAACAAAAATGGATTTTTTTTTTTTGAAGTTCTACAGGTGTTTCTTTTTTTCTTGATGAAATTTGTTATCAATAGATAGGCTGCATTCCCAAAAGTCAAAGACATAATGTTTCTGAGGTTCCTTGCCACTGTACAGTATGCTTATTTCTTGAACGAGTTAATTCACAATTTCACCATTGAGGCAGCTTAGCATTTTTTAATTTGGAATATAAAATTTTGCATCATCATTGCATAGAGAAACGATATGCAGTTTGCACTGGATGCTTTACTAAATCTCATCGATCAAGTAAGTAGTAGTTGAATGAATTTACAAAAAAAAATCAGAAAATAAATAGAAATAATGCTATGGGCTGGGAAATTAAAAAAAACAAAAAACTAAGCAGCAAACTAAAATGTGGCTTCCAATATCGAATCGATAGTGTATTATGAGTACCAGCTAGTGCAGTCTTGGGATTTACTGGATACACTTTGAAATGCATCTTAGATGCATTATTTACGTCAGCAACATTGTCTGCCTGTTGTGGTGACTTAAAACTCTTCTCCCTGTTAGCTATAGAAAAAGAGCCAAGTACTAGCCAAATAATGTCATGTTTAGGACAACTTCCTGTTCCCTACCTGCGAAATCTTAAGCTAGTCAGATGTAAAGATTTGGTTAAATGAGCATGAGCTCTGCACTTTTATCCCTTTTAATTTTCACTATAAATACTGTTAATTTTTCGCTGCACAACTTCATGAGTAGGACATTTCACACCCAAGATTACAACTGACAAAGATGTTTCACATATATTTTGACGAACAGTAAAATCTGTAAACAGTATTTTAGACAGGGCGAGCATAAGGCCGTTGATTTTGTTAATTTTTCCTTTAAATCAGGATTTAAATCAGTGCTTAAACCAGAAAGCCAAAAGGCTTTGTGATTCCTTGCTACATGGTTATATTATAACAAACATGAATTATCCACATGACAAGTATAAGATCAACTGCAGTTATTTTTCTTGATACACCACAAGCCTTTAACCCAAAATGACCTTTATTTTGGTGACCTGAAATGACCGTGACATTTGACGTCCACCAGAAGCAATAGGGATCATCTACCCAGTATGGCCAACTCACACATCAAGTATGACATCAGTCAACATTACCCTTCTGAAGTTATGTGTTAGCAAGGTTTGACCTCAGGTGATCTCAAACGACCTTTGACCTCCACCACAAACAAAAGAAGTCTTCAACTTACTATATATCTACACATCAAGTAAGACATCAGTCAAGGTTAGACTCCTGGAGATATTGTGTTTACACATTTTTACAGTTTGACCTCTGGTGACCTCAAATGACCCTTGATCTCAGTCACAACAATAGAGATCTTCTGCTCATTATTACCAACCCACACACCAAGTTTTACACCAGTCGTGGTTACTCTTCTGGAGATATTGTTTTCAAGTTTTTACAGCTTGACCTCTGGTGACCTCAAATGACCTTTGCCCCTCACCAAAGATGACAGGGATCAAGTAATTTGTATGATCAAGCAACACACTAAGCATGACATCAGTCACAGTTACCCTCTTGGAGATAATGTGTTTACAAGGTTTCCACAGTTTGACCTTTGGTGACCTCACATGACCTTTGACTTCCACCAAAATCAAAAGGAGTATTCTACTGACTATATACAATCCACATACTAAGTATGATATCAGTCACAGTTACCCTACTGGAGATACTGTGTTTAAAAGGTTTTCACAATTTGACCTCTGATGACCTTTGACCTCGATCAAAAACAAAAGGAATCATCCACGTAATATGAACAACCCACACACTAAGTATGACATCAGTCACAGTCGGTTACTCTCCTGGAGATATCGTGTTTACAAGGTTTTTACAGTTTGACCTCTGGTGACCTCAAATGACCTTTAATCTCCACAAAAAACAATATGCATCATCCACTCAATATGACCAACCAACACACCACGTATGACATCAGTCACAGTTACTGTTCTGAAGATATTGTGTTTAAAGGTTTTTACAGTTTGACCTCTGGTGATCTCAAATGACATTTGACCTCCACCAAAAAGAATAGAGATCTTCTACTTACTATAACCAACCCACACAGCAAGTATGAGAACAGTCATGGTTACCCTTCTTGAGATATAGTGTGTACAAGAAGCGCCACACACACGCACACACACGTACACACACATGATATCGGGACTGCATAGATTCCTTTTGCTTGTGGCAAGGAATCAATAAAAACAGAGACTTAAAGCAAATAAATTGATTTTAATTATGATGTTAATTGTGACTCAATCGACGTGATTTAAATCAAATGACCCTATTCAAATGTTCTATAGAATTTTACGGAAATCAGGTTACTTGAAAGCAGTGGGAAAAATTAATGGGGATAAAAATTCAGAATGGAATTTTCTTTCTTCTCACACATTCCAATGGGAAATTTGGACTGTGCCAAAAACCTGGTTTGTTGTCAGGTTTTTCACTTTAGCAGAAAGATAGTACTTGGCATATTTGGGTTGAAGCCCTATGTTCCAACACCCCATGTTCTGATGCCCAATACAGTTCTGACACCCCTATGTTCTGACACTCCTGCGTTCCTATGTTGCTAAGCATATATTACGTCACACACAATTTGGGTGCCCAGCTATTATGCTCAGCATATTGTAGTTGTAAAGCATTGGTCACATAGCACAGGGCTTCAAGACAAAAACTCATCAACCCAGAGTTTCAATTCTCCCAACCACTTCCATCTAGTCCCTCCCACAGCCCTTCCAAAATTCTGTCCACAAGTGTAACTGCTATCCAGAACCAAAAGTATAGCTGGGGGTGATGACTTACTGGCTTTAGTTTCAACACACAAAATATGTAAGACTTTGGTTTTGAAATATAACAGCACCAATAAATGACTAACACTGCGGTTTACTGCTCAACGCTTTGAATGATTGTAATTTCTGACGTTATCAATGTGAATAAAGGCTAGGCCTTCATTAATGCTGTGCACCCACATTTTGCTGTATGGGTAAAACACAACAGGTTGACATTTAGGGGAACAAGCAGTTGTCCCAAGACTAGGCTCAAAATACTTCTCTTCTCATTAATCTTACAAGAAGCCCAACCAATACAAATATTTTTGGAGTAACTGCTAATATCCTGCAACTTTTCAATGTAAATTTGGTGTGGGATCAAAACAATGGTCCCAGCGGCTTATTATATAACAGGAAAATGTTCAGTTTACAGTGAATCATTTTGAGACTGATTCCACACACATCAGTACGTTAGGTTTTAGGGATATCCTTTCAAGTCCACTAACACTCTACTCCGGGGTGGCATTGTAAAACTTTCCCTTTATGGGATTTTGACTATGATGTCATTCTGAATGATGTAATTCCTGTTTCATGGAAGGGTTATTTTAACAATGACTCTACAAAGTACACGTACTACACGTGTAACTTTGGAGGAAGCTTTCAAAATCCACTGGGACTCTGATCTATAGTAGGGTGCAGTCATAGTCCTTGTGACTGTTTGTTGAAATTTATCTTTCTTATACATAGTTTTGGGAATGTCTTGGTGGCCTATTGGTACTCCAGTCTAGAGTGGAGTCACAGCCGTGCTCGCGGTGATGAAACAAATGATTGTGACATCATAGTGAATGACAAAAGAGATCTAACTGGGACTCCAATGTGGAGTGGAGTTGCAGTCCCCGGTGGACGTTTATCCAGCTACATCATCTTGCACATAGTTGTTTTAAGATATTGTAAGAGTAATTTGTAAGATATTCTAAAAGCTAAGGTATTTTTCATATATGGGGAAATAAGTTGTTCTTTACAAGTTGTATTGATATGCTTATTTCATGACAGCTGTTTACGTCTCTGCTATGTAGTTCAAATAGTTTTCTTGTGTGTAATTATGTGTTTCTTGTGTTAGCCACCACCTCTCTCAGTCCACCCTCTCTCTAAGTTCACTCTGAATACTAGTTGTATGAGTTGACGCATCTCGACACATGGAATATAATTTAAGTATAACTTTGTACAGTTCCATGCCTGTCATCTCTCCATGTTCTTCTCTTAAACGTTTACCCTGCTCGGTACCCACACATGCTGCTTAAGGACTCGCTTGTTGGTTCTTCCAGCAGCAAATCTGAAGAGGAGTTGTGGTCCTGGTGACCTCTTTTAAAATTAATCTTTCTTATAGTTTTGAGAAAGTCTTGGTACCCTGACTCCACTCCAGATTTGTCCCAGTAGGCCGGTGGTGATGAAAACAAAGGATTGTGACATCATAGTGAATTACACAATTTACGTGCATTATCCATCCTATTTCACTAACTAGTCGACCATAACTTCCACTTTTCGAGAAATTATCCGACATTTGGGAAATCTGGATGCCCTTCTGGAAAATTTCAGGAAGAGGAATCATTTTGGAACATGCCGTGAAATGGCCCATTACAGAAATGCACACTTCTAAATACCTGATATATGGGCCTCTGGTCGGGTTTTTGAGCTGCAGACAGGAAATAAGAACAATTGATCAGAGGAATCAAAGAATGATCATGAAATTCTGAAAACTTGAGCAAAAACATTCCTTTTTTTGAAATTTTAGTGAAAATTTTCCTTGCACTTTGTTTCAGCACTCTCTGGAGTGAGTGTAATGAGTTAGGCCATGTAAAGTAACGCACTGCCCTGTTCAAGGGCTTGCACAACACTGACCTCCAGCCACAATGTACGTAAGCATGCATAAGGGTGCATTTCATGTAAAGCTGATGCTGAAGTTGGGCAGAGGTTTTAGTACCTATACGCCAAGGTGTTAGCATTCATAGGCCAACAAACACGGGTGCTGTATACCTTATTGTGCAACATAACATAACCTGCTGTACAATAATTGAGCATCCAACTTAAAGCATACAGTTACATACGTTCGTTTACAATTCGCAAGAAAAAATCATATTTTATGATGGACTTAATGTGAATGAAGAGGAAACATAGTAGTACAGCAGAAAGCTGTAGCTGCAGTTATGACAAGTAGCCTGCAGTACAAAATGTACAGTGATTGGGCTGGGTCTTACAACTTGAACGCCAAGGCTGACTTTTTTGTGCATGCCGGCAAGTGGAGGTAAATATTTCACTACCGCTTCACAAGAAAAGAGTCGGCGCTCTTATTGAAGATCTTGCCATTGTAAGTTGTAGTTCATGGAATACTGACTGGAGCATGCATTACTGACAATTTCAGGAGATGCCAATCCAATGTCAGGAAATTTGGCATTTCATTTCAGAAAAAGTAAATGTGCAAATGCAATGGGAGAGAACTGCTCCATAGTCCAGATGGTAAAGGTTTTGGGACAGGTTATTCTGCAGTTGTACCATATTTGTCATGTGCTGAATATCAGTAATTGCATAAGCTGTTATGCTGCAAAATTAAGCAATGTAACAAAAAAAATGATAATGCACAATGAAAAAGACTTACTGAGAGCCATTTATGAACAGAGGGACTTTACTCAGTTAGTGAGGCCAACAGCACTGTATAGTACATACACCAAACTTCGCACACTGCCAAACTTCGCGCACCCCTAAAAAATAAGCACTAAAATTTGATTACCTAAGAAGCTGGACAAATGTTTGACTACAATGCCTTGAAATGACTGAAAAGAAAGCTGAGACAATGGTTTTTTTAATCGCTCATGCCTAGTTAGTCACATTACATTACTGCATTTGCGTAGGTGAGGTAGGCTAGGCCTAGAGCATCCTATTCACAGTTTCCACTGAATGTTACATTACAATTTTCAAATCACGATTTTGACTCTTCATTGGAAGTTTTCCTGACCATTTTTTTTTGCTGGCTTGTCCACAGGTTTGTGTGGTAGGTTTAGGCACTGGATTTGTTTAAAAGGACACTCTTCATCATGTAATGTTTGTCATAGTAACATTAGTAAGATGCGCAAAGTTTGGCAGGTTCACATCGTATCATTAACTAAACGTTGGTTAAAATAACAGATTTCGAGGTACAATCCATTGCATATTAGATCAAATTACTAGTAAAATTGACTTTTACTACTTGCGAAAACAATATACATGATTTATTGGGATTTTGAATTTACAACAGCTAGAAATTCCAAGGCTTTTACGTTAAATGCGTGGAGTTTCATACATCCGATTCCATGCTACAGTAAGGTACTAAATTGAGGGCTGGTACTTGGTAGTGGTACTGTCAGGGCTGTGGTACTCACGAAAGAAAAGCGACTTCGGCCGAGCTTAGTCAGGTATACGGCCGGCTACGAAGCCCTAAAGTTAGTTAGTACTTCTTTACATTAGTGCCTAGCCTAACGTGAAATTGTGCAATTTTAACAAGTTAATTTAGCGAAGGCCTAACGTTACTTCACTTGGTTTATTTCATTAAACAATCACCTTTCGCATCACCTAACTCCTTTCGTCAATTGACCAGGATCGAATTTCGAACTGGGTGGGCTGCTACCAACGGCAACACTGCAATTGACACCAATTAGCCAACACTACATTCACACTTAGACATAGGATTCATACGTCACACAAGTTTTCTAATTAATGTATCACTTACAACTTACAACATCAAACCTCGTTAAGCCTAGCCTTCGTAAACATTGCGTAGTACAGTAGTAGTACTGTATAAACTTCAAACGTTACGTTTCAGTGTAGTACTAGGTGGTAATACATGTAACAGTATGTAAGTTACTTGTAATGTTACTTAGCCTCGGGAAGGGAGTTACACCATAACGATGTAATGATTTTCCTACCTCATTTAATGCGGTTGCAGGTAACATTAATACAAATCTTTTTACATTTACTAACATTTCAAAAGGCAAAATAAAACATAGATAAACCACTATCTACTTTTTTCTGGACAGGAGCTCAATAACAAAAAGACTAAAAGTAATCTAATCTAATTTAGTACTGTACTTTGCAAATGACCTTTTGACGAGTCCCGGTCAAAGTGCTTTCAAAATGTCTGCTCCCACGGTAAGTGAGGGGGTCAAAGTCGTTTCTGCAAAGAAAAACCCACCAAAACGAATAATTTCTAAAGGTTAGTACAGACTTAAGGCATCTCACATTTTGGTCACCGTTTGTAGTTAGGCCCATTCGTTTGGTGAATACCACCTTCCGTCGATTATCCTTTTCCTAGTAATTTTAATAACTTGCTCTAGTCTAACGTTAGATTTATACTACCCTAGGTTAGGCCTATGGAATTACTACTGGTAGGCCTACTGTAGGTTCAACTTCAGGAAAAACCTAAAACGAATGCCAATAGATTTCCAGTGAACTGACCGATGCCAATACCCAATGGTTAATTTATATAGGGAGGCCTATAATTTAACAACATATAAAAAAAAGTACATGTAGCCTGTAAGTGTAAGTCTATACCTGCAGTGATCTAGAAATAAGCTAGATTTTCGAGAAGCACAACAACATGTTTCACGTTATACACATTATTCGGCGTTAAATTTTAAGAAGTTTCAATGTACTTTTAGGTGATCTTAGTTACTACTAGGCCTAGGTGACTATCGCGATTTAGTACCCACAAATAGGGTCATTCCAAACCATGAGGCGACCTGTTGATGTCCTCTATCAACTTCCATATTGGAGGTGTCTGTAACACAAATCCAATTGGCATTCGCTTGTTTTGCACACAGTCTAGTTGGCACTCGGGTGGCATTCGTTATAGTAAGACCCCAACTTCAGTCGATGTTAGTGTACTGTACATCGTTAGTTAGACCCACAGGCGTCCCCCTCGTAGTAGCATGGATGTATGAAACTTCGCGCATCTAACGTAAAAACGGAGTAACTGCTGAATACCCCGGCCACTTTTCGATGTAAATTTGGTGTGGAGTCGTGGTCCCAACAGTTTATTACGAAAGAAAAGCTTTTTCAGTTTAAACCATTTTGAGAACGATTCAACATACATCGAAGGGCGCCTTTGAGAATATCTTCAAAGCCCTTTGACACTGTAGAACGGGGTAGATTTGTGATGTCCTTGAAAGAACTTTGACTATGACGTCATTCTGAATGTCATAATTCGTGTTCCAAGGAAGGGTTATCTTGAGAACAACTCTACGTACACGTGTAATGTGGCGTACTGAAACTCCAATCTGGACTGGAGTCGCGGTCACAGTCCCCGGTGGACGATTGCATGTCCAGCTCCATCATTTTGTAAATCTCACAGGGACTCCGATCTGGAGTGGAGTTGTGGTCCTGGTGACAGTTTGTTAAAATTCATCTATCTTGTACATAGTTTTAGGAAAGTCTTGGTGGCCTACTGAGACTCAAATCTGGAGTGGAGTTGCGGTCGGAGTCCCCGGTGGACGGTGGTCATTTATCCAGCTCCATCATTTTGTACATCTCACTGGGACTCCGATGTTCGATCTGAAGTGGAGTTGTGGTCCTGGTGACAGTTTGTTGAAATTCATCTTTCTTGTACATAATTTTAGGAAAGTCTTGGTGGCCTACTGAGACTCCAATCTGGAGTGGAGTCGCGGTTGCTGTCCCCGGTGGTCGTTTATCCAGCTCCATCATTTTGTACATCTCACTGGGACTCCAATCTGAAGTGCAGTCGCGGTCCTGGTGACAGTTTGTTAGAATTCATCTTTCTTGTACATATGTGAAGTGGGTCGTATTACATAGCTTACACTGTCCTTAGGATGATCACTAACTTAAATTACTAACGGTCACAGTATACAGCCTAGGCTAGGCTAACCTCAGGCTTGAGCCTAGCCATACAGTATGTACGTGTCTGCATTGCCTACAGTGCGTACAAACTATTCTTTAATTCAATTTCAAGCGCTCGGGGACATACCACGGGTGACGGTTCGCGGTGTGCGTATACTATATAATGTTATTTAATATTGTACTACATATATATATATATAGGCGCGTGTGTGAGCATAATACAGTGCATGCAGTGAATTCTCTGTGACGTACGTAATATCCTTATGAGTAATGTAGTACGTCACATAGGATTCCCTTTCTGCGTTTATTTAATGTTACATTCAGTCTGCGTCTGTACGCAATAATTTTGTAATTCAATTTTAAAAATGTTTACTTGCGTGGAATAAAACAGTTGGTAGAATTGAGCTGAATGAGGTCGGACGTCCGTGGTGTGTGTGTGATTTGGGGAATGTTGATTAAGAAGGTTCAGGAAGGAATATAAGAGCTAAGTTATCTTTACGTTTATTTTATAAATTTTCAGTTCATCGGTTGCCAAACTTAATAATTGACTTTCGTTTATTTTATTATTCAGATAATTTTGTAAGCTTTATTAAGAAACATATTGTAGGGATGGGCATGGGCAATTAAATAATTCGTAACCGTGAAGAAATCTTTGTTAGTCTATTTCTTTAGTTTGAATTCAATTTTCCTCCATGAATCTTCATATTAATAGGACGGAGTGTAAACATTTGCCGACCCACTTAAATAATTATAAAGTCCTAACATCTCAGGACACTTTTACATTGGTAGTACGAGTGGGGTAGGCAATTGTTGCTTTTTGAAGTATCAAATCATTCCAAAATTTTAGTAAAGTTCCAGAAGATTTACGCTCGCGAATTACTTCCTGTCAGTTATTGGGGCAGGCAATCGATGAATATATAGGCCTACATTGTTTCAGAAATAATAAGAAAATTTCATAATTTTGTGTTGAAGTATTTGAAATGTTAATGTATGTTGCTGATTAGCATGGTCTTGTTACAACGAACCTGACACTCTCAGAAGAGTACAGTATTAATAGTATTTATTTATTTTGTTTTAATGCTTGTTAATTTCCAAACTTTCTTAAGCTGTTCTTTTAATTGCATAGAAATTTTCAAGCCATTTCTAATGTGTACAGGCTTAGGCCTATTCATAAGTTTTATTTATTTATTTTAAGACATTTATAAAGCATCATAACTAAAAAGATATTCTATGGCGCTGTACAGGAATACACGAAAACAAAGTGAAGACATAGAATGGAAAGATACAGTAATAATAATAATAAACAGCAAAAACACAGAACGAGCAAAAATTAGAAAGCTTCTTTGAAGTGATGTGTCTTTAAAGATTTTTTGAAAGCATAAAAAGAAGAGCAGATGCGAATTGCCTCTGGCAAAGCATTCCAGAGAGCAGCCCCCGAGACAGCAAAAATACGGTCGCCAAAACGTTTTGTGCGAGTGCCGGGGATATATAATGAAGTGTGAGAAATGCTCCTAATACTATATGAAGAAGAACGTTTAGAGAACAGATTAGTAAGGTAATCAGGGGCTTGCTGTTTCATACACTTATAGACAAGACAAAGAACTTTAAATTTTACATGGACTAGAATCAATAAGGTAGGAAATTAATAGTTGCTGATTTGAAATTATTACATAAGTCACACCTCCTTGTTAACTCCATAATTAACAGAATGGAAGGTCACACAAATTTTGATTCAGGTGACCAAGTAAGGAAACCCAACATTCAATCAGGCAGGAAACTTAGGGGTTGGGTTTGGTCCTAATTTACAGGAACAGGTTTTTCCTTGGTCATATGTTCCAATGGATTTTTAGCTCAACCCGCGAAGTGAGGGTAGGGCTTATGTGATACTGTAGGGGGAGAAAATGTCTGTCTCTCTGTTCAAAAGCCTACTTCTTCTGCAGTTACTGGATTTTTCTGAAATTTGCAGTGAAGGTGCCACATTGGGATGGCAATACAAGTTGTTCCTAACTATATGATAGGACAAAGGGAAGTCATAATTTTTGGCTATTTTTATCATTTTTCCTTGTGCTTTAGATACTTTTTGAAGTCTCACCCCCTTGATTTGTGTGGTTATATTATGTGGTAGTTAGTTGAAGTGGACTTTATCTGGAGGGGCATGCTCACCACCTTAAATGAATAGCCTCAAGCTAAAGCTTGTGTTAGACAGTTTTCAGTTACTTTGTTTTGACTGTTATTCTTGGGCATTACCTGTACTTCCTGTAGTATCCAGTGTCCACTGTGTACACAACTATGGCAAAGTTCCCTGACAGCTAATTTTAGAATCTATTACATAGCCCCCCTTGCTGGTTGTGTGGACATTGCATACAGAGGGGTTATTGTTCTTCACCAGTTGTTTCCCTGGTCTAGCTAGAATGGTTATCAGAGAATGTTAGGTAGTTGAGGTTTGGTCTTGGCTTGGTCAAGGCCCTGCACCCGTGGCATAACCAGACTTTTTACTTAAGGGGGGAGGGGACCATGTGATTATGGCACTTTCTAAGTGTAGTGTAGCATACCACTAATATTTTTGCCAGAGTCTCTCATAGTGCAGGAATTGGCAGTTCCCAACCTCCCAGACCTTGTGAATTGTGGCCAAATATTCTTCATTTTTGACAAACCACATTTAGAAATTTGCACTTGAAAAGGTCAGTCTCTGCAAGGGTGGTGAGTGAAAGCCACAAAAAGAAATTGTATATAAATTTGTGATAACATCAATAGTGCTAGTTTAGTTCAGTTTAAATTAATGTATTCAGGCACTTACAGGGGGGTTCACTAAGTATAGATGCAACATTCTAATTTGTCAACAAAAGCCTGCATATTTCATCATAATAGATTCTTTTCATTAATTTGTTTTTTACGGAATCAATAGTAGACTCCACACCACATAGCAACATTTACTTAAAAAATGCATGGTGTGGTTTTTATCCAATATTTTTTTTACTCACCAATTTCATTGGGGGTAGTGGGAGGGGACAATTAGACATTTGACAGCCCCCTCTGGTTATGCCACTACCCTGCACAAAGTGGTGGCATGTACTAGAAGTCTACTTTCTGATCCCTATCCCTGTCCCCTGTGGGCAGTGTTATAGCTAAGATTTATCCCTGAAACGGTCCAACTGCGAAAGTTAATTGCTAGGTCAACAGCGTTTATGTGCTGGCCAGCCCAACATGAGTTCCAAATTCATTTTAAACTGGACACTTCCTAACATCAGAAGGGTTGAGCAACTGCAGCATCGCTGCTCTAGTTGAATTCCGACATTTTGTGGGCTTAAACAATCCCCCAATGACCCCTCATTTTTAGAGTGGAAATCTGAGGTGGAAACAGCTTTCAAAATGTGGCGTATCCCACCAGACTACAGTGTGGAGCTGTTATTACGTTACTTGGGTGGTGAGGCAAAACGAGAAGTGTTGGTTTCAGGAAAGGAGAAAACCCTTACAGCAATTTTTCAACTTTTGGGAGACATTTATGATGGGCAAATGAAACTTACAGATCTCCTCTCAAAATTTTATGCAAGATCCCAAGTAGCATCAGAAACCGTGCGTGGTTATGCACCGAACCTCCAAGAATTGGCAGTAAAGTTAAAGAAAAAATCACCAGAAAATATGGGAGATAAGATTTTAAGGGACAAATTTGTTGAAGGCTTGTACAGGCCTCATCTAAAATTTGAAATGAAAAAGGCAGTAAGGGCAAATGGGAATGTAACCTTTGAAGAAGCAAAGGCAGAGTGTATTACTCTCGAAAAAGAGAGTCGGACCATTGAAAGCACAGAATTTGATGTCAGTGTGCAGTATCAAAAGGCCACCAATGCGGCGACCTCCACAAAAAATGATCCACATGCAGTAATGAGATCATTGGAGGCATTGCAAAAACAGGTAGATTCTCTTCAAAATCAGTTAATGGGGAATGTGCAAACACAATCTACTCCGTACTTGGGGCCCAACTACCCACAAGTGAGATGCCAGCAGCCCATAAGACAGGATGAGAGAGGGACTAAATTTAGGTTTACCAATGATGGGACCCCGATATGCTTCAAATGTAATGAGGCGGGCCATATTGGAAGGAACTGCCCACATTTTCCTAGAAGGGATCATCCTAAAAATCAAAGAAATTGTCAGTTAAACTAGGGGAATCCGCTGTTAAGAGCCAAACGGTGGATCGAAATGGAGAGAATCAGGGCTCAAAAATGGGAAAGACAAGGAAAATTGACACACTAATTGGAAAACATTTAACGGCAGATATTGTTATTGCAGGTATAAAAACAAAATGTATACTTGACAACGGTTCACAGGTCACAACAATTTGTGCAGAGTTTGTCAATAGGCACCTGAAAGGAATGAAGCATTCAAGAAATGACATAATATGGTTAAATTTAAAGGCAGCTAATGGGATTAAAATACCATATTCCGGGTACCTGCAAACTAATGTGACTACTTTGGGTGCCAGTGTACCAGGGGCCGGGATCCTTGTTGTTAAGGAAGACGCTGCACAAAATGTTCCCTGCCTGTTAGGAATGAATATGCTGAAACATGTCTATAAACAACTATTTAGTGTTAAGAGGCAGAAATACTTAAAAGAATTGAATCCAACCGGAGGAGTATCAGCAGTTGTTCCAAAAGATTGAGGAGGAGCAACCTTACACTCTTTGTACTAAGAATGGAAAGGTAGGCTATGTAAGGATGGCAAGTCGCTCACCTGTGATAATCCCCACACTGAAGGAAGTTATACTCACCAGAAGATGTAGAACTGCACCGAGTGGAGTGAGCTACGAGGCACTTATAGAGCGACTTGCAGTTGGGCAGTCATCTTTACCTGCAAATGTTTTGGTTGCAAGAACTTTAGGGACTGTGGTTAAAGGTAGGGTACCAATACGAATCATGAATCTAAATACATATGATGTGGCTATCCATAGGACAGTGAGACTTGGGGAATTGTTTCAGACAAATAGTGGCGTGGAGCAAAATATTGACCTGCAGGAGCTTGACGATGGCATGATAGAAGTAAGAGTAAACATGGAAACGATTGTAGATGAAGATGTAAGGAAGAAGGTACACATCAACAATGATCTCTTAAATCCCAATGAGCAAGAACAGGTCCAAGGACTACTAAGTGAGTACAAGCATGTCTTCTCATCTGGAGCTGATGATCTATGGTATGCTACTACTATACAGCACCAAATTCCAACAGGTGATGCCTCTCCAATAAGACAAAGACACCATCACATTCCCCCACAAATGATGGAAGAAGTCAAGGAGCATCTCAAAAGTCTGTTAGATCAAGGAGTAATCCAAGGGAGCCAAAGCCCTTGGGCATCCCTTATTGTCTTAGGAAGAAAGATCAATCTCTTCGCCTATGTGTAGACTATCGTAAACTCAATGCAAAAACTCACCGAGATGCCCACCCACCCACTACTGCGGATTGACGAATCCCATGATGCGCTGGGAGAAGCAAGATATTTTTCAACACTGGATCTGGCCAGCGGTTACTGGCAGATTGCCATGGACCTAGCAGACCAAGAAAAGATGGCATTCACTACGCCGATGGGTCTATACGAGTGGACTAGAATGCCCTTTGGATTAACAAATGCACCAGCCACCTTTCAAAGATACATGGAGAGTTGTTTAGGGGATCTACATTATGAAACACTGCTTAGCTATATAGATGATATAACTGTGTTCTCCAAAGACTTTGATAGCCACTTAGAGCGTCTAGCTACTGTGTTCCAGAGACTGCAGAAACATGGTCTCAGGTTAAAACCATCCAAGTGCCACCTCTTTCAGGAGAAAATAGCCTACCTGGGACACGTCGTCTCAGCAGAAGGTGTGGAGACTGACCCACAGAAATGTTGATCAATAAAAGAGTGGCCTGTTCCTCAGGATGCACATGACCTGCAACTTTTTCTTGGTCTGGCAGGATATTACAGAAGATTTGTTAAGAATTTTTCTAAAATAGCTGCGCCTCTGTATAATCTGCTTGAACCAACTAAAAGGAAAAATGGATCAAGAAGAAAGAAGTCAGCAAGTACTGAAACTCCAAAATTCAAGTGGGGACAAGAAGAGCAAGGGGCATTTGATCAGCTTAAAGAGAAACTGACTTCACCTCTGATTTTGGCGTACCCAAATTACAACAAACCTTTCAAGGTGTATACCGATGCAAGCAGCTCAGGTTTAGGAGCAGTCTTAGCACAGGAACAAGAAGGGAAGGAAAGGGTAATTGCTTACGCCAGCCGAACTTTGCAGCCCACAGAGAAGAAGGATGGAAATTATTCCTCCTTTAAAATAGAACGCAAAGCTGTTACATGGGCTGTCACGGAAAAGTTCAAAGACTATCTTTCAGGTTCTGAATTCACAGTTTATACAGACCACCGACCACTAGTCTATCTAGGGTCAGCACAACTGAATGCGACAGAGCAAAGATAGGTAGCAAGACTGTCCAGTTACAATTTCAATATAGTCTACCGACCAGGCACAGCAAATGGAAACGCAGACTCATTGTCAAGACTAAGAGAAGGAAAGAACAAGTGTTCAACAGAAACAATACCAAAGGAGGTAGTAAAGGCATGTTTTTCAGCCATTGGAAACCCTGCTAATGGAATAAACCACTCAGATGCTAATGTTGGTACTGAAACTTTTCCAGGTATGACTTCAGAGGTTATGTCATGCACACAACAGGCTGATGCCGATTTGGGACCTGTAATACAGCTTCTACAACAGGGAGGAGAGCCTAATAAGGATGAGACATCAAAACTATCAGAGAAATCAAGAAAGCTGATACAAGAATGGGAAAGACTATGCCTAAGAGACTGTGTTTTGTATAGGACTATCCAGGACAATTATGAGGCTGATGAAAGATTTCAATTAGTCCTACCAGATAAATTAACTTAGGATGCATTTGGATTGCTACATGATAGAGCAGGACATTTTGGAAATAAAAAGACTCTGAAAGCAATCCAGAAATGTTTCTTTTGGCCTGGTATGGCAAAAGATGTAGAAAACTGGTGCAAAGTGTGTGAGAGATGTGACCTAAGTAAGTTATCTACACATCCGCCTAAAGAAAACCTAGTGAAAATCAGAACAACGGCACCATTAGAAATATTAGCTGTGGACTTTCTCACTGTTGACAGATCTTCAGGTGGGTTTGAAAACATTTTGGTGATGACAGACCTGTTTACAAAGTTCGCAGTGGCTATACCCACCCGTGATGTGACTGCAAAGACAATAGCTAGAGTTTTGTGGAGACACTTTTTCCTCCTATATGGATGTCCTGGCCTCATTTTGAGTGATCAAGGACCAAATTTTGAGTTGAACACTATCAAGGAACTATGTCATATATATGGTATTAAGAAATGTCACACGACACCATACCATCCATCAGCAAATGGTCAATGTGAACGATTTAATAGAACCTTACTAAACTTGCTGGGAACACTACCCCCACATCAGAAAGCAAACTGGCCAGAATTTGTACCAGAACTGGTAAATGCTTACAATAACACTGTGCGTTCTTCAACAGGATTCACTCCATATTTCCTAATGTTTGGAAGAAATGCAAGACTGCC
This sequence comes from Stichopus chloronotus, assembly GCA_021234535.1. Lineage (NCBI taxonomy): Eukaryota > Metazoa > Echinodermata > Holothuroidea > Aspidochirotida > Stichopodidae > Stichopus > Stichopus chloronotus. Next base: position 24,448,742 of record CM037837.1, on the reverse strand, counting down.
TGTAGATTTCATGTGGCCAACGGAACATGTGAAAGGAAATGAATCTGACATTGAGCCAGTAGACTCTTGGGTTACAAGACATCATCAAAATACTGTAGATGCATACAGACAGGCTATTAAGAATGTGGACAAAAGTGCAGTACAACAATCTAAGACATACAACCAAAACGCGAAATCATTACCTCTGACCCCTGGTGAGAGAGTTCTAGTCAGGAACAAACGAGAAAGAGGGCGTCAGAAAATTCAAGACAAATGGGAAAAGGAAATATGTTTAGTAGTGGAACAGCCACACAATGATATTCCAGTGTATGTTGTTAAGCCTGAAAATGGTAGAGGGGAACAAAGAACCCTACACAGAAATTATCTAAAGCCGTGTGTGTTTCCAGTAGATAGTTACAATCTCCCTGAATCCATTGCTGGACCAAACCAACAAGTGGAACCTGTGAAAGAGAAAAGAGACAGAATTAAAGTATTCCCTGTATTAAACATTCCTTCTTCAACTCAGTCAGAGACTACTGAACGCACTAATGTTGCTCATGACCAGGAAAGCCTGAATTCTCCTAGAAGGTCCAATCGAATTAATTAGGGCATTCCCCCAAAACGTTACAGAGTATTCAATAATTTGTTTGAAGACTTAGAGGAAGCTTGGGTTTAATTTAGTTCAGAGTTACAAAAGTTGATATTAATCTTGTATCATTCGATCTTTTATATTCTATTCTTGAGCTTGTTTGGAAGTTTCCTCACTTTCTTTTTTTTCTTTTCTTTTTGAGTAGCACTCTAAGCAACTAAGTTTTCATATACATTTGTTGATCTGTGATAAAATGCCAAGGACACAAAAAGACACAAAAATACACTCTACGGAATTGATCATCTATGGGACAGTGTAGCCTAGGCCTAAGTTGTATCAGCTTGCTGTTGAAGTTAACGGAATGCCTGTTGGATGGCTCATATATATTGTAATTTGCATTACTGGGGTGTTACATGAGCCTCTCTAGCAGCTGGGAAGCTTTGCGGAAGGGGATATTTCATTTTTTTTTTTATAGGGTAGCTATTCATTCAGACCGGTTGAGGGTAAGACGGTACCCGAGAGAAAATATTTCCACGGTTTGTTTGAAGTTTTGAGTTAAATAAGTGAGGTAACTGGATGAGGGTAAGGGAGTACCCAACTGAAAATATTTCCAAGGTTGACCTAGGTGAGACGATGAACGAGATACAAGCAGTTTTTTTTATCCACTTTATTTTTATTTTTTTTATTAGACTTCAGGAGAAGTCTGGTTTTCCGGTGGGAGGAATGTAAAGTGGGTCGTATTACATAGCATACACTGTCCTTAGGATGATCACTAACTTAAATTACTAACGGTCACAGTATACAGCCTAGGCTAGGCTAACCTCAGGCTTGAGCCTAGCCATACAGTATGTACGTGTGTGCATTGCCTACAGTGCGTACAAACTACTCTTTAATTCAATTTCAAGCGCTCGCGGACATACCACGGGTGACGGTTCGCGGTGTGCGTATACTATATAATGTTATTTAATATTGTACTACATATATATATATATAGGCGCGTGTGTGCGCATAATACAGTGCATGCAGTGAATTCTCTGTGACGTACGTAATATCCTTATGAGTAATGTAGTACGTCACATAGGATTCCCTTTCTGCGTTTATTTAATGTTACATTCAGTCTGCGTCTGTACGCAATAATTTTGTAATTCAATTTTAAAAATGTTTACTTGCGTGGAATAAAACAGTTGGTAGAATTGAGCTGAATGAGGTCGGACGTCCGTTGTGTGTGTGTGATTTGGGGAATGTTGATTAAGAAGGTTCAGGAAGGAATATAAGAGCTAAGTTATCTTTACGTTTATTTTATAAATTTTCAGTTCATCGGTTGCCAAACTTAATAATTGACTTTCGTTTATTTTATTATTCAGATAATTTTGTAAGCTTTATTAAAAAAAATTATTGTAGGGATGGGCATGGGCAATTAAATAATTCGTAACCGTGAAGAAATCTTTGTTAGTCTATTTCTTTAGTTTGAATTCGATTTTCCTCCATGAATCTTCGTATTCATAGGACGGAGTGTAAACATTTGCCGACCCACTTAAATAATTATAAAGTCCTAACATCTCGGACACTTTTACACATAGTTTTAGGAAAGTCTTGGTAGCCTACTGAGACTCCAATCTGGAGTGGAGTTGCGGTCATGGTCGCGGTGATGAAAACCAACGATTGGGAAAGTCTTGGTGGCCTACTGAGACAACAATGTGAAGTGGAGTTGTGGTTGCGGTTGCAGTGATGAAAACAAATGATCATTGTGATGTCATAGTGAATGACGTAATACATCTCACAATGACGTAATACATCTCACTGGGACTCCAATGTGGAGTGGAGTCGCGGTCCTAGTCCTCAGTAGTAGTATTTGGGGCAGGGTATTCTGCAGTTGTACCGTAAAAACCTTGGCATTTCTAGGCCTGGTTGCTCGAACGGTACTGATTTAGAATCCGTACCAATCGGACAAGGTATCAGATAACTTAAAGATTCAGCAAAGCATCTATGTTTTCTTTTTTGTAATACAATGTTAATGTTTTCATTTTTAGCTCAACCCACGAAGTGTGGGTAGAGCTTATGTGGTACTGTAGGGGGAGAAAATGTCTGTCTCTCTGTTCAAAAGCCTACTTCTTCTGCAGTTACTGGATTTTTCTGAAATTTGCAGTGAAGGTGCCACATTGGGATGGCAATGCAAGTTGTTCCTAACTATATGATAAGACAAAGGGAAGTCATAATTTTTGGCTATGTTTATCATTTTTCTTTGTGCTTAAGATCCTTTTTGAAGTCTCACTCCCTTGATTTGTGTGGTTATATTATGTGGTAGTGAGTTGAAGTGAGCTTTATCTGGAGGGGCATGCTCGCCACCTTAAATGAATAGCCTCAAGCTAAAGCTTGTGTTAGACAGTTTTCAGTTACTTTGTTTTGACTGTTATTCTTGGGCATTACTTGTACTTCCTGTAGTATCCAGTGTCCTATGTGTACACAACTAATGTACCATGATGGCAAAGTTCCCAGACAGCTAATTTTAGAATCTATTACATAGCCCTCCTTGCTGGTTGTGTGGGCATTGCATACAGAGGGGTTATTGTTCTTCACCAGTTGTTTCCCTGGTCTAGCTGGAATGGTTATCAGAGAATGTTAGGGAGTTGAGGTTTGGTCTTGGCTTGGTCAAGGGCAGGCCCTGCACCAGTGGCATAACCAGACTTTTTATTTAAAGGAGGGGGGACAAGTGATTATGGCACTTTCTAAGTGTAGTGTAGGATACCACTAAACTTTTTGCCAAAAGTTCCTCTCATAGTGCAGGAATTGGCAGTTCCCAACCTCCCAGACCTTGTTAATTGTAGCCAAATATTCTTCATTTTTGACAAACCACATTTAGAAATTTACACTTCCAAAAGGTCAGTCTCTGCAAGGGTGGTGAGTGAAAGCCACCAGAAGAAATTGATAAATTTTTGATAACATCAATAGTGCTAGTTTCGGTCAGTTCAAATTAATGTATTCAGGCACTTACAGGGGGGGTTCACTAAGTATAGATGCAATATTCTTATTTGTCAACAAAAGCCTACATATTTCATCATACTAGATTCTTTTCTTTTCATTAATTTGTTTTTTACATAATCAATATTAGACTCCACACCACTTAGCAGAATTTACTTAAAAATTGCATGGTGTGGTTTTCATCCAATATTTTTTTTACTCACCAGTTTCATTGGGGGTAGTGGGAGGGGACAAATAGATATTTGACAGCCCCCTCTGGTTATGCCACTACCCTGCACAAATTGGTGGCATGTACTAGAAATCTACTTTCTGATCCCTATCCCTGCCCCCTGTGGGCAGTGTTATATAGCTAAGATTTATCCCTGAAATGGTCCAACTGTGAATGTTAATTGCTAGGTCAACAGTGTTTATGTGCTGGCCAGCCCAACATGAGTTTGTGTACAGTATGAACCATGTTAGGACCATCTATGTGTTCCAAATTAATTTTAAACTGGACACTTCCTAACATCAGAAGGGTTGAGCAACTGCAGCATCGCTGCTCTATTTATTCTTCTTTTTCTAATTTTTTTTTTCTCTTTTTAGATTTTCGAAGTTATCAATTTTCTGTGCAATGAACAACATGTAGTATATACAGTACACCGTAGTTGGCTCGCCCCCGAAATTGGCGCTTCCTTCAAAAATTACTTGTTATCACTGTGGCAACGTTACTGAAGTGAGCCTAACTTTCTTGAATCTAACCACAATTACGTATTTCACGGTTATGAACCCATTTCAGGTACGTTTCATCTAAATAAGAGCTCGTTTGTGACATTTAAAATATCGGTGATGGATTCCTGAAGTGTGCCAATTACTGGGTACTGTATACACCTGTGGAAGAAGTGAGGATTAATTCCTGAAAGGTTAGTAGGTTAGTGGAGGATTTGAACCTAGGATATCATGATAACTGATGCATCATAAGTCTTACGCATAACCCACTACGCTACGAGAGCGGTTGTGGTGGTTGAGTGTTTGAAAATGCATACAATACACAAAAGCATAAGCCAACATACTCATATAAGTATCTATATATTCATACACTATGAATAAGTATCTATCCCCTAACCCTATCCCCTAACCCTGACTCATGACACCTAACCCAATCCCCTAACCCGATTCCATAACCGGATCCCCTAACCTGATCCCCTAACCCTATTTACCAACGCTAGTTAGGCAATCCATTCATCATTCGCTATTCAAGGATGGCGTTGGACCGAATCGAACAATCGAAGCTAGCGAGCACGTTCATATGGTACAGATTCCAAAGTTGCGCAGCTGGAAATTCAAAATCCCTACAAATGTAATTATCTTGTTTTCTACTGGCTTACAGTAGGTATACCAGTTCTGAGGTGTGACAGTTCTGCGGTTCATTTACCAATATCCGTTCAAAAATCCGAATACACGAATATATTCACTAATCCTTTAGCCTTTATAAACGAAATTGCCTGCACTAAGTTACTGTGCTTTACTGAAAAATATTGTGTTCACACAAGATTCCACTGATGATTTACAACTAATCAAAAACCCAGTTGTTATCAACTGCAAGGGACAGTAACTTACATCATGTGAGCATCTTAATTTTTCCACTCTTTCTCTTTCCTGATCCTAAATGAACCCTATTGTTTTTGGTGGAGGTCAAAGGTCATTTGGGGTCAACAGGGGTCAAATTGTGAAAACCTTGTAAACACGATATCTCAAGAAGGGAAGCTTGAACAGATCCTATATTTCGTATGTAGGTGTACCACATTGAGTAAAAGAACCCTATTGTTTTTGGTGGAGGTCAAAGGTCATTTGGGGTCAACGGGTCAAATTGTGAAAACCTTGTAAACACGATATCTCAAGAAAGGAAGCTTGGACAGATCTCATATTTAATATGTAGGTGTACCACATTAAGTAGAAGAACCCTATCGTTTTTGGTGGAGGTCAAAGGTCATTTGGGATCAACAGGGATCAAATTATGAAAACCTTGTGTACACGATATCTCAAGAAGCAAAGCTTGGACAAATCTCGTACTTGGTATATAGGTGAACCACATTAAGTAAAAGAACCCTATTGTTTTGGTGGAGGTCAAAGGTCATTTGGGGTCAACAGGGGTCAAATTGTGAAAACCTTGTTAACACGATATCTCAAGAAGCAAAACTTGGACAAATCTCATACTTGGTTTGTAGGTGTACCACATCAAGTAGAAGAACCATATAGTTGTTGGTGGAGGTCAAAGGTCATTTGGGGTCAATAGGGGTCAGATTGTGATAACCTTGTAGACACGATATCTCAAGAAGCAAAGCTTGGACAAATCTCGTACTTGGTTTGTAGGTGTACTACATTGAGTAGAAGAACCCTATTGTTTTTGGCGGAGGTCAAAGGTCATTTGGGGTCAATAGGGGTCAGATTGTGGTAGCCTTGTAAACACAATATTTCAAGAAGCAAATCTTGGACAAATGTCATATTTCGTGCGTTGTACCACATTGAGTACAACATCCTTATTGATTCTGGTGGAGGCCAAAGGTAATTTGAGTTCAACAGGTCTCAAGTTGTGAAAACCTTGTAAACACAATATCTCTAGAAGGGAAGCTTGGACAGATGTCATATGAAGTACGTGGGTGTATCTTATTGAGTACAAGAACGCTATTGGTTTTAGTGGAGGTCAACGGTCATTTGAGGTCAACAAGGGTCAAAGTGTGAAAACCTTGTAAATAAACTGTGTCGATTTACCTGGTGTACATGAGCATGGCATTGACACCTACACCTACGGTATCAAAATTAACAGCTGACAAGTATACCAAACATACCAGGTGTACTCGGAAAATGGATAATACGTCATAAAAAGTAAAGCCGTGTGAAGAAACCAATTGATACCCCCTTGCTTCTCAAGTTAGTCGATTAGAGAGTATGTAACTGAACTGTACGTAATTGGAATAGTCCGTGATTGGGGGTTACAGAAAATTCCAAGACACATTCTTCAAGTTGTGTATACACAAGCTGTGCACCTTGCAGGGCACATCAAACACAAATTAGCATTTTAGTAAGAAGAAAAAACTTGGTGACAATGGAACATCAGAATAAGTAGCAATGTTTGTAAGACATAAAAACAAAAGCAAAGTGCGAGACCGAGGAGTATTCCGAAATACCGTACACAGCTGCATACAAAAACAGTTGAAAGGCAGATATGGCCGTACTTGCCACCATATTACAGTACATAGGTGAGAATAACAAAATAGGAGTGAATTGCATGTATGTTTCCATTTCGTTACTACAAATTGGAAAACATGCGTGTTGATGAAATATGGAGTAACCTTTTCCCCGTAATTCCCGCCGAAAATAAACCGCAGTTGTATAAGCAGGGGGGGGGGGGGGGAAATACAAACTGCATGTGTTGTTAAGGTTTTAGACTCCCTAAAGTAAGAGATTCCAGTCACAAAAACCATTGTTGGATCTCACACGCTGTTTTGGTGTCTGCATACACTTGATACTGTAGTTACTATCACTGACATGTTCAGGAAAACAAGATCGAATGTCGAAAGTATAAAAAAGTATCTCAATAGGTCAAAACTGCCAAAAACATTTGACCCCAAACTAGCAATCTGCATCATTTTCGCAAACTTTAATTCGAAGGTTTCCTTCTACGAGATATTTTCGTTCAGAGTGACTTGGGACTTTTGCTGTAGCCTAACATACATACGTAATACTGAGATAGAACCAAGCCAACACATGTATTACTGGTGCCCCACACTTGCTGTACAGGAACAGACTAGACTAAGATTTTCAAGTAAATTTTGACCCAAACTGTTGAAAATCTGCTTTATGTTGCCTGATATATTGCTAATCTTACATTGGGTCATTAGGAACGGGATGGCATATTTTACACGAAACTTTGCACTTTCAACTTAAAAAATGAGTGGAGAAAAGTTCACCATATATAACAGTGTTACGACAAACCAACACAATTTCATAACTCCAACTCAATGCATTTGATACCAAGCTCAATCGTACTGGCTTATATCCACAGGGGATGGGTAAAGAATTTACCAGCACTTCTACATGTTCACTTAAAACTTCCTAATATCTTCCATCCTCATCCCTCACCCCCCTTTCCCATGTGTATGGCACTTTCTTTAAAGGCTGTATTGCATCACCCTAAGCTATATTTTTACCTCCCTGAAAGGAAAATTCTCAACTGGTTCTAAGTTACAGTACTCTTAGATTGCCAGCAAATTTGAAAGATGCAGAGCAGCTCGTATTACACACTGTACACAGGGATCCATTGTTTTAATTACATATATGGAGGAATGTAAGACAGGCTGAGGGAGGGACTAGAGGTAGGTGGTTGGGAGAATTGAAACTGTCTGGGGTGATGCATTACAGCCTTTAAGTTAATTTTTGCATATTGTCACTCAGTGTATCTCGATTCCTCACTATTTTGTCAAAAAGAAAACAAATGCATACTTTTTCAGGGTTGTTACAGAATGTATCAGGTCTTAATTGATGGCAGAGTTAAAGTGATAAAGTGGATATTTTCCTGCCATTTGATGATGGCTACATGTTAAGGGATTTCATCATTATTAAAGATGCTGTGGTAAAACTTACTTTAGCTGAGGGAAAGCCATTTCACTTCAGCATTTTTGTTGCTGCAGCAATTTTTCTTACTCAAGAGGGCTGTATGTGGTTAGCAACTTAACACAGACATTGCATGTACAGGGAACATGTCTGTGCGACAACCAGATGGTATGTGTAATTAATGTAGTAAGCAGTGATTTCATGAAATTACAAGTTACTGCCGCTACGGGTGTACCAAGTTTGCTGTAGGAAGTACAGAGAACATTGCTGTGAGTAGAGTCGGGATGAACGTTAATGTAATACGAAACTGAACTCATTTTTTTCAAAACTTATTCGCATTTAAAGAAGATCTTGCAGAAATTGACACTGTTTACACAGACATATGCATGCTCTGTACATTGCTACATGACAACACTTTGGTACGTACAAGTAACACAGTAAACAGTGATTCCAGGAAAATGTATGGTTTACTAGGCATGGAGCAGTCATGTATACTGATATATGCGTTATGCTTCTACCGACACAGCTTACTTGTAAACACTATATCGCAAGAAGCTTGGACAAATCTCACAATTGGTATGTGAGTATGTCACATTGATTACAAGATTCCGGTTGAGTTTGTTGGAGGTCACAGTTTATTTGAGGTCAACAGGGGCCAAATTGTGAAAATATTGTAAGAACAATATTTCAAGAAGGAAAACTTGAACAGATCTCCCAATTAGAGTGTAGGTTTATCTCATTGAATTTACAAAAATTTCATTTTCTTTGGTGAAGGTCAAAGGTCATTTGCGGTCAACAGGGTCACAGTGTGGAATTCTTGTAAACATATTATCTCAAGAAGGGAAGTTTGGACAGATGTCATATTCAGTGTGTAGTTGTATCTCATTTAGCACAAGAACTTTAGTCTTTAATGGAGGTAGAAGGTCATTCCATGTCAGCAAGTGTCAAATTGTGAACATGTAGATATGATCTCAAGAAAGGAAGCTTTGTGCAGATCTCATATCTCATATAAAGCAAATATAGCTCAATGTGACACATACTAATGCTATTGTATCAGATTGCGCAAAAAATTCTCTTAATCAGATCATCGAAACCGCAATGCATTTCTGCATTCTGGTTATTATAATTAACAGTAATTGCACCATCATCACATATTACTTTGCATGTTCATCATGTAACTTTGCACCATAATTGCTTCACCAGTTTTCATCAATAGACTTCCCTTTGGAGGTTCCATAGAATCACTCCTCACACAAAAATAGACAATGACATAGACACTGACCAGCGCTCATACAAGTGTTGTTGATTCCTTGCAGAAGGCAGGCAAGGAATCTATGCGATGGTGATGTCGTGTGTGTGTGTTTGTGTGCGTATGTGCGTGTGTATGTGATGCCTTTGCTTGTAAACACGATATCTCAAGAATGGTAACTCTGAGGGATTTCATACTTGGCATGTGGAATGCCCATATGATATAGAAGGTCCCTATTGTTTTTGGTCGCAGTCAAAGGTCATTTTAGGTCACCAGGGGTCAAACTGTAAAAACCATGTAAACACGATATCTCCAGAAGGATAACTGTGACTGATGTCATACTTGGTGTGTGGGTTGGTCATATTGAGTGGATGATCCCTATTGTTTTTGGTCAAGGTCAAAGGTAATTTGAGGTCACCAGAGGTCAAACTGTAAAAACCTTGTAAACAGGATATTTCCAGAAGGGTAACTGTGACTGATGTCATACTTGGTTTGTAGATTGGTCTGATTGAGAAGATGATTCCTATTGTTTTTTGTGGAGATCAAAGGTCATTTGAGGTCACCAGAGGCCAAACTGTAAAAACCTTGTAAACAAAATATCTTCAGAAGAGTAACCATGACTGATGTTATACTAGGTGTGTGGGTTGGTAATAATGAGCAGAAGGTCCCTATTGTTTTTGGTGGAAGGTCAAAGGTAATTTGAGGTCACCAGAGGTCAAATTGTAAAAACCTTGTAAACACGATATTTCCAGAAGGGTAACTGTGACTGATGTCATACTTGGTTTGCAGATTGGTCTTATTGAGAAGATGATTCCTATTGTTTTTTGTTGAGATCAAAGGTCATTTGAGGTCACCAGAGGCCAAACTGTAAAAACCTTGTAAACAAAATATCTTCAGAAGAGTAACCATGACTGATGTTATACTAGGTGTGTGGGTTGGTAATAATGAGCAGAAGATCCCTATTGTTTTTGGTGGAGGTCAAAGGTAATTTGAGGTCACCAGAGGTCAAACTGTAAAAACCTTGTAAACAGGATATTTCCAGAAGGGTAACCATGACTGATGTCATACTTGGTGTGTGGATTGGTCACATTGAGTAGGTTATCCCTATTGCTTTTGGTGGAAGTCAAATGTCATTTTAGGTAAAAAAAAAAGGTCATTTTGGGTTAAAGGCTTATTAATGTGGTGTTTCAAGAAACATAACTGTCGTTGATCTCATACTTGTCATGTGGATAATTCATGTTTGTTATAATATAACCACGTAGCAAGGAATCACAAAGCCTTTTGGCTTTCTGGTTATGGAATATATTTAAATTCAGGTGGTACCATTTCTGTAAGGTTTTTTTGTACATTAAATTAAAAATTCACCTCAAGCGATTACATTTGCTGGAAAAGACCCACTAGTACTGCTAACAACTTTTGGACCTAAATCTTTTTTATCATGCTACGTTTCCTTTCTCTAGAGCACATGTCATACAATGATTAACAGTTTTGCATGTACGTGATTGGGATGTGGGACGACTATGTACGAATGAAAATTCAGGTAATTTGAGAAAATACTCAAAACATACATTTTGAAAAAAAGTGAAAGAACTAGTACATTCAAGACACAGTGCCGTCAAAAAGGATACCACAAGTATAAGATTGCTCCACTTATGGTTTTGGAGATTATTTTCCAACCAGAACATGGCAATTTAAATGCTAGAGATACAATGCTTTTCTGGATGCCAAGTATCTCAGATACAACCACACTAAATCAGAGGACCTATTTATGTATGTGAAAAACCTAGGGCATCCAATTCCTCTTATAATCTTAATATCTTTGGACATGTTCCAAGAGGTATAGTTTGCTATATTCAATAATAGAAGAGCCTATTCCTAGCTTTCAATCTTGACCTCACCTACCAAAGACAGGGGATGATATGGTAACACCCTGGTTTTAGAAAGCATATTGCAAACCAGATCAGACAGATTAGGAGGCTGGTACTGTAATATGCAATAAATAATAATCTCCCAGTAGTAAAAATCATGAAGCTGTGAAAAAAAGTGGCATTTTTTTTCAAATACTACAGAACTGTATTAACAGGAAGTTGCATGGGGAACCTTTCAACTATGGTACACTGAAATGGCATACACTTCAGGAACTTTTATTCATCTTGGGATAGGATTGCTTAAATTGTAAAATGTAGAGAGATTGCATGAGGCCACCCTTTACATAGATTGGATGCTAGGCTGGCTATCAATTCATTTCTACCATTATAAAAGAATGAGTGAATGAAACAATTTATTTCCAGCTAAGTATCAATTAATGCATTATGTACAAATCAAACAAGAAGTAAATGCCAGAAAAGGAGAAACAGAAGTACCATACTTATAAATTGTTTCCCCTATAACATAAAAAAAAAAGAAAATAAAGAAAGAAATGAAAACAACACTAACATTACACGAGGCAATTGCGTAATACGGTAATGGTTAATATTCGCAACAATACTCCAAAATAGGCGTTATGAATCGAACTTAGTTATACTAACATAGTACAACAGTTATTTATGAGACAGTAATTGTTGTATGTACATACATTTAACACTATTCAAAGTCTTGCAATTTTTCCGTTTATCATCAAGTGAGTTACAAAGTTTGGCTCCTGCAGTTGATAAACAAAGTTGTTTTTTTCTAGTTCTTACATAATTTTGTTTAAAGTTATTTTTCCATTTGGTGTCATATCTATCATTAACTGCTGGAGCAAAATTATATTGAAAGTGTGCTGGTAATAAATTATGGTAAGCCTTAAACATAAAAATACCAGTCCTAAAATTAGTAAGTTGTTGAAGGTTAAGAATTGTCAGACCTTTGAAAAGTTGAGCAGAGTGGGTTAAGTAATTAGCATAACAAACTATTTGTATTACCTTCTTTTGTAACAAGAAAATAGGAGCTATAGTAGAGTTATATGTATTTCCCCATACTTCAATACAATAATTAAGATATGGGAGGAAGCACAATGTAGAATATATAGTGCCTCAGTATGTTATACATGGCTGTCCTTACGTATTATTGCAATACTCTTGGGTAGTTTTTTCGATAAATTTACAACATGCTCTTTCCAGTTCAGATGACAATCCATTAGTACACCTAAAAATTTTGTAACATACACTCTTCCAATGTTTATGCCATCTATGGTAATATTTAAGTTGCCAGGCACACAACGATTGTCAAAAAGCATAAAGTTGGTTTTGGTGACATTGAGAGAAAACTTATTTACTGCAAACCACACACTGAAATTTTCCAGTTCATTATTGATAAGTTTGCAGAGTGTAGGAATATTATCATGAGAACAAAAAATATTAGTATCGTCAGCGAAAAGAACAAAGTTTAATAAAGATGACACATTGCAGATATTATTAATGTAAAGAAGGAATAACTTGGGTCCAAGGATAGATCCTTGAGGTACTTCCACAGCGTACTTCTTGACAGTCAGAACTAAAATTTTTAAATTGTATACTGTTTCCTCGTACTCAGGCAGCTATTTATCCAGTTGCGAGGTATGCCACAGATTCCATAGTGATCTAGTTTACGAAGTAACAGATGGCGATCAATTGTGTCAAAGGCTTTTTTAAGATCAATGAATACCCCAATTGTTGCCTGTTTATTGTCTGATGCAGTAGTGATATTTACAATTAGATCTTACAGGGCCATGGATGTAGACCTACCAGATCAAAACCCAAACTGACTCTCAGAGAGGAGATTATACTTGACAATAAAACTTTCTAGTCTTTCATTAAACAACTTTTCAAGTATTTTGGAAAACTGTGGTAGCAGAGATACTGGTTTATAATTAGTAAACAATTCCTTCTTACCAGATTTACTGTATATATTGGTGTTATTTTTGCAATTTTCATACTATCAGGGCAAATACCATCAGAAAATGATTTGTTACATATAAAAGTAAGGGGTTGTATGATACATGGTGCAATATTCTTTACTAATGCCATACGAATGTCGTTACAATCAGGAGACTGTTTACTACCAAAATTTCTAACAATATTAACTATTTCGTTCTCATCAGTATTTCTTAGAAACATAGAATGAACATTCTTTTTCCTTAAATAATCATCAATGGTGCTAGTTTGCTTTGGTATCTTTGCAGCTAACTCAGGTCCAACAGTAGTTCGTTTTACATGTATAGTGCATACACCAAACTACGCGCACTGCCAAATTTCGCGCACCCCTAAAAAAAGTGAACCCTAAAATGCAATGACCGAATAGCTGGACTACAAATGCCTCGACATGACTGAAAAGAAAGCTGAGACCTTGTTTATTTAATCACCCTTGCCTGTTTAGTCAACTGTATGCTACTGCATTTGTGTAGGAGAGGTAGGCTAGGCCTAGAGCATCCTATTCGCAGTTTCCACCAAATTTTCAAATTATGATTTTGACTCTTCAATGAAATTTTTTTTACCATTTTTTTGGCTAGCTTATATTCACAGGTAATTGCTGTAGGTTCACAGTAGCCCCAGGATTTGTGTACAAGGACACTCTTCATGTAACAAGTATCTTGCTAAGGTTAGTGAGGTGCACTAAGTTTGGCAGGTTTACATTGTATTGCGAACTTTAGTAAATGTTGATTAAAGTAACAGATTTAGAGGTACAATCCGAAGCATATTGGATCAAATTACTAGTAAAATTGAAATTTAGACCTGCGAAAACAAGATAATTAGACTTGTAGGGATTCTGAATTTCTAGCAGCTAGAAATTCCAAGGTTTTAACGTTAGATGTGCAAAGTTTTATACATCCATGCTACTGTCAGTGTAATTTAAACTCAATTAAATTAAAGGTAAGAATTGCAAAAACCTGCCCTCCAGAATGTTTAATTTGTTTGGCTTCTCCGGCACAATTGCAGAATGATGGTTTCTATTAACCCAGACGTTGACTCTGTCATTCAGGGTCTTCTTGTTATTTACCAGGATGTAACCTGAGTACTAATTGAGAATTAAAAGCTCTGTAGTGTAATTAGCGTAATGATAGCCTTAACCATGGGTACAGCACTAATAGGAAGCAAGTTGAAGTTACAGTAGCAGGATTATTCAGATGTTATGACTTCTAGAATACCGTTATTGTGCTGTAACTTCTTTCTTGTCCAGCCCCATAGATGGAGATTTGAGACAATTGCCTCGGATGCAGACTCTATTGCGAACTTAGCCTGGACGCAGCTTCTGCGTCTGAATTGCGCCGTGAGTAGTGAGACTTGAGGCAATTTACTCAGAATTTGAAGCCATCTTTAATGTAGGCTAATGTACAGTAGGCCTTTACTGATCTCTTTATACAGAGTGATCGGTGGGCTAAATTTGGCTCTCCTGTCGCGTGCAGATGTTCCCATTTACACTATGTGTTATATCATCTGAGTTCAGTTGAATAGTGTTTGATACTGCGTTATTCAATCGGCGTCTGGCTCAACAGACACAACATTGCAGAATACCAAGGGAGATTCTGTGAAGCGTAAGATTCAACAAGGGGTTGATCACCGTTCAATAGGCCATTCCCTCCAATCTATCCATCCATTGTTTGGTTTCCATGATAATTGTAACCTTTGTAATCATGCATATGTGTGTAAGCGTGTGTGTACAGGTGTGCGTATTGCTGCGCAGTGTTCTCCTGCTGTCAGGGCAACCCTGCACACCTGTCAGGCTGTTTTTGTTGCATAGCTTCGTTGCAAGTATATACTGTGCATGTACGCACATAGTATGCAGTTGTGCCGCTTCAACACACAGTGTACTGTACACATTGCATGCATGCTACAGGGCTATAAAACTGAAGGAGCATGGTTGGAATGAATGTCTCAATAATGTTTATTTCAAAGACAACTCTCTGTTGATACCATTAGTTTGGAAAGTAGCACTTTATGCCCAATTATGTAAATGAGGTTTTACAATTAGCATTTATTTTGACGCCAGCATGAAAGAAATGAATGTATAGTTAACAACTTAGGCTAGTCATTGAGTGTACAAGGAATGTGTTCCACAACCTGGTGGTATTTAATGCAGTTAGCAGTGATTTCATAAAATTTGAGTATACAAGCTGCTATGGGTATACCAGGTATTTCCAAACGTAAGGAACGCTGCAGCGAGTAGAATCAAGGATGAACATTAGTCTATCATTTATTCAAAGGCAAGATTTCAATTTGATACAATGAAATCAAACACTGAAGAATAAATACATTAATAGGCATTTCTTTTTTTTTAATGTATTCTCATTTAAAGCAGATCTTAGAGAAATTGACAATGTTTACAAAGACATGTACAGTACCGTCAACATGACAACACTATTGTATGTACAAGTCACAGAGTAAGCAGTGATTCCATGAAAATTTGTAGTGCATACGAGGTATTACCAGGTATGGAGCCACCGGTATACCAAGATTTGCTTTTTCTCACTACCAACGCAGCTTACTTGTACACTATATCAAGAAGGGAAGCTTGGATAAGTCTCATATTTGGTTTGTAAGTGTACGACTGTGATTAAAAAGTCCCCATTGATTTTGGTGGAGGTCAAATGTCATTTGAGGTAAAACAGGGGTCAAATTGTGTAAATAATGTAAACACTTTATCTGAAGAAGAAAAACTTGGGCAGATCTCTCAATTAGAATGTAGGAGTATCTCATTTAGTATACCAGAATTCCATTCTCTTTGGTGAAGGTTAAAGGTCATTTGAGGTCAACAGGTCACATAGAAATCTTGTAAACATCATATCTCAAGAAGGAAAGTTATGACAGATGTCATATTCAGTATGCAGTTGCCATGTATCTCATTGACTAAAGGAACCATTTGATCTTTAATGGAGGTCAAAGTTCATTTTATGTCAACAAAGGTCAAATTGTGAAAACCTGGTACACATGATCTCAAGAAAGGAAGCTTACTCATATTTCATATAAAGCATAGATAGCTTAATGTGACACATACTAATGCCATTTCTATAATGATAGATTTAGAGACAAAAATGTCCACAATCAGATCATTGAAACCACAATGCATTTGTGCATTCTGGTTTGGTCAATCTTTCACCTTTGCCTTGTTAGGTAATTTAAGTCGTAAACTCTGCACAGCTTATTTAGCATATTTGTGATAAAACAATGACACATGTGCATGTACAAGAAAGACACTATGTCATCACACAGATTTTCAGAAATGTAAGTGCTGCAGAATGCAGCATCTGGACTGTATGGAACATCTTGGTTTAATGTAGGAATCTTCATGTTTTCTTTCTTTCTTTCTTTCTTGAACATATTCGACTAAGTGACAGCTTAAACTTTTTGAAATAAAAGATACTTTGTGTTGTGAAGGGTACTGGAGTCATTAAGTGAGTCATAATGACTCATCTCTAAAGGTCCTTTAGATGTACTGTAAATGCTTGTTAATCAGGAAATGACAGTGTTCTGCTGAAATATGTTTTGTTTTCTATGACTTCCATTGGTAGGTCTATTCAAAACAAATCTGATGGATCAGTAATTTTTAAAGGATTCACTGTGAAAAGCAAATCTGTTGACATTCTGGTTCCTCATCCATGAATTAATCAAACAATTTCAGCTTGAATACTGTTAATGATTAAGATGGCTAAAGAATCGGAGGGTTATAGCATTTAAAACTGCATTCTTGTGCCTGATTCTACCAACCTTCCTCCTCTTCCTGGGATTGATTGCTGATTGTTCTGATGTTTACGGACTACCCTCTAAATGATACTGTATGAGCGTGACTTTCGTAATCTGCATTAAACTTGCTATTTGTATCCTGCAGGTGTTCGGTCATCACAAATTCCAGATGACATTCTTCACAATATCGAAATTTTGGATGCAATCAAACAGGTGAGTTGTTTCAGATTCAGTAGGTATGTGGTAATTGTGCTACATGTACTATTTTGTTGGTAACTTGGTCCATACTAAATTACAAAGTTTGAGGTACTGTTCATGTCCATTAATCTTCTTTGACAAGAGTTGCTAATTTATGTTGTAGTTGCCAGTCTGAGAAAATAGCCCAAGTGAATGATTGTAATGAAATGATTGTAAAAATCTAAAGCTGGTGGCTGAGCTCTCATAAACATCCAGGGCATATCAGGGCATATTCTCCAGTAACTGTTACATGTACAGTGTACTGTAGTGCTCCATAGAGAGATTGCATGTATTTATAGAAAATACATTCAACTGCTGTCTTGAATACAGTTACCTGTACAACAGAGCACAGGCTAAATGCATTCATGCAGAGAATCAGTGGTTGTGTTAATAAATTTGGCCCATTCACACCAGTCATCATTACATATCAGTGACTATCAGTGGGGTATGCAACATACATAAACTTGTAAGTTACCAATGTTTCAAATATCTTAAGGATGTGTAAGGTGATTTTTGATTCCTTGCAGGAGGCAGGCCAGGAATCTATTCGATGGTGATGGCTTGCATGTGTGTATGTGACACTGCTTTTAAACATGATATCTCAAGACGGGTAACCTTTTCTAATCTCATACCTGGTGTGTGGTTTGGCCATGTTGAGTAGATTATGTCTTTTGTTTGTGGCAGAGGTCAAAGGTCATTTGAGTTCACCAGAGGTGAAACTGCAAAAATCGTTGTTAAACCCGATATTCCCAGAAAGGTAATCGTGACTGATGTCATACATGGTGTGTGTTTTGGACATACTAAGTAGATGTACCCCTATTATTTTCACTGGAAGTCAAAGGTCATTTGAGGTCAACAGATGTCAGACTGCAAAAACCTTGTAAACAATATCTCCAGAAGGGTAACCTTCGCTGATCTCCTGCTTACTGTGTGATCTCCTACTGATCATCATGTTGCTTGTTCATACTAAGTAGATGATCCTTGTTGTCTTTGGTGGAGGTCAAAGGTCATTTGATATCACTGGAGGTCAAACTGTGAAAACTTTGTAAACATGATATCTGAAGAGGATACTTGTGACTGATTTCATACTTTGTGTTTAAATTGGCCATTCTGAGTAGATGATTCCTATTGTTTTTGGTGAAGGTCAAAGGTAATTTGAGGTCACCGACGTAAAACTATGAAAACATTGTAAATACAATATCTCAAGCAGCATAGCCCTGACTGATCTCAGATTTAGTTTGTGGCTTAGGCACACTAAGAAGATGGGCCCACTTGATTTTGGTGGAGGTCAGATGTCATTTGAGGTCATCAGAGGTCTTACTGTGGCAACCTAGTGAACACTTTATCTAAAGAAGGATATAACTGTAACTCATACTATGTACAGTAGCATGTGGACTGTTTATATTTAGTTCATGTTGGGTGATCCCTGTTATTTGCGGTGGAAGTCAAAGGTCATTTAGAATTACCAGATATCAAAGAGTTAAAATTGTGTAAACTATTATCTGGAAAAGAGAAAAGGTGAGAGATCTCATACTTTACATGTCTATTGCTTATATCCAGTAGTTGTGCCCTATTGTTTTTGGTTGAGTCAAAGGTCATTTGGTGTCACCACAAGCCAGAATCGTGTAAACACTATATAACTCAAGGAGGGTAACAGTGAGGAATGCATTGCTCCTATCAATAGATGATTTCTATCAATTTTTGCACATAATGCTTGAAGAGAATGTGAAAGGTCATTTTTGGTCAAATGCTTGTCACCATGATGTTTCATGAATAATAAACTGTAATTGCTCTCATAAGTGTCATGTTGGTAATTCACGTTTGTTAAAATATCACCATATAGCAAGGAATTAAGAATCCTATTGGCTTTCTGGTTGATACCTTGCTGTACAGCAAAGGAACCTACGCAGTCACTGTGGCATATATATGTGTACGAAGAAGAATGAGAGGTATGTTATGCTATTACTCAATAACCAAGTGGTGAATGTTTTTCAGAGTTGTTGTGTACATGTAATGATGATTAGATGTGCCTTATTGTCAGAGGTCATTTGGGATAACCGGAAGTATAAAGTGAATTTTTTTGAGTTGTGTAACTTGGTATCTATTGTTCAAACGATGACATAATTTCAGGATAATATAGATTTGTAGGTGGAGAAAATACAGTATATACATTAATCTCATAATATGAAAGGGTCAAAAGGTCTGAAAGTGATGTTTTATTGATTCCTTGCCGAAGGCGTGCAAGAATCTTTGCGATGGTGATTCAGTGTATGTGCGTGCGCATGTGTGTGTGTGTGTATGTGTGTGAGCAAAATCTTGTGAACACTCTAGCTTTTGAAGGGAAAATGCAAGGTGGGTCAAAGTTGGTGTGTTGATAGAACATATGAAGATCTTGGCTGGGATTGTTTTCAGTGAAGGTCAAAGGTCATCTGAGGTCACCATCGGGCAGAATGTGTACAAACTATGTTTGCAGTATCTCAGAAACGACAAGTTGCATCATTTTCAAACTTGGGTAGTATGTACTGCCCTGTAAGTAAGTGAGATTGTGAGGGTATTCTTGTAGGTCAAAGGTCATCTGGGGTCATCAGAAGTCATAATGTGAAAAGCTTGTGAACACTCCATCTTTTGAAGGGAATGTGCAAGAGAGTCCAAAGTCAGTGTGTGGGGAGGACATTTAAAGATCTTGACTGGGATTGATTTTGGTGGATGCCAAAGGTCACCAGAGGTCATCTGCAGACAGACTATAGACAAAACATGTTTGCAGTACCTCATGAATTGTGCACATTGCACAAACTTTGACCTTCGAGGGTATGTGGGACTTTCTAAGTAAATAAGGTGAGGGTGTGTCTTGTGATCAGAGGTCGTGTGGGGTCATCAGAGGTCGTAACATGAAAAAAACTTGAAAACACACTATTTACAAAGGAGGAGATAATTTCAATATTTACAAAGCCGAGACAATTTCACACTTTAAAGTTGTTCTTTTTAGATGGAGTATATAAATATAATTACTGGTTTAAGTTTTGATGTGGGTCAAAGGTCATCTGAGGTCCTTGAGTACAAAGTGTTAAGACCTTTGCTGATGTTTCTCTCCCTCTGTCTTTTCCTATGGGTGGAAGGTATTTGAGCTCCCTTCCAAGCAAAGACTAGCAATGCTTGAACATTTAGGAAGTTCCAATTTGAAAACTTTTACCTGTCAGTTAGGTAATAAAGTGTAGTTGCTGTACTAATTTCACAAGTCTTTGACATATGATGAAACTACATCTATGGATCTTCAGCTGGCATCATGCTGGTTTCTGATAAAATACTGTATGTCTGAAAGCATCCGTAAAGTATCTAAAAGCCCAATTTGGTTAATTAAGTTCAGCAGGTACAGGTACAATACACCTTTGAGTTTCTATTTAGTCCCCAATTCAGCTGTACAGTATTTGGTATCATGCTTCTTTTATTTATTACTCTTGTTTTGACAGTTAAAAGTGCTCACTTAGTTTTCAAAGCCATAATTGGCTTTTAATTTCATCTGAGACATTTGTTTGGTCTGAAAATGGTGATTGACCAATGACCTCTGTAGAAAATGGAAGAAAGGTTAACCCTTATCTTTCCCAGAGGAATCATTATCTGAGATACAGCGCTCCTTCTGTCATCAAACAATGTAGAATAGATTTGTTTTCTAAGTGGAGACAGTTGCACATGGAAGATTTTTGTTAGGGAAAAGTCTTATTGTGCAATAGAGATAAATAAGTTATTACTTGGTCATATGATGGGGTAGATGGAGGAATTGATGCAGTTTATATAATTGGCAGTCATTTCAACTGTCATATGAGTATATCTCTTGTTCCTGGGAAATTTGTACTGTACCTAGGCTACCACTGTGCAGGCTGGAGAATTCTTGGCCACCAGTGTTATCTTACATTACATGCATACAGCAGGTATTGGAAAATGGTGTGCAGTATTAATGGCGTCATCTGGTATATCCCGTGGTTACTACAGTAAACTGCAACTTGAAAAAAAATTAATGGAAGTGCATGTATTAGTGGCAAGGAATCACTAAGCCTCTTGGCTCTCCAACAAAACATTTTTAAGGGGATTGGAAAATTTTGTTCGTCTGTGTAAAGTGCATATGATGACCTCATTTGACCCCACTTTACCTCATTTGACCTTTGCAAACTTTCTGTAGTGCGTGGATAGGTCTTGTCAAGACGAACCAAAGATCTTCCGTGATGCTCCTAAGTCAAGTTATTGAAATTTTAGTGAATAGATACAAAAGTGCAGCAGCACATGTACTGTACAGTACAGGTTGTGCTGAATGCAGGCTCCACAGCGCCGATGTAAAGCATTTTGTCGAAATAGCGAACTCAGAAAAGTGTTATTTTGCCAAGTAAGGCCAACTAGTCAAAATGGCAAAATTCAGAAAATTGCAATTTTCACAAGATGTCCAAACTCATTAAAATGACAATTTTCTAAATTGTGCCACTTTGACGTGATGTTTTATTCCAGCAAAATGACAATTTTCCAAATTCGGCGATTTTTATAAGTTAATCAAATCTCAAAATTTCTGATTTTGTCATTTTGACGAATTAATTTAAGTCCTTAAAATGTCAATTTTTCAAACATTGTCTTTTTGGTTTCGATGATAATCGTAACCTTTGTAATCATGCATGCGTGTGTGTGTGTATGTGCGTGTGTATGTATGTTTGTGATGCCCTACCTTGTAAACACGATATCTCAAGAAGGGAAGCTTGGACAGATCTCATATTTGGTATGTAGGTGTACCACATTGAGTAGAGGAACCCTATTATTTTTGGTGGAGGTCAAAGGTCATTTGGGGTCAACAGTTGTCAAATTGTGAAAACCTTGTAAACACGATATCTCAAGAAGGGAAGCTTGGAGAGATCTCATCTTTGGTATGTAGGTGTACCACATTGAGTAGAAGAACCCTATTGTTTTTGGTGGAGGTCAAAGGTTATTTGGGGTCAACAGGGGTCAAATTGTGAAAACCTTGTAAACAAGATATCTCAAGAAGGGAAGCTTGGAGAGATCTCATATATGGTATGTAGATGTATCACATTGAGTAGAGGAACCCTGTTGTTTTTGGTGGAGGTCAAAGGTCATTTGGGGTCAATGGGTCAAATTGTGAAAACCTTGTAAACACGATATCTCAAGAAGGGAAGCTTGGACAGATCTTATATTTGGTATGTAGGTGTATCTTATTGAGTACAAGAACGCTATTATTTTAATGGAGGTCAACGATCACTTGAGGTCAACAAGGGTCAGACTGGGAAAACATTGTAAATAAACTGTGTCAATATACTGTACCTGGCATACAAAGCATGGCAGCTAACGTGTATACCAAACATACCAGGTACACTTAGAAAGGTGGATAATACTTACCAAAAAGTAAAGCCGTGTGAAGCAATTGATACCCGCTCGCTCGCTCAAGTAGTTTCTCAGAGGGAACGCAACTGAACTGCAAACATGTGCTAACCTTCACACAATGGCTTGTGCTTCATTGTTCTATGGATGGTTGCAATATACATGCTATAGTTAGAAGTATGAAATTGGAATAGTCTGTGATTAGGGGTTACAGAAAATTCCAAGACACGCACTTCAAGTTGTGTACACAAAAGCTGTGCACCTTGCAGGGCACATCAAACACAAATTAGCATTTTAGTAGAAAGTTAAAAAACTTGGCGACAATGGAACATCAAAATAAGTAAAAATGTTTGTAAGACATAGAAACAATCGAAAAAAAATTCTCTTAAGCAGATCATCGAAACCACAATGCATTTCCACATTCTGGTTTTGAGATGGATTTTAGTTTTTTGCATGTCCCTTCTATGCTTCCTTAAGTAACGTCTTCATTTTAGATTTTAGTTCTGATTTAGTGGAAATGCTACATTTTGAGAGCATCAAATGACACATAAAACAATTTCTATCACTCAGCACCACCAAAACATGTTTAAAACAGGTTGTGATTCCTTGTACACATTGCTCAAAAATACTTTTCAGATAAGTAACCTATCAGGCTTTTTGGTAACAGATTGTGGTAGCAGTATAATGCACACTTTAGTTGTCATACTTTTACTCATCCCAACATTTGTAAAATCCATTTCAACTTTGTCGAAATGAAAACTGTCAGTAAGTCTCAGTGGGTGGAATAACCCAGCATCTTTCTTGGCTGGTAGCAGCCACGTTAAGTACAGGAAGAGTCCTTTGTTACGCTATACAACAGGCGTTACATAGTGCTGTCTGCTGTCATGACATTTCCATTTCCAGGTAGTGAAACACTATATGTCATCAATTTTGCAAAGCTAAGTAAAAATCTAGCTTTACTGTTCGATAAGCTACTGTAAGTTGTGTTGTCAGTGGGGATCCGATCCGGAAAGATGGGAAATTTACGAAAAGTTCCTCAGTATTCATAGTCTCAAAAATATCCTCTATCGAGAAATTGTTTGTAGCACTGGAACAAAATACTAGGCCAGTTTTCTTTATGTGTGGGTCATTTTTTATTTCGATGATAATCGTAACCTTTGTAATCATGCATGGGTGTGTGTGTATGTACAGTATGTGTGTGTGTGTGTGTGTGTGTATGTATGTATGTATGTTTGTGATGCCCTACCTTGTAAACACGATATCTCACGAAGGGAAGCTTGGAGAGATCTCATATTTAGTATGTAGGTGAACCACATTGAATAGAAGAACCCTATTGTTTTTGGTGGAGGTCAAAGGTCATTTGGGGTCAACAGGGGTCAAATTGTGAAAACATTGTAAACATATCTGAAGAAGGGAAGTTTGGACAGATCTCATATTTAGTATGTAGATGTACCACATTGAGTAAAAGAACCCTATCATTTTTGGTAAAGGTCAAAGGTCATTTGCAGTCAATAGGGGTCAAATTGTGAAAACCTTGTAAATATGATATCTCAAGAAGGGAAGCTTGGGCAGATCTCATACTTGGTATGTAGATGTACCACATTGAGTAGAAAAACCTTATTGTTTTTGGTGGAGGTCAAAGGTCATTTGGGGTCAACGGGTCAAATTGTGAAAACCTTGTAAACACGATATCTCAAGAAGGGAAGCTTGGAGAGATCTCATATTTGGGTATGTCTGTGTACCACATTGAGAAGAAGAACCCTAATGTTTTTGGTGGAGGTCAAAGGTCATTTGGGGTCAACAGGGGTCAAATTGTGAAAACCTTGTAAATAAACTGCGTCAATATACCTGGCATACACAGCATGGCATTGACACCTGCACCGACGGTATCAAACTTAACAGCTAACATGTATACCAAACATACCAGATACACTTAGAAAGGTGGATAATACTCAGTAAAAAGTAAAGCCGTTTGAAGGAAGCAATTGATACCTGCTCGCTCGCTCGCTCAGGTAGTCGATCAGAGAGAACGCAACTGAACTGCAAACATATTCTAACCTTCACACAATGGCTTGTGCTTCATTGCCCAGTGGGTGGTTGCAATATACAGTACATGCTATAGTTAGAAGTATGAAATTGGAATAGTGGGTGATTAGGGGTTACAGAAAATTCCAAGACATGCACTTCAAGTTGTGTACACAAAAGCTGTGCACCTTGCAGGGCACATCAAACACAAATTAGCATTTTAGTAGAAAAATAAAAAAACTTGGCGACAATGGAACATCAAAATAAGTAACAATGTTTGTAAGACAAAAACAATCGGAAAAAATACTCTTAAGCAGATCATCGAAACCACAGTGCATTTCTGCATTCTGGTTGATTCCTTGCCCCAGGCAAAAGGAATCTATGCAGTCCTGATGTCGTGTGTGTGTATGCCTGTGTGTGCATGACGCTTGTTGTAAACACGATATCTCAAGAAGGGTAACCATGACTGATGTCATACTTGGTGTGTGGGTTGGTCATATTGAGTAGATGATCCCTATTGTTTTTGGTGGAGGTCAAATGTCATTTGAGGTCACCAGAGGTCAAAATGTGAAAACCTTGTAAACATGATATCTCAAGAATGGTAACTGTGACTGATGTCATACTTGGTGTGTAGGTTGGTCATATTGAATAGATGATCCCTATTGTTTTTGGTGGAGGTCAAAGGTCATTTGAAGTTACCAGAGGTCAAAATGTGAAGTCTTGTATTAACACATTTATCTCCAGAATGGTAACTGTGACTGATGTCATACTTAGTGCGTTGCTTGGTCATACTGATTAGATGATCCCTATCATCTTTGGTGACGGGAAAGGTCATTTGAGGTCACCAGAGGTCAAACTGTAAAAACCTTGTAAACACAGTATCTCCAGAAGAGTAACCATGACTGATGTAATACTTGGTCTGTGGGTTGGTAATAATGAGCAGAAGATCTCTATTATTTTGGTTGAAGTCAAGGGTCATTTCAGGTCACCAGAGGTCAAACTGTAAAAATGTGTAAACACAATATCTCCAGGAGTCTAACCTTGACTGATGTCTTACTTGATGTGTAGATTGTATATAGTAAGTAGAAGACTCCTTTTGTTTGTGGTGGAGGTCAAAGGTCTTTTGAGGTCACCTGAAGTCAAACCTTGCAAACACATTGACTCCAGAAGGGTAATGTTGACTGATGTCCTACTTGATGTGTGGGTTGGCCATACTGGGTAGGGGATCCCTATTGCTTTTGGTGGACGTCAAATGTCACGGTCATTTCAGGTCACCAAAATAAAGGTCAGGCTTGTGGTGCATCAAGAACAATAACTGCAGTTGATCTTATACTTGTGATATGGATAATTCATGTTTGTTATAATATAACCATGTAGCAACGGAATCACAAAGCCTTTTGGCTTTCTTGTATAGATGTAAGTTTAATTGTAGACTGTACATTTACTGTATCATTACAAAATATATGTTTATTAAGAAACTGCACAATGTCTTTTGGGAAACTCATTTCCATTTTTGGATGTAAACTACGATAACCGTCGTTCTTTTCATACAATCAACGTTTTTGACTCCTGTTTGTTGGAACAGATGCAGGAATTTCAAATGGATTACATGGAGCAAATGGGACAAAGGAATTGTTAGATTAGAAAGACTCTAGGGTACTGAATGGATTTGTAAAAGTGTTGTTGAGACTGTGATTCAAGGTAACATTGGGGTTAAACAATAGCACTATGTGACAAAGACTCTGCTTTTACTCCATTCGTCGTCATAGGTCCATGGTGAGAAGAATTTCCTAACATCCAGCCTATAGCACATCTTTTGGAGCTTAAATCTGTGACCAGGAGAACTCCTTGAATTAGACCACTGAAAAAATCATCTATAAATCAAATAAATTATCATCACCAGGAACAATTTTAAATGCTTGAAGTGCATAGATAACCCCGCGGACGTCTGAGCTTGAGGGATGTAAGATTACATATTTTTAATCTGTTATAACCAACACCTCTCATGGAACTAATCAGTTTAGTAGCTCTTTTCTGAACTATTCCCAAAATAAATTTGTATTTGAATAATATGGATTCCAAGCCTGCACAGCATACCCCAGATGGGGCCTAATCAACTGTTCGTAGAGCCTCACACCAATATCCTTATGAAGAAATTTGATATTCTGTCACTAATCATAACTAGAATTTGGTTCCCTTTCCTAGCCTCCTCTGCACACTGCAGGTCTAACAGAGGATTCACGCCAAGTGTCTGTCAGGCTGCCTGTGCATTGCATAACTGGGGATATGAAATTCAGCATCAGTAATCTTATTATTTAACCAAGATTCTGTAACACCCAGAATATGTGGTTTCACATCTTCCATGAAAACACACACTTCCTCAGATTTGATCCTTATGCTTTGCAAATTAGCAAGAAAGAAAGTTTCCTCTTTTTTTCCCTTGCTCACACTGTTCTCACTCATCCTAGAAATACTCTCGATCTGGTTATATTTTGATCCCATAGATCTCACCCCCAGACTAAGTCTGGATTAGCTTGAATTATCATTTACATCTTCCAGCACAATCTAGTCTTCAAGTAATTCTGAATCTCTGGTTTAAGCAATGTCATATCAGCTGTCTGCAAATACAGTAACATTCATACCTATGCTGTTTCAGTCACCGGGTTGCTATGCCCATTTCGTACCGTTGCTAACGTCAAGGTAATTGGATTATGTAACCTTTGCAACGTACATGGCGGATCGTCCTTGGAGCTCACCAAGAAAGAGCAAAAATTCAACATTTTAAATCATTCGAATCTCACAATTTACAGCAAATTGTCTCTTGAAACTCACTCAGAACATTGGGAACACATGATCCAAAAGTATGGCCCAATATAATCGTTCCAAGTTAGATAAATCGCACAAATATTTGATCCAAACGAAGGTTGCACATCTCAAAACATTCGCAAAAATTTTCCCTCTTGATCTTCGAAGAAAATGTTGAAAATATCCGCAGTGGAAATCTTGAACGTTATCATACTTCACATTCACAAAGGTAATTGAGTTTTCCACATGAAAATGACAAAAATGATTAACAGAGGTGCCGTGATGCACTTCCGTGACAAGTTTTAAAATCTTTTTCTGGTTGCTAGGGCTCCACTGTTTCCTTTCTACTCCATATACATACTGTATACGTACTACTGATACGTAGGCCCACACGCAAGACATACGCTACCCACAATGCAATACTGTAAACTAGTTTGGACTTGTTCGGATTCGACATCGTGTGACGTCATTACATGTTATTATCATATGACGAAACAAGAGTTGGCGTGGTTTGTATAGCGCAACCAACTGCGAAGGCAAGTGAAAGTGATGGGAGTTGTTTAGTATGGAAATATCACTAAAACGTCTTTCGAACAAGGGGAGATTATAACTGTATATGGAAACAAGTTTCATGATTGACATGGAGTAGCTTTGGAGATTGACGGAGTGGTTATGCGGTTCCCTGACATGTTTTACTGAAGGTTGTTTGAAGGTGTGGTCAAAAGCTAAAATCATCGATATCTCTGCCGGATGATTGTGTATGGTTGCAAAATTTGGAAGGGGAGTTGGGGAGTGTACAGAGTATGTGCTGTGAAAATATTAGGGTGATCGAATGCACAGGGGCGAAGATATCATCGTTTGAAAATTTGACCGCGCAATTGCGTAAGCTGGGCAACCGTAGCATTTTCAAGGTCACTTTTCAAATAGAACTGTGTGAAGCAGTCTTAGTTAATTGCATAGCAACCAGGTGACTGGTTTGGGCCATGTTCTTAGTCTTATCAGTGAACCTCATATCACTGCCAGTCTCTGTGATGGTCCAGCAAAGAAGTGATGGGTAACATGAAGTTACCAGTTGAGTGTAATGTCCAGTCAAAGTGACATTTGTGGTTTAATTTTTATTGCCGTTTTGGCCTCTCTGCATTCAGGCTCATTCAACGTAAAGCAAGTTGCTCAGAATTTCCCCACCTGACATTAGTAAAGGGCACAATGTCCTTCTGGTTTAGGAAATGTGCAAACAACACCTATTGTGTTCCACATTCAGCGGTAATAAGGGGCTTAAATCGAACTAATGCTACACAAAATATCCCAGGTTCTCAAGCATATGTATAGTGTAATGTTAACAATCTGCTCCTCATGGCATAGGTCATGTGTTACAAAGGTTAATCTGTCATTGGTTGTTGATATGAAAGATTGCACAATCCTTCACTGCATTCATGAAAAGTTACAATGGAAATTAAGCCCAATATTACATGAAATAACAACAAAATGTTCAACTTTTGTGCTTGGGAACATGTGATTCCATGTTTGTTATAATATAAGAATTTTGTAGCTATTTTGGAAGTGCTTGCCTGAGGGATCACAAAGCAACAGAATATTGACCCTTGACCCACCATCTACATTCAGTTGTTCGTGGAGAGACAGAAATCTCCAAATGTGGCCAACTACCATAGAAACGAACAGGCACCGGTCGAGGGGAACATGCCAAGAAGGGGTTTTAGCATTATCTCGGGCGCGGGGTTTCATGTTATCCTCTCACCTAAAATTCAGTATTATATTTGCAACATATGACAAAGTGTCCCAACAATTTTGTCCAGATTGTCTGAGAATTTCAAGGGGTTAGAAGCATGCGCGGTTCACAGGAAAAATCGTCAATTTGAAGCAAGTTAAACGGCAAAATGGGGGGTGATATTCCTTGCAACAAGAAACGTCAGCAGTGCATGTTCGGCATGTTTGGGGCCTATATTGAAGTTGGTTTACTGTAATAACATTATTGTGTGAACGTTGTCAATGTTATTACGGAGTAAGGGGAGGAATAAGTCAGTCAAATTGATGTCTTTGCACTAAATGTGCTAAATAAAATGCAGTCATTGGGGAGGTAACATTATAACTCCAATGCATCTTGTCGACCATGAAACTACTTTAAAACATTTTGTATGATACAACTGACGTGCGTTCGGCTTAAACTCTGATATTGAGACAGGTAACTAAGAAAAAACAAACAAAAACAAAAAAGTACCCCCCAAAAAAATAACATGTGAGTGGTCCGTTGAAGAAGATCGATGTATATGTCTTATTTATTCAAATTGTTCACAGTGATGACGTGGTGTCTGGTATTAAAGTAACTACATTTAATGTCTATTAGGACTGACTTACAGGTTAGTCTGGGTAAAAAAGTGTACTATCACTATACAAAATAAACCTCTAAAATGCAAATTTAATAAATGTGACGTTTGCTCATATTCACAGTAACAGTGACATTGTGGCACCCATTCTATTGTACCGTACATGGTGCACTGTAATATGTCAGTCATTTTAAGCAGTTTCAACGGACTTCAGAGTACATATTTGTTGTTAGAGCTATATCATTATATTAATATACATATTACCTTATGCTGTATATGAATGAATGAAAAATGAGAAGTTGACAGACATTTGAGTTTATAAATGGGTAATTGAGCAGTGAAAAACACTATGGTCATGCCGCGAATCGAACCCCGGCCTCCCCATCCAAGCTGACTTAGACCTAACAACAGCGTCCGACAGTATAGGTTAATGAAACCCACGTTCTACCAAATGTTTTGACAGGAAAATTTAAGCAACCCATGGAAAAATTGCATAGATTACAAGACTGAAGATTACATATGTTACCAGCTTCATGCAATGTAAAAATTGCAGTCACAAATCTTGATTTAGCGGCCGAAAAGGTAAAAAACCAGCCTTTACTAACGTTCTACCATTTATTTTAATATTAAGCTGAATCTACAGTTCTGACTGTAACGCATTTTGGTAGAACGTGGAGCTACTTCTGAATATATTATAACTGGGATTCCTACCAGCATTCTACAATTGCAGTAACACTCCTGTTGCAATGCAATGCAACAGCTGCCCATCAATGTTATTTCTAAACGCAACTATTTCTGTCCGCATACAAAACCATGAAACGATCTTTTCATTCATGATCACTCCTTTCCAACAAAACATATGCAAATAAACCCCCCAAATTAAAATTAAACTTGTTATGTTCATAGTTGAAATTCAGAATACTTTCATTTGAAAATCCCCATACCCATAGGCCCTGAAAACTAATTTTTATGATGCACCTTGTCCAAAAATGTTCAATTTTCTTTCGAAATTTCGCTCCAAAATTGCTCCCAAAAAACTCAGACAATCTTGGACAAAATACCTTGGGACACCCCGCACCCCCATTCAATGTTGGCTATAGTATTGCTGTTCAAAGGGTACATTCACTTCTGTAGCGCAACATTGGGAAGGGGCATGGGGTTTCATGTTATCCTCTCACCTAAAATTCAGTATTATATTTGCAACATACCGACAAAGTGTCCCAACAATTTTGTCCAAGATTGTAGCCATCTACCTTTGAAGTAACCTAATATTTAGCGACGTAGAGTAATGTTATTTAAGAGCGTAATAATTTTTGACAGACAGCAAAATAATTAATTGGAAATTTGGTTCAATTTCTTACTTTCTCTAAAATGTGCAAGTTCTACGTCTTTGATCCGCCGGATTCATAAGTAAGTGTTCTTTGATAGATGAAGTTTACCTCTTGAGGTGGGTCACAAAACTAACAAAAAGAAGTTTGTGCCTTACACTTTAGTCTAAACTGCATGTGATGTAAATGTAATTCCATGTGATGGCTGTTACATTTAGGAATTTAAACTTTTACCAAAAAAAATGACCTTTCTCATTCATCAATAAAAATAGATTGCATATGTGTTCACATCATGCTGTTTTTTAAAAGACAAAATGAAATATCATAATTTTTGACAATTGTTCACATAAAAAAATGTACAGTATGCTGCCTTCTATTTACAAAAGGTGATATTTCAGATTCTTCTAGCTTTTTAAAAAAGTTGCTTTCAATCGCTTTCTTCATTACTCCTTCCAAAGTGAAGGGTTTCATCCCCATGCAAGGTATTTTTTTGGCAATAATTCTTTAAGCAATTCTGTGATCCATGCTATTGTACAGTTATGTACAAATTATGCAAAGTCAACAAATTGTGGACTCCCTACATCCTTATCATAAGGTTCAGTCTTTTCTAATAATCCTGATCAGTTAATGTCAAATTTTAGTTCCATTAATGGTGTGACATCCATCACATAAGTTGTGAGGGCTGTTACATAGATACAGCACTGTGTTCACATTCAGTTGTCTTTGTTGTTCAAAATAATGTCACTAAGTGCATTCATCAGGCTACCATGCTTTGCCTGATGCACTACAAAGCATGAGATCAATCACTTAGTCTAAATTTTGCCTAGCAAGATGAACATGTAATAATTAGACAAATGCACCCTGACCTCTTCCAACCCTTAGGCATACACCCTCAATCATCTCTTTGTTAAAACTATACAGAAATATTTCAATGTCACTAAAGCTGAAGAGCTGTTATGAACTTCATTTAAAAAATAAAACAAATGGGAGAATGATACTTTTAGGACCTCAGTTTTAGAAGCATAACACTTGACACACTCATTACACCGTCACATGATTCTCGTAAAAAAAAAACCCAGAAAAAACACAATTTATAATTTCTCTCACTCACGAATTCGTAATTACATTATGACCTCCTCTGTCCCAACGCACGGACAAAGTCATACATACTGTATCTTACGTGTACAGATTTTTGTAGAAAGATAAATGGTCCATCTTGTCATATCAGCCTCAATGTAACTGTGATCACACCCCTTTATTAAAGGAATACTTTGTACTCGATATGAATGTTAGTATCCAGCAGATCTCAATATCCACTAGTATTTATCTGATTCACTTTACTAGATCTAGCCTAGTTCTGGAATTGAAATCTGACAGTGCCTGTATAGGTTTTAACATTAAGCTCCAGTAGCTGTACAGTACTGTAGATCAACATGGTATAGGGTCCTTGATGAGTCCATATGGGGCTTCCTTATCCTCAGCTTCCAAATTCAAAAGTTTAGCTTGATATGATAGGGTGACTTAGGCCTGTTAGAATAAAAAACTGCATACCTTCATCCAGCTACAATCCTGGACAAAATACCTTTTGACACCCCGTTCCTGCTTTCAATGTTGGCTGTTGGATTACTGTTCAAAGTGTACATTCACTCTTACAGCGCAACATTAGAAAGGGACGTGGGGTTTCATGTTATCCTTTAACCTAAAATATGGTATTATATTTTCAATGTACGACAAAGTGTCCCAACAATTTTGTCCAAGATTGTCAGAATTTAATTAAAGGAGAATGAGACCCTGGGAATATCTTAATAAAATATGGAACACAGTGTTTGACAAACACTTCACAAAGTTTCATTAAAAATTAATTTTCCCTTCCCAAGTTGTGCACTTGTTATTAAAATTCAGAGAAGGGTGCTGCCACATTTGTCTCAGTTCAATGTTAACAGACTTGAGCAAGTTGAACTATGATGTCACATAACCCTTGGTAGAAGAAATTTAATTTCTTTGTTTTCCTTACCTATAATTTTCATACATGCATATACACTTGTACACAATTTTGTGTTAAATTACTGGGGTGTATCATGCAATGATCAAATTATTAATACATTGACTTGAATATATGCATAACTGTTAACTCTATTTGTCAATAAATTATAAAGAAAAAGAAAAGATTTTCAATACCAAGTGACCAGGTTATAACACCACACACTCAAAATGGCAGCGATCTGATTGATTTTGATGAACTTTCAAATTGCGATATCTTGAAAAGAGAGCAACAAATGAATATAAAATTTGGTGAAGTTGATAACCACATGTTTGTCTTTAGTGATGTTTCATTGTCAAACATTCTGTCTTGGATTCTCCTTTAAGTAGGAATTACTGTTCCTGCAAAAGTGCAGGAAGTCCTTTTACCACAAAGTCGGCAGACTTCCTTTTGTGTCCTTTGCATGCATTAAGTTGCCTCAAAGTTGCAGCTAGTAGTTGTGACAGTTAAGTTGCCTCAAAGTTGCAGCTAGTAGTTGTGACAGTTAAGTTGCCTCAAAGTTGCAGCTAGTAGTTGTGACAGTCTCATCTACACTATTGACCACTGTCAGCCCCCCCCCCCCCCCCCTCGCACTCCTTTTTTTTCAACAAGGGTTAGGACTAAAGAAATCAGATACTTCAGGCCCAAGCACCCAGTGATAACTGCTCACACTCTCAACAAGAAACTGAACACCTCCACCCTCCAGTTCCTTCCATGCTGTGGAAGCGTATGTAATGCAAATGAACCGAAACTAAAGTATTGTGAAAGCAGCCCTTTCAATATCATTCAAGTAACATCAAATATTTTTAGTGGTTAGAGAGAACCCATGTCATAATAAAGAGTGTTGAAATGTTTTCTCACACTTACATTTATTTGAATCTGTGACAATGTAAGTTATTCTCTTCATGTGGTCAATGATCCGGATCTTAGATCCAGATCATTGAGTGTACTGCTGCTGACAGGCTGTGACTTGAAACATCTTCAAGAACAATCATTTGTTTACTCGTTTGGCTTTCATTTTGTGTTAACAGCTTCCAGCCAATTACAACTTTGAAATTCCAAAGTCTATATGGAGAATCAGATCTACCAATGCAAAGAGAGGTAACTATAAATTACAGATCACAGTTTACTGTTATTCCCAATGGTGGGGTTGAGTGTTTCCTCTAGGAAAGTATTTGCTTGGTCCAAATAAGGAATTTTGAGCAAAGTTGACTCGGTTTAAATTTCAGAATGCCACTGTGCACTGTGCCCACAAACGTCAGTGCATCAGATTGCCAGGTTATTGTGTCAAAGTCACCTCATAGCAACTTAGTCGAAACACAGCTGGGGCTACAGAGTGAGAGAAGGAGAGATAACCATAACAGTACAGGCCATATGTACCATTTTATGAAATCAGGCAAAATGTTTCTTTGCTGCATATTTTACTTTACAATGTGAAAAGTTTGTCAAATTAGCATTGCCTTGTAGTGGAACTCGGGGTTGTGTGTCCAAATGGGCCACATGGGCCCTGTTATGAAATCATGCAAAATGCCTCTTGTCCTTCTTTGCCTACAGATCGTATGGCACTCAGATGAAATTGTTTCACTTTTCTACTATGCAGTGGCTCAGTCAGGTTGTCCATGATTATTGGCGTCACATTGATCATGAAATCATGCTTTGCTGCATATTTTGCTTTACAACGTGGAATGTTTGTCAAAGACAGGACAGGTTGCAGTAGATGGTCTTTTACATTCCTCTTTGGTTTCAAGTTTTTGTTTAAAAAAAAAAATGAGAAGCATTGAGTATTTCAGAGATTGTTTCTGCTTAAAGGGGCTCATTGAGTTGATATCAGTAAAGATTGCAGTGATTTTGAAGTATACAAACACACAACAATACTCACAATCAGCATAATTAATCAAGTTTCACATTCAATAGTTATACGAAAACTGTCAATTTTTTTTAATTTTTGACCGTTACTTGCTCTGATTGCGTGCATGTGAATGTACTAATGTGAAAATGTCTGGTCACAAAGTTTCTAAAACCAAATTTAATCGTTGGTTACTCACTCATTAATGTTCCAACGTATGTAAAACTTTGGGATCCTTTTAGTTTGACTGTTTGCCATTAGTATGTGAAGGAAACTTGACCGGTTTAGAAAAATTGAGTGAATTTCACAAAACAACTCAATGAGCCTCTTTAAGACAGCATAATCAGCAGTTTGATATAAAAGGACATTGCATGCTGCATTATAATTCAGATAAGTACTATGGTAGTGGAGTACATTTGACTGGTCAGCATTTTTAAGGACAAAATGGGGACCACACTTTTTTGGGATGTGATAGATTGTGGATTAGACTGAATTCTAGGTTTAGACTAAATTACTACAGTTAAAATATCTCCATGCAGGAAACCACAGAGCGCATCAGGGTCTTGTAGTTGCAACAGTATCAGTGACAGTAAACTGATTCTGTGTCATAAGAGGTTCACATCTATAGATAAGTTGGTTCCTACTTTGAGCCTCAGTTGGATGTCATTCGATTGGTTGTATAGTAACTGGGATTGTTGAAGCCAGGGATATTGTTAAGTAACTGGGTTCATTGTTGAAAAGAACTGCACTTTACCATGTAAATATTGATCTATACAACCATGCTGATGAAATGTGAATAAATGAGCTCTACTGTTTAACCATCGAATTAAAAGCATCCAGGTTGCATTTGTTTTAATCAAACTTGTAATCTCATTTAAGCACTTATCAGTTAAGAAACTTTAATGATATTGTAGGGTATATTTTCAGGATTTAATTTATAGACCCTTATCATGGTTCAAAATAGTGTAAACAAATTGATTAACAATTTTTGCTGAATTTATCAGTATGAAATGGTTAGCAGTCAATACATTTTGATTAGCTCACAAGCAACTCTACAGTACAGGATCTATGGGCAAAGTGTCATCATGCATCTGTCACTGATGATTCATTGTGGATAGTCTGTCCCTGAAGCCAGCAGCTCAACAAGAATACAGTCATAGGTAGTATTGGCACCTGTTATTGTGTAGTACACTGATATCAAGTTACAACATGTACAGTCACATGATGGACAGTGATGTTGTGGTAAAGTGATGGCTCTATGTATGGATTCCATTATAAAGCACACTATTGCTATGATGGTATAGCACTAATATTGTAGCACCCTGTTATTTACTCCTTGTGTTTACCTTCTCTTTTCAGTGGCCTTACAATTTCCAGAGGGGTTACTTTTGTTTGCTTGCACCATAGCTGACATATTAGAACGGTGAGTGTCAACCCCCTTAACCCCCTGCCCACCCACCATCCCCCTCTGCCCATATCCTGCCTTAAAAGAAAGAAATGAAAAGGCATGATTAAAAACTAGGTTTGACAGGGCTTTGAGGTCTATCACTGCAGTTGGCTGGAAGAACTGGCAATGACTCAAATGTGGTTAGTTGAATGTGTGCAGAAACTAAGCAATCTGTTGAGAGGATCAAACAACATGCCATACTAATGTACATTTAGGATGATTTGACTCCATAAGGAAAATGTGCAATCTAAAATTGGAAAGCATAATTAACTCTACAAAATCATTTATTTGATGAATAGAAATTGATTTTTTTTTTGGTTTTGAAGATGATGGTTTGAAACCAGGTCAAGAGTTTTTATTTAATGCATACTGAGTAACTGCAGCTGTATTTCTTCTTGTCCGCATGAGATCCACCTTAACGTTGCTTAAATTTGACAGTTTCACTGATGCAGATATGGTGATAATGGGTGATGTTACATATGGTGCCTGCTGTGTAGACGATTTCACTGCAAAGGCCTTGGGAGCTGATCTGATGATCCATTATGGACACAGTTGCCTCAGTGAGTAAACTGTCCATCATTGTTCAATACAAACCAAGACTTTTTATGGAAATAATATTGATTTATGAATAGTTATGTAAATGTCACCAACTTTAACTTAAAGTCACTGAACTGAAAGTCACTATTCTCAATATTTCCAAGGTTTGAAGCTCGTCAGTAAAGATGGTAATGATGATAGGCCTATTACATATATCCATATTGCAAGTATTCACAATGCCTTTTGTGTTTTTTCTTTTTTTATCTGGTACCCTGTGGTTCATGTGTTGTGATGTAAAAATATTTCCATGCAAAGTATATTTATAGTGTAGTCTGAAGCTGTGCAGGAAGATTTGTTAAAGTGAAAAATCCTGTTGTACTATAGAGATGACTATATGTTATTACAAGTCATGTTGATTGAAAGAAATTTGTATGATTGGCCTTTATTGACTTCATTACAATTGTGTACAGTGCTGTCATATGAGTTTATCTCTTGTTCCTGGAGAATGCAGTAGTGTAAATGTAGTGCCTCTGTCTGTGCAGACAAGAGAATTCCTAGACTCCAATATCATTTTACATTACATAGGTATTGCAAAATGATGTACTTTATCATGAATGGCCTTATCTGGCAGTCTGTGATTAGTATGTTTTGCTGCTGGGAGAAACTTCATTCAGGTCTGTTAGTTGCAAGTAATGACTAAACATCCTGGCTTTACTCGTTGCTTTGCATTAAGATTTTGAGACAATAGCTTTAACCTTTCCGCAATGTGATGACGAGTTATTTTGCTCCTCACTTACCTGTCTCCACACAACTGTTGCAAGTCCCATTACCTTGGCAGAAGTAACTGGTAATCTTTGACACTGCCTCTATCCCCCCCTCATCCTCACCCAGAATGGAACCCTCTGACATACAGTTTCCCTAGGGAGGAATTTGAAGGTTGCGTGGAGACAGGTACGTTCGTCACTCGTAAATATCCAAACCAGATCAGTTTTGGGATTTCATCACTCTTCAAGATTCAGCTCACCAATCATCATCTCCCTTTTCTCTCCCTACCTGTGTCATATTCCGTGACCATAATACAGCTGCTTTATGATAGGTTGTAAGGCTTCAGTTGGTCCAATGCTATAAAGAAAGTTTAATACTTGCTAAAGTTATCAACCCATCTTGGTGGTAAACTAACCTAAGGTTTCACATTTTGTCTAAGTCTTGTATACATCAGCATCTATTGACACTGATGGAGAATATTCTGCCATCTTTGAGTTAAATGTTAGGGGACTGTTAACCATGAACAACAGTAAATGCTGCTCATTTGGGGGTCAAGATGTTTAAGTTGCAAATCCCTTATTCATTGATACCTAGAAAAATATGTTTGCCAATTTTTTTGGTCAATACAGCGCGACAGTAAACTTTCTGCTAGGTATTCTGGAATAAAATTCAATTTAGCAATAGGTTCACTGGTACATAGTCCTCCATTTGAAAGACCCTACACACCCACAGAAGGACACATGAGTTGAAGCCAAACATTGTAGCCCTTCAATATCAGCCTCTCCTTTCAAGACACACCATTTTTCTCACTTGAGCTTCTCTCTAATAGTGCATGCAAATGGCTGACTAAACATCTGCTTGAGTCCATCAGGTAGTGCTTTTAAGTGCTTCATCTCAACTTAACATGAAATGACAGTGAAAGTGTTTTATTTTTTGCTTTTTTCTGCAGTTCCCATAAACATTACGACTGGCATCAACATGCTTTACATCTTTGTGGACATAAAGATTGACGTTGCCCACTTTGTGGACACTATTCGCCACAATCTGGATTTTGGCACCTCATTAGCCTTTGTCAGTACTATTCAGTTTGTAGCTGCAATACAGGTAAGGTCATAGTTATATATACTGGCATGTGAAGTCTTTGCAAAGAGTACAGACTGCTAAGATGTATAGTCTTT
Source organism: Stichopus chloronotus (assembly GCA_021234535.1). Lineage (NCBI taxonomy): Eukaryota > Metazoa > Echinodermata > Holothuroidea > Aspidochirotida > Stichopodidae > Stichopus > Stichopus chloronotus. Next base: position 24,409,819 of record CM037837.1, on the reverse strand, counting down.
TCAGTATCAGAGTTTTAGCTAAAAGTACGTCATTTGTATCATTCAAAATGTCTTAAAACAGTTTCCTGCTCGACAAGTTGCATTGGGGTTATGTTGTTACCTCCTCAATGATTTAACTTTATCTAGCATTTCACTAACCTCTACATATATTTGATTGACTGAGGCCTCCTTTTACTCCCTAAAGCCCACATCAGACTGACATTCCGAATTTGACACACGATGGACACACAATTGTGAAATTTGGAAGGTTTGGGAGAAGATCGTCCCGAACTTGGTCAACTTTCTAATCAACAGCCGAAGCAAGTATGATGCATACAAACAGTAACACGATAGCAGAAGAAAGACACATGACAGCAGAACAAACTTGTTAACATTTATGATAGGTTATATCCGAAGGACAGACGAAAGTGACACAAAGGCATGACATTGTATTTAGAGCACTATGTTTAGGAACTAAGTCACGAAGGCATTGCATGACATATCGATGTTATAGTGACATTGTGCCGGCAGTGGGAAATTCAATTGCTGAGCACTACTGTCATTGCTAAATGCTTAACCCTTTCACTGCCATTGTCCATTTCTTGGGCACCACCCTTCGCAGCAAGCAATGAATAATACAGTGATCTACAATAATTTTACCTGTAAGAGGTAGGTGCTGGGCGGCCCGTAAGATTGGTTACATGTTTGCTTAGATTCAACTAAAGAAGCAATGCTGCTACTTTTTTTTCTGAGTTATTTCATCATCAAAGTTTACCATTCTGCTGGAACTGAATAGGGTTTCAAGTGAGTGTGTAAAAAACAGTTAAGTCATCCTGAAAACAGGCAACAGTAATATACATATTGTATATGGCAACAGTAATATACATATTGTATATGATGAAAATTACAGCAATTTTGACTACTGCTATTACAGAAAGGAAAGTATTTTATTTTTCGAACACAACTCCTTAAGAAACCAACTTGACGTTGAAGAGGAAGAGAAGGAAAAGATGGGCTACATGGAATATGAAATTAAATTAATCTCTTGATTATCTGGTGAAATGAATTAAAAAAGAACTTGCTTTTATCTCCAAATCATCATCACCAGGCTGCCTCAAGAGACCTTTTGAAGGATTACAGTGTTACAATACCACAGAGCAAGCCTCTGTCTCCAGGGGAGATCTTGGGATGTACTGCTCCTAGAGTACCTGGGGTTGATGCCCTCATGTGAGTTGTCTGTTCATTTGGGTTTGATGTTTAGTTAAGGAATGGTTGCGCGTGGCCGGTACCTTGGTGGATGCTCGCGATAGATTTTGTGACAACAACTCCTTCTGGCTGGAGTCGTCAATGTGCGACATTGATTGGGCATCACGTGCGAGCCTGAAATACGCTTCAGCCGTCCTCCTTTCCCAGAGCTTATTAATCGATCGTTCTCGTAAGCCCAAACAGCGGGCATCTTGCAGGCAGATACAGGTGCCGTTATTGCTCTTTTGGGCCCCATTGACGAATTTGCACATATTTCCGTGAAAGCCATGATGACGCGGCGCAACCAGGTCCAGGATTCATTAGAATGGTCTTCGCGACCTTCCCATCCTGGGGAACAATCTCTTCGGCGGGCAGTTCGACACGAAGCTCCGCGCGGAAGTCAAGCGTCTCAAGCTGCTTTGGTAGGCTGATGAACACTTGTCAGACCTAGGGAACACTGCGGGTCAGCAGCCCCACTAAAAGGGTCCTGCACGTGAACGCCGATCGGGGCAGGGCCAGTACCATCAGGGAAAGTCCGGTCAGAATCAGGGTTGGAAATTCGCAGAAAAATCTGGTCAGCAAATGCGACTTGAGTGCTGACCAACAAGTACCATTTCCCCAGCTTTAGTAAGCCTGGGTAAGATTCTAGTCAGCCCTTATTGCTGAGGAAAATTCAACAGATGAAGAGTACACATATCAGCATGACAACTTTGCAATGTTAATTGTTTTAAGGTACAGTATTTCATTTTTGTTTTAAATTTTCAACAAGTCAGTCTCATTGCTTAAACTTTTTAATGATTTGATTGTTAAAACTTTACAATGATGGAAGAATAAACAGCAAGAAATGAAAATTTGCAAAACTTTTGTTTTCTATCTTTATTGGACTACAGAGCAGGTGCTACAGAGTACAGAGTGCCATCAATGTACACCTTCCAGCTTACCAACAGAGCAGAAAACATGTATGAATGTTAGGACTTTCACTGTCACTAACAGTAATACTACTCCTACAATCTTGGACAAAATACCCTGGGACACCCCTCGCCCCCGTTCAATGTTGACTATAGGATTGCTGTTCAAAGGGTACATTCACTTCCAAAGCGCAACGTTGGAAAGGGGCGCGGGGTTTCATGTTATCCTCTCACCTAAAATTCAGTATTATATTTGCAATGTACGTCAAAGTGTCCCAACAATTTTGTCCAAGGTTGTCTGAGAATTTCAACGGGTTAGAAGCATGCGCGGGGCACAGGAAAAATTGTCAATTTTGAAATAAGTTAAAGGCAAAATGGGGGATGATATTCCTTGCAACAAGAAACATCAGCAGTGCATGTTCGGCAGGTTTGGGGCCTATATTGCAGTTGGTTTACTGTAATAATATTATTGTGTGAATGTTGTCAATGTTATTACAGAGAAAAGGGAGGGATAAGTCAGCCAAATCCATGTATTTGCACTAAATATGCAGAATAAAATGCAGTCATTGGGGAGGTAACATCATACCTGCAATGCAATTTGTCAACCAGGAAACTACTTTAAAACATTTTGTATGATACAAATGATGTACTTTCGGCTCAAACTCTGATATTGAGACATGTACCGAAGAACAAAAAAAAAACAAAAACAAAAACAACCCCCCCCCAAAAAAAGTAACATGTTAGTGGTCCATTGAAGAAGATCGATGTATATGTCTTATTTATTCAAATCGTTCACAGTGATGACGTGGTGTCTGGTATTAAAGTAACTACGCTTAATGACTATTATGACTGACTTGCAGGTTAGTCTGGGTAAAAAAGTGTACTATCATTATACAAAATAAACCTCTAAAATGCAAATTTAATAAATGTGACGTTTGCTCATATTCACATAACAGTGACATTGTGGCACCCATTCTATTGTACCGTACATGGTGCACTGTAATATGACAGTCATTTTAAGCAGTTTCAAGGGAATTCAGAGTACATATTTGTTGTTAGAACTATATCATTATATTAATATACATATATATATTACCTTATGTTATATATGAATGAATGAAAAATGAGAAGTTGACAGACATTTGAGTTTATAAATGGATAATTGAGTAGTGAAAAACACTATGGTCATGCCGTGAATCGAACCCCGGCCTCCCCATCCAAGCTGACTTAGACCTAACAACAGCGTCCAGCAGTATAGGTTAATGAAACCCACGTTCTACCAAATGTTTTGACAGGAAAATTTAAGCAACCCGAGGGAAAATTGCGTAGATCACAAAACTGAAGATTACATTTGCTACCAGCTTCATGCAATGTAAAAATTGCAGTCACAAATCTTGATTTAGCGGCCAAAAATGTAAAAAACCAGCCTTTACTAACGTTCTACCATTATTTTCATATCAAGCTGAATCTACAGTTCTGACTTTAATGCATTTTGGTAGAGCGTGGAGCTACTTCAGAATATATTATAACCTGGATTCCTACCAGCATTCTACTATTGCAGTAACACTCCTGTTGCAACGCAATGCAACAGCTGCCCATCAATGTTATTTCTAAACGCAACTATTTCTGTCCGCATACAAAACCATGAAACAATCTATTCATTCATGATCACTCCTTTCCAACAAAACATATACAAATAAACCCCCCAAATTAAAATTAAACTTGTTATGTTCATAGTCGAAATTCAGAATACTTTCATTTGAAAATCCCCAGACCCATAGGCCCCGATAACTAATTTTTACGATGCACCTTGTCCAAAAATGTTCAATTTTATTTCAAAATTTCGCTCCAAAATTGCTCCCAAAAAACTCAGACAATCTTGGACAAAATACCTTGGGACACCCCGCGCCCCCGTTCAGTGTTGGCTATAGTATTGCTGTTCAAAGGGTACATTCACTTCCAAAGCGCAACATGGGAAAGGGGCGTGGGGTTTCATGTTATCCTCTCACCGAAAATTCAGCATTATATTTGCAATGTACGTCAAAGTGTCCCAACAATTTTGTCCAAGATTGTAGGTGTAGAAAACATAACATTAGGCTCCTCTGAAGACTTGGACGTCACACTTGCATGATAAAACGAACTTTTCGATTTCTTAAAACCAAAGTTTTCTAATGTTGATAATCTTTTCATATTGTGTAGGCCACTAGGCTGATTATTGTTGTCTTCGTTGAGTATTTCAATAAATGTAGACCTATGTATCGCCAGGTAAGTTTCAGCCAAGGTATCGAGAGATAGGGTTAGTTTTTGTACAATCCTGCAGCACTCACCACAAGCAGCTGATGCACAACAGGGTACATACGGTACAGCGCACTGCAAGCGTGTGGTACATACAGAAACCACTCATGCAGCGCGGCAATCACATTTCAGGGTGATCGTAATACAAAATTACTGTAGAGCATACTGTTTACAACATTGTGGCACAAGATGCGCAGTGTCGGCTGGTGCGTGTATGTTCACTAATACTGTTGGTTTACAGCATTACTATCATGGCACATGTTCGTTCATTGGCGATATGAACTTGTGATGGGCTTATCCAGTACAAAGCTGTTGTCAGCAAACGTTTGACCTTACTTTGAAACTGAGCATGTCAATCATTGCTTTCAATGTTTTTGTCCGCCACGTGCGGACCATGGGAATACATGGAAGTAATTTTAGCAAGCAGTGTTTTTTTTTGGTACACTGGTGGACTAGCGGACCCAGAATTTCCAACCCTGGTCAGAATAGGTACCAGCCGTACACATGGCAGGGCGACTCAGGGAGTCGCGATGGACGGTCTGACAACCAGCAGCAGTCGGACTAAAGCAGGTGCCATCCCCGTAATCAAGGTGGCCGTTCCAAACGGCCCTAGGGCTGCCCACCCCTCCACGGTGTCTATGCCAGTGGGGGCGGCTACGATACTTCCTGTCGGCGTGGCAGGCAATTTGCCCTTGACCCTTGGGTGTTGGGAGTCGTCTCCGAGGGTTACCGGATCAAGTTCACGACTCCACCCCTGTCATTTGGCCTCGTCAAGCCGGCAAAAAGGGCTGTTCTTGAGAAGGAGTTAGGGGACCTTCTAGTCAAAGAGGCAATTGTGAGGATTCAGGTGGAGCACAACCATCTTTTCCTTTCAGCCTTCTTCCTGATGTCAAAAATGAATGGCACGTGGAGGCCCATTCTAAACCTCAAACCGCTAAACAAGCTTTATGTCCGCCCGCGGGGCTTCCAGATGTCAGCCTGTACTGATTTTACTGGTACTGCCTAACCCTACTGGCATCCATCTCATGTAGTTAAATGGCACCAACATATTTTTCCAGCTTTGAATAAATGGACTATTTTATATGAAATATCTCAATATTTACATAGTTGTATCAGTTATGAAGTGACTAAAAACAATTACCAATTTTGTGAATTGATTTATAGAAGTTTACTTTAAGAAATATTGAAGAGGAAGTTAACATATCTGTTGAGTTGTGCTTGGGGATATTTAAGTTCAAATGGGAAATTTCCTGTTACACTGGTAGTCTTTGTTGTTTCATTACCATATCTATAACTGGTTTTAAATTCCATTCCCACAATAATTGTTAGTTTGTATCTTTGGTTCAAACTTTCCAACTCAAGGTGTATTATCTTTTGTTTGCTTTGTATGATCTTATAAAACAGTTGATGCTTTTTTTTAATCAGTTTGTGTTTTATTACTCCTAAGATTATCCTGCTATTGGTATCCACAGATATTTAGGTGATGGTCGCTTTCACATGGAGGCTGCTATGATAGCCAACCCAGACATACCCATCTACAGGTTAGTCTTATGGAATGTGTTGTAATCTTAAATGGATTTGTGGAGTATTCTGTATGGCAAGAATTGATGTTGGATATTGTCAAGAAAAGGTTTTTTCATGGGAAACAATCCCTAAACTGGGAAACTAAGCTGACATTTCCACATTCCCACAGGTTTCCAGTGTTAACACAATAGATTTCATAGAGGTATTTTAGGATTGTCAGTAAGGTCTTTCGGAATTGACTAATATTTACAATTCACAGGCATAAATAATGTTTGCCATGTTGTCTCTTCCTGACAAAGGCTGCTTCTAATTCACAAACAGTGATCAGACCCCTAAATCTGGGGCAAATATTATACAACATGTCAGAGCAAACCCCATATCAATTCTGGTTATTAAACTACCCAACGGTAAAGCCTCCCTCCCCAAAAAAAAAAGTTGAGGCAAAGGAAAGGTTGTGTGGGATTGTTCTTCAGCAGATTCTCTTTAATGACAATGAGAGTCTTTGTTGATGTTTGTATATCTCTTTTCCAGTAGTATCATTATTTTGATATGTATGACTTAAGAACAGTGTATTTGAACTCCAGTTGAGTAATGTCACAGTAGTTGTTACAATACTCAGTGTATTGCTGTGACTAGACAGCTAAGTTTGATCCTGTGCAATTGAGAAGATCCTTTAGTTTTTATACACTAATTAAAGCTTAATTACAATCTTCACTTTGCACTAGTTTTCATAATGTTTATGCCATCCACTGAGATCAATACTGACATAAACATTTCTTATAGTTTCAAGTGTATTTGTCTCCTTCCAGGTATGATCCATACACCAAGATCTTCTCAAGGGAGTACTATGAGATAGAGAGGATGCATCGACTCAGGAAGAGTTCTATAGAAACTGCTGTGAAAGCTAAAAAGTTTGGCCTCGTGTTAGGAACCCTTGGAAGGCAGGGTTCACCAAAAATATTAGATGTTAGTATTAGAGAGTATAAATCACCTTTAAGCATTAGCGAAATACAGTGCTGAATATCATTTCTGTAGATATCTATCTCTCTTGCACACCATCTCTATGTAAAAAGAAACATGATGAGATCAATCTTGTGAACTCACAGATGTGAACTAGAAATTCCCAAGAGCAAAAGAAAATAAATATTTTCAGTCTTGTTCAAATTCATGTGATGTTTTAATGCATTATAAAAGACTGCTCTTTTGAAAGCAAAATCCCCTCCAAAATTGTGTTTTAATACTTCATTGTAGGAATTGTGATTGGTGCTGTTTAGTTTGTGATTTACATTCATGAGTGTATTTTTGTGATTATTCTTCAGCAGTTTTCACTATTCATCTAAAACTGAAAATTTTTGTGTTCCTTACCGTAAAGGATCATTAAGTTCTTACAAAATGTTGGTCAAGTGTTTGGCTTATGGAGAAGACTCTCCGTAACATGTCTTGCTTTTATCTCAAACCAACAGTCTTTCTATCAGTCTATTAATCTGTTAGTCCTTCAGTTTATCAGTCAGTCTGTCTGTCAATTTATCTGTTCATCTGTTCAACCATCCATCCCTATGTTGATCCATTTATGTATCTCTTCAGATCTGTCTATTCATCTACCTATCCATCCATCCATCCATCCATCCATCCATCCATCCATCCATCCATCCATCCATCCATCCATCCATCCATCCATCCATCCATCCTTCAATCCACAGTCCCCAATTGTTCAAAATACTCCTCCCACATGCTTTCATGGATTTGTATGAAACTTAAACACAATGTTCATTGGTGGTGATCCATTTGGGGTTTCCAGGAAGCTTAGTCCAAGGTCCCTTGTTTGCTCTATGGCCAATTTCATGAAATTCTGCAAAATGTCTCTCTTCCATCAGATTCTCTTGTACAATCTCTCAATAATACTCTGTTTGAGTTTCCTCCAGCTGTGCGGGAATTTTAGTCCAATTGTAGGCCCTGTATGCCTCTTTATGAAATTCCTTAAAAAGTTCCTCCTACAGATTCCCATGTACAATGTTGATCATTTGCTACTACAATACTCTGTTAATGATACATTCAAGGTGTCCGGGAATTTGTTGTCCAATTTCCCTTGTCGACCCTGAAGCTTGTTTTATGAAATACTGCAAATTGCCTCTCCTCCTACAGATTTTCTTGTACAATGTTGATAGTTTGTCATAATAATCTGTTACTGGTAACGTGAGGGTGTTCAGGAATTTTGGTCCAATGCCCAAGATGGGCCCTAGAGTTCATCTCATGAAATATGCAAAATGCTCAGTCCTTTTCTGCACTTAACATTAAACAGAGTTAATGATCCTTGGTAATCTTTATTGATTAGTGATCAGTTCAAGGTATTCTGAAAGATTGGGTGTAAGGTTCCAATTTGGGCCCTATGGCCTACTTAAAAAATTCTACCAATTGCTTTTCTTCCCCCAAAAATTCTGCTGCACAATGTCACTGCTTTGTCGTAATGATTTCTGGTTACTGGACCTCCAGGGTGCACAGACATTTTTTGGTGTAAGCCCAAGATGTGTCCTGTGGCATGTTGTGTGACATATTGTAAATTGTTAACCGCTTCTTAAATTAACGTTAAAGAGAGTCGATGGCCTTTCATACGGGTTAGTGATCTGGTTATGGTTTCCTGGAAGGTTTGGTCCAAGGTCTGATAATGGCCTTAAGGGAAGTTATGGCTCATTTCAGAAAGCTTTTCCTCCTAAAAATTCTCTTGTGCAATGTTGGTGGTAGCCTGTGTAGTGCTCCTGTGCTGTGGCTGCTGCTGCTTCTTCTATGTGGCTGCCACTGTGAAGAGCCTGCTGGTGATAGCCAAACATCCCTTTCTAGTGTTGAGCCGATTATTGATGAGGAACATGGGCTTATTGTCTGATGATGGTGTTATCGGTAAGATATTGGTATCGGCAAAATTGATCATCATCTTCGACAATGACAACAGATAACAAGCATTTCATCATTTCCATATGCACAGTGCAGCACTTGGTTGTACATTTAACATTCCAAAACTCACTTGTAGATGGTAATAAATGCTACCAACTTCTTCCTGGTCCAGTTTTAGGTCAACCTACTTCCAGCACAGGCTTTGCCAGCATGAGAGAGCTGAGCAAATACTTTTCTGGACAACAGTAATGAGCGATTCCTGTGTTGAACGAACATGCTTGAATCCTGTGCGAGTTTCAGACTGGTCTATAAACCAGAGATTCCATAGCGCAGATCAGCAAAAGCGAGGCACTATGGAATCATTTGCTATGTACAGTGCTCGGTAATAATGATAACCACTTCAGCATGACAAAAGTTTATTGACATTGCTTCAGAATTGAAATGCTCCACAAAATGTTACACATGTCATGCAAACCAAACTATATTACATAATTTTTTGGGGTGAAAATGTACTAAACGGTGTAAAATAGAGAAGATTGAGTGACTCCTTTCGAAGTTTACATTAATCATATCCTAACGTAGTGAGATGAATAGTGAATAACCACCTCAGCGATCATGACTGTAATTTATCGTCAGTGGAAATGAACAGCTGACTGTTTGTAAGTTGTAATGCTTATGTGATCATAGAAAGTTCAGGTACTGCTTAGAAATCCAAGTGGCTTAAATTATTATCTCTTGTGGGCTTTAATTTGCATAAAAATGACTTTGTTGAGGGTTGTGATATTCTGTAGCTTTAGACTACATCAATACGTATGTAGGCTTGGCCTAGCGTTAGGTGGCAGTATGCATAACAACATACTGAAATTTTTTTTTGCGTTTTTATTGTTATCGGTGTCAGTATCGGGCTGATATTAACTTTGGCTTATCCATAAGCAATTTCCGATATAACCATATCGGCTCAACATTATCCCTTTCACAGAGTCCTAAAGTTGATGGACTTAATATTAATGAGCTTAATGTCCATTGCAGGGAATAATTGAGTGTTCAAAATTTAGTAGCAGTTTTCAGGTTTCCTGGTATTTTGTCACAATATTAGTGGAAGCCCTAATGTTATGTACAAAAACTGCTATACAATATTCTATTTATGTGGCAATTTGACCATAGTGTGTAGCATTATGAGATGCAATACGGGATAAATTATTCCCTGTTATTGGTTTCTTCCTGAATTAGGCAGTGCTCAGGGACTCAAATCATTGTTAGTAATTAGTTGTCACTGTACTGTGTGTATGCACACATGGTATACCAAGATGGTTGCTCTACTTGCAGTGGTGGCACCGTTCTAAGTTTGATCAGGGAGGAGCTAGAGAAGGAGATACAATGGGGCGGTTAAGTTATGCTAATCCTGTTAGATTTTCTCCGATGTGATAACTTTCAATTCATAAAGGGATTAGAACAGCTTAGAGTGCCATTTTACTTTTGTGTGATCTATATTACTTCTAGGGACATCCAAGTAATCTTCATTCACACCTGCTTGTAATCTTTGAAAAGGATTGCACAGCAAAAGCTTTGATGAGAGGTTCGTTGCCGACAATCAACTCAAAACCACTGTCTCAAAAATGTAAACGACTGGCTATCTCTTTCAAATCAAGACAGACTGGTATATAAGAATAAGACATAGATCTTTGCCATATGCAAATGACGAAAACAATCATAAGACTATATTTTACTGTTGCATTTTATCAATTTTCACTGATTTTCGCAAGTTTACGGAGGGTGTATCCATGTTCAATAAGTTACACAACATCAAATTTTCCACTGCGATTGGCGTCGGCCCGCGTCGGAAGTTGAAAACTGATTTTCCAGAAGAACGACTGGCAATGCTATAGCTATATAGACAAACTTTGTCGATGGGTAATTTACAACTGAGTAGACAACATAGACCTTTCCTGTTAAGTTCCTAATACCCTTTAATCCCATTGAATCTTCAAGAGGTAAACAAAAGAGACGATTACGGTGGAAACGAGGCTACTTCAAAAGAAGAAAGTTCTGTTGTATCTCCTTCTCTAGCACCTCCCTGGTTTGACTGAAAGCCCTGCTCCAGCCAATCACCTCAGAACTGTGTAAATTAAGTTGAAAGGAATTTTTTTTCCAAATCCTGAAGATGTTTATTTCGTAGTCATAAGCTGAACAAAAAAAAAGCTTGTATGCTAACACCAGTGGGTAAGCTAGTACTTGGAAACTGTGAGAATTTTCCCCTTCCCAAATATTTTTTTTTTAATTTCAGATTTTAGGGAGGATTTCCTGAAATTATAAATCAACCAAATGAGCAAATAAGTTGTTTTTTTTTTTTCACTGTACAAAAAGCAGTTGCAGTTGATCTTACAAAAGAAAAGGTTACTTAACTAGCTTCTGTAACAGAATTTAATAAGAAATACTCAAGTGGTTGAATGAATAGTTTTTAGCTCATACCAGCATGCTGGTGTGAGCTTTTGTTATCATGCAGCGTCTGTCTGTCTATCTGTCTATCTATCTGTCCATCTATCTGTCTGTCTGTCTATCTGTCTGTCTATCTGTCTGTCTATCTGTCTGTCTGTCGGTCTGTCTGTCGGTCTGTCTATCTGTCTGTCTATCTGTCCACACTTGTTCAAAATGCTTCTCCTCCCACATGCTTTCATGGATTTGTTTGAAACCCAGACATAATGTCCCCTAGGTGGTGGGCTATTTGGGGTGTTCAGGAATTTTTGGTCCGTGGGCCCTGTGGCCCATTTCATGAAATTCTACAAAATGCTTCTCCTCCTACAGATACTCTTGTACAGTGTTGATGGTTTGTCATAATAATACTCTGTTAGTGGTACCTTCGGGGTGTTCAGGAATTTTTGGTCCAAGGTCCCATGTGGGCCCAATGACCCATTATGTGAAATTCTGTTTGAAAGTTGCTTCTCACACATGCATCCATGGATTTATATTTAACTTCGACACAATAATCCCTGGGTGGTGCTTCATCTGGGGTGTACAAAAAAGTTTCAGTTTAAGGTCCCATGTGAACCCTGTGGTCCATTTTATGAAATTCTACAAAATGCTCCTTCTCCTACAGATTATATTGTACAATGTTGATGGTTTGTCGCAATGATGTTCAGCTATTGGTCCCTTCAGGGTGTTCAGGAATTGGTAGTCCAAGACCCCCATGTGGGCCCAATGGCCCATTTTATGGAATTCTGCAAATTACCTCTTTTTCTACTGTTAAAGTGCCCCTTTAAACTGTCATACACATCTCAAATATCCCTATCGTGCATGAATGATAATTGAGTAATTGGACAGTGTCAGTTGCCCTCAGGTATGTTGACCAGTATTGGGCTTAAAGGGGTACTTTGAATTGTTTCATGAACTTCAGTTAGTCTAAAAGATCAATCTTCTGCAATTTTGTTGCTCTAGTTTATGAAATTCTGAAAAATTGTGCAGTCCTACAGATTTTCTAGTACAGTGTTGATGATTTGGTATAGTGATTATCAGTGGTACCTATAATGTGTCATACTGTAGTGATACATAAATGATACCTTCAGGATGTTGAGGTATTAGCTTCTGCACCAATTGGTGCTCTAGTTTCCATTTTCTCCCAGATAGGCATGAAATAGTAGAAGAAACTCTCAACTTACAAAGGAAGGCACATCAAAAACTCAAAATGTCACTTTGAAGTTAAAATACTCCCATATTGGACTAGCCCAGCTTATTTAGCTAAATGGCTACTGTTACATACCAGCAGTGTTGGGCCTAGCCTTCAAAGTTCAAACAAAACCATGAGATACGATTTCTGTCTTTAGAATTCTTAGTTTTTATTATTGCTGGCAGAATATTTTCGTTAATTTTTTTCACAATCCTAAGCCTCATAGCGTGAACACAGATGTTTTGTCTCCAAAATGCACCTCTTTATTGCTGCTGTTATTAGGCATAGTTAGGCTAGGCTTAGACTTACGCTTATATGCTAAGTTAACATTAGGCGAGGCCCTGTAATTATCGCAAAGAACTCACTGATTTTTATCATAATATTTCTCTTTCCCCAAGGGAAGTCTAATACTGATGAGAGTCAAGAGCAACTGATAAGCTGAAATGTCACTTTTTTGGAGCAACTATAAAGTATGATGACTCAGACAGTCAATAGATAAGTTAGGTAAAACAACAGTCCATTAAAATGACACAGGAAGTAACAAAAGCGATATTCACTCTGAACCAGAATTTCATTTATAGCCGTACACTAGAGACCATTGTCACACTAAAACTTCAAAGTATGACATATCGACAATGAACCAATGAGATCATTTTCGTTTTTTGATTCCTTGCCGAAGGCAGAGGAATCTATGCGATGGTGATGTTGTGTGTGTGTGTGTGTGTATGTATGTATATATGTGCGTGTGTGACGCCTGCTTGTAAACACGATATCTCAAGAAGCGTAACTCTGAGTGATCTCATACTTGGCATGTAGATTGCCCTTATTGAGTAGATGATCCCTAGTGTTTTTGGTGGAGGTCAAAGGTCGTTTGGGGTCACTAGAGGTCAAAAGGTAAATACCTTGAAAATTGCTTGTAAACACGATATCTCCAGAATCGTAACTCTGAGTGATCTCATACTTGGCATTAAGGTTGCCCTTATTGAGTAGATGATCCCTATCATTTTTGGTGGAGGTCAAAGGTCATTTGGGGTCAACATGGGTCAGATTGTGAAAACCTTGTAAACATGATATCTCAAGAAAGGAAGCTTGTAGGAAATCTCATGTCTAGTATGTAGTAGTTGTACCATGTTGAGTAGAGGAACCCTATTGTTTCCAGTGGAGGTCAAAGGTCATTTGGGGTCAACAGGGGTGAAATTGTGAAAACCATGTAAACACGATATCTCAAGAAGAGAAGCTTGAGCATATGTCATATGAAGTGTGTAGGTGTATCTTATTGAGTGCAAGGGTCACCAGAGGTCAGAAGGTAAATACCTTGAAACTTGCTTGTAAACACGATATCTCCAGAACAATAAATGTGAGAGATCTCATAGTTAGCGTGTGGTTTGCCCATATCGAGTAGAATGATCCTTATTTTTTTTGGCAGAGGTGAAAGGTCGGTGGGGTCATGGGAGGTCAAAATGTGCAAAACTTGAATCTACAATATTTAAAGAATTTCTAGTGAATTTTATACTTGTAATGTAGAATCCTGTTGTTGATTTGAGAACTTCTTTTAGGACATACCAACATAGTCTCTTTGATAACCATAAAGAAAAGATGAAGACAACATTAAATTTGGTATCAAAGATTATTATTTGGCAAACCTGCCACTGTCCTCATAAGGACATGTGAGCATTCATGAATTGTAAATTGGAATTGATTAAATATACCACGGGTTATTAGCTTTATAAAAAGAACTAAATTACTGATCATTTGGATCAAATACCCTTGAGCATGCATGAACTGTGATTGCCTAATTGAATGAATCAAATTGTAACTGACCCACCTCTATTCAAATTGGTCTCTGTTATCTGACATAATTTATCACAGTTGACTGCCAGTAGAAACCACAATGTCCAGAATAAATCATACAGTCTGTTGAGCCAGGTGCTTAATGGACTTAACCATTTACTTTATAAACAGTGTCTCTGTTTAGCCCTTAAAGGGAAATAGGGCGTTTGTTTTACAGAAACCGACCATATTTTTAAAACCATTATTTGTGGACATAGAATGATAGATTATTCAAAATAATGAATTACAGTAGCCTTATTTTCAAGGAATAAGATTCTCACAGATCAGAAATTTAGTTATTTGTTGCTCAACAATAATTTGTTCACCCAAACTTTTTAAAATTCAAATGATGCATCTGTTACTTATCACATGCATAATGTTTTGAGGAGATGAAGCTTTGACAGATATTTATTGATGAGACTGAATGGTTTAACAATGGTTGAAGCGAATTTCTTTGTACTCCATGTTGGTGTATTCTAAACGCCCTATTTCACTTTACAGTAGTTCAGGTAAGCTTTAAACAAATGACTACTGTGTATCACACCAGGGAAACTTGTACTGTGTGTTGTGTCTTTAAGTAGACTAAAGGCAAAATTGCAAGTCATGCTAGATTCTGGTTTAATAGGGTTATCCGTTTTTGCTAATTTTCAAGGACCTCATAGCCATTGGGAAGGGCATCACGCCAAAAAATCAAATACGGAAGAGCTGCCACCAATAGCTGTAACTCGACAAAATAAAGTGCTGTAATTTTGATTAAATAAACATGTTTACCTTTTTATCAAGTTATTAGACACGGCAAAATATAATTTGTTCCCCTGCAGCATCTTATCCGTTTGGGAGTTTTCTCATGTTTGTGTAGGTCAAAGGTTATTTGGGGTGACAAAAGGTCAAAACCTTGTATACATGATATTTTAAGGGTAATAAATGTGAGGGATGTTATACTTAAATTGTGAATTGTTCATATTTAGCATGTTGATGGCCATATAGGGTAGGTGATCCCTATTGTTGTAAGTGGAGGTGAAAGGTCATTTTGAGTCACGAGATTTCAAAAGGTTTTGAGCTTACTAAGATGGTATCTCAAGTAGGATAACTGTGTGGGATCTCATGCTTGTCGTGTGGGCGATTCATGTTTGTTACAATATATATCATGAGGCAAGGAATCACTAAGCCTTTTGGCTTTCTAGTTTTATTCTTTTTTTATTCCATTTTTGATTCCTTGCAGAAGGAATCTCTGTGATGATGGTGATGTCATGTGTGTATGTGACACTTCTTGAAAACATGATATCTCAAGGAAGGTAACCATGACTCATGATCTCATACTTGGTGTGTGGGTTGGTCATCGTAAGTAGATGATCCCTTTTGTTTTTGGTGGAGGTCAAATGTCATTTGAGGTCACCAGAGGTCAAAATGTGAAACCTTGTAAACAATATCTCCAGAAGAGTAGCTGTGACTGATGTCATACATGGTGTGTGTATTGTATATAGTGAGTAGACTACTCCTTTTGATTTTGGTTGAGGCCAAAGGTCATTTGAGGTCACCAGAGGTCCAACCGTAAAAAAACTTAGAAAAACAATATTTCCGGAAGGGTAACCATGACTGATGTAATACTTGGTGTGTGGGTTGGTAATAATGAGCAGAAGATCCCTATCAGTTTTGGTGGAGGTCAAAGGTTGTTTGAGGTCACCAGAGGTCAAACTGTAAAAATGTGTAAACACAATATCTCCAGGAGTCTAACCTTGACTCATGTCATACTTGATGTGTGGATTGTATATACTGAGTAGAAGACTCCATTTGTTTTTGGTTGAGGTCAAAGGTTGTTTGAAGTCACCCGCAGTCAAACTGTGAAAACCTTGCAAACACATTATCTCTAGAAGGGTGATTTTGACTGATGTCATACTTGATGTGTGGGTTGGCCACAATGGGCAGGTGACCCCTATTGCTTTTGGAGGACATCAAATGTCATTTGAGGCCACCCTAAAGAAAGGTTATTTTGTGTTAAAGGTTTATTAGTGTCATATTTCAAGAGCAATAACTGTAGTTGATCTCATACTTGTCATGTGGATAATTCAGCATATAATTTAACCATGTCACAATCACAAACCCTTTTGGCTTTCTGGTTAAAGGTTACAAAGTTAGAGGAACAGAATGTCAATTCTCCTAGTACGGTATAAAAAAAAAAAGAGGCAATGAGCTCTGCATAGTACAGTACAGAATAAAAAAATGGGGCAATGAGCTCTGCTTGGGAATTCCCAGCAGACAATTATTTTTGTTGCGTGATTTGGAAAGTTTTACAGAAGTGCACCTTAATGTTAATACTGCTCTGCACAGTATGTTGATGGTTGTCATAAGGGTACTTAGTGTTACCTCCATGGGACATACAGAAGCTGTAGGTTCAAGGCACAATGAAAAATGTAACCCCTTCTCCAGTTGATGCCAAACTGGGTAAAAGACCTGTCATAATGATGCATGGTTAGTGATCTGTTTATGCTTCCCTGGTCATATTGTATTCCAAATTTCCATGTGGGCTATATGGCCCTTTTTGGTTTTGATGAAATTGTGCCCTTTGTTATCATACGGGTGTATGAGTTCGTGTATGCATGTGTGTGTATATGTACGTTTGTGATGCCTACCTTGTAAACACAATATCTCAAGAAGGGAAGCTCGAACAGATCTCATATTTGGTGTGTGGGTGAACCATATTGAGTACAAGAAGCCTATTTTTTTTATGGAGGTCAAAGGTTATTTGGGGTCAACAGGGCTCCAACAGGGAAAACCTTGTAGACATGATATCTTAAGATGGAAAGCTTTTGCAATCTCATATTAAGTATGTGGGTTAGCCCTATTGAGTCCAAGGATACTATTGCTTTTTGGTGGAGCCAAAGGTGATTTGGGGGTCAATAGGGTCTGGCAGTTAAAGTATGTGAACAATATCTCAGGAGGTTAAAGCTGCACTTATATGTATGTCATATTGGTAAGTGAATGTACCATATCAAGCACAAGAAGCCAAATGTTTTGGTGGAGATCGAAGGTCATTTGGGGTTTACAGGCGTGGAACCTTGTAAACACAATGTCTCAAGAAGGGAAGTTTGTACAGATTGGATTTTTAGTATGTGGGTGTATCTTAGTTGAAATTGCACAGATCTTACTTTTAATATGGAGATGTATCTTATTGAGTACAAATTGCCTATTCTTTTTGATGGAAGTCAAAGGTCATTTGAGATCAACTGGAGTCAAGTCAAGACAACCTTGTTAACATTTTATCTCAAGAAGATAAGCTTGCACAGATTTAGTATGAAGTGAATCTCTTGGATATATCTCTGTAGTATGCAGCTGGGCATGTTCAGATGGATACCTACAGTATCAGTCATCGACTTAGATCAGCAGATGGCATTGTTCACATCAATTGATATGATACATTACTGTTATATTACAATAACCAATTATGTTAAAGTTCCTCACCTTATGCAATATGTAAGATTTATGAAAAAAATCCTCATAATGAATTCATTGAAACCACAATGCATAAGTGCATTCTGGTCGATTCCTTGCTGAAGGCAGATAAGGAATCTATGCGATGGTGATGGCATGTGTGTGCATATGTGACACTTTGGCTTGTAGACACCTCAAGAAGGGAACGATGCTCGAACTGTTAAGTTGGTGTGTTGGTAGACCACTGTGAGTATGTGATCCCTATTGTTTTTCATTGGTATCTCTAGAAAGGAAATGTATTTGAACTTAAAAGCTAATATGTTGCTAGTCCATTGTGAGTTGTTGATCCTAATTGTTTTTCATGGAGGTCAAAGGTTGTTTGAGGTCACCAGAGCTTACAGTAGGAAAGCTTGTCAAGGGAGATATCTCAGCAACCAACTGTTGCTGGAACTGCAAACTGTAAGCATTGGTAGCATTAATGGTAGATAATGTCTGTCATTGTTTATGGAGGTCAAAGGTCATGTGAGGTCAACAGAGGACATAGTTTGAGAACCATATAGACATAGAAGCTCAAGGAGGAAAGGTTCTTGAACTTCAGAGTTTCAGTGTTGGTAATCCACTTTCAGTAGATGATCTCATCCAGTTTCATGAAGGTGAAAGGTCATTTAAGGTCATCAGCCTGAGAGTTTACAGTATGAAAACCTATTAAGGAAGATATCTCAGCAACTTAATGTAACTAGAATTAAACTGTCAGCCTTGGTAGCACCTGATGAGTAGATGTTCTCTGTTATGTGAATTGCCCAATGAGAGACTGAGAAAATCATCTGTTACTGTTTTCATACTTAGTAAAAGGTTAAAATCACAGAGTTAATGATCTTGGAGACTTTTATATATGGCAAAGCTGACATTTGTGGACCTACTTCTCTGTAACAATTGTATATTAAGTAGATGTTTAATAGCACATAATTGTTGCTAAATAGAATTTGGTCTCATTTTCTTCAAAGTTATGCAACTATCACTTGCCAGCAATTCCCTGTCAAGATTAACGTTAAGATTAAGTACTGTTCTTTTAGTCACCGTAAAGACTCCCTAGGAAATTCACTTTAGCAACAATGGCATAGCCAATATTTTTCATTTAGGGAGGGGGAAGGGTTTGGAAGGCTGAGGGGTTGTCTAGGGTTGAAGCAGGGCGTAGGTAGTAATGATACTGTCCAAGGGAAGCACCACCATTGATTGGCCCATGGCAAATAGAAAATAATTTTGGATAAAAATGCTGCCCAGTTTGCAGGAGATAGCACTTTCCAGTCTCTCTGACGTTGTGAATTTCATCTAACATTTTCTTTATCTTTTGGAATAGAAATTGACATTTTCATTGCCAATGGTGTAGAGGGGATGATAAGAGAATTTCATAGATCTACAATTCATGGGTGGCTATCAACATGTAATCATCATTTACGCTGTCTGCTAAAAGGGGGCCTGCTAGGGTTTTAGTGTTGGTTGGTTGTAAATATTCCCATTCACCACTACATCACCACCTAGTCCTCACAAAGTATGATAATGTGCTAAAATCTTGTCATGTCGTGAAGACCATCTCTGCATGGATAAAACATGACATGATATCCAGATGTACCATAATGGTTAGGGTATGTTTCTCATGACAAGGCATAAACATGCATGGTATCATGTGAGGATTGGCAGACATTACTGTGTTGCACATCCCTCATGTTCATTACACAATTTGGTGGTCAGTCTTTGGCTGCTTTGTACCTGTGGCCTACTATATGCCTTTAAACTGTGTATGATTCAACTTGTTTAATTCCTTGTTAACAATGTACCTGCTCGTAATTTGTTCATTGCTATTTCAATGATAAAAAGGCTTGCTTTTACAGAATCAGAATCAAGATTTGCAATTCCTGCTGTTTTCAAAAATCAAAAAAAAAAAAAAAGATATAGCATGGACACTTTGCCAATTAAGTTCAGTTTTCATTTCAATTGTTTGGATCCTCTTTCATTTTGATCTTGACTGTTTATCAGTATCAAACCAGGGAGCTGTTATTTAGATAGAGAGAGTTCATAAAATTCAGTTGATGCTAATACTTGAAGACCGCCAAATTAAGTGAAGATAAACCATGCAGTTAGCTCAAAGGTATTTCTTTCCTTTATTCGATGTTTCCAGTTTAAGATAATGCACCTAGCAACATCATTTAAGTCTGCTAATCTTTGAGGAAGAAGCTCGCTCAGAACAATGCTTTGATGTGTAGGTTTGTACCGTCAACACTTACAGAACAAATGGCATACAGCTCCAAACGACTGTCTAATTGAAATGAATGGGTACCTTTAGCCCATTCCTTTAGAACTGAGCACATGCAAATGAACTACAGGGACAAAACTTCATTTTTTTCAATAAATCGCTAGGAAGTTTTCTTAAGTGTCCATAAATGGCGAGATGTAGATTTCTTTTTTCATAGTTTGATATACAACCCAAATATTGCCATACATGTCACCAAGCATGGAAAGGCCGAGAAAGTTATTTTTTTCATGACAACTGGCAATACTGTAGCAGCAGGGAGAGTCAAGGTGAAGTTCTGTTTCTGTAGCAGACGACAAATGTGTTATTGTGTTCACTTCCTAATCTTGTGTAAGTCCGTAGAAATGTCAAGACCGATATAAACAACAGATTATGGTGTGGCCTTGGCAGCGTAAACCTCACTTCAAAGCGTACTCTTTTCATCTAAGTAACAGCTCCCTGATCAAACTAATTTATGCTCAAGCTGTCATTTTAAAGTGAAATTTGTGTATTAGTAGTAGTTTTGGTCTTTTGCAAATTTTGCCCTATATTTTTTTTACCTTTGAGGGGACAAGACATTTTCCAGGGGGACTTGAACCCTTGCCTCCCTCGTGGTTATGCCACTGTTTAGCAAGGCAGATATTTTCCAGGTTGCCTTTGCAGACTTCAAATCATACATTGGTTTCAAGAACTTCCTATCCACTTATGAACTATCCTAGTTAAGAGATATGTCGTACTTTATTACCACAATGTTCATATGTGGTATTCTGTTTTTCATTTTGATATGGTCCCTTCCCTTCTCCACTGGTTGCTTTTGTTTAAGGTGATTGTGGGTATTTGAAAAAGAAAGAGCAAGGAATCACAGTCATTTGACTTTCTGGTTGTGACATTTTGTTAATTGTATACTCATAAAGATTCTTTTGTACAATGTTGATGATTTGTCATAATGATACTCTGTTAGTGGTTGTTATGATTTGATATATAGGATAATCTGTTTATGTTACCTCCAGAGTGTTCAGGTATGAGCTTCTGTGGTGTTGGGTTTTGAGTGTAATTTGTGAACTTTCAGGGAGACCTTTGCATCTTTGGGATTAGTGAGTACCATTTCTTTGGGATATGAATTGCAGTGATTTTTGGCATCTGTTTGGTCCAGAACCATTACAGGATCTGGTTGCCGTGCAAACATAATCTGATCATGTAAGCTTGATTTCTGTGATTCACCCTCTTGTGCAACCAGTACTACCCTGAGATAGTCATGAGTCACACTTACTGACTGACACTATCCTGGGATAGTCATGAGTCACATTACACTCACTGACTGACACTTCCCTGGGATAGTCATGAGTCACTATACAATCACTGACCAACACTACCCTGGGATAGTCATGAGTTACATTACAATTACTGACCAACACTACCCTGGGGTAGTCGTGAGTCACATTACAATCACTGACCAACACTACACTGGGATAGTCATGAATCACAGTACAATCACTGACCAACACTATCCTGGGATAGTCATGAGTCACATTACAATTACTGACCAACACTACCCTGTGGTAGTCATGAGTCACTATACAGTCACTGACCAACACTACCCTGGGATAGTCATGAGTTACATTACAATCACTGACCAACACTACCCTGGGATAGTCGTGAGTCACATTACAATCACTGACCAACACAACACTGGGATAGTCATGAATCACAGTACAATTACTGACCAACACTATCCTGGGTTAGTCATGAGTCACATTACAATTACTGACCAACACTACCCTGGGATAGTCATGAGTCACATTACAATCACTGACCAACACTACCCTGGGATAGTCATGAGTCACATTACAATCACTGACCAACACTACCCTGGGATAGTCATGAATCACATTACAATCACCGACCAACACTACCCTGGGATAATCAGGAGTCAAATTATAGTAACTGACCAACACTACCCTGGAATACTCATGAGTCACAATACAGTCACTGACCAACACTACCCTGGGATAGTCATGAGTCACATTACAATCACTGACCAACACTACCCTGGGATAGTCATGAGTCACATTACAATTACTGACCAACACTACCCTGGGATAGTCATGAGTCACATTACAATCACTGACCAACACTACCCTGGGATAGTCATGAGTCACACTACAATTACAGACCAACACTACCCTGGGATAGTCATGAGTCAGGATGAGGGTTACAATATTAAGAGAACAAAGAGAAGGATAGTAAGTTACCTTTTATATAAAAATCAGAAAATGTGTGTGGTTTGATATTTCGACTAAACATTCGAAAAGCCTTTAGTTTATGACAATAATCTAGTAGAGTGTTAAATAGGCTATCCATTATCATAAGTTGTGCATTGTAAGTGACAAGCATTGTTTGTATTACATTTTACCCATCCTATAGACATTACTGGCGAAATTCAAAGAAGCTGGCATCTCTACGGTGACCATACTCCTGTCAGAACTTTATCCCGACAAAATAAAACTGTTTGAGGATGTTGATGCGTAAGTCTTACTCTTTCTTGCAACTGTTTCCAGTTGAGAACATCCTGATGTTACAGTCCCATAGTTTCAGCTGCATCCCCTAACAGATCCTTGTTCTGGTGTAAAAGAACAACTGCGAGAGATTTCATCTAATCACATTTTACAACATCTTTTCATGCAGCGGTTATTTTTTTTTACTTCTTAGTCCAGTGTAGATGATGCACACCTTTGTTACTGTGTAGAGAGTACAGTAGCATAGTAATTAGTTCACTAATATATTGGCAAACCAATTGTTTTTAGTTTCTATGAAAAATGTAACCTATGAAATCATGTGTGTGTGTATGTGTGTATATGGGTGTGATTGTGATGTCTTGCCTGTAAACACGATATTTTCAGGAGCAGAAGCTTTGGCTGATGTCATCATTTGTCATACTCATATGTGCATATACATATCTATGTATTGCTGCATCATTGTTTTTGGTGGAGGTCAAATGTCATCTGAGGTCAGCAGAGGTCACACTGTGAATTCCTTGAATGTATCTCCAGAATGTAAATTTAAACTTAAGTGGTATATAGTATGTGTGTCAGTCATATTGAGTACAAGAAACCTGTTGTTTTTGGTGGCGGTCAAAAGAGCTTAAACTGAAAACCATGTAAACAATATTTCAAGAATGCAATATCAGTCTGATCTCATTTGTGGCCTTTAGATGGACCAAATTGTTTATATCAACCCTGTTGTTTTTGGTTCAGGCCAAGAGTCACTATAGGTCAAACTGAAAAAGTTTATGTGCAGTATCTCTAGAAGACATTTTTTCGTGAAATGTCCTTGAAAGTGGAAACACTGACAGTACAATCCATCTGTGTGACAAACTTTTAATGATACAGTAGATCTCCTAAGTACATGTTTGATATTCACCCTATTACCTTTGAAGCAATTGATTTTAAGTTATATGCTGCTGTGTTGGCTGTAGGACTTTATTTCAAGCAACTCCTGATGGTGATGAGGTGAGCAATTCTGTTGATTGCCCTCTTGTTATTAAATTTTATACAGGATTAATGTTGTTTGGAAACATAGACAACAGAAGTGGGGTACTTCTAAATTATTTTCCCCAAAGAATTAAATGTATGTTAAATATATGTTATAAAATACAAAATTGTTTTTGACATATGTCTGCATTAAACTATATTTTTGTCTGGTGTTGTAACTCCCATTTGCTTTCTCCAAAAAGTAATTTGCAAATTTAGGGGTAACAACATTAGTGATAAACTTTAAACATAAACACTAATGTTTTAAACTTTAGAGTCTGAGATAATTTTAGGGCTTTTAAAGAATATTTCACCATAATTCTGTGCAATAACTGTAGTGTATGGGATATTATAGAGAGTGTTTAAAACATAGCTGGATTTACATATAATTGTAGTTACTTTAGATAGCCCTCTTGATGAATTTATGTGCTGTTTCCACTTTCCAATTGAAGATAAGGTTGTCTGTGGTGATTAGATAAAAAAATCATAAAATTAGTTTGTTAACATTTAAAGACACTTTACTTAGTTTTAAAATTTATAATGTGAGATGATTTTAGGACTTAAAAAAATTGTAATGTTCTGAATATTTTGTATTACTTATAATACATATAATCTTTTTAGACTTAAAAATATTGTAGAAATGTTTGATATAACAGTATTTCCCCATAATTTGTGCAATGATTAATGTTTGGGAAATATATTGCACAATACAAATAGAGAGACAAAGAATATTTAAAACATAACTGGCCTTACATATAATTGTAGTTACTTTGGATAGCTTTTCTGATGAATGAATGTACTGTTTCCAATGTAATAAGATTGTCTGAGGTGATAGAAAATCACAAAATAAGTTTAACATTTTGAAAAACGGTTTGTTTATTTTTGAAATTTATAATCTGAGATAATTTTAGGGTTTTTAAAGACTTGTAATCCTCTGAATATTTAAAATTTGTTTGTTAACATTTAAAGACAGTTTATTTACCGCAACCTCATAATCACAATTTGTATCGCGAATGAATTATATCATCAAAACCACAATGCATTTTTGGCTTTGATGATAATTGTAACCTTTGTAATCATGTTTGTAATGCCCTACATTGTAAACATGATGTCTCAAGAAGGGAAGTTTGGACAGATCTCATATTTGGTATGTAGGTATACCACATTAAGTTGAAGAAGCCCTTTTGTTTTAGGTGGAGTTCAAAGGTGATTTGGGGTCAACAGGGGTCAAATTATAAAAAAAACTTTGTAAACCTGATATCTCAAGGAGGGAAGCTTGGACAGATCTAATATGTAATGTGTAGGTGCATCACATGGAGTTGAAGAGTCCTATTGTTTTTGGTTTAGGTGAAAGGTCATTTGGGGTCAACAGGGTTCAGATAGTGAAAACATTGTAAACATGATATTGCAAGAAGGGAAACTTGGACAGATCTCATATTTGTGGTATGTAGGTATGCCTTAATAAGTAGAAAAACCCTATTATGCGTTTGGTGGAGGTCAACGTTTATTTGGGGTCAACAGGGGCAAAATTGTGAAAACATTGTGAACATCATGTACTGTAGGTGATGCTTCACTGTAATATGCAGTTGTGCATTTTGAGACATGATACATATCAGTCATCACATATCAGATTCATAAAAAACTCAGAATAAAGTCATCAAAACCACAATGCATTTGTGCATTATGGTTTGCATTCCGTTTTGTAGATAAACCTGTTTGTACTGTGTATCTAGAGTAGTATTTGGTTTTTAACAGCATAGCAAATAATATTCAAATACAATTTCTGCCAATTTGCCATATTGTGGCAGCTGCCACAGTATTATTTTTAAATACTTCCAATTTGCTGAGGCATTCCATGATCATCTTGTGTGTGACTGTCAGAACCTACATTGGACAGTTGACGTCATAGCAAATGTGTCTTTTGAATCCAGTGAAATGAAAGCAAGTTGAAAGTTGATGTCTTTATTGGTGTTTTTCTTCTAATGTGTGTGTGTTGTGTGGGAGGTTCCATTGTTGATGTAGTTGATAGTCTTCAAGTGTTCACACAATGGCTACTTGATACCTACCATGGTTATATCCATTGAAGGTTTGCTTGTTTCAAATGCATGTTTGCACTTAGTGACAGATTGTCTTCATTGCCATGGCTCACATGTTTTTTTTTATATATGCTGTTTTCAGATGGGTGCAAGTTGCTTGTCCTCGACTATCTATAGACTGGGGCTACGCTTTTCCCAAGCCGATTCTCTCTCCTTATGAGGTGAGCAGCTTTCTGAGAGATATTAGTTACTTTTGAATTTTGCTGTGATTTTGCTGCTTATGAATCCTCCTCCTCTCATTTGTTAATTGTATCATGTACAGTGATCCATCCAATCTAAGGATGTCCCATTCCTCTACAGGCATCTGTTGTTTTAAATTCCATGGAATGGCAGGAAAATTACCCCATGGACTTCTACGCCAATGAGAGCCTTGGTCCCTGGACCCCTAACCATGAAGCCAACCGCCCTCCAAGGCCTGCACGGAGTAATAGGAGAGGAATACCAAAAGTATCCATAAAAGGAAAGGACCAGTTGGCAGAAACACCTGAAAAAGAAGCAAGTGACTGTTTGAAGTGTGCAAACTGTGAATGCAGTAGCAACAAATCCAGTGCAATTAATCCACTTGATAACAAAGGAGAGAGTAGCAGGTAGCATTGACTAATACAGAACATGCAAGAAGAGAGTAGCAGGAAGCATTGATGAATACAAAATGTGCAAGGAGAGAGTAGCAGGTAGCATTGACTAATATGGAACATTCAAAGAGAGAGTAGCAGGAAGCATTGATGAATGCAGAACATATAAGGAGAGAGTAGCAGGTAGCATTGACTAATACAGAACATGAATAGAGGAGAGTAGCAGGTAGCATTGACGAATGCAGAACATGCAAGGAGAGGGTAGCAGGTAGCATTGATGAATGCAGAAAGTGCAAGGAGAGAGTAGCAGGTAGCATTTACTAATACAGAGCATTCAAAGAGAGAGCAGCAGGAAGCATTAATGAATGCAGAAAGTGCAAGGAGAGAGTAGCTGGTAGCATTAACCAATGTATAACATGCAAGGAGAGAGTAGCAGGTAGCATTGACTAATGCAGAACATGCAAGGAGAGAGTAGCAGGTAGCATTGACTAATACAGAACATTCAAAGAGAGAGTAGCAGGAAGCATTGACTAATACAGAACATGCAAGGAGAGAGTAGCAGGTAGCACTGACTAGTACAGAACATTCAAAGAGAGAGTAGCAGGAAGCATTGACGAATGCAGAAAGTGCAAGGAAAGAGTAGCAGGTAGCATTGACTAATACAGAACATCCAAAGAGAGTAGCAGGAAGCATTGACGAATGCAGAAAGTGCAAGGAGAGAGTAGCAGGTAGCATTTACTAATAAAGAGCATTCGAAGAGAGAGTAGCAGGAAGCATTAATGAATGCAGAAAGTGCAAGGAGAGAGTAGCAGGTAGCATTAACCAATGTATAACATGCAAGGAGAGAGTAACAGGTAGCATTGACTAATGCAGAACATGCAAGGAGAGAGTAGCAGGTAGCATTGACTAATACAGAACATTCAAAGAGAGAGTAGCAGGAAGCATTGACTAATACAGAACATGCAAGGAGAGAGTAGCAGGTTTCACTGGCTAACACAGAACTTGCAAGGAGAGAGTAGCCGGTAGCATTGACTAATACAGAACATGCAAGGAGAGAGTAGCAGTTAGCATTAACCAATGCAGCACATGCAAGTGGAGAGTAACAGGTAGCATTCACTAATGCAGAACATGCAAGGAGAGAGTAGCAGGTAGCATTGACTAATACAGGATATTCAATGAGAGAATAGCCGGTTTCATTGACTAATACAGAACATGAACGGAGGAGAGTAGCAGGTAGCATTGACTAATGCAGAACATGCAAGGAGAGAGTAACAGGTAGCATTTACTAATATGGAGCATTCAAAGAGAGAGTAGCAGGAAGCATTAATGAATGCAGAAAGTGCAAGGAGAGAGTAACAGGTAGCATTGACTAATACAGAACATGCAAGGAGAGAGTAGCACTAATATAGAACATTCAAAGAGAGAGTAGCAGGTAGCATTGACTAATACAGAACGTGAACAGAGGAGAGTAGCAGGTAGCATTGACTCATACAGAACGTGCAAGGAGAGAGTAGCAGGTAGCATTGACTAACACAGAACATGCAAGGAGAGAGTAGCAGGAAGAATTAACTAATGCAGAACATACAAGGAATTAAAAATACGTGGCAGAGATCTCTACACTAGAACATGAAAAAAACAAAAGTGGATTGTGAGAAAATCTGTGAGTAGAGCTTTTGAATATTGTAGGGCAATATATGCAAAATGCTGCAGCTGTACTAACTTACTCACATTTTGGATCATTGTATGGAGTAGCTTTGCATAAGGTTTTCAGTATGTACATTTCTTTATCAGTAAGCAGTGTCAGAGGGAAACCTTCAATCTCACAGTAGTTGTCTTTTAATCATGATACATACAGTATATGAATAAAAGTTTAGTGGTAATCATTTGTTTCTAGGCATGTCCATCAATAATGTCCAAGATGATGGCAATATTGATCTTCAGGTTGCTAATGGTTTGGCTAATTTTATTACTGTTAGGTAGCATGTGTGATGTTTATGTGCTCTCAGTGGCTCATAGGAATGGAAGTATTTGTGAGGATCACATTGTGACATTTACACTGAAGCCATGCATGTATGGCAGGAGAGCAAAGACACTAGGTACCTTCATCAAATGTTGTCATGACAATATTGCATACTCAAAATTACCAAAACTGGCAACTAGACTGTACTTTCACATGTACTGTTTAGAGGGACTTGAATTTCATAGTTGATTACTCATTGTAGGTATGAAGGCAAGCAGCCTCACAGTTTTCAGGAACAATAACCAATTAAATCAGCATTCTTTCTTCTATTTCTGTGTGTTGGCTATTCTTGAGGGATGATGAATCAGAAGATGGTCAAAGAGAAGGAAACTGAGGATGCTTATTAAAAGATGCTCACCTTTCTATCTCAGATAAAATGCTGCAAAGATTACGTTAAAACAATACTAACAGGATTAATTTTTCTACTTAATTTGTACATTTTCTTCCAGGTAGTGCTCTACTGTATTCAACTGAAGAGAATATATCAAGATTTAGGTTACTTAGTGGCACTTTATGGTTGTTGCAATGAATCAGTGCAAAACTGTAGGTTTGTATAATGATGTAAAACTTGCAATTGTTCAGTGAAAGGCGACCATGTACTCACCATCAACATGACCAGATATGCTAAAAAAAGCCACACCATCTGTAAGTATGAAGGTACATTTAAATGACCCTTAATACTTACAGATGTACTTTTAATGATTTTTGTGAGCATTATGCTTCATCACAATTCCAGTATAACATGGTGTAACATCGCCCAACAGATTAATATTTAGAAGCAGTCTTGTTAAAATTCTTTTATAAGATGGAAAAGGTAACTAAACCACTTCTGGTTTGGATTGTAGTTGCCACTTTATGCAGTAGCGTTGGTGTGCAATTAGCTGTGTGCATGTGTCAAAGATCATTTGAGAACACAGGGGTCAAAGAGCTTTGAAAACGTCATGCAAAGTATCTCAACAAGGGAAGCATGGACTGATTGTATGTATAACATGTCAATCAACCATAATGAGGATGAGAATCCTGTAGTATTTGGTGCATGGTAAGGTTCATTTGAGGCCAACAGAGGTCAGACTGTAAAAAGGTTATAAATTCAATATTTCAAGAACAGAATTTTGTACTCTGGTACAGTGTGCTGAGTAACCATGTCAAGCACATGGATCATATAGTAACCATGTCAAGCCACATGGACCATATTGATACTGTGTTGAAGTGAACCAAAGTCAAAGTCTAGCAACCTAGACACTGTATCTCAACTTAGGTCATATAGGTCATTTTAACAACACTTGTAGGAAACACATAGGCCTATATGACATAATTCAAATCTCTGACCCTGACCAACAAACAAGGAGGCAACAACTTCCATGAAGTCATAACTGAAGATTGATTGAGATTCTGTCAAATCATACACTTGCATGGAAGAGTTATGTGAGAGCATCTTGTGCAAATGGCTGTCATTTTTAAGCCCTTGTGTTCAAAGGGAGGAATTGGAGATATGCCTTGGTATGTAACCATATTATGGCGGGTTGTAACTCCTTCATGCAAGCATATGCAAGCATATGCAAGCATCTCAATCAAAATTATTCTTTGTTTAATCTTGCAAGACTTAACACTTGGGAGGTTATGTGAGATTTCAACGCAACAGATGTGAACACAAGATAGAAGAATACATTCAGTATAAGCCATCTCTGTTTATTCATATTTTCCAGTAGGAGGCCCTAGTCCAGTATTAGGCTGGACAGCACCACGGATGGTGTTAAAGGTTACCAGTACTCATGGCACGGTAGATTGGAGTGCATTTGTTGTGATGAGACAGATAAGTGAATCGTCAGCTGAATTGTGTGTTGAGGTTGGATCCTCTGAAGGGGAGGGAGAGTATCCTTGATTTCGACTCCATCGAGGCCCATCTTATAGTGGAGACAACATTCTCTCTGTGGGAGGCGACTGACTTAACCGCTACCCTGGCAAGTGGGCTGTAGAGTAACAAAAACTGACTACGTCCTTCCTGGGGACGTGGAATTTGTCCTCGGGCAGCTGAGGGTGGTTTCTCATGAGGATCTCTAGCTGCCATAAGCATGAAAATGGAGGTATACCTTATTCCAAGATGATTCACCTGGATGGCATGCCAAATCCATGGGAATCGCTGGGAGAGGTTGGGCAATCACTTCCCCAGTAACTTCAATGCATCCCTAGTATTAGTTTGAGGTGTCTCCTCCTGGGCTTCAAAACCTACGATCTTGGACAGAATTGTTGAGACACTTTGATGTATGTTGCAAGTATAATACCAAATTTTAGGTTAGAGGATAGTGAAACGCTGCACCCCTCTCCAATGATACCCTACAAGAGTGAATGTACACTTTGAACAGTAATCCCATCGCCAACATCGAAAGGGATAACGGGGTGTCCCAAGGTATTTTAGGAGCAATTTTGGAGCGAACTTTTGACAGAAAATTGCACCTTTTTGGACAAGGTGCATCACAACAATTATTTATCAAGGCTGATGGGTCCGTTGATTGTCAAATTAAATTATTCTAAATTTCGACTATGATCATATTTAATTTGTATTTAAGGGTGTATTTGTATGTTTTTTTTTTTAGAATGATGATGAATGAATAGACATGGTTTCATGGTTTTGTATGCAGACAGAAATGGTTGCGTTTAGAAATAACATTGATGGTTAGCTGTGTTATTGTCACTCTGATTGTAAAATAGTGGTATGAAATGGCACCACATTCTACCAATTTGCATAAAAGTCAGAACTGTTGATTCAGCTGGATATTAAATTAATGGTAGAACGTTAGTAAAAGCCAGTTTTCAGCTCATACCAGCATGCTGGTGTGAACTTATGCGATCATTCGGTGTCAGTCTATCCTTCTATCTGTCCACAATTGTTCAAAATGCTTCTCCTCCATGCTTTCATGGATTTGTTTGAACCTTTCACACAAAGTTTCTTGGTTGGTGGAGCGCATGGCGTGTTCAGGAATTTTTGGCCTAAGGACCACATGTGGGCCCTTTGGCCCATTTTATGAAACTCTGCATAATGCTTCTACTAATTTCCATGTACAATATTAATGGTTCGTCGTAATGATACTCCATTAGTGGTGCCTTCATGGTGTTCAGGAATTTTGGGTCCAAGATCCCATGTGGGCCCTTTGGCCCATTTTGTGAAATTCTGAAAAATGCGTCTCCTACAGATTCCCTTGTTCAGTGTTGATGGTTTGTCATAATGATACTCCATTAGTGGTGCCTTCAGAGTGTTCAGGAATTTTGGGTGCAAAATCCCATGTGGGCCCTTTGGTCATTTTGTGAAATTTTGTAAAATGCTTCTCCTACAGATTTTCTCGTGCAAAGGTAATGGATAATACTCCATTAGTGGTGCCTTCAGGGTGTTCAGGAGTTTTAGGTGCAAGGTGCCATGTGGACCCTTTGGCCCATTTTATGAAATTCTGCAAAATGCATGACATTTTTTCCAGCTAATTCGAGATTTGTGACTTCAATTTATACAGTACATGAAGCTGGTAACATATCTTATTTTCACTCTTGTAATCTACACAATCTTCCCAAGGTTTGCTTAAATTTTCCTCTCAAAACATTTGGTAGAATGTGTGCTTCATTAACCTATACTATCGGACGCTGCTATTAGGTCTACGTCAGCGTGGATGAGAAGGCCAGGGTTTGATTCATGGTATGACCAGAGTGTTTTTCACTGCTCAAGTTTTCATTTATAAAGTCAAATGTCTGTCAACTTCTCATTTTATATTCATTGATATGCAACATAGGTAATATATTCTATAGGCTCTAACAACAAAAGTGTATAATGTACTCTGAAGTCCATTGAAATTGCTTAAAAATGACTGACATGGTAGTGCACAATGTCACTATTATATGAATATGAACAAACATCATATCTATTTAATTTGCATTTTTTTGATACCTTTTGCATAGTAATAGTACACTTTTTGGTTCCTTGTGTTAGCAAAGGAACCTTTGCAGTCACAGTGGCATGTGTGTGTAGGTGTGAGTGTGACTGATAAGAATGCGTGGTATGTTACATGGTAACTCAATAACCGAGTGGTGAATGTTTTTCAAAGTTGATGTGTACGTGTATGATATTTAATAGATGTGCCCTACTGTTTTTGGTGGAGGTCAAAGGTCACATGGGATCACCAGAGACAAAAAAGTGAATTGCTTTGAGTTGCTGTAACTTGGTGATATGGAAAATTCTGTTCATCTATGTGAAGTGCATATGATGACCTCAGTTGACCCCACTTGACCTCATTCGACCTTTGTGACCTTTCTGTGATGTGTGGGTAGGCCTTGTTAAGGCAAACGAAAAACCCAGTTATAATACCCTCCCATGATGCTCCTAAGTCAAGTTACAGACATCTTAGTGAAAACACATGAAAGATCAGTAAGTGTAGCAGCACAGGTTGTGCTGAATACAAACTCAGTGTCTATGAATAGGTATTAAGTTGTTGCATCATTGTTTCTGCACAGAAGGTACACACACAATATTACTGTACTTTACTTTTAGCAAATGGGAATTTCCATCCACATCATCAGGGCCTGGTGAATCTCAATTGATTATTCCCCCCCCCAAAAAAAAAATAAAAGAAATACTCTATATTATTGACTACCTTTGATATATGATAGGAGGACCTTCTAAATGATCTTCATTTTTACCACTTCCCTGAGATTCTGACCTCCTTATCTCAGGCTGGGTGTAAAGGATTTCAAGGTGTTGGTTTTACCGAAAACCATGTTTATGAACATAGAAGAACAGATTATTCAAAATAAGAAAGGACTAGTATTCGTCTCAGACATATGTTTCTCACAGATAGAAATTCAGTTATTTATTGCGTAGGAATAATTTGTTCACCCCAAACTTTCCCAAAGTCAAATAATGCATCTTCCGTAACTCATCACATGCGTAAAGTTTTGAGGGGATGAAGTTTTTACAGATGTTTATTGATGAGAGTGAATGGTTATACCATTAAAGTTATTTTCTTTGTATGCCCTGTTGATGTATTCTAAACAACTTATTTCCCTTTATAGTTAAAGCATCTTAATGCAAGGAACCAAAGTGACTTTGGGCTCTTGTTTCACTAAGATTAAGCTGCAAGTCAATCATAATAGTCATTATGTGTAGTTACTTTAATACCAGACACCACGTCATCACTGTGAACAATGTCACAGACTGATTACCAACATTTGAGTGGATTTTTTTGTTTTGTTTTTATGTTTCTTTTCTTTTTATTTTGGTTCTTCTGTGCCTGTTTCAATTTCAGAGATTGAGCTGAAAGTATGTCATTTGTATCATTCGAAGTCTCTTAGTTTCCTGGTTGACAAGATGTGTTGGATGTTACTGTACCTCCTCAATCACTGGACTTTATTTAGCACATGTGGTGCAAAGCTCTACATGGATTTGACTTAGTCCTCTCTTACAGGGGAAATCAGGGTTTGATTGAGAAAATTCACCTTTAGTTGATTTTTCTTTCTAAACTGATTGTTCACCAAAATATAGTTACGTTGGGGAGGTGTTTGAAGGTAGAAGAAATGGTAATTATTGCGTTAATTACTGTTGAATGAGAACTCTTAATATTTGTCTGGTACAAAAAATAAATGTTCATGTACTTGACAAGACAGCCTCCTCTATACGATGACCAATCACAGCATAAGATTGAGATACCGTTATATGAATAATCATAACCAAATGTTTACGGTTCCCATGCTGTTCGTGCATTGCGCAATGCTATAGTTTAGTGATAGTTGATGATACATACAGTACATGTAGGCTACGTATTAAACTGTTCAGCCACACCTCCTCAGACCTTGAAAAGGCCATAGTATTGAATATTCATATTTGATCCATGAATATGGATGTTACAGACTTTTGGAGTTCTTCACCGATTTTTAGCGAATTCGACTCGTTTCTCGAAATTGTCCACATGCTTTGACATAAACTTGATCATATTTGTTAGTTATAACTCATTGTACGATACCAGTGGGGAATTGTAGTGAAATAAATTTTGAAAATAAACCCTGATTTCCCCTTTAACTTTCTAATAACATTGACAGCATTCATACAATCATATTATTACCATAAACCAACTTCAATATAGGCCCCAAACATGCCGAAGATGCACTGCTGATGTCAAGGAATATAACCCCCATTTAGAGGTTTAACTTGTATCATATTGTCACTTTTTCCTGGTCCCCTCGCATGCTTCTAGCTTGTTGAAATTCTCAGACAATCTTGGACAAAATTGTTGGGACACTTTGTCGTACATTGCAAATACAATTCCAAATTCTAGGTTAGAGGACAACGTGAAACCCCACGCCCCTTTCTAATGTTGCGCTGTAAGAGTGAATGTACACTTTCAGTAATCCTATCACCAACATTGAACAGGGGGAGTGGGATGTCCCAAGGTGTTTTGGTCCAAGATTGTAGGTAGAGCCTGAAAATGTCTACCACTCTGGTTGCTAAATCAAGGGAAATCCCTGGGCCTGGGCCACCACCGGTCAAGGAATCTCCACATGAGGTCCCTTCCTGGAAGTCCTCTTCCACCAGGTTGTCCCTATCATCAAGATCCGACAGGGCTATCGAAGTTTGGCAATCAAGGATGTCCTCCTCATGCCAGGTAGCTCCCTCCCTCTATCCAGAGCCAGTAGATAATTTATCTGTGGATCCAGATCTGGCGTAGGAGCTGGTGAAGGGTCCGGAGCTGGTTGGCTAATCTCTAACGGTACCGGTGGATCCAGGGCTGTTGTGGGAGCCAGAGTAGATGATACTCCTCTCTCAAGTAGTAGTGCCAGAAGACGAGCCAGTTTGGTCAGGCAGGCAGGTTTATTATCAAAGCTTGAAGACCTTCGGCATCCAGGCCACTCCTCCGAGTTCCAAGTCGGAACTAACGACTCTCTTCCTTCTTGAGGATCTCTTGGGGGACTGTGGTCGGGACCACAATCCAGACCAACTTTGGGTCCTGGCCATGACTTCCTCTCCTAGGGGCCAGTCTGCTCTCTCTCTCGGAGCCACTGGAGCCGCTTCAGGTTGGGAGCTCTGGAGCAGTGTCGGGGTAAGTCTGGGTTCAGAGGTCTGGTTCCCTTTCTCCTAACTAGAGACTTCCCCTTCACTGAGGGTAACACCTTCTTTCTTAGCCTTTTACAAGGTCCAGGTGAAATCTGTGCCACTCAACAAGTTGTGAGATTAGGTTGGGGATTTAGGGGTTCACAGTCGTGATGTGACTGCCCCAGCGACGGAATACGTAGTTGACAACGCAGCGAGAGAGACGTCAGAACAGAGAGACCAGTTCAAAAGGCTTTGTGATTCCTTGCAACATGGTTATACTATAACAAACATGAATTATCCACATGACAAGTATAAGATCAACTGCAGTTATTGTTGTTGATGCACCACAAGCCTTTAACCCAAAATGACCTTTACTTTGATGACCTGAAATGACCGTGACATTTGACATCCACCAAAAGCAATAGGGATCACCTACCCAGTATGGCCAACCCACACATCAAGTATGACATCAGTCAACATTACCCTTCTGGAGTTAATGTGTTAGCAAGGTTTGACCTCGGGTGACCTCAAACAACCTTTGACCTCCACCACATACAAAAGGAGTCTTCAACTTAGTATACACAATCTACACATCAAGTAAGACATCAGTCAAGGTTAGACTCCTGGAGATATTGTGTTTACAAATTTTTACAGTTTGACCTCTTGTGACCTCAAATGACCCTTGACCTCAACCAAGACAATAGAGATCTGCTCATTATTACCAACCCACAAACCAAGTATTACATCAGTCATGGTTACTCTTCTGGAGAGACTGTGTTTTCAAGAATTTTACAGTTTGACCTCTGGTGAACTCAAATGACCTTTGACCTCCACCAAAAACAATAGGGATCATCTACTCAATATGACCAACCAACACACCAAGTATGACATCAGTCACAGTTACCCTTCTGGAGATAATGTGTTTACAAGGTTTTCACATTTTGACCTATGGTGACCTCAAATGACCTTTGACCTCCATCAAAAACAATAGAGATCATCTACTTACTATAACCAAGCCACACAGCAAGTATGAGATCAGTCATGGTTACCCTTCTTGAGATACTGTGTTTACA
Organism: Stichopus chloronotus; assembly: GCA_021234535.1. NCBI lineage: Eukaryota > Metazoa > Echinodermata > Holothuroidea > Aspidochirotida > Stichopodidae > Stichopus > Stichopus chloronotus. The sequence goes on along the minus strand of CM037837.1, from coordinate 24,373,418 downwards.
ACAAGCATCACACACACACACACACACATCTACACTCACATGACATCCGGACTGCATAGATTCCTTTTGCCTGCAGCAAGGAATCAAAAACTATCCAGAAAACATTTCCTTTGATTTAGCAATCACAGTTCCATTTATTATTTGATTTGACTGGCACACACAAATTAGAGGAATTAAAGGATGATTTGAACTGATAACAGTTACATGACAATGACAGGAAGAGGAACGGAGAGATCCGATGAAACAGGCCTACATAATACACAGAGACGATGTTGACAGTTCAATATCCAGATAGCCAGTGTCGACCCTGTGGCGAAATCGAAGCATCGACCCATGCCGAACTGCTAAGGGTCACGGGATAGATGCTGACATTGACCAATCAAAGGGCAAATGGTTGACCTACATAATGACGTGAGATGGGTGCCATTTGTGATCTACAAATCAGGTTACACATAACAGATGACGTATTTTGGCGTGTCTAGCTTTCTACTTTTCTCATGTTCGTCTTGGCAAGTTTGACTGTCTGTGGGGAATAAAGTAAAGGTTAAAAAATCTGGGGTAAACACCAGAAGACTGAACTTTGTGTGACCTTTTGCGTACGGTGGGGTAGAAGGACCATCTCTATACAACAAAGTTCTAGGCGGCTCAGGGTGTTCTGGCTCCAATGGCTGAATCTTTCCTTCCTCTTTCCTCCTTAAAAGCTCAAGGTCCGATAGCTGGTCTAATTGAGCCTGCAACTTTGTTTGCTAGCCAATTCTCTAAATTTGCCAACTGGTCAGGTGAAAACTCTATACAAATTTCACAGGGTTCCTTCCTAGGACACCCCCTGCATTTGGAGCATTGTTTGATGTTTGCCACAAAGGCAACCTGCCTAAACACCGAACAAGTCTGGCAGCAAGGAACTGATCTGGAAGCCATACTGTAAAATCGTTAAGGTTACAATAAGACAAAATAATTACCTACAATGGACCTACTTGGTGAATACAATAAGAGGCACTGTACTAAGTGAAGTGACTCCCAGAAGCCTGACACAGAGAGGTGGCTAGGACACAGCCACACTCAAACAAATGGCAAAGCTGCCTGGTATGCGCAGGAAAGACAGTGCAATAACCCTAACCGAGCTAGAAGCCCGGGGTTTGTGTAGCTAAGGAGAAAACCCAAGGACACCAAAGAAATTAGACTTGTAATAGGGTTGTAGTGGTAAATAAAAACACAAAGGGGAGAAATTTCATGTAACTAGGCCCTGTACAAAAAAAAGGTGTGAAAGTCTACGTAACCAGGCCTTAATTCCTTAAAACAAAACATTATGAATTTTAGAATCTTTAGAATTTACAGGATAAACAACATATTAAAATCCACAAAACTTACCTGGTTTAGGAGTCTATGAGCTCCGATACTTACCTCCTATTTACATCTGTATTCTCTTAATTGCCTACAATTAACGCCTTGGCAAACTTCTAGCACCGGTGTGCCACCCCATTGGGGGCGCTATGCTCATTCCAATCTTTCTTCCTCCTTTATTTGCCCATCTAGAAGGCTGAACTATTGGAAATACTGAGAGGCATGAGTGCAGGTTAGCATGTTAATTTCAAACATGTGCATTACATCAATTTTCAAACAATGTGCATTATAACGTCAATATAAAATATCAAGAATTATAAGGCACCGAATCTCACCTGATTATAACTGTAGTACCAGGTGTCCACACGGGAAGGTTCGACAGGAACTTCTGTCCGAGACCAACTGGAGCCCTGGAGCACCTCTGACTTGACTGGGTGTACCCCTTCTTTTGGCCGTTACCATTAGTGAGTTAGACGTTAGTTGGTTGTGCTCGGACAAAAACATGCTTCCCGTACCAGTGGTTCAACCTCCAGAGCGGGGATGGGAGGTGGGAGTAAATAGGAGGTAAGTATCGGAGCTCATAGACTCCTAAACCAGGTAAGTTTTGTGGAGTCTATGTCGCTCCTCTCTTACCTCCTATTTACATCTGTATTCAGAGTAGCACCGCGGGTAGGTGGGCGGCGAGAAGGGCCCTGCAGCACTGATCTTGCAAACGTTCCCTCAGAAGAGATCACATCAGTCAGGTAACTTGCTACAAAGGTAGATGGAGACTTCCACGCAGCAGCCTTCATAATTTCGTCCATCGGGACACCCCGAAACCATGCACTGGAAGTGGTGTGTGCTCTCACGTCATGGGCCCTCACCTGGTCCTCTTGAGAAGCATGAGGGGCAATTAATCTCACCAGCCACTTCGATATCGTATCCTTAGATGCTGGCTGAAAGGGGGACCTTGGTAAAAGGAAAAGTCTGTCTGAAGTCCGAATTGCCTTTGTCTTCTCAATGTACCACTTCAGGGCTCGCACTGGGCAGACTAAGCGATCTTCCCTGATGGAAGAGGTGGCAGCTGATGGATGGCAGGAAAATCTCGCCAGGAACAAAGGATGGCGACTGGTTCTTTGACAGGAACTCCGGATCCGGAAGAAGACGAACCCCTGCCGGGTCAAACCTGAGGTAACCTCGTTTAACGGTCAGAGCATGAAGCTCACTACGTCTTCTGGCTGAAGCAGCCGCGACCAAAAAGAGAGTCTTATGAGTTAGATGTTCCAGCTGAGCATTCTGCATTGGCTCATAAGGAGCTTGGCACAAAGACTTAAGCACATCATTAATCGACCAGGATGGGGCCAGTCTTTTCTGAGGTGGGCGTTTGTTGAACATCCCTCTTAGTAGTTGACCTATCACAGGGTTAGAGCCTACTGAGGTGCCGTCTGGAAAACCCTTATGAACTGCGCTAAGGGCGGATCGATAGTTCCTTATTGTACTAACTTGTTTGCCGTCCCGGTAAAGAGACATAAGAAATTCTGAGACCTGGTCTGCTGATGTACCCAGGGGATCCAGAGAGTGATCATGTGCCCACTTCGAGTATCTCTCCAGTCGGGAGTCATAAGTTGCAACTGTGGACATTCGGCGAGAGTTGGCTGCAATTTGAGCAGTCTCTGCAGGAAGGCCCGCCTCCTGTAGGCGTCTGTGGACAATTTCCATGCTGACAGGTGTAGAGCCTCTAGGTTGTGATGCCAAACTTTGCCCTTCTTCTGTGTCAGAAGCCGCCTGGCTAAGGGAAACTTGAACGGTAGGTCTACTAGCATTGACAGCAACAGAGGAAACCACGGCTGGTTCGGCCAATGTGGTGCCACGATCAGAAGATCCCCCCTGCAGTTCTTCAATTTGAGAAGTACTCGATTGATTAGACAGAATGGTGGGAAGGCATACCCGGACAGATTGTCCCACAAAATTGACAATGCGTCTGTTGCCCAAGCCATCGGGTGAAATCTCCTGGAACAGAACGTCGATAATCGGGCGTTGTCCTTCGTCGCAAACAGGTCCACTGACGGCCTGCCGTACAGGCTGAACACGTGATCTGCCCAAACCTGGCTCAGACTCCATTCGTTGTTGTCGAGGAAGCCCCTGGAGAGGGCATCGGCCATTACATTCTTGCAACCTGCCAGGTGAGATGCCCGGAGCAAGATGTTCCACCGACGGCAAAGATGTAGCAGGTCCCAAGTCCTTTCGCAGAGGCGATATGACCTCGTCCCTCCTTGTCTGTTTATGTACGCCACAGCAGTTGTGTTGTCGGAGAAGACCGTGACCTGATGACCCCGAAGGCCAGGGGCCCACTTCTGAACTGCTCTGAGAATGCCTTCCAATTCTAAGAGATTGATGTGCCAGTTGGATTCCTCCTGGGACCACAGGCCCGCTGTCGTTTGAGCTCCCCAAACGGCCCCCCAGCCCTCCAGAGATGCGTCTGTGGTTATGGCTGTCTGTGGTCTGGTTTGGTGGAAAGGAATCCCCCTCGCCACATTGTGTGGCCACTTCCACCATGCCAGGTGGTGTTTCACCTCCGGGAGTAATGGTACCCTCTTCGACATGGGATCTCGAGACGGCTTGAAATGACGGAGCAGATAGATCTGGATCGGCCTCATGTATAGGCGACAAAATGGAAGTACATCTTACCAGGCTTGCCATTAGTCCCAAAAGCTGTAACCATTCCCGGGCCCTCAGCTTGCTCTTCTTGAGAGATGAGGCTACTAGCGACGTTAAGGCAGACACCCTGTCCTGTGATGGCTGTGCCTTCCCTGTCTTGAAGTTCAGGAAGGCTCCCAGGTAAATTATCTCCTGACTGGGCTGAAGAGCAGACTTGTCTTTGTTGATTATCCAACCCAGTTCCTGAAGTAGAGTTCGAACCAGGCATGTTGCCCTGTCTGATTCCTCTTTGGAGTCTGCCACTATTAACCAGTCGTCCAGATAAGCATATACTCTGATCCCCTTGTTGCGCAAATGAGCTAATATTACCCTGGTCACACGAGTGAACACTCTCGGGGATGTGGACAGGCCGAATGGAAGGGCCCTGAAGCAGTAGTCCACATCCTTGTACCTGAAGGCTAGGTATTTCTGGTGTTTCTGATGTACCGGAATGTGGAGGTAAGCGTCTTTCAAATCCAAGGATGTAGCCCACATCCCCTTCTGTAGCGATGGGAGGATCTGACTCAAAGTTTCCATTCTGAAACGCTTTGGAGTTATGTACAGCTTGTTTAGTGGTTTGAGATTTAGAATGGGTCTCCAGGCTGCTGGTTTCTTTGGGGCGAGGAAAAAGGAGGACCGGTACAGTGTCTGAGTATGTGAGTTTTGAACTACGTAAACGGCTTGCTTGTCTAGAAGGCCATGGATTTCGTTTTCTAGCGCTAAGCGTTGATCTAACTGCTCTGGAACCGGGGTTGCCCTCACAACATTTCCTTTGGGGGGTGGAGATGTGAACTCGATGCGATAGCCATGCCGAAGTACCCCCCATACCCAGGGGTCTGGATTCAGTCTCTCCCAGTTGCGATAGAACTGGGCTAATCTCCCCCCCACCGCAGGGAGACTGACGGTGGGGTGGGCATCCCTAGGGGTGCTGGAACTTGGCACCACCGCGAGACCCACCACGTGGTGCCCCCCTAGCCATATGCTGACGATCAGTGGGATATGGCCTCCTTGCGCCCCTAGTGTTAGACGATCTTGGGCGGTCCAGTTTGCGTGCTGGGGCGGGCCCGAATGATGGTCCTGAGGATCTACTAGCTGAGGGGCGTGGCCACCTCCTGCGGTCTGGAGATCTCCTTCTGTTGCTGAGGGAGCTCTTAGGAGTCCTAAAATCTGCCTTCTTGAGGTCTTTCTGCCGTTTTACTTCGGTCTGAAGGTGGTCCTCAAACTGTCCCCCAAAAATATCTGGGCCTGTGAGGGGCAGCTCCAGGAATCTGCGCTTGATATCTTGGGTTGGCCAAACAAGGGCATCCATTACCAGGTCCCTTCGTTCCTGTACTGATCGGACTGCAATCCTGGAGAACTGATCAAAAATAAGCCTCGACAGAGGCCCCAATAGATTAACTAGGGTGACAGTATCCCTGCGAGACACCTCCTCTTCTCCGGCCTGATGAAAGGACTTTGTCAGAACCTCTGCGATCAGTAGCAGGGCTGAAGAAAACTTCATTCCAGCTCTGGCTGCATTATCCATTCCCGAAAAAGCCTTTTCAGACTTCCTAGATGTTGACGACTTGTAGTTAGCTTTACTGTCCATGGCCCCAGCATTTTTCAGTTTGTCCACGGCAACAACTGGAATTCGAGGCGCGATGAAGAAGTCTTTCCACTCTTTCTCGTCAAGACAGAAGGCACTACATTGCTTTCTGGGAAAAGGGGTCCACTTTCTCGCCTCCGCTGCTGCCTTAAACCTATCAAGGCACTCCGCATCCACCGGCATGCTAGCTTTAGAATCCCTAGAGGGGTGGTTCAGTGACAGCTTGGACTTTTTGACAGATGGATCCTCCGTAGTGTGAGGGGCCTCAAACCCTAACTGTCTTCGAAGGACCTCTACTGCCTTCTCAAACGCTTCCCGTGTGATTTCAGTGCCAAACAATGGGGAGTCCTCCTCCTGATCTGAGTCTGAAAGTTCTACCTCCCCAGAATCATATTGGGATCCCTTCACACTTTCAGTCTCCCCTGTAGGGGAAACCTAGTCAAGGGTCGGATGGCCCCCAGGCCTTTCTGCCGGCTCCCTATGGGAAGGGGACCTGGAACACGAAGGTGTGGAGGACTGGTTAGCATTGTCTGTCTGGGTTGGCATTTGCAACTGTACGGAACCTACCGTAGGGTCTGCAAGAACTCCACTACCTGGCTGAACTACCTTCGTAAGCAAGGATAACAGTTGTGATAAAGCTCCTGTTTGCAACGGAGTATCCTCCCTGTGGGAGTGACGCCGGCTATGCTTACGTCCCCTTCTTCGGTGCTTTCGGACTGGGGAGGACGAAGATGACGATGAATAAGAGGACGTAGAAGAGGAATGGCGCCGCCTCTTCTCTTTATGACTTCGGGAAGGAGAGCGACCCCTCTGACTCTCCTGGACCGGTGACATACTTTCCCGCTCCATGACAGCCAGGGACCTGTCACCTTGAACCATCCTGTCCTCTCGCCCCCCATGCCCCTGCAGAGAGACCTCCACAGTACGGGCTAGCTGGGGGACCGTCTCCAGGTTTATTGTGCCTTCAAGTCCTGGGCTTGTATTGGCGTCAGGGTTTTCAGCAGCATTAGACTCTCCTTCCAAAACCAACTGGCTCTGATCGTCTGTTGACCCTGCAGGATGTTGGTTCGTAGGGCCCTTGGCGGATTTATGGCCCATAGACATGGCGCCACCGCTCTCAAGCTCTCCCCCACGACCGGGGGAGGCGTCAATGAATGGGAGGACTTTGAAGTCGATTCCTTGGGATTCCTCTTTTCCCTTGAACGGATAGAGCCTCGCTTTCCAGCATCCATTCCTGTGAATAGTATAGAAAACAAAGGAACAAAGACACATTAAGAAACCACAATAGTATGCAAAGGGGGCCCAAAGGTATCTCCCCTGATCGGGAGAGAACTCCAGAACCGACGGCCCGATTGCAGGTAGCACAGGGCGACCCTACAAAACATGGAAAGCACAAGAGCACACAAGTCTAGGGTGGAATGAAGCTCAAAGAAAGAAAAAAAAAAAAAATATATATATATATATATATATATATATATATATAATGGCAACAATGGGGGCACACAGGCCCAGCCAGGACAATCCTCGATAAAATATAGCCTAGGCCATGGCGAAGGCCATGGAAACCAATGGGTACCCCCTACAACACCATAAAATGCCACACCCTTAGAGAGACCCCGTAGGGGAGGGGATTAGGCAGCAAAACCCTTCACAGGGACTGTGAGCCCAGTCAGAAGCCTTAAGGTTACGATGGGGAGCCGAGGCCCCAGAACTGACCCAAGGCCTAGATAATAGTGACTAAAGGCCCTAAAGAGGTCCACCGTAATGACCCTTAGCAACATGAGAAAGGCCATCTAACTAAGGGGCTTGGCTATGGGCCTAATGGAGTAAAAAGAGGAAGGGCCCCCAGGGCCCCTATAACACCACAGGGCCCCTTTAACCTATGTCTGGACCCCTAATCAGACCATGGGGACTGACTATACACCCTTTCCAACTGACCTGTAAACTTAGATCTTAGAAAAATAAGGATGGGCAAAACCTCCGATGTCCTAGAACAAGGGCATAAATAACACTAGGTCTAATGGCAGCCGACTATGGTAGGCTGAGAGCCTAGCCTGTTTCCACACACTGAACCCATAGGGAGAACACACGAGGATTGTTGATGATTTAACATGTATGAAAAACCTGTAAAAAGGTAAGATACTCATCCAAAACTCTTGTGGGCTTCAAGGATGTGTGTTTAAGTCCCTTTGGGAGGTTGCAGTAACACAAAAATATCCAAACGGATGAAAAACTCTCCACAAATCCACAGCCAGACGTTAAAGGTTTCCAAACTTATAACAGGGCAAATAAGAGAGGAAGGAAGATTGGAATGAGCATAGCGCCCCCAATGGGGTGGCACACCGGTGCTAGAAGTTTGCCAAGGCGTTAATTGTAGGCAATTAAGAGAATACAGATGTAAATAGGAGGTAAGAGAGGAGCGACATAGACCCTAATTTATTGGTCATCAAATCTGTCAAAGTTAACTAGGTCAGCCCTGTTTCAAATTAAAACTGACTAACTAAAGAGTGTAAGTCAAATCTGCGGGCCACTCAAAAAGTTGTTTAAAGAACAAGCCACAAGACAAGTGATTGCATCTGTATCAAGTGATGTCATTATTGTCATTATTGGTTATATGGTGCATGAATGCAATGGTGTGGCTAATTATCACATACTTGTACACATACTTTTTCGTCTCTGACTCATGGTTTCTTTTCAAATGAAAGGTTCCACTTAACTCACAAGCAATGAAGAGCTTCAGTAAATGGATGGAATCAAGGACAAGAAGTTAACAGTTTTATCATTACAGTATTAATGTTGTAAGTACTTGTTGGACGTAAATAAAGTGTTTCTTTTACAGAGAACAACCATATCTTTAAAAGCAACGTTTGTGGACATAGAATGATAGATTTAATTCAAAATAAGGAAGGACAGTAGCCTTCTTTTCAAGAAATAAGTTTCTCATAGATAGCAATGCAGCGATCTGTTGCTCAACAATTATTTGTTCAACCACACTTTTCAAAATTGAAATGATGCATCTTCCATTACTCATCACTTACATGATGTTTTGAGGAGATAAAGCCTGAACTGAATGGTTTAACAACGATTAAAGCTCTTTCCTTTGTACGCGATGTTGGTTAATTTTAAATGCCCCATTTTCCTTTAATAACTGAATCACCATCTCATGAAAGCAAATATATTCATGTGATATGAGAACAAGACATTTTTTTTTTGCTGTCTATATATCCTTGACAGTCTACGGCACCAATTAGGGATTAGCGATGTCATTTTTCGCTGGTGACCTGATGTCTGGAGTTTTTTCACAACATCAAACGATATCCTATCGCATCTTACCTCAATTTTCTTCATTTCATGTTTAATTGAGTCTCTGGGGTGCCTTCATCAAAACTTCCAAAATCATTGAAAATTTTACAGGTATTTTTTTACCTTTCAGATGGAAAATAGCCTTCATGGGCATTTCTCAACTCTTATCCTGATTCTTGCAATAATACATCTCCTGGTGCAACCATATTTTCAGATCATTGGCAAACATTGGCATCTGAATTTCATGGATCTAATGTTTTACAGAGAGTGGTGAACAATTGGCCTGATGGAATGTTCGTTGCAATACTTGGTTGATCATTAGCACCAAATATACAGCCCCACAGGCCAATAAGCAGGAATGATATTCATGATATCTTCAAGATGGCCAGCACTGACCAAGAGCACATCTTTGCATTTGTTAAGTTGTTGTGGTTAGTAGGCGTTCTCATCATCTCGGAGGATGAATCTGTGCTCTTTTGTTTTCCACTGGTAGTTTGATCTGTCTATTGGTTCTTCCAGGTACTTTTCTACATAGACTGCTTCATTGTTGCCTTTGACAACAATTACTGTGGTAGATCTGGTAAAGAAGAAATCAAAGAAGGAAAATCTATGCAAAATGGAAGGAAACATTTCATCAGTTGCCTGTCCGCCTTTGCGAAAATTTTGATGGTTGTCCATCTGATTTGTCACATACGATGGTGAACTGAATGCTTAAGTTCAAAGAAAGCTGTTACATTGTCTCTGTTTGAGATATAATTGCCAAACAATGGGAGTAGTTAAATGTTAGATTGTAGAGAAATTACAAGGAGAGAGAGATCAAGAACAGTGCACAGTTTTCTTGACTGTTACAAATGGAGTGACAACAAAATGTAAAACTTTCACCTGGCTGTCCTTTGTGGTTTACTTCCTTTGTAATTTTCATTTGATGTAACATCCAGCTGGGCATGTGGCAGTTGCCTGTGTCAAGATATTTCATGAGTAAGATTTGCCCACCATAGCTAGATTTTTTTGTTCTTTGTCAGTGTGCATTTTCCATAATATTGCCTTCACTGAAATGTACAATTCGCTCTTGTTAGTGGTACAAACTTTAGGACACACAGCAATTCCAGCTGTCCAGTGATACCCAATGTAAATTTTCTGGCAAGACTTTTGTTAATAAATAGTTTTGTGTTGGTTATTTGTGTCTTCCTTATTGTAAATTACCACACATCCTGGACATCAGAAAAGATGTATATTCCCATGAAATTTTTCATAATTCTATCATTTTATAGAGTTTCAATGTGTATGAATGTGTATCCTTGTTGGTACTATATCACAGTCTAGATGATATTTGATGTTAGGTTGGCGTATTTGCATGTGTAGGTGCATAACAGAGAGGGGAGAAAGGGAATGCCAACTGAATCTGAATCCTTTGAGTGAAATAGTGTCTGAAAAGGGCAAATATTTTCCCACAATAATAGGACTTCAAGGACCAGTAATGCAGACAAATTTTGCAAATTTCAAGTTTACATTCCTTCATTTCTATTAAAAATGTTTTTTTTTTACATTACATGTATGTTCCCAGCTGTTTCAATCTCGTTCTGCATCGTTGGATTAGACAGGGCTCAATCACCTACCTCTATTCTTCATGGTCATAAGAACCAGTATCTTGGCATAATACTACTTTACTACTACCCTAGTATTTGTATTAGTATTAAATTGTATGACATAATAGAGAAGGAGTTGAATTTGTGTAAATATGGGTACATGAAGCTCATATTTAACCAGCCATTTCCTGAAAAATCATTCTGGTCCTGCATCACTTCATTACTGCTTACTCCAACTTCCAGTTTTCTTGATCAGAAAAAATTTGAAAGGCAAGTTTCTGAAAGCCAACTGTGATTTGAGCAGCCAACAGCAACACAATTCTGCAGCATTTGAAAGAAAGAAAACTAACACCTTAAGTGTAGTTTAGCCACTGGACTCTGCAGGTACACACGCTTTATTTTCACCAAGTTCATGTTGCCAAGAGCAGTTACTTTTCTGTATGAATTTGGCATATCATACTCTTGTTGCAGTGAACATAATGAACAGGAAGTGTCCCATCTCACATGCCTGTTTTCAACATCAAATGCAAGGCAAGCATGTGGACAGGGAAAGTAATGCCATTGTTACTCCATCTGTAACCGACTCCCTGCTGGTACTTTTGACTGAAGCGCTATGTGTGTGGGGGGGGGGGGGGGAGAGGGTTAAAGGCGCTTTGTTGCCTTTTTGGGGCACTGCAAAATTCGGCCATCTGTGAGACAATCCATCATTTTAACTTCTGGCTCATCATCAACAATTTAAGTAACCACACATGATAGGACAATTTTTAAAAATTAAATTCCTGGTTTGAATGCTCTTGGAATGCAGCAGTGAGGTCTACTCCCTAAAACAGTTTTACCTGTTTCTAGCAAAAAGTATTTTCATTCACTTATTTTTTCCTGTCGTCCCTGGCATAGCAGCTACTGATGCTATGCAGAATAAGACATGTGAACACAGTATACTCTCCAAGGTGATGGAGAAAGGGAGCAACCCTCAGGAACTAAATATGATTTCACACATCCTAAAATTACTGAAGAAATTGGAAAAAGAGACACAAACTCACTCAATAATGATAGGGCTCCCAATGATCTGATATTCCTATATTTTTTTTATAAAAAAGAAAAGCCCTCCTATCTTTTTTCACTTAAAATGTTGATGTCAGCATAGTCAATTCAAAATGTTCAAAATGTTAGTTTTTAGCAGTACTGCTGTTTTGTTTTTATCACCTACTTTGTTCATGGAACACTGGTCCACCCTGTGACTATACCTGCTGTGTGGTTTCCAAATGTTACAACCAGACCAAGAAGTGCTGTTAAAGGGATTGGCCACAGAAGAAAAGTAGATGTATCTCAAATAATAGACATGTTTTTCTCTCTTTGTTGGTAAAAAACATTTCTCAATAGCATAGTCCTTTCGGAAGTTATGAATTTTTAAAGAAATATCTACTTCAAAATGGTACATTTCATTATGGTAAATATGTGATGTCGTTCAGGCACAATTGCCTCCGTATACTTTAGTATATGTTGACAGACTGAAAGGAATTCCCCACCACCGCTTTTCATGTCTCTTAAAAAGATACAAACATTTTGGCGTGCAAGTCATTGTTCTCATTTGCAGGAAATATCTCAAAGAATTTGGAAAAGGAAATATTTTAGTAAATTTTAGTAAATATTCAAGGTAAGAGCCTGGTGCTAGAAATCAATCAGTTGTGACATAGTACTGACAAATCTACATTGAATAGTTGCTGTCGATTTTATCTCACACTGTGGGTTGCAGTACTGTTCTGATCTCTCATGTGGCAATAAGATCTAAGTTTCATTAGGGCGTCACAAAAACCTTTAAAAGCATTGTTTGAGGACAGCTAAGAATTTAAGGATTACTCAACTTAAATGACATTACTCATAAAAGATATTGAACTGGAACTAATGAAAAAAGGATGGAAATACCTTTGACCTAAATAAACAGCTTACCTTCACTTGGTTTGATGGGATTTAAAGTATTAGCAGTCATTAAATTTTTCTGTCCATCTCAATAACAGCTCCACTGGTTTCACCAGCAAAAAGTATCTTACAGAATGTTGACTTTCATGAGGCTTTCATAATCTCTAAACTAGAGTTTTGATGTCACAAGACCTTGCTAGAAACATGGAAACTGCTAAAAAATGGAAAACAGTATTTGTTGGCTCTATGTCACACATTTTTACGCTCAAGCTGGAGACCAACTCTCAAAGCATTACTGTACATCTAAGGGAGCTTCCTCTGGCAAAATCAATATTTTTAACCGATAGAATGATAAAATGATTCATATATTAAGTATTCTTGCTGGTGGAGAATTCTGTTTAAAGAAATATTACAATAGCTTGAGAGATGTGACCTTAATTTTCAGTGGATGCCAAATTCCAAGGTTAAATGATGGCTTCAGTTTTATAGAAAAAATCTACTGCAACAATTTGCTACCGTGACATGGCATTTTGGTAACCTTGAAGCAACTTGGAAATCTTCCTGGACCACAGAAGCCTTTCTTCCAGCAGCAATATCTTGAGTTAGTAACAAGATATTTCCATGGGGTTTGGAATGCCCGCAGTGAGCCAGAAAGATGAATGACTTTGTGATTCCTTGCCAAAAGGCATGAAAATGAAAGGACAATGTCCTCACATGAAGACTGACTATCATAAAAATGAAAGAGATCATCAAGAGCCACTAATGTTAACTGTTTGAAGTTCCAGCGCAAACATTTGCAGGTTTTTGGACTTCTCTGGGAACCTCAATTGATCTTTGAACTCCATGAAAATCACACGGGATCATCCACTCACGATGGACCACCTTAAGATAAAATTTTAAATTCTAGCAAACTTTCCCTTACTGAGATACCATGTTTACAAGGTTATTAAACTATGAATTCTATTGACCTCACATGACTTTTGGCCTCCACAAAAAGTGGCAGACATCTAATCATCAAGTAATTCCAATGATAACAGTTTGAATTTCCATCAACATTCGCTTGCTGAGATATCTCCTTTAATAAGTTTCATACTTTAAGTGCTTGTGATCTCAAATACCCTTTGACCTGTATGAAAAACAATAGCGACCATCTAATCACAATGGACTACCTACACAACTGCTTTGAAGTCCAAGCACCATTTTCTTCTTGATATATTGTGTTTACAAACGAAGGCATCACATATGTTCACCCACACACGCCATCACCATCACATAGACTCGTTGCCTACCTCATCTACAACAACCAAGTCTGCAATAACCAGTAAGTCAAAAGGTTTAAAAGTTCCTTGCCAGATCGATATTATAGTAACAAACATGAATCACTCACTCACCCACATGGCAAGTATCAGATATGATAATTACAGTTATGCTAGTTGCAACATCCTTGTTTGACCTTTCAACTCTCTTCAACTCTTAGGAAAACCTCTGCTTCAATCAATAGGAACACATACCCTACATCATTATTTACATGCTAAACATGAAAAACATTTATCCACATGCTAAGTATGAAGTTACAAAAGTATTTACAACGTTGGACCTGTTTTTCACTGATGGGGATCCAAATCTCATAAAAACAACAGGGTTCATCTGGTCGATATGACCAAGAGTCATGCAAAGTATGAGGTCCTTCACAGTTACCCCTCTTGAGATAAGGGAATTGGTTTTGACATCTGCTGATCCCAAATGACCTTTGACCTCCACTACAATCAAAACGGATCATCACTCCAATATGGGCAATATTGCCATGTGCTAAGTATCAGAATCAGCATAGTTATTCCTCAGATGTAGTGTTTACAAGGTTTTCACAGTTTGACCTTTGATTCAACAACAATCAAGAGATAACCTACTCGATACAGGCAATCCATGTACAATGACATTCCCCTCAATTACCCCTTCAGACATATAAAGTAGGACTTAACATGGTTTGGATGTCTGGTGACCCAAATGACCTTTGACCTTCACCAAAAATAAGAGGCATCATCTACACACCAAGTATGAGATCAGCAAGGTTACCTATCTTGAAATCATATCAACAAGTTTTTACAGGTTGACCTCCCATGACCTCAAATGACCTTTGACCTACACCAAAAACCATATGGATCATATACCCAGTATGACCAACCCACATACCAAATATGAGATCAGTCAAGGTTACCCTTCTTGAGACATCTTGCAAACAAGCAAAGCATCATACACACAAACACATACACACGTGACATCACCATTGCAAAGATTCCCTGCCTGCTGTTGGAAAGGAATAAAAAAATAAGAACTATTTCATAAAATGGCCCACTTGCTCAATTTGGGACCTTGGACCCCAAAATTCTGAACAGTCTGAAACCTTCCATATTGTAACATTAAAATCTGCGGGAACTTTAAGCTGTCAGCATGATTTCATAAAATGGTGCATATGACCCACTTGGACAAAGAGCCCAAACACACTGTACCCCCAAACTGTACTGCTAGCAGTCCACTAATGAGACACATCTTAACATTATAACATCAATTTGTAGCCCTGCATAGGCTGCATTATTCATAATTTCTTGTTCATACTTTTTTAAAGCGGCCCACATGGCCCATTCAGGAAATTAGACCCGACTCAATGACCCGGAACACCAAAATGTAAACCTATCATAGCACTAATCTGGCACACCCTCCACATTGTAACACATACTCTGTACGGTAAGAAGCCTTGTGCAGGATTTAAAAGTTGTGGCCAATATGTACAAGCCCATTGTGATACTGGACCCACTAATACTGGATACACCAAAGTTGCCACTACCATAGTGCTAATGTGGCACACCTTTCAAATTGTAATATAGACTATAAAGAAAGAGAAGCAGTTGCATAGTTTTGTACAGTGACCCATATGGCTATGGCCCATTTCTGACCATGGACTCTCACATCCCACAGTTACCACTACCATAGTGCTAATATGACAAACCTTCCACTTTATAAATTTGTAGAAATAGAGCCAAACTGCATGATTTCATAAAGTGGCCCATTTTGGACTTTGGAGTCACAAATGATGAACACTCAGATTGAACCAGTTCCATACAGTAGTACTAACGTGACAAATCCTCGACAATATTGTGTACACAAGCTGTAAGAGAAGTACTTGTATGATTTCATAAAAGGGCCCACATGAGACCTTGCACAAAAAAAGAATTCCTTAGCACCCTGCTGGCACCATTACCATAGTAGTAATGTAACACAATGTCAACATAATACCATACAATCTGTAGGGGAAGGAACAGTTTTCATGATTTCATAAGATGACCCACTTTGGACCATGGACCAAAACTCCTAAACACTTTGGAGGGACCACCACTACCATAGCAGTAATGTAACACAACCTAGCAACTTAGTCAACTTAGTAACATGCAATCTGACAAGACTATCAATGATTTTATAAACTCACCCATATGGCTTATTTGGGTACAAACATAATGAACATCCCAAAAGTACCACCACCATAGTACAAATGTAACAACCTAAACTTACTACCATACAACCTGTAGGAGGAGCCTTTTGCATGATTTTGTAAAAATAAGATACATGATCAATTCAGGACCTTGGACCAAATTAATCCTGAACAACCTGAAAGTATGATTGGTAATAATGTGACACCTCACCTTAGTATCATAGAATCTGTTGGAGGAGCATTTTGCAGCATTTCATAAAAGTTACCATTTGGGCATTGAACCCCAAAATCTTGAACACTCTGACAGCACCACTATTGTAGCTGGTAATGAGACACAACCGAAACTTAGTACTGTGCAATCCGTAGGAAGCATACTGTAAATTTGGCATTTACGCAAAAAATGGGCCCATATGTGACTTTTGATGCCCACATTTTGCACACTGGCCAATGGCTCATTACTCAAGGATTATTCAAGTTGTCCCAAAGTTTCAAGAAAATGCATCAAACATTGTTCAAGAGCGAGAGCAATTGACAGAAACTGGGAACAGATATTGTAGTCCCTGACAGCCCCATCACAATTATAGCTCACACCAGTTTATGTGTTATCAGGCAAAAATGTTTCTAGTTATCTATTACTTTGTATTTATTATATAGAATGCCCTCTGTGCCTGCAATGATTACATTGATAAACCATATGAGCATCCGTTGTACAAAATTGCAACAGATCTGTTTCTGTGACTATACTCTGCCTACAGTGTGCTGTATACCCTCAACATTGAATGTGCATTCTTACACACACTGTTGCATATAGTACTTTCAATGAAGTATGTATGGTAACCCAAAACTGCCATACTGTTACTGTTTAGGGTTAAAGGGAAATAGAGTATTTGTTTTACAGAAAACAATCATACTTTTAAAACCAATGTTTGTGGACATAGAATGAAAGATTATTCAAAATAAGGAAGGACAGTAGCTTTCTTTTCAAGAAACAAGTTTCTCACAGTTAGAAATTCAGTTATTTGTTGCTCAACAATAATTTGTTCACCCAAACTTCTCAAAATTCAAATGATGCATCTTCAGCTACTCATCACATGCATAATGTTTTGAGGAGATGAAGCTTTTGCAGATGTTTATTGGTGAGACTGAATGGTTTAACAATGATTAAAGCAATTTTTTTTGTATGCCATTTTGGTATATTCTAAAAGCCTTTAATAATTCCCTTTAACCCTCTACCCATTTCCTCTTGCATGACCACCAAAACACATGAAATTTATCTTCTCCCACACCATTATGCATCCACATACCAAGTACAACTTGTCCCCAAACTTTCTACTTTGAAATATTGTGTTCAAAACGGTTCCAGAATTTTGCCCTCAGTGTGCTAAGGAGACCTTTGACCTCCAACAAAAACAAAAGGACACACCTCAATATGACAGATCTACATACCATGTTTTACATCCCACCCACTCAGACATGCACAAACCTGACTGCAGGTTCTTTTGCTGAAACAAAAAAAGAAGGAATAGAAATGTATTTCATGGCATTGTGCCTATGCAACTGAACTCACCTGGTGCCATAAAATGGTGATTTAATCATTATCAGATTTGGCAATATCTTGGAGAATAATTTCCGGTGACTTTCCAGGGATGCATTTTCCAGCTCTTTAGTGTCCTTGCCATCCAATCTGTAATGAAAGCTGACCACATAAGAGTTGGAATATTCTACATTGGTTACATGAGACTTACACAATAATATAAAACGATATCCAATTAGAGTGGGCGTATCTGCTAGCTGGTTAGGTGATATCTCATAATGGGTGTCAAAATATTTATAATGCAGCTAAAATAAACTTGTTGATTATCACACAAACTCACCATTTTGTCTGTAAAGCAATTACAGCTGTAATGCTCTAAAATATTTTCAAGATACATCTTTATACAAGAAGGGCAAAACACCATATCACAGTCCCAATTTGCTCACAGTAGGGATTGTGTCAAATCAACTACAGTAGCTACCATGTTTCAATAAGTCACCACACCTGAAGAGTTTCATACAACATGTTATTTAAAGATGGCATATGTGATGTACTTGTATGTTCATCATGATAACAGGTCCACTTTAACATAACTAGTTACTTGTGCACTGCATTAAAAGTAACAGAATTCAAATTTATAAGACCAAAAATACTAACTGAATTTTATAAAACATTTCAAAGTATTGCTGGCCTTTGTCCGCTGATTACACCAAATACTTGTTTACCCACAAGAAGAGAAAAGAAAAGTATCAACTGAGAGCTAACACGTTGCACCTCCTAGTGACACAAATAACCTTCAATTTACACCAAACCCAACAAAGGTCTTTGTGTACTGCACCTTAGCACAAAGTGTAAAGTGCAGGGTTCCTTTCCCTTTGAAAATAGTGTTCAAAAGCTTTCACTGTATGACACCTCTGATATCCCCACATGACCTTTGACCTCAAAAAACCCTCCACAATCTTATTTACTTAAAAGGAAGTACACACCCTCCACGTTTGAAGCTCATGCAACATGTGGTTCCTGAGATACTGCAAACATTGGTTGTCTACATTCTGCCTAGTGGTGACCTCAGATGACCTTTGACCTGCTCCAAAAAGCAATCCCACCCAAGACTTTTCTATGTTCTCCCTACACATCATCTTTAATCTGTCTTGAACCTTTCCTTAAACCAGAAAGCCAGGAGGCATTGTGGTTTTGATGATTCAATTACAGTATGAGTATTTTGAATCTGGCATATTGCATGTTGTGAGGATATGTTGATCCCAAATGATTTTTTACCTCTAACAAAATCAATAGGCCTCTTGCACCCAATAAGGTACATCTGAAAATCAAATATGACATCTGTCCAAGCTTCCTTTCATGTTTACAAGGTTTTCACAACTTGACTCCAATTGACCCCAAATTATTGTTGGCCTCAGTGGAAAACAGTAAGCTAGTTTTGCCCAATAAGGCACGGCTTCAAACTCTATATAAGTTCTGTAGATGCTTCCCTTCTTGCAATATCATGTTCATAATATTTTAACAATTTGACCTCCTTTGACCCAGGGTGACCTTTTGACCTCCACCAAAAACAATAGGCTTCTTCTATTTAATGTAATGCATTGACAAACTACATCCCAAAAGTTTCCATGATTCCTACCGTAAGGTATTATGCTAAGATTTTCAGTATTGATCTCTGGTGACCTCAGATGACATTTGACATCTACCAAAAACAATAGGGTTCTTTCGTTCGTTCATTTTTCTCTTTTTTTGATACACAGTATAATGAATGTAATGAAATAACAATATTGAAAAAAGAGAATGGAGAATCTGAAAAAAGCTTAGCTTGTACAAGCCAGATCCACCATATACAAATAGAAGAAGAGGAAAAACAGGAAAAACTCTAAGTCCCATCCCCACAACCCATTTCGATACCCCATACCACCACCCCATCCCAGACACCTCAACCCCACCAATCCCAACCCCACCACCCCATCGCCATACGAATAACAGTACCAAATAACTATACAGTACAGGAGAGAACGAAAATATTACGTGTTGCTTCTGCATAAAAAAATTCCTTGAGGTGATTAACAAATGTAGACAGCGTAGGTAAAGTTCTGAGTTGAAGGTCGAGGGAATTCCAAAGAGTTGGCCCGGAGAACCGTACTGTTCTTTTACTTAAAGCTAAACGAGAATAGGCAATGTTGACAGAGGAAGCGTTATGAATAGGATAATTATGGTAATGATTATTAAGATTAAAGAAGGAGTCAAAGACAGGCGGTAATAAACCCTTAAAGTATTTATATACAAATGTGCCTAGCTGAAAATGATTGTCAAAATTCGTAAATAACTAAAAATAGGTGCTGTATGATCATAATAATTAGAGTGAGTAATTTATCTTATGGCTTTTTTCTGTAGTAAAAATAACCTGTCCAGATATACATTATGAGTGTTTCCCCACAGGATATTACAAGGGTAAACAAGAGTATAATATAGGGATAGTAAAACCTGTCTGGGAACATGATGTCTTATCTTGTACAGAATACCAACGTTCTTAGAAGTCTTTTTACATTCATTATCAATGTGGAAATTCCAACTTAAAAGTGGATCAATAAGGATTCCCAAAAATTTAACACAGGTTACTTCATTTATAATTGAATTATTACAAGTAAGTCGTAAATCAGGTTTCACAGATTGTTTGGTATGGAAAATGACAAAGTTGGTTTTGTTAACATTAAGAGATAACTTGTTTGCATGAAACCAATTGCAGATTGTGCGAAGTTCATTATTTATAATATATTCAGTACCTTTGAGATCGTTATGTCCAAAAGAATACTAGTGTCGTCGGCAAAGAGACCAAATTTTAACTTATTTGAGCAAATAGGAAGATAATTAATGTAAATAAGAAATAAAAGAGGTCCTAGAAAGGATCCTTGAGGAACACCACATGAAATGTTAAGGTAGGGTGAGATATTTTCACCTATTGCAACACATTGCTTACGATTCGAAAGGTAATTTTTAAATAGGTCGTGAGCTGTTCCTCTAATACCATAGTGATGTAATTTATTTAACAATATATTATGATTTACAGTGTCGAAGGCTTTAGAGAGATCTATAAAAATACCAACCGTCGACTGATTTAAGCTAAAACCATTATTGATAAAATCTACAACATCAACACCTGCCATACAAGTGGAATAATTTGGTCGAAATCCAAATTGATTAGAACATAGGATTTTGTTTTTATTAAGAAATGCGACAGATCTAGAATAAATAAGTTTTTCAATTACTTTAGATAACGAAGTATGTATAGAGATCGGCCTGTAATTTGCAACATCATCAGAAGCCCCTGCCTTAAAAATTGGAGTGACCCTAGCTAATTTGGCGGAGCCAGGAAATTGACCACTTGCAAGTACCACGTTAAAGATGAAGGATAATGGTTGTGCAATAGTATGGGAGACAGCCTGCAATATACTAGTTGAAATGCCATCAACTCCGACAGAAGACTTATTTTTAAGTTTTGCAATAATATTGATTATTTCAGAAGGATTAGTGGGAGAAAGAAAAATGGAACTTATGTTAGGATCTGTTAAAAAGTTACTCGGATTAGTATTACATATTATTTTTGCCCATGGTTCAAATGATAGCAAAGGAGTATGTATTTTATTTAATCCTAAGTTACATTTCACTGTATTGAAACATACTAGCCATGAGGACGGTAGATTTGTTATGGCGGACGTTCAGTTCCAAGAGCATATTATTACGATTGTAGGTGTTTATGGTCCAAACATTGACAGCAGTAGCTTTTTTGTAAATCTGTCCTCAGAACTAAGGTCTTTTCAGGGCCATTCCATTATCACGGCAGGGGATTTTAATTTTGTGTTCAACTTGCAACTTGACAAAGTTGGTGGCCAAACCAGAACCAACTTTAAAGCTAGGGATGAGTGCCTTTCGTTGATGTCTGTGCACAATCTAATTGACATCTGGCGTGAAAAAAACCCTTTTTCTAAACATTATACTTGGAGCTCCAATATCACTCCCGGGATTCACTGTAGGCTTGATTTTTTTCTTGTTTCCCGTAGCTTAGAGCACTCCGCTACGGATATATCTTTCTCGGAGGCCATCCAGTCTGATCATTCCTTTACTTATTTATCTCTTAATCTTGCATCCATAAAAAGGGGTCCAGGGTACTGGAAACTAAATAATTCGCTTTTCCAGGACAGCTGCTACACTGAGCTCATCAACAGTGTCATTCAAAGCGAAATTGATCTAGGGAATTCCATGGATCCTTGAACAAGGTGGGAATTCCTAAAGTTTAAGTTACGTGAAGTGTCTTTAAAGTATTCCAAACAAAAAGCCCGGGAGAGGCGGCGTAAAGAGAAAGACTTGCTTTTGAAAATTTCTAATCTTGAACAACAACTCTTTGTAGCTGAATCGGACGAGACTCGTTCTCTTCTGACTTCGGCTCAAAATGATCTTATTTCGTATTTGGATTACAAACTACAGGGTACTATTATATGTTCCCGTGATCGATGGGTTGAGGATGGTGAGAAGAATTCAAAATACTTCTTAAACTTAGAAAAGCGCAATAAGATTAACAATAAAATTTCCAAGTTGTTGAAGCCCAATGGCGTTGTTGTCGATGATAATGAGATTATTCTTCAGGAAATTGGTAATTTTTACCAGTCCCTCTACTCTTCTGTCAAGACTGTCCCCGACCCCTTTCTGCGGGACTTACATCATACTTCTTTAGAAATAGAGGATGCAACTCAGTGTGAGGGGGAACTTACTCTTAACAATTGTTCTATTTCTCTTAATTCGATGAAAAATGATAAGTCTCCGGGAAGCTATGGCTTCTCTGTTAACTTTTATAAGCTTTTTTGGCCATTAATTGGACAATTTGTAGTTGATTCTCTAAATTCTTGGTTATCGTAAGGAGTTTCTTTCACCTGAGCAATCCCGTAGTGTTATCACTCTTATTTCAAAACCAGGAAAAGACTCTACCCTCCTCCAAAATTATTGCCCAATTTCCTTGTTGAATGTGGATTATAAAATCGGTGCAAAGGCTATTGCTAATAGGTTTCAACGAGTGATCCAGTCGCTGATAGGTCCTCAACAAACTGGTTTTTTAAAAGGTAAATTTATTGGAGAAAATGTCAGATTTATCCTCGACTTGATTGATCACACTTCAAAGCATAATATTCCAGGCTTTTTGTTTTTAGTGGATTTTGAAAAAGCATTCGATACATTGGAATGGAATTATATACAGGCCACTCTCCCTTTTTTTAATTTTGGGAATAGTATACAAACTTGGGTAAGTACTCTTTACAAGAATGCACACGCTTGTGTGCTGAACAACGGTTACTCCACCGGTTTTTTCCCAATTAGCAGAGGTGTTCGTCAGGGCTGCCCACTTAGCCCCTATTTATTTATTCTCTGTGTAGAGACGCTTGCTCTTAGGGTAAAACAGTCCGGTACTGTTAAGGGGATTGTTACTGGAGTTGAAGAGCATAGAATTCTTCAGTATGCCGACGACGCTACTTTCATTCTAGACCACAATAGTAATAGCCTTCATGGAGTTGTTGATATCCTCGAGTGTCTTAAAAAAGCTTCCGGTCTCAAAATTAATAGCTCCAAGTCTCAACTTTTTCCACTTGGTTATTTTATTAGAAGGCCCCTGTTCTTAAATGATTTCAATTTTGAGGTTACATTAGGTCCTGTCAATATGGTAGGTATTGTTTTCACCCACAATGGCGATTATTTGTTGCGTCTTAATTTTCAGCCCAAATTATCTCGACCAAAACTACTCTTCGTATATGGGCTAGTCGTGATTTAACACCGATTGGCCGAAATGTTATCATTAAATGTTTTGGACTTTCACAGTTAGTATACCTTTTCCTTGTTCTTCCAAACCCTCAGAGTTCATTTATTAAGGAGATTGAAAGCACTATTTTCAATTTCATTTGGGCAGGGAATCCTGATAAGATAAAACGCACTACTATAATTAATCCAATTAATGAAGGTGGCTTGAAAGTTACTCACGTTAGTACTTTTATTGATAGTGTCAAATCTACTTGGATTCCTCGTTATGTAGATAATTCGAATGGTCCATGGAAATATTTCTTTGACTTTAGCTTAAATGTTTACGGTAAAAAATATTTTTTTAATTGTAATTGTAGTCCATGTGACGTTAAAACTATTGATAATAACTTTGTTAGACAGGTCACGGAGGCCTGGTGTCGTGCTTCCTACTACAACCCTAGAAGTGATTTTGGTAATCAACATATTTGGAATAATTCAAACATTCGTGTAAATGATAAAGTTGTATTCTACCCTCGGTTGTTTGAGAAGAATGTTCAGTATGTTAAAGACTTATTTGATGATGATGGTAGACCATTAAGTTTCGAAACCTTTATTAATAAATTTAACATTGACTCACTACCTTTCACCTTGTATCTAGGCCTTGTGCATAGTATCCCGCACAATTGGCATGAGTCTATTCATCTTTTCAATGACAGAAATGCTAATGAAGAATTATTTGATAAGTTATTGAGCAGTTATAGTAGTTCACAA
Source organism: Stichopus chloronotus (assembly GCA_021234535.1). Taxonomy (NCBI): domain Eukaryota; kingdom Metazoa; phylum Echinodermata; class Holothuroidea; order Aspidochirotida; family Stichopodidae; genus Stichopus; species Stichopus chloronotus. The sequence continues at coordinate 24,349,437 of CM037837.1, read as the reverse complement.
TTTATTTATGGTATTTTGATAAAGAAAATTGCTGTGAAACCTACTGCCTGTTCTAAATGGCAAGCCATTTATGATAATATTTCAAATGTGGATTGGTCACGTTTTTTCTCTACTCCTTGGAAATCAACTTCAGACCCCTCTGTTCGTTACTTTCAATTTAGATTCCTTCATAGAGTTCTTCCCACTAATAGACTTTCTCCCTAATGAATAAAACTGATAACCCTTTATGTACATTTTGTGAATCTGCGGTTGAAACCATTGACCATTTATTTTGGGATTGTAGCTTCACGTCTACCTTTATTTTGGATGTTGAAAACCTGTTTTTGAGAAAGCATTTTTTCTTTTCCAAGCGAGACTATTATTTTTGTTGTATTCGACCTTGTCATCCTTTCAACTTCTTAACTATGCATATGAAGAAATTTATTTTTGAATGTAAATTAAGAAATGAAAAACCCTTAATCAATGATTTCTTTCGTAAATTTAAATTTGCTGTAAAAGTTGAGCAACAGAAAAGGAATGAGGTTAAAACGATTGCAAATTTTAGTGACCTTGAGCGAACTTTTGCTTCATGTCCAAATCTGTTTAGTTCACATTGATTCAGTTTTTTTGATTTTGTGATTAAATTGCCTCTTTGGAGAGGCATTTTTCGCATTGTTCCTTTGCTATTGTTTACCAATAGCACCCTTTCATCAATTGAAGGTTTACCTTCATGTTCTTTAAATAGAACTGCGGAGATGATGTTTATCAATAAGAAAGGCATGTTTTTTTTTTTTTTTTTAAGACCTGGAGTTTGTAGTGTTTGATTGTGTAACCTTTTTTCAGCATACCAGGCACTGCTTTTCATTAGTCCCAATCATTTAAATGTATATCGCTTTACGCTTCATGAAAGAACAGATGAAAGTACTCTTGGCCAAGAAAGAAAGCCAGAGTAAAAAAATCTGAGGTGTTTAGTGTATCAAAGTTAAGCTTTTGGATCTATGCAAATATCTGTATTTATGTAAAAATCATCCACTGTATTAATTTGTCGACTCCCTGGTGTTGTATAATTTTTGGTTTTTTTTTCATCTATTATGTACCAAACGTTATATTATCATAAAAATGTGATTACTTACCACTCGAGAGATGAAATGTAATAAAGGAGAAAAAAAAAAAAAGTATTACATGTAGGAATCCTCTCAGCTAAAGAGTGACCGACATTTGTAAAAAAAATTATTGAATGCACTTACAATAGTCTTCTCCTCACATATGACGTTGCCATTATAGTTTATTTTAGGAACTTTTGAAGTGGTGGGAGCATATTCAGCAATTTATTGATTTCTTTCCATGTTGTTTTAATATTGTTTATATTTTTTTTCAAATACTGTCATGTAATGTTGCTTCTTTGCCAACCTAATGACACTGGTTAGATGGTTTCTGTATATTGAAAAATTTAATTTGTTCTCAGCGGTTAATGAAAGCTTTATATAGTTTACTTTTATACCGTATAGAGTTAAGAATAGCAGGAGTCATCCAAGGGGAAGACATACGCTTTTTCTTACACATGTGCTTGAACAAGGGACAGTGCTTGTCATAGAAAGACAAAAACGTATTAAGAAATCCATCGTAGGCTGTATTAACATCAGTTGTAAGATGTAACCACTGCCAATCAAATAGCTGAAGCTCTCTAGCAAGGCTCGATAACGTATCTGCTGTAATTTTTCTTAAAATAAGACATATTATTGTCAGGAGTCAACGATTTAATGTGATGGATACAAAACACTGGTACTGTAGGTGGTCACTTATATCAGAAATTATGATACCCGAAGTTAGTGTGCTATTATGATAATTACAAAAACTATTGTCGATTAACGTTGCAGAATTCTCTGTGATATGAGTTGGACTTTTAATTAAGGGCGATAATGATGAAGAACATAAAATATCAACAAATCTACTAGTATTACTATCAGTACCATATTTAAGCAAGTCAATATTAAAATCCCCCATAAGAATGCAGTTTTTATTGGTATCGTTTAAAGCATCTACCAAGATGGAAATACTATCGATGAAAACAGAAATATTGCTGTTGGGAGGACGATAGATCACACCAATAACAGTATTTTTACTATGACTAGATATGACCTTCCACTTGATATGACCAATGGACATACTAAGTATGGGAAGTATCCATCATTTCTACCTTGAGATATTGTGTTAAGAACATTTTCAGCGTTTGATCTCCGGTGAAGTCAGATGACCTTTGACCTCCATCAAAAACAGGAGGCTTCTTTCTCTCAATATGGGACATCTATGTACCAAGTTTGAGAATTGTCAGAGTTTCCCCTCTTGAAATATTACGATAACAAGATTTTCAGTGTTTGACCTCTGGTGACCTCAGATGACCTTTGACCTCCATCAAAAACAATAGGGATCTTTCTCTCAATATGGGGCATCTATGTACCACGTTTGAGAACTGTCAGAGTTTCCCTTCTTGAGATATCATAACAAGATTTTCAGTGTTTGACCTTTGGTGACCTCAGATGACCTTTGACCTCCATCAAAAACAGGAGGCTTCTTTCTCTCAATATGACACATCTATGTACTACGTTTGAGAACTGTCAGAGTTTCCCTTCTTGAGATATCATGAAAACAAGATTTTCAGTGTTTGACCTCTGGTGACCTCATATGACCTTTGACCTCCATCAAAAACAATAGGAGTCTTTCTCTTAATATGGGGTATCTATGTACGAAGTTTGAGAACTGTCAGAGTTTCCCTTCTTGAGCTATCATAAAAACAAGATTTTCAGTGTTTGACCTCTGGTGACCTCAGATGACCTTTGACCTCCACCAAAAACAATAGGGATCTTCCTCTCAATATGGGGCATCTATGTACCAAGTTTGAGAACTGTCAGGTCTGCCATCTTGAGATATTTTGATAACAAGATTTTCAGTGTTTGACCTCTGGTGACCTCAGATGACCGTTGACCTCCATCAAAAGCAATAGGGTTTTTCCTCTCACTATAACATATCTACATACTATGTATGAAATTCATTCAACTTTCGTAACTTGAGATATTGTGTTAACAAGGTTTTCAGTGTTTGACCCCTGGTGACCCCAGATGACCTTTGAACCCACCAAAAACAATAGGGTTCTTCCTCTTCATATGTAGCATCTGTGCACCAAGTTTGAGAAACGTAAGACTTTCCCTTCTGGAGATATCGTGTTAACGGGAAAAGTGTCACAAACACACATACATACACACGCCCACACGTGCACACACGCACACACACATGCATACATACACACGCCATCATGAATGCACAGGTTTCTCTTATCATCGAAACCAAAAACTAGAGTGTTAACGAATGTTCACAAGCTTTTCAGAATTATGGCCTCTGATGACTCCATATGACCTTTGACCTCCAAGAAAATCATCACAATGTTATTTAATTATTAGTACATACCCTCCAAGTTTGAAGTTCATGCAACACATTCTTCCTGGGATACTGCAATTGCAAACATACTTTGTATACTGGCTGCAGCTGATCTCATATGACCTTTGACCCACACCAAAAACAATCCCAGCTGAGATTTTTATATGTTCTACCCAGACACCAACTTTCACCATTCTTGTACCTTCTCTTTAAAAAACTAGGAGTGCTAACTATGGTTGGGCGTTACCAGGAAAATCAGTACCAGTATTTGCAGCGCATCAGTGCTGGCATTACTCAACGTACCACTACTGAACATGTTTTCAATGTGATAAAAAAGAGGCTCTGTGCCTTGTTCAGCATGATGAAACAAGATACATTTCTTAAGTCGGGTTATCAGATTACTGTATATTACTTACAAATAATTTTGTCACATAAAATCATTGAAAACTTGTCTTGTTTTGTCGTACTTCGTCCAGAAGTACAGTAGAATTCTCTGTTATCACTGTTTATAAATACAAACAACATAACTTTCATGATACAAGCACACTACTGGATGTGCATCGTACAGTACTTTTGTTGTTCGAAGCGATCGAGTCACTGTACTACTTCAATTGGAAATTTTCACCTGATGTTCGCCGCCTCAGTTCCAAGCTGAGCAAGCTGTTTATGTCCCACACTACTGACCCCATTGTAAAATGCTAGTGGCAGGCAGGATGTACGTTCATAATTAGATGAAAGGCCAGGAATGTTGCTTATGATCATGAATCACGGAAATTCCCAAAACAACTTATGCAATGATGTGAATGAAATTGTCAGTATTAATAGCGTCAATTCAGTGATGCAAAAGCATCTCTTTTTGTCGCAATTTAGAGCAGAATTAGCGTGGGATATCTTCTCTTCCACCGAGTGTGTCCTGCCTGTCTATAGTTGTAGTCAGGGTTGCCAGTTGGCTTTTCCAATACCACCAGAAACCCAAAAGGTTTTGTGATTCCTTGCAACATGGTTATAAATACAACAAACATGAATTACCCACATGACAAGTATAAGATCAATTACAGTTATTGTTCTTGAAACACCACATTAACAAGCCTTTTAACCCCAAATAACCTATTTTTGGTGACCTCAAATGACATTTGACTTCCACCAAAATCAATAGGGATCACCTACCCGCTATAGTCAACCCACATATCAAGTATGACAACAGTCATCATCACCCTTCTGGAGGTGATGTGTTTGCAAGCTTTTCAGTTGGACTTTGGGTGACCTCTGTAACATATTGTTCCGATACTTGTGTGAACCAAGGTCTGAAGACATTCCCAGGCTAAAGTGACCACCACTGACCATCTTGTTATTGGAACATAAGAGTCCTTGGTGTAACTTATACTTATTGCCTCTGGCTCATATTCCTGAACAGTGTTTGTACTTGTAAGTAAGTCTACATTTAGACACCTTGATTGTATCACATGATTGTCGATAAAGTGAGTGACCGAGACAACAAGGCACTCTGAATACAGAAGTCAAAGCAGTAAGATCTCATCTGTATCTCCTCTCTTGAGTCTTTAAGTAATAAGCCTTCAACATTACAACCCACACACGAAGTATGACATCAGTCACAGTTACCCTTCTGGAAATATCTTGTTTACAATGTTTTTACAGTTTGGCTTCTGGTGACCTCAGATGACCTTTGACCTCAACCAAAAACAATAGGGGCCATCTTCTCAATATGGCCAACCCACACACAAAGTACAACATCAGTCACAGTTTAATACCCTTCTGGAGATATGTGTTTACATGGTTTTTACAGTTTGACCTCTGGTGACCTCAAGTGATCTTTGACCTCGTCAAAAAACAATAGTGATCATCTACTCAATATGTCCAATCCACACACCAAGAATGACATCAGTCACAACTACCCTTCTGGAGATATCGTGTTTACAAGTTTTTTACAACAGTTTGACCTCTGGTGACCTCAAATGACCTTTGACCTGGACCAAAAACAATAGGGACAATCTACTCAATATGATCAACACTTACACTATGTATGACATCAGTCACAGTTACTGTTCTTGAGATATCGAGTTTACAAGGTTTTTGCATTTTGACCTCTGGTGACCTCAAATGACCTTTGACCTCCACCAAAAACAATAGGGATCACCTCCTCAGCATGACAAACCCAAGCACCAAGTATGAGATCAGTCATGGTTACACTTCTTGAGATATCATGTTTACAAGCAAAGCGTCACATACACATACGCACACACACACACACGACATCACCATCGCATAGATTCCTTGAGCCTTCGGCAAGGAATCAATAAGCAAAAATAAGCCCCCTGGAGGCATGCTAAAAAAAAAGAAAAAAACCACTGCTGGAATTATACCTACACATAACTACATCTGTTTCCACTTGTAGATAGCTAAGTTGTTCTTCATCAGTTCACTGTTGTTTGCTATGATACATGGATACTTTACTCTTCATTTACAGTAAGTTAGTTTCAACAAAATAGGCAATATGTGTAGGCCTAGTTTGCATGGTTTGCATTATCTTACCAAGGTAATGGAAAATGGCTGCTTCATTAGCCATAAGACAGTAACCACTGTGTACCAGATTATCGACAATCCTTTACAGTGTGGAATACATTTACTTTCAGAAGCCTTGAGGTTTAATATAAATCTGGAATTTATTTTTGGTCTGTTTTGATGTTAATATGTAAGTATTAACGCTACATTTCCTAAATTTTTGTTGGAGACGGTACCAGTACTAAGAGTTTTCCCCCGTACCGCCAAGTATTCAAAAGTACGGATACTCATGGAAAAAAATTATTCCTCCAGTGCTGTGAGTACCGGTACTGACTTGGGTACCAGGATACTGCCCAACCCTAGTGCTAATGAGATTATTGTTACACACATAAACACACACCCACACACACGCATACACGCAAGCAAAATTACGAAAGTAACTCAGTCTTCTACACATCTTGAACAATTGATCACTACATTTATTCTCACCAGGGTTAAAGTTAATTGCATTTTCCAAGTCATTCTGGCAAAACCACAGAGTGGACAGATAAAGACACACACATACACACATGCCACCATGATTACAAAGATTATGGTCTCATTGAAACCAAAAATACATCCTAATGAGTGCTTTGAACTGTTCCACATTTACATATCGTAGATCAAATCATTCAAGTGTGTCATTTTAGCAACCAACACGCTACTAGTACATTTATTCAGAGCATTTTAGTGAACAACATACCTTTGGTCATTATGGAAAACATCAAAAAGACACTGGATGAGTTTTGCTTCTTCTACAGTTGAGTGTGAATCAATGGCATCGGATAACTGAGATTTCACATGGCAGGCTTTAGGCCAAGGTTTGTCAAAAGCAGAATTTGAGCATCCATGTACCCCTGACAGAAAAAGAATGAAAATACAAAGATAGGAACAATAGCATCACATACAAATTCTAGGTATGGATTTCAGAGGTATAGATTTTCATGAAATGGTTAAGAACAGTTGTCTTGGTATATGGCTGATTTAATAAGTTGTTCCATCTAGTATTATAGTTGTGGTACTTGGAGTTGTCAGTATAGATGTGATCAAAAGAAGAAGGAAGGAGGTCCTAACAAGATTTGAAGTAAAAAATGCCAAGCTGGTACTTGAATCATAAATTGAACTTATCTTGAGAGATACTTGAGAGATGCACTGGGGGCTCTGTAGGGTGCATAACATATGTTTTGAACAGCTCTTTTTTGTATCTTGTTCCACTCATTGAGAGATTTATCACTGACATTTCCCCACAGTGAAAGACTATTGTTCAAATACGGAAGAATCAGTGCATTATATGAGAGTAAAAGTATGTACGAGGGTAAAAAATGTTTAAGTCTATTTACAATTCCATTCCATCTGGAGACTGTTTGATTAATAGCAGACGTGTGTTCTTTTCAACTTAATCTTTGCTCAATTGTTATTCCAAGAAAATTTGCATAATTTGACGCTTTAATTTGGCATCCATCTAGTAAAACACAAATATTGCTTGTGTTGTAACTTTGTCATCAAAACTTATCAATTTGGTTTCATACTGCTAAGAGATAATCTTTTAGATCTCAACCATACTGATACTGTAGAAAATTGATCAATGACATCAGCAAGTGTGGCTTGTAAATTACTATTTTGAAGAAAAGCATTAGTATCATCTGCTAATAAGATGAAATTGAATTTTTGAGAGCATGTATAGATACCATTAATACATATGAACAGAAGGGGTCCCAGTATTGAGCCCTGGTTGAATCAGGCTTGAATGTTTTATGCACTGGCATGCCTTCCAAAGTACAAAAAATAGGATGTAAACATTTAGTAGTATTTGTATTGTTATGTATATGTTTGGTGGCAACTTCAAGAAAACCATAAATATGAAGAATCCATACAGCTAAGAAATGATGAGCATTATATTTCATATTGTAAGCTTCCAAGTATCAATAATTGCACACCCATTGATTGCTTTTTTAACACAAAACAAACTAGCTTGGAATATGTTTCCATGTTGCCACACAGAGGTTGTTTATTCCTAACCTGGCTCAATCTTGCTTGGTTTATTGCCACCTTTGTTGGAATAGTGAAATGCACTGCCTTCAACATTTCTGAAAAAAAAACAAAGAAGTAAACCAGAAAGTTGAATGACTGAAGAGTTTCTTGCTACCATTCACAAAGAAAGTTTGAATACAAAGCTTCCAGCATACTGCGTTACTGAGCTAGGAGCGTGTCAAGAATCAAGATAGACCAACTTTAAAGAGATGAGGAACATCGAATACAAAGTTTTACAACTGGGATTCTTGGGGAATTTAAGTAATGTTACTCTACACATATTCCTGGACCTATGTTGAAAACAAGAGCCAAAGGGCACTATGGTTCCTTGCTTAAGTGGGAAATTATGCCATGCACTCAACACACAGGCAAACAAATTGCATACAAAATAACAGCCAATATACCAAGTCTGCATAAAATCGGATTAATGATTGCCGAGTTACTGCAGTAATGATTTGGGCAAATATAAATTTGTTCCCCGAGATGGACTGTAACAAATTAAAACAAAATTTATATTCGAACACATTAAGCCCCAAATGTTTCATCTTCCAAATCAGGTTTACACACCAAAATTACTCAACAATATTCACCCTAACAATAACTTAGTTTTGATATGACCTGACTGATAATTTTTGAGCCACAGAAGTGTAAAGAAATGCAGAAGTCAGGGAAAGTGTGAGACCAGAAGCCAAAGCAAAAAAGATCTACATTTAAACTATAAACTTGGGAAGTAAATACGATCCTGCAAATGATCCTGCAAAAAAGAGCTACCACACCATCCACCAAATATTTCTGCGACAATTTTGTCATTGACTGCAGCATGCAAAGAATGTGACCTTTTCACTGTACTAACCACAATACAAAATCACACACACAAGTGCACTGAGTTGGTCAACACTTTGTATAGTAGCCCATAAGGGCTTTTTACAGCTGAATTTTGGGTTTTCTATACACGATATTGGGTAGAGAACCCCCTCCTGTTAGAAACTAAGCATATTATTGAACTAAATCCACATGGACACAACTTAGCTATCATCACTGAGCATACCTGTGCTAACTTTGGACACATTCCAACAAATGATTGTAGAGTTATGGCAACTGCGACCCTATAACTTCATTAATATGCTTGATATGGTCACCAAAAGCAATAGGGTACACTTCTCAATATAGCAGATCCACAAACCATGCTTGAGTTTCATCTGACTTTCCCATATTGAGTTAGAGCATACCCAAGGAACTGTCACAGACACACACACACATCCTCACACACATGCCAACCTGGCTGCACAGGTTCCTTTGCTGCTAGAAGGAACACAGTAGAGTACCATTGGTGCAGAAGTTTATACCTCAACACCCTGAAGGTACATGTATCATTATGTCAAATGATAGGAACAACTGAGTATCATTACACCAAATCATCAACATTGTACAAGTGAATCTGTAGGACTGCACAATTTCAGAATTTTATAGAGTACCAACAGTGCAGAAGTTTTACCTTTGTCGATAAATTAAAATTTTGATTACAAAATAACAATGCCTATAATTAGTATCACAACATTATTAATGTCCGGAACACCAAGTAACACTTTAACAATGAACTACAACATAGTAACAACATACTGGCATGCAAAGCACTTGTACTCACAGAATGTTGAGTATGTATAGTGTGCGTATGCTGGTTCAATATTCAGTGTAGTACACTGCACAAGGTACGTGTACTTACAGTAGTAATTCACAGTCTGCGGAACACTTACAGTAGGGTTGATTTTGAAACGTATCAAATAACAATGGAATTTGGCCACTGATTAGACTGACTTTGGATAATTACTGTTACGGAGTTATTAAACGTACATTTGCAGAATATCTTGGACATGTTTGATGTCCCATACTCACTCTCAACTCTAACAGCAACACTGAATTTGTGGGGAGAGGTTAGGCCTAGGCCTATGCTATTTGACTTACTATTGCCTTCCGCAGACACCGTGCCTTTGCCTGAGAGCGATTTCTGCAAAATTTCAGAATTTAATAACACGTCTCTGAGGAATGGAGGCATCTTGACAGTAGCTTTTAATACTGTTTTCGTTTCTGTGTCCATGCAATGCCATAATGACACGTGCTTCAATGCCAGCATTACAGAGGGCTGTGATTGTGGTGGCCCGAACACTGTGATTTGTGTAATTTGAACCTTTAAAAAGTTTGACTCCCCATTTGGTGGATTTCATCGTTGATTTTTCATTCCTTTCTTTGTCAATTTCGTCCAGTTTGCCCTCTTCTAGGTTTATAAATCTAGCGTTATTTTCCTCTGTCTCCATTGTATCTAATTGCTTTAAATTGAATTTTAAATTGACCGATATCTCACTAGTTTCAGCCATTTTTATGTGTAAGATAGCAGACTACAAAACACTGTCAATCTACGGTTTTATTGTATTCATCCGTCGGTGATTGACAGTGGTTTAACAAAGTTGGGTTATCAGCGATTAACCCATGGTCAACTGACTGAAATGGGTCAATAGGAGTTCAGGATTCTTTCCAAGTATGTATGAATTATTATTCATACACAATAAGGATATTTGAGATGCGTATGACAGTTTCAAGTGGCACTTGAACAGTGGAAGAAACAATTTGTGGAAATTCATATAATGAGCCGTAGGGTTCACATGGAACCATTGACTACAAATACATGAACACCCTTAGATAACCACTATTAGCGTATCACTATGACTAACCATCAGCATTGTCCAAGAGAATATGTAGGAGAAGAACTCTGCAGAATTTCCTATTAAAATGGACCATAGGGTCCACATGGGAGATTGGACTGAAAGATTTTTGTACACCCTACATGAACTGCCACCTAAGGAACATTGTGTACAAGTTAAATATAAATCCACGGAAACATGTGCGAGAAGCAGCATTTCAAACAGAATTTCACATAATGGGCCATTGGGAACACATTGGGTCTTGGACTAAAAATTCCGGAACACCCTGCAGGGACGGTTAACAGAGCGTCATTGTGACAAACCATCAACAAAGTACCATAAAATTTGTAGGAGGAGAAGCATTTTGTTGAATTTCATAAAATGAGTCAAAGGGCACACATGAGACCTAGGATCAAAAATTCCTAAACACCCTAAATAGTTCACCACACAATGAACATAGTGTGTTTCAGACAAATCCATGAAAGCATGCAGGAGGACAAGCATTTTGAACAAGTTTGGAGAGATAGATGGATAGACAGATGGATGGATGAAGACGTTCAGACGGGTGGACAGACGGGCAGACAGACAGACAGGTGGACGGACAGATCGACCAACTGACAGATCGACAGGCAGCCAGACCAGCAGACAGACAGACAGATAGAGTGATGCCGCGTGATCACAATAGCTCACACTAGCATGCTTGTATGAGCTAAAAATGAGCTTGCTACCAGCCAGGTCCACCTCACAACTAATGTTCTTGGCCTAATGATTGACATTCTATGTAATGCTTGACCTCCTTCAAGGACCAGCTGAACTCATGAAAGGAAAGTGTGGTAGACACAGTTCTCAGTCCAAGAAAAAGATGGCTTTAAGAGGCTTTTAAATACAGGCAAGTGACTTTATTTTGAGGATTATATGGCAATTTGTTAAAACGATAAAACACTGGGATAGAGAATGCAAAACTGAAAACTTGTTAAATTTGGTCATTACGGGTCAACAGGGCTCAAATTGTGAAATGCTTTGTTGTAAAAGTGATATCTCCAGAATGGAAGCTTGCACAGGGCTCACAGTTACTTTGTTTGTATCCTAGTCACAAAATATTGCCTCAAAAATCCAGACTGTGCATATTTCGTAACTGCAGTACAAATCGGACAGTTGACATGTTGGTACAGACATCCCACGCGGCAACAAAGCATCCCTTCGCTCATATCTGCTAATAGTAACACCTAAGAAGTATTGTCATACACCCATTAGCACTCTGCTGAAGGTCAACGTGCTGGTTAATACCTCTGCTACGCTGCCATTTGCAAGATGCGTACCAGAACTGCCACTCTACATATGGCTCTGGTATACAAAGTGTAGACTAGGCTAACCTAAGTACAGCAATTTCTTTGGAGTCACTGTCTGAATGTTTGGACTGTGTGTGAAACCCTCTTCTTAACCTGGCTAAACAGTGTGTGAGGTTGGACATTCAAAATGTGTCATTCATTTAAACAGAGTGGATCTCTGGTGCTGCCTGTCCAGAGACAGCACAGAAAGGATTAGGCAAGGTTACTCCATCTGAAAATTTTTGTTTTGACTGCAAAATTTGTTGGGTATGCAGAATTTGGTGTAGACTATATACAGTACTATACTTTTTATCAGACAGAGCTCAAAAATAAACTGGCTCAAAAGCGTCAAAAAAAGCCCCAACTGCTCCAGTAAGAGGCAAATGTGGGATAGCCTATGTCCTGGCTGTACAAACAGCTGCTGGTGCGAGAAGCAACTGATCTTGGAATTCATGGAAAAATTCCTCTGAGACAACCTTAAGAAGTGTTTTCAGTTGTGATAAACAGAACTGACTTTCCAGGTACGTGCGTTACTAGGGATTTCTTTGACGTGTGTACATTGCCTCGCACCATCCAGTGCACTGATGAAAACTATTTCAAGCATAATTATTTTGCTTTGCCATTTGGGCTTCAAAACCTAACTGTTCACAAAACATTGCAATTTTATGTTCTCTTACATCTTCATGCTTCATACTGTGTTAGTTTGATGTGTGTTTCACAAGTGTCTATCCACGTACTATTAATCTAGGCTATCTTGGGGACTTTTTGGAACTTTGACAGTAACTTTGTGACTTGACTCAATTACTTCTAGCCTTGTGACAAAGTAACTTAGGCTATAAATCTGTCTTGGTAGTATGCCAAAAACTCCCGTTTGTGAATACTGCAAATAGGCATTGACTGCAGCTAGATTTCAGGGAGGGCATGTTTTACACTATATAGTTACAATAGCTTTGACTGAGAGAAAAAAATGTTCAGTTGAAACAGGTGTACACCTTGTGTTTCTCTTAAAGAGGCACATTGCGTTGGGTTCGTGAAATTCACTAATTTTTTTTTAAACCTTTCACATTTCTTAAACAATGACAAATGGTCAAACTAAGAGGATCGAAATGTTTCACATACAATGGAACATCAACAAGTGAGTAGCCAATGGTTTAATTTGGTTTTTGAAAATCTGTGATCAGACATTTTCCTATTAGTACTTAATCACATGCATACAACCAGTGCAGGTCAGTAAGCAGTAGCGGTACATCCATATTATTGATAATATGTACATTTTGTTTCTAGGAATATTATCAATATCCACCTTTTGACAACATCAACACACACAAAATGCTATTAAGAAAATTTCAATAATGCCGACTGCTATATTTATGGATAAGTATTGTCCTTTCACTATACATGTAATGCTCTGCAGTCCACACACACTAAAAACAACTGCCTTGCCATGCTGCTAAAAAAAAACTGTAGCTCTGGTAAATGTGTTCACAGCACTGATTGGATTTACTTTGGAAAAGTCCCGCCTTTAACCCTTTCACTCAACTCTGTGTGTACAAATGATAACATCACATATTTTCCCCCTTGGATAAAGCCTGGGGCAAACCATTCCATTTCACTGCGTGACTTCCTACCACGCACTAGATTTGACGACTTTGACATACAGGGTGAAAGAATCGAAAGCCATCAATGTTAAGTCATGCACAGGGGGGCATAAGAGCTTTTCAAAAGCAAATTTGTTTTGGTCTTTGGTTGAGCGCTTCGTTTTTTAATGCGTTTCTCTACATACTAAGGAATATGCACAAAGTATGTAGTATTATGCTGTTTCATGGGCAAAGATTGCTTCAATACTTTGTCACTGACTGTGAAATCATGATTTCTGATTTCATGATTTCCTGTCCAGATATATAGATGGCATTTCAATATGCATAACTCATGCATGCTACGAACTTTTGTCATGAAAAATATCTAGTCTGCGGCAATAATGGTATCATTGAATCTTCATCATTGGCTACTAATCTCTCTTACAACAGTACCTTTACTACACGTTACATATACATGTAGTCCTTACAAATACCAAATACAATGCTAATATTGAAACACGCAACTCAGGCAGCCTCTATCCTAGCTACTAGCAATTAGCTTCCTGCACAGTAACATTAGTCATTTTATCTTGATGATACTGTAGCTGTTGCTTCACTGCACTTTCTTGAATTTAACAAGTAACTACGAAGTCAATGTCTACCATATTGTACGGCCGCCCGACCAAAGTATCACCTGTTACAGCACTAGTGACAGACACGTGTGCGGCTCTTTCTCTACAAAAGTATTTATCCTGTATTTGTTTCACAATCATACCAAGCAGCACATTCCCATGCCGAGTGCAATACCAGGCTCGCACACACAAGACCTTAACGCGCACCTTTTGACTCTGAAAAAAAAAAACACAAAGCCAAAAGGCTTTGTGATTCCTTGCTACATGGTTATATTACAACAAACATGAATTATTCACATTACATGTATAAGATCAACTGCAGTTATTTTTCTTGATACACCAAAAGCCTTTAACCCAAAATGACCTTTATTTTGGTGACCTAAAATTACCGCGACATTTGATGTCCACCAAAAGCAATAGGGATCACCTACCCAGGCCATACAACCCACACATCAAGTACAGTATGAGTATGACATCAGTCAACATTATCTCTGAGCTCCAAGAAACACACAGTAATCAATGCTGCTTCTAGTCTTGCCTGTTGTTAGTTGAATCAAATAACTCAACCTTACCTCATCTGAACTCAGCTTGTCTGCCATATTTACCTCAAAATTCTTCATAAAGGACCAGAATGTTCTTGGGTCTCCATCGTATGGTGAAATTTCTGCCTTAGGTAATTCCAACGCTAATTTGAAAGTCAATTTCCTCCTTCAACTTTTTCAGTGCTTCCTCCCTCTCCTCAGTATAATGCTTTTGGCATTCCAACATCCAGCTTTCTACTTGCTCAAATGCTTCATCAGACAACAACCCAGCCAGATCAGCATGAACCTCTTCCATTGCCTCAAATTGGCGCTCTGCCTTTTGCAAATTTTCCTTTATCGACTCTGCGATAATTTCTTCCTTGTTACAAGTAGCTTTTAACACACTCAAAGTCCTCAAAAGTTGACCCTAAGTTATGATTCCTCCTCAATATTTTTGCTTCCCTCATCCTTTCCGACATTGTGACAAAATGATTGAAAGCACTCCAATTTGATTGTTAAGAAACCTCATTCTGCTACCAGCTGTCCCTCTGGATATTGATATTATCCAAATAAATGACAGAACAGATGGTATTTTATTTTCCTCATTTTTTTTTATAAACCCATTAACATTCCAGTGCATGCCACCTTATCTATCTGACCCCATGACCCCCCATACCTAGACTATCTCTCTGGACAACTTATGGAGGCCCCACACTAGAAGTTACTCACTAAGTTACAAATGCAGTACTGTAGGGAGCAATCCCATTGAGTTAACTGTGTGCGACAGAATCAAAACTGAAATTGCACGATGTAGACCCGTATGCATTTGTACGGTAGTTTATAATAACCACAATAATGGTGTTTAGGCTATTATTATTGTTTTATAGTGAAAAATTATCCCTTCCTCTCTACGGATAAGCATTTAATTTCACAGGGTCGTGAACCTGTTAACAACAGACAACCTTATCAAGTTTAAAACAAATCTGACCCACGGATAAGGAACTATGGCAGTTTTAACATTTTTTATGTTTTACCCCATAATCTCATTAATATGCAAGATTTGGACACCAAAAACAACAAGGATCATCTACTCAATATGGGCAACCTACATGCCAAAAATGAAATTACTCAGAGTTACCCTTCTTGAGATAGAGTGTTTACGAGCAACCGTTACACACACACATACACGCACACATACATACACACACACGACATCAGGACTGCATAGATTCCCCTGCCTACGGCAAGGAATAAAAAAACTAGGGGGTGCACGGTTATTGAAATTTATATCTTTGCTGTACACATGCCACTCAGTATCTGCTGTACAAGTCACATAAGCCACACAGGTACATGCGCACACATTTCACTTGCAGCAAACCTATATTTTCACCATACTGATCGACCAGAAATCATTATCGAACGGTGTTCATGTCGCTCTGTAACCGCTGTGATAGACACTGACAGAAAAACCACGAGTACAAATCTGTACACATTTCACTCACACAAAACCTATATTTTCATCACACCGATTGTTATCTGCAAGACTATATTACCAAAAAGTCTATATTCATTGTTACAGACACGCTGCTCTGTACCCACCGTACAATACACTGACAAACCCCCGCTGGTACATAGGCCTACACTTACACATTTAACTTATGGAAAACCTGTATTTTCATAAAAACCAATACTTAATGGCAAGACTGCATTACAAAAATCTATATTTATTGTTATAGACACGCCACTCTGTACCCACCATACAATACATAAACTCCGCTGGTACACAGGCCCACACGTACACATTAAACTCCTATATTTTCCTGGAACTGATATTATCGGCAAAACTATATTACAGAAAAGTCTATACTTGTTACAGAAACTGCAAGCCGCATAATACGTAACCAGTGTAACCAGAATATAGGCACACATGTCAGACAAGCTGTATTTTTCTCTCATCTGTACGTACAGAGGAGACTATATTATCGGAAAGTCTGTATTTTATCATTTCCAAACACACAGTGATATTACTGAAACCTGTACTGTATTTATCATTTTCAGCCTGTCAGCTACAGCACATGATAGCAGTATGTCCAGGCTTTGCCCGCCTCTAACACCTGCTGAATCTCACTTGAGCGATCTGATTAAATAGTCATTTTCAGTGACAGCAACAGGGGTGGGGAAAGATACCACTTGCAGGTAATTGCGGGATTAGCATCAATATTTTCTTTCACTAATCGTACATGGCATACACACAATAGTAGTTCTAAGCAATAAAGATTTTGTTTTCACATTGGAGTTACAGAGCATAGTTTAATATTGACTGACATATGAGACTTTGGGTAAGACTGAAACAGGTTGAACCAGAAAGTCAAATGACTTAGTGATTCCTTGCCGATATCTCATTTTTTCACACACACACAATCACTTACCAACAAAAGCAACTCAGTGGAGTAGGGAAGGGACCATGTCAAAATGAAAAACACCAGAAAGCCAAAAGGCTTTGTGAATCCTTGCAACATGGTTACATTACAAACATGAATTATCCACATGACAACTGCGGTTATTCCTCTTGAAACATCACATTAATATAACCCAAAATGACCTTTATTTTGGTGACCTCAAATGACATTTGATGTCCACCAAGAGCAATAGCAATCACCTACCCAGTATGGCCAACCTACACATAAAGTACAACATCAGATAACATTACCCTTCTGGAGATAATGTGTTAGCAAGGTTTGACCTCAGGTGACTTCAAACGACCTTTGACCTCCACCAAAAACAAAAGGAGTCTTCTACTTAGTATATACAATCCACACATTAAATATGACATCAGTCAAGGTTAGACTCCTGGAGATATTGTGTTTACAAGGTTTTTACAGTTTGACCTCTTGTGACCTCCAATGACCTTTGACCGCCACCCAAAAACAATAGTGATCATCTACTTAATATGACCAACCCACACATCAAGTATGACATCAGTCACAGTTACCTTTTTGGAGATATTGTGTTTAAAAAGTTTTTACAGTTTGACCTCTGGTGACCTCAAATGACCTTTGACCGCCACCAAAAACGATAGGGATCATCTATCCAATGTGACCAACCCACACATCAAGTATGACATCAGTAACAGTTACACTTCTGGTGATAATGTATTTGCAAGGTTTTTACATTTTGACCTCTGATGACCTCAAATGACCTTTGATCTTCACCAAAAACAATAGGGATCATCTAATCAATATGACCAATCCACAGAGTAAGTATGACATCAGTCGCAGTTACACTTCTGGAGATATTGTGTTTACAAGGTTTTTACCATTTGACCTCTGGTGACCTCGAATGACCTTTGACCTCGACCACAAACAATAGGGATCATCTGCTCAATATGACCAACCCACACACTAAGTATAACATCAGTCACAGTTACCGTTCTTGAGATATTGTGTTTACAAGGTTTTCACATTTTGACCTCTGGTGACCTCGAATGACCTTTGACCTCCACCAAAACCAATTGGGATCATCTACTCACTACGACCAACCCACACACCAAGTATGAGATCCGTCATGGTTACCCTTCTTGAGATATCGTGTTTACAAGCAGGGCAGTCACACACACACACGCACACACGCACACACACACACACACGACATTACCATCGCATAGATTCCTTCTCCCTTCGGCAAGGAATCAAAAATCCAGGAAACAAGTTCACATAGGGGAAAGGAAAATTTTAAAATATATTAAAAGGTGAAAATAAAGAAGAAAAATATTTTTCAGCACATTTTCAGCAAATTTAACTACACACATTTTTAAAATGGAAAAACTTGCATTTAAATCCACAGTTTGGGTCCATGATGCGTTACCACAGCATGCGTACCTGTTTCGCAAAATATCGATGTTATCCACACAATGCATATTTTACAGGAGGTATATCAATATTTTATTTTTGAAGTGTCACTATTGTTTATTAAATGTGGAGTTTTATTAATCTGAAGGTCTTTCGACATACACTTAAGGCATATTGATTTACCCCAAATCCATGCATATTAAAGTGAATGTGTTGTATAAGGCACCCTCTTTGCATACATATGAAGTGTACTCCTCCGGGCTTGCATGTCCAAGAATGAAATCTTTGACCAGGGAGCCTGTCATGAAAGAAAGATAAAGCAAAGAAGTTTCAAGATAAATAAATTAAACAAAATGAAACAAGGTCTTCTGAAAGTTAAGAAAACCAGTCACACTAAATTCATTGCAAAACATTTAGACTGGATGTTTTACCAGAAATTGCTCCTATATCCTAAATGTTCTGCACCACTATTGTATAGCAAAGACACGTTATTCTTCTGTGGCAGTGTTCCTCAGAGCTTAAACTATTGTGGCCTCAGATGGCTTCTCACCTAAACCACAAATGCATTATGTACAGTAGAGTATTATTTTATGAATCAGACACGGTAAGTAAGGTGAAGATGTGCAACATGTTTGGTCTTTGCAATATTACAGTAATTTAGAGTGTCACTGATTGAGAATTAAAAACAGCTACACATGATACACCATGAAATCTGCTGACAGGAAATGATAACTGATAGACACCAAATAGTAAACATGCACACCTGCATACTAAATAAGAAATTACTGTGTTTTAGCTTCTTTCTTGAGATTCTATGTATACACCTTTTTCACAAACTGACCCTTGCAGACCCAAATGGCCTACACCGAATATGACACACTTTTGTACTCTATACCATGCACCACTAAACATATATAACAAATATGAGATCAGTGGGGCAAATCCCTTCTTAAAGATAGTAGGAAGGTTTTCACATATTGACCAATGTTGATCAGATGAACTTTGACCTACAAAAAATACCTATTGCTTATCAAATCTTTCCAAGCTATTCTTCCCAAGATATCATGTTTACAAGGATTTTAGTATTCGATCCCAAATAACCTTTGACTGTCACCAAAACCAACTTGGTTCTTTATGCTCAATGTGGTGCATGTATACACCACATATGTGATATGTCCAACATTCCATTCTTGAGATACCATGTTAACACTTCCACTACTTGACTTATGTTGACCTTAATCAAAAACAATTTCTAGTTCTTAAACTTTAACATGGTACACATACGGTCTAAATATTGAGATCTGTCCCAGTGTCCCTCTGTCCCAGTGTCCCTTCTTGAGATGTTTACAATGTTTTAACAGTTCAACCCATAATGACTTAAACAACCTTTGACTTTCTCTCAAAACTTTAGAGATTTCTAATAATCAGATGGTATAAACACATGTTAAAGTGATTGTGTGTGTAGCCAAAAAGTAAAAACATTGAAATTTCATCTCCAAAAGTTTGTAAGGTTTTTAATTACACCATTCAGACAATCTGGGAAAATAAATAGGTTTCAGCTGGTTAATTTTGCCATAGGATTTCAAATTCTTCTAACATAATGACAAAAAATGTAGAATATGATAATGTAGTGGTTGAAAGTTTTCATTCAAATCAACAGTGTGCTTCTTTGAGCCAGCCAATGGGAAGTATACTAGTATTGAATATTCAGTTAACACAATCACTGACGCCGCGTGCAAATCGTGTTCAGTTTGTAGGTTATTTGTGAATACAGCGTTTCCTTTCACCAAATACTACAATTCCCGAATCCTACCAAGGAGCGACGACTTGAGTAGTATGTTTTTGATACACTATAGGAGACCTGTACTGTTGCATATTCATTATGTAGGCGGTTACAGTAAGAACCAATAATTTTCAAATATGATTTCCGTTTTTTACTGTTTTTATGCCAATCCCGTTGCCTTTCGAAGTAGTTACTGTCATTTTCCTTCATTGAAAAACATAGTCTGTTCATGTACAACCTCACGTGTACATTTAAAAATAAAGCAAAAGTTAAGATCAAACACAATCTTATCTTTTTGGTTTTTCAATACACATGCAGTCACTTTAAATATGTGATCTCTTCAACGTTCCCTTCTTGAAATATTGTGCACAAGGTTTTTATAAGTCAAGCGCTGCTTACCCCAAATGACCATTGAACACCACCAGAAACAAAAGAGAACTTCTGCTTGATATAACTCACCCTCACATACTTAGTGTAGTAATACACTATATGGTTTTCCTGGGGCTAGGATTTATGGGGCAAAAGTTCTTTCAGATTGATGTAATCATTAGTTCTTTTATCTCTCACTCTGGTTTATGAGGGTCACAGTCAATTACATGATTTTTGTGTCCACTGACCAATACATGAGCACAGGGGCTGCATGACCTTCACTGTGGTATGTTACCTTTGTAGATGGTGCAGAATTACCACAGCCAGCTCAACCATAAAATCGACCAATTTAGTGGAGACAAGGGTGCTTCTACACTAGATTTGGTTCAGAACTCGATGTCAGGATCAGACCCTGAGATCAAGATCATGTCTGTAGTGTAAACACAGTTCAGATCCCGATCAGATCCTCCTTTTTCGATGCTGGCAGAGACCAAGGCCTGATCCTGACATCAGGATCAATGATTGTGGTGTAAACACTGCGGCCGTAATGGTGAACCAAGATATCAGGTGACCTCTCTACTTTACAATGTGTTTTCTCAGTATTGCATAAAGATTTTTATGCTGTTTTTACTCATGCAGAGTACATATACATCGACTTCAGAATTAAGGTAAAAATAGCAGTATCTCCTTATTTGTTTTGAAAGTTTGTACTTTGTTATTCTCTACACAAATTTTACACCAAAGTATAGAATTTGGAAATTATTTGCTTAATGTGAAATTTGTGAATGTGTGGGACAGACAGTCTCATTGTAGGTAAGTTTTGGGGGAACTCATATTCTGGTATAATGTTAATACACTCATTTCTGGTGTAATGTTAGGCTAGAAGTTGTACAACAGCACCAACTTACATTTTTCAAAGTCAACATTTTGCCTGAACCGAGTACATTTTTTTTTCTAAATGCCACGTAAGTGTCTACATGTTATTGAAAGTTTGTTACATAAGTTTTCTTCTTTGATTGTTTGTTCAGAAGCATGTGCTCCAAATTTGCACTGTACACTTTTTGTCTTTTGTGATGGCAGCCGTAAGTAATGTTTGAAACTCCTGAAACAAATAAGACTAAACAGATGTCTCCCTAGCCAAGCCTTCTCTTTAAATTTTTTTCATAAACAGCACACATTGATCCTGATCAATCTGGAGTAGTGAATATAATATCAATAAATGCCATCATGCAATCATGTAGTCTAAATAGCCTTTGAATAACCTGATTTGCTGTTCTGTGATGTATGAACAGTATACTAGTTACAAACATATACTACACACATTGGGAGCATTGCATACAGTGCAGCCTGGTCTGGAATGGTCAACTAATGCAAAAACATCAGGAACTACTGTATAACAACAAAGCTTTTTTATGTCTAGTTCCTACCCAACCTATGTTTGTGTGTAGCACATAGATTTCCAAACAAATTTTGTACTTCCGGTGTCAAGTCGTGGGAGGATCAGAGTGCGACCCAGCTGTAAATGCATCAGGATCAGTTCCTCTCATTATTCCCCCCCCCCCCTGGGAGAGATGATCTCCTGATAACATCAGTGGATTTGATCAGGATCTAGAGTAAAAGCACCCAAAGTGTATCAAATGAGGTCAATTCCAACCAGTTACATATAGTTGGTCAAGTTTGACATATGCCCCAAACTCATAGGATAAGGAAAATCCCTATGCTGCAGCTAAGTACTGTATAGTAACAACACAGCACAGTCATATAGTGTAGTAACAACACAGCTCAGTCATATATTATAGTAACACAGCACAGTCATATAGTATAGTACCACAGCACAGTTATATAGTATTGTAATACAGCATACTCACATGCTAAGTATCATAAGACTCTCTAGCTTGGGACACCACGCTTACAAAATTTTAATGTTTGACCTCTGGTGATGTCAGATGACTACTTCCACCAAAAACAATATGCTTCTTCTACTGGATACAGCACATGTAGTGGCTAAGTATGAACAGTTTCTCTGATCCCTGCATTGAGATATCATGCTAATCAAGTTTTCAGTATGTGACCTCTGGATGACATTTGACCTTCACCAAAACCAATAGGATTCTTGTACTTGATACAATGCACATGGTACATATCAAAGATTTTCCTTATCGCTACCCAGAGATATCATGTCACAAGGTTTACTGTGTTTGGCATCTGAGGACCAGCAATTCTATGGCAGTTAGTCAAGTCTTAAATTTGTAATAGAGTTCATTATTGTGATAACACTCATATGAACACTAGAAGAGAATTTTTTTTTAAATCAACAGGCCATGACTCCATTGTCCTCTATAGTCACCTATTAAGTGATTGTACATTTGTATCACCTTTTCATACCTTACTGTTTACGTGGTAGGAATTGTTGAGCCAATCCCATAGTCTTCTTTTATTTTCATTGTTGTAGAAAATACTTCCTGCATAATGTGTACATTTACCTGTCATCCTAGAAACTGTAAAATTATACATAACTAGTAGTGCAAAGGACAATAAAAATCTATGGAATAGCTCAAAAATTTGCTGTGAAATGAAATTAATACAAAATAACCAAAAGAGAAGTCATTTTATTCTTGCAAGTATTGTCAATTTTTGCAGGGTGAAATTTCTAATGACGTGGTTGTTTTCATGTCATACAGGGATGCCACACCCACACACTAACATGAACCAATCATATTCAATATTGAAAGTTGTACGTACACTAGGCTGAAGTCTCCGCTACTTAACTGCATTATTGTACTTGGTTGTATATAGGCCTGTATATGCTACAGATTTCCCACAAAAATAGAAGCAAAATGAGATTCACAATTTTGCATTGTTTGTTTTGTATTTTGTTTTCCAGCAATGCAATTTTAGTAACAATCCTTATCATATTTGAGAACCTATAGGAAAGGAAATTAAACCTATTTTAAAGTTTAACTTTTCCCCAACTCATAGTCATAGTTGGCATTGGTATAGTTCAACTGTGCAGTTAGGATGAAAACCACGTCAGTGTGACAAAAGTTCAATCATAAAAAAATGTTGCTATTACCTAAACATTCAAATGCTCCATGAATATTACACATGTCATGTAAACCAAACTATATTACATACATTTCTTACGTTAAAATGTACATAAAGTGTGTTGTAAATAAAAAGAGAAAAGATGTGTGAAGCCTTCCAAAATACTTGCAATAATCACGTCCTAATGTAGTGAGGCGTATAGGCCAGCAAACAACTTGAGTCTAACCCCTTTGCAGTTGCATATTTCAGCATCCCAGTGGAACAACAGTACTTTAAGAACTGCAAACAGCCTAGTTAGTTATACAAACATTTAAATGATATTTTATTGTTTACCAATAACTGGTCATTGGTAACTGGTCCGATTATGAAATAAACTAATCAGTAATAGGTATTTTTTGTAACCAGTCAAAACACTTTTTTCAGATAAATTCAGACAGATGTTTTTTTCTGGGTGAGGGGGAGGGACTTAACCTTCTTTCCACAAAACAAGCATTTACATTTTGCAAGTGACAAATCATTGTATTTTTACCTGTTTTACCAGGGCTTGCAATGCTCGGGTAATGGTACACATGTGTGCACCCAACTGATTGATGGGAAAAGAAGGATAATCTTCACACTGATGGTAACATGTGCATGCCTCAAATATGTAGAGTGAGCAGAACAACAGCGTTGGAACAACTGGAACAAGGTTTCTTAGTCTCAAATTTTTCTTTGCAATTTCACTTTTCTTTTTCAATTTTTGTTTGTTTTACACAATTCTCTTTTGGATTTTTTTTTTGTATTTGACTCCCAACAACTTACTGGTGTGGGTATTCACAAGTGAATATACTTACCCCTTGGTCATACTAATGCATTGTTAGATAAGCTCAAACACACTTTCAAAAGTCTAACCAGGCAGAGCAAGGGCACAGAGGGCACAGTGCAAGAACAATTTATTTAAAAGTGTGTTTCCCCATAACTCCTTGATTTTGGAATTTGCTAGCAATGTACTCACCTCATATAACCAATGAATTAAGGTATTGACCATGGTCTAGTATCTGGCAATTGTGTGAGTGTGTGTATCTTGTCACCACCCTTCTGTAATTTCTAGCCTTTGGTCATGCAGCGAAGTTTTCATGAGTAACTATACTGACCCCCTTGCTCATACAGTACTTATGCATAGTAAGACAAGCTCAAACAGTTTGAGCTTGTATAATGATGCATTAGTATGATCAAGGGATAAGTATACTTCTAGGATGTGAATCCTGGATTTCCTACAAGCATGGCAGCTGTCCTAGAAACCAGGTTCAAATGGTTTGCAGGTTTTCCAGAGCATGAATTACCTCTTCCTCTTGCATTGGGGTCTGGTGCTGACAATTCAAAGATGTTCAACAGGAGAGCCAACCGGCCTGATTTATTTAATCCAAGCCAAGTTCCACCCTCTCGACCCTCTTGAAGATCTCGGCCTGATAAAAACAACCAGAGAGTCATAAGGTTTAGTGATTCCTTGCCATATGGTTATACAATATTGTAACAAACATGAATCACTCACATCACAAGTATGAGATCTCTACAGGTACCCTTCTTCAGATAACGTGATCTTTTGATGTGAGATGGCCTTGACCTCTAGCAACTACAACAGGTTTCTTGTGCTTACATGGGACATTTACATACCAAGTATGAGATCAGTCCAAACTTCCATTCTTCAAATACTGTGCCAGGCTTACAAGCAAGGCATGAACACACACACAACATTAGGACATCCATCTGGAATAAATGGTTTTTATCGTGTAATCTGTGACATTCCACTTTGCTGAGGACGTCCTGTCTACTTTTACTCTGGTTTGCCAATGTCCTTGATTCATGTTAAAAATTTACCTGCAGGTACAGTATGTTATCTTTCTTTACACATACACTCAAATATGCATAAAGCAACAAAATGTAGGTAATTCAGAGAGAAGTTAAAGCAACCTTAATAACTGAGGGCACATAACAGTTTTAAGAAAAAAAATCAACAATGCTGAAATAAAAACTACAAAGTTTCGTAGGTTGAGAAGGTTTTTTTTTTAGAGTAGAGAATGCCATTTCAGTATTAAAAGAACACTTCCCGGTTCTAATTACGTGATCAACATGATATATGATGAAGATACAATATATCCCTCAGGTGGTATTAGTGAACAGATAGTAGGGTTGGAATGTTTGCTGCGCTCAGCAAACTATCATTCCAGGATGTACTGTTGATTCGCTAGGTTTGATTCGCTAGTTATTATGTGATTAAGTTTTGTGCATATACTACAGGAGAATATATCTGTATTATGCAGCAGTGTGTACTTACAGTAGGATGGGACAGATGCATTCATCCTACACAATTAACTGATAAAACACAAAGGAACGCAGAGCTGCAAAGGCTATTTTGTCAGAGGACATAAAGTCAACACCACCTGGAACTCATCAACACCAACTCATGCTGTAATTAACTAAATGGTGCAGTTTAAAGAGACTGACCTCTGAAGAAAAGTGAACTTTCCTAAAAATTAGGGAAATTTTTCTCTTTATTGATGAAAACCTTAGGGTTATTCCATGGTAATGGAAGGATATTTTGACTCTATTATTAAGAATTCAAGCAGGTGTATCAAAACTATTAACGTGAATTTGATATTAGCTCATATAATTTTACTAACCTATAATGATAATCTATATCTGAAATCTAATATCCCACAAAATTACTTTGCATGAGCACCTTTTACTTATGAAATATGAATACCAATGAGGTCGTCAACAGAAGGACGGTACAACAGACTTAAAGGGCATAAATTGGTTGCACTGAGGTGAAAAATTCAAACCTCACCAATGAAACTGAATTTTCATTTTTCTTCAAGCTACAATATTGGAATTTCAAGTTCTGTATCAGTTTCTTTCTCTGTGTACATAAAATGTGGTAAAAAATCACATTTTATAAGAAAGGATACCTATGAGGAAAATAGGGAGAAAATAGTGTACATATTTCAATTATTGAGAAATACTGTATAAAGAGAAAGCCTGTGCTGACATTATGCATACTCTTAGCCATAAGGTTTCTATTAAGATCAATCATGTTATTTGAGTTTTATTTACACATTGAGAATAACTTTTGTATCTTTCCAAGTACAGACCACCTTCATGTCGGCCCATTACCAAAAAAGTGGAAGATTTTCTTCCCCACACAGTAAGAGGCAGTATATATACTAAAACAAAATCATAACAAAGTATCGACTAGTGGCATAAGCAGTTATAGTACACATTCTTCATATATCTGATATAAATATGTAGTACA
The DNA here is from genome assembly GCA_021234535.1 of Stichopus chloronotus. Lineage (NCBI taxonomy): Eukaryota > Metazoa > Echinodermata > Holothuroidea > Aspidochirotida > Stichopodidae > Stichopus > Stichopus chloronotus. The sequence continues at coordinate 24,322,345 of CM037837.1, read as the reverse complement.
CTACAGTGTGCAAAAAAACGTTGGCTGGGTCCATTACTTTACAGCTTATGTCGGTCCATTACTTAAAGTGATTACGTGCGTAGACAAAAAGCAAAAACATTGAAATTTCATCTCCAAAAATTTGGTAAGGCTTTTAATCGCATCATTCAGATACTCTGGAAAAATAAATAGGTTTCAGTTGATTAATTCTGCCATATGATTTCAAATTCTTCCATCTTAACGACAAAACGTGTAGAATACGATAATGTAGTGGATGACAGTTTTCATTCAAATCAACGGTGTGCTTCTTTGAACAAGCCAACTTGAATGGGAAGGATATAGTATTGAATATTCAGTTAGTCAAAACAATTCATGATCAGAGTTGCAATGTTGTGATCTGTTCATAGGTTATTTGTATATACAGCGTTTCCTTCACCAAATACTACAATTACCAATACCCACCAAGGAGCAACGACTTGAGTAGTACGTTTTCGATACACCAGTGAAACCTGTACTGTTGCATATTCATTAGGTATGCACTTATAGTAAGAAGCATTTATTTTCAAATATGATTTCTGTTTTTCCCTGTTTTCATGCCAACCCCATTGCTTTTCAAAGAAGTTACTGTGATTTTCTTTCATTGAAAGACGTAGTCCATCCAAATACAGCCTAGCGGGTACATTTAAGTATAAAGAAAAAGTTAAGGTCAAACATTATCTTATCCTTATGGTTTTTCAGTACACACGCAATCACTTTAATATTTTAAAGAGAAAGTGAGCTGTTTCGATAGCATTTTAGTACTATAAGGGAATGTGGGTTGCTATTTTTTTTCTTTTTAATCTTACTTTGTTAATCAAGGTATAGCACTGCCTCTACAGTATTTTCTCCTCTGATAAGCACACCCCAACCCCTGTGGCTCAAATTTAACCCTTCACCTGCTGTAACACCTGAAACTTACCAACACCTGAAAAAAAAACTCTGCACATCAACTAGTCATCTTTATAGTTTTTATCAAAGGAGAAGTGCTTCATTATACAGTACATGTCTGTAAAACAATGAGACTGACTTCACTGAGAAAGGGAATAGTTCCTGAGAGGAACTTGTATCTTACTGCCAAATTTAACTATGAGGAGGGGGATTTTCCCACAGCCAATAAAAGGATAATTTTTTTTTCAAAAAGCACGAATACTATCAATTGCCACCAAACCCCAGAGAAAAGGAACCACATCTTACAGTACTGAAGTTTTCAAACTGATACAGCACATATTATAAGCTAGCACCTCAAACAGGGTATTCTGAAAAACTGGAACTTAATGTCAGAGAATCTTCTGTTATGCTGTTTCCAAACAAACAGATTCTTGGCTATTGAAGAGCCCCAGACAACAAAGAATTGTTCAACATTTAGAACTTGCACCAAGATCAATTAAATACATTTGTACCATAGTTGCAGTCTAACCAAGAGAACCTCCTTGGTCTAACATTTAATTTGCTTGTGTGCACTGAAGAACATGCATGATAAAAGAAGAACAAGAGCCCAAGGGCACTGTAATTCCTTTAGTCTTAACAAAGGTTAATCCACAATTCATCACTTCCCCAAAAATGTGGGCCTCATTTTGTTCATACGAATGCTGATCAGCCAAAGGTACTCAAATACTAATCTGACCAAGAGCCCAAGGGCATTGTGGTTCCTTGAACAGATGTACAGTATATAATGTAAATTATGAAGTAAAGGAGCATTTTGCATAACTTTGCACAATAGCCCATATGGACCATTTCTGACCATGAACCCTCACTTTTGTATCCTTAGAGAAAGAAAGATATTTCATGCTTTTATAAAATGGCCCATTTCAGACATTGGACCCCAAAGATAACAAACATGCACCTACATGGAACCACTTTCAGAGCACTACTGGGACCAACCATCAACAGTGCTACACACAATAGAGAAGAAGTATTTTGCATGATTTCACAACAGCCCAAGGGCAATATAGTTCCTTGTACTTGGAATATACATACTGTAAAGTGATATGCTGGAGTCCATAAATGTAAAAAAAAAATCCATTTCAAATAATGCAATTAATTGAAGATGTTGATTCCTATATTAAAGATACAGCAATATCCCATTTATTTTACAAAGCACAAACAGCTGTCAATCTTTCATTTAAAGCCCTAAAGAAGGGGTGCAGGCACTATCGCATCTACAGTATCATGACCCTTTAAAGTCTGCCCAACACTGACAGCATATGCCCTGGAGGGAACTCCTGGAGTCTTATTTCCACTGGTAAGAACACAAACTGACTTTTTTTCTTTCATTGTCTTGCCCTCCTAATTGAAAGCCATTGACATGAATACACACATCAGCACTGGAGCATGAGGACGTAAACTGATCCAGCCAAAACTTGTCTGGTGTGACCACGTACAGTACTTCCAACAGCACTACTCTTCTTCATTTGATCATGAAACTGCTACCTCAAGCAGTACTTCCATTATTCACTAGACAGGGACTGATGAAACATACAAGCATCCATAGCTTAACAAGGTTTTTCAGAGTTTTAGTTTTTCTCCCAGTATCCCCAGATGACCTTTGACCTCCACCAAAAACAATAGGGCACACCTTCTCAATATGGTGTACCTACACACAAAGTTTGACTTTCATCCGACTTTCTCCTATTGAGTTAGAGCATACCTAATTAGCAAGTGTCACAGATGCACACACACACACTCTGACTGCATACAAGTTTCCTTTGCTGGAGCAAGGAACCAAAAATAGTATGACACTTATCCAAATGTAAAGTATCAATGCTCAATACTACTGATGAAGTTCCTCAACAGCTGAGTATGGGAGAGAATCAGTCTAGCTCATGTAAAAGCCAATATTATTTCTATTTGAAAGTAGGCTACGTAAAATGTACTACTTAGTATGCAATTTATAAATTTTCTCCTAAAACAGCCAATCTGTTTCTCTATGGGTGCACACAACAAGCTCATGTTTACCCAGGCATATCACCCTCTGAAGGAATATTTTGATTGCAGTCTGCTTCTCTTCATTTTGTTAGGTAGTGTTCAACTGACTAACTCCAATTTTCATTAATTTTCACAATTTTAAATTACAAACAATCAGACTTTATCTACTATACCATTCACAGTTCATATGCAAGATAGTATTTTACAATGAGTCTAAACCAATTTCTTTATTAGAGAACTTGCTTAAATCTACGAATACAGTACTGCAAATTAAAACCAGAAAGCCAAAAGGCTTTGTGATTCCTTCCTACATGGTTATATTACAACAAGCATGAATTATCCACATGACAAGTATGAGATCAACTGCAGTTACTGGTCTTGAAACACCACATTAATAAGCCTGTAACCCTAATAACCTTTATTTTGGTGACCTCAAATGACATTTGATGTCCACTAAAAGCAATAGGGATCACCTACCCAGTAAGGCGAACCCACACATCAAGTATGACATCAGTCGACATTACCCTTCTGGAGATAATGTGTTAGCAAGGTTTCACCTCGGGTGACTTCAAACAACCTTTGACCTCCACCAAAATCAATAGGGATCATCTACTCAATATGACCAACCCACACACCAAGTATGACATCACTCACAGTTACCATTCTTGAGATATTGTGTTTACAAGGTTTTCACATTTTGACCTCTGGTGACCTCAAATGACCTTTGACCTCCACCAAAAGAAATAGGGATCTTCTACTCAATACAACCAACCCACACACCGAGTATGAGATCAGTCATGGTTACCCTTCTTGTGATATCGTGTTTACAAGAAGTGTCACATACATACATACATACATACATACATACATACATACATACATACATACATACATACATACATACATACATACATACATACATACATACATACATACATACATACATACATACACACAAGACATCACCATCCCATAGATTCCTTCTGCCTTCGGCAAGGAATCAAAAAAGGCAAATCAAATGGTTTTGTTGCACTGTAATTTCTAAACTGCAATTCATCTGGTACTGTATGTATTGCTTTCATTTATCGATAATTTCCTGGTACAGTATACAGGTGTATGTAGTTCAGTTTTGGTAAGGTATAAGTTTGAGTGGAACCAAGAATGTAAACAACCCGAAGTGTTTTTTGCATGAATATATCTATAATTGTATACATTACAAAGAACCATTAGCATTCAAATGGTATTTGTCACGGCAAATATGCATAACTTCATTTATTCAGCGATTTATGAACCAACACTCTTCAAGTATGTTCCATTAAATTGACAATGTCGGTCCGTTACTTTATGGAATGTCGGTCTGTTCCTTTTTTTTTAAATGATGGCTAGTATCGTACGAGGGCACATCTTCACACTCTTGTAAGTTGAACCTTTTAAAAACTTGAAAGTGTCCACTGTTTTTGTAAAAACTTTAGGTACAATTAATGATGAACTCCACCGCCTCCTAGTACAATATTTTTATCTTGTTTGTCCCTTACTTTATTTCACTACACTATTAATCTCAGAAGTCAGTATTTACAAACTTGGTGTTGTTAGCATTATGCAACTTATTGTTATGACAGCACCTTTCATAGCTAATGTCTCGTTACAGCAACTCCAGCTCATTTTTGTGCCAAATATTGGACTGTTACCAAATTACCATTTTGAAATATGCCCACTTGAAAGTGTTTAAATGAAACTTGGGTGTTTGTGAAATTCTGTACTGTAAATTCTATGGGAGAAACCTGTTTTGAATGTGATAAATGCTTTCCCAATACTATTACCTCTATTGAACCACACCTCGTTTTCAAAATATTCATTTGACTCCACAGCAATAATTCATTCATTAACATTAATTTAAAAAACTAAGTCTGCACTAAATAAGGTTTCACACATTGGTAAAACTATGAAATTGAACTGGAACAATGTATGGTGAACTATATCATTATGTTGGGTTCAATAATAAAATATTTAAAGTACATGCTGATTTGGAACTAATTACCTGCTAGTTAATTAAACTCAAAAGAAACACTGACTGTTATTGCTTTCTTTAAATTATAAGCTAGTGTGAAAAAAACAGATTGATCAACCCTGTACAGTACGTTTTTCATTCCAAGGAACTGCTGATTTTGGAATAATGACACTAATGTGATTAATGCTAATTACTTCAAGACAATATAAGAATGAAAGAAAACCAGAAAGCCAAAAGGCTTTGTAATTCCTTGCAACATGGTTATATTATAACAAACATGAATTATCCACATGGCAAGTATGAGATCAACTACAGTTATTGTTCTTGAAACACCATTTTATTCATTTTTACATTTTGACCTCTGGTGACCTCAAATGACCTTTGCCCTGACCAAAAATTAGTAGGGATCAGCTATTCAGTATGACCAAGGAACACACCAAGTATGACATTAGTCACAGTTACCCTTCTGACACTGTGTTTACAAGGTTTTTACAGTTTGACCTCGGGTGACCTCAAATGACCTTTGACCTCCACCAAAAACAATAGGGATCATCTACTTCCTATGGCCAACCCACACACCAAGTATGACATCAGTCACAGTTACCCTTCTTCAGATATTGTGTTTACGAGGTTTTTACAGTTTGACCCCTGGTGACCTCAAATGACCTTTGACCTCCACCAAAAACAATAGGGATCATCTACTTACCATGAACCACCCACACACGAAGTACGACATCAGTCACAGTTACCCTTCTTGAGATATTGTGTTTACAAGTTTGTACAGTTTGACCTCTGGTGACCTCAAATGACCTTTGACCTTCACCAAAAACAATAGGGATCATCTACTTACTATGGCCAACTCACACACCAGGTATGACATTAGTCACAGTTACCCTTCTCTCGATATCGTGTTTACAAGGTTTTCACATTTTGACCTCTGGTGACCTCAAATGACCTTTGACCTCCACCCAAAAACAATAGCGAACATCTACTTACTATGACCAACCCACACACTAAGTATGAGATCTTTCATGATTACCCTTCTTGAGATATCGTATTTACAAGCAAGGCGTCACATACATACGCACACACACACACGATATGACCATCGCATAGATTCCTTGCCTGCCTTGCCTAAGGAATCAAAAAGGAACATAGGAAAATAATCTACTACACTCAATTCTCATTGATATGAGCGACTGTATATTGACACATGTATACAGGCTAATCAGTATGTATGTACAGTTTAAGAGAAATTTAGTTAAAGGGAAATAGGGCTTAGAATACATCAATATGGTATACAAAGAACATAACTTAAATCATTGTTAAACCATTCAGTCTCATCACTAAACATCTGCAACAGCTTCATTTCCTCAAAGCATTATGCATGTGATGAGTAACGAAACATGCATCATTTGAATTTTGAAAAGTTTGGGTGAACAAATTATTGTTGAGCAACAAATAAATGAATCTCTTTCTGTAAGAAACTTATTTCTTGAAAAGAAGACTACTGTCCTTCCTTATTTTGAATAATCTATCATTCTATGTCCATAAACATTGGTTTTAAAAATATGGTTGTTTTCTGTAAAACAAACACCTTATTTCCCTTTAAGATACATCAGATTGATCATCCAAATGAATGATAGACTCTACTGCACATTGTTACAATTTAACTATATTCCTAGAAAAGCAATCTACAAAATGATGTTTAGTTTTGTCACATCTCCTGATGACTACTAGGCCTAATTCTTCGGTAGTCTCAGATAAACTTCACTTTAGGTAGTTCAAAACATGTTAAAGTTGCTACCTTCAGAAATGTCCAGTAGCATTTTAAACTAGTTTTACTTGCATCACTAAAAAAGCAATGAAACATAACAGGATACATGGTCCAGGAATACCTTGGGCCCAGCAGCCAAAGTCAAAATTAGAACAAAAGTTTCTTATTCTAGCATGAGATACATATCAGCCAGTATTTTGGGATGTTACATCTAAATACTGTACTCACCAGATATATTTAAAGGATTCATAGGGGGTCTTTCATTGTTGCAAGCTATTAGAACACCAAGAAAACACTAAACCCAGGTTTTCATTCTCACTTCTCATCAGCCGATCTATAATCTTTTAAAGGCTATTGTTATCATAAGCCGTGTTCCCATTTGAGTGAGCGCAGTGGATCAAGATCTACCGCGCTAGATCAAACTCTAATGGGAACGCGGATCAACAACGCTCACTCAAGATCAAGATCCACCGATTTTGATGCACCCATCGGGGTAGATCAGATCGACCGCTCTGGATCAAAGTTCGTAATGTGAACACATCGGTAGATCAAGTGACCCTGGATCTCCGGTTTAATCCTTCCCGGCGTGCATTTGCTTTCCGGTGGCAAACGCGGGTAATTAGTTCTAACTTAAGCCTCGCTGGGCACGTCACTAGTGGGGCAAGTGTATACACCATAGTGCAGTAGTGTAGTGTACATGTACTGCGCACATTTTCTGCCTGTATTTCGCTACTGATTGACCGAGAAGGGGCTACGTTACTGCAATTCTGGTAATGGTACTAATTTAGAATCGGTAGCAATCGGACAAGGTATCAGGTATAAGTAAAAGAACTAGTGAGCACGTTCATATGGTACGGATTTTAAAGTTGCGCCCTGATAATTTATAAGAAATTTGGTCTGTTCGTTGACTTATTTTCGGTATGTTGCTTTTTAAAACAATTTCTTCTTACATCTGCTCTGTTACCGATAAATTGAACCCCTGATATAAAGTGTATATAAACTGCCGAATGGCATTTTAGTGCAACAAGAGCAACATTCGTCAAGTGGTCAACTGCCTTCGATGTAATAAACTCTTAACTGAGATAGAAGCACGAGCAAACTTGCCAGACCAGCAATGTTTACCTCCATATTAAAAAACAAATGACGTTCTTGACATGTGTTAATACCTCACGCTCCTCAGTACGTCGTGGACGTGGGCCCAAAGTTAGTGCTAAGCTGCAAAATTATGATATGACCAATACTATGCTGCTGTTGTAGTGTGCATGCAGTTAGCAACACGTGCACATGTACATTTTTGTGATACAGTGCTAGTGTGCGATATCCGACTTGTAAACGTTGGTGACCTTTTCGTGCTTACGCAATGTGTTCATATAACATGTTGATCTACAGCGCTCACTCAAATGGGAACGTGGTTCTGGATCAAGTTATTCGACACCACTCGATGCAATAAAACCATGATCCACCGCGCTCACTCAAATGGGAACACGGCTATACTGTACTCCCAACCTGTGGTGAACCACAGATGGTTTGAGTGAACTCTCTATTGTCCATTTGTACTGGATAAACTTTACTTCGGACACTTCTGGCTTGGAGAATTTGGTAGTTGTTTGTTTTAATCCAAGGGAGGACACATCTGGACACAATCGGACATTTTCACACACTTTCAGACACCAAAAAATCAGATGCATTGTACAACCTCAACGAAATACCACTGTAGTTGCAATGAATCAGATGAGAAAGTGACAAAAGATCAATTGTGCGTTTTACAATTATGTTCATACCCACATCCTGTGTACCCGCTAGTAGTAATAGCTATGTACTAATGCATCTTCTCGTAACTAAACTACTGTAGTACATTTGCTTCTGGAATGAACTGAAAATGTATGTTCTGACTGCCAATGGATGGCAGTGGTAGCTCAGCTTTATAACTTGGTCCTTTGCTACCACTATGAGTACTATTAATAAATCTGTAAGGTTCTTTGCAACAAGGACTTTACCTTGTTTACTAGAGGATGGGTCACACATTTCCTTGCCATGTATTTTCATAGCAAGTGTCTCAAATTTGTAAGATTTGTTGACTTTTTTTACTCCTACCAATATTCTACAAGAACAAAGGTGCAGGTAACATATGATTTGAAGTACGGGTGGCAGGGAATCAAATAATTACAAGAATTCAACCAGAATTCTGATGGTTTTGATGATGCCTACTTTTGGTCATTTCGCAGATGCCAATGCAATTGTGTTTTGTGAAGATTTTTACAGCTATAACCATAGGCAGATGTGAGGAGACAAAGAAGTATAAAAATGACGTTGCTCTGTAAATGATATTGAACTGTTACCGATGAATAAAGAAAAGAAATACCTTTGAGCTACTTACACAGCTTACCTTCACTTGGTTTGGGGGGTCTTAAAGTATAAGCAGCAATTAAATTGTGCATCACAATAACAGCCCTTCTGGTTTCATGCACTTAGTATGTTAGTATCTTACTGAATGTATCTTACTGAATGTAGACATTCACAGGGTATTTATAATCTCTGAACTGAGAGAGTTTTTGCGTAAAAGACCTTTCCAGGAACAGGAAGAGGGCGAAAGATGGAAAACGGTATTTGTCGGTTCTACGTCACACATTTTCAGGCTTGTGCTGAAGCCCAACTTTCAAAGCATTATTTCACATCTAAGGAAGCTTCCTCTGGTAAAACAGGTATGTTTAACTGATAAAACAGTAAAGAATCTCAAATATTAAGTTAAGTTTTCTTGTCAGTGGAGAATTCCTTTAGTTTGTCCTTTCCTTGTCTGACTTACCTCAGGAGAAAGAGCAAAATGTGTGAAATGTACTGCGATTTAAAACCAGCTTGAGATATAATGCAAGGGGTGCTAATTACAACTAAAAAGTTACCTGCAATTACATCAGTGTTTTCCCAGAACTCTGCTGGTAGAGTAGGTCTGTTATAGAACTCATCTCTGTTGAATACAACAACCAACTTGAAACCATCAGGAGGTGGGCTAGGATTGAAATAGAAAGCTGTCACACACATGATGACCAGAGAAGGACTAGAGACTTAATGCCATCCTGAACTTCACCTGCTAAAGCAATGATGAAGAAAACAACCTTTAAGAGTGTGAAAGGAATTATTCCTGAGTAATTTGCATTTTATCATACTATTCTTGCACAACATACTTACATTTTATGACGAAAAACTGTCACATTTAACAGAAGGCCATCAAACTCACACTGTTGAATAAGTGGACACTGTTACATACATCACAACACTTGATATTTGTTCCTATTACTGAAAATGTGAATTTCTTAGTTTCAATCCATCTATATTCACAGACTGCTGGTTATTAATGTACCATGGAAGCAATTTAGTCAATGTTTGGACAGGGTTTGCTATAGCATACAGGGCTAAAGATCCAAAACTTCAAACCGACGATAAAAAGATTTGCTCTCAGTATTAACAGTGGCATCTCCCAATAATAATTACCCCAACAAAGCCAATAAAGATATCGCCAGATTTCCTCTTGTATTTGGGTAGATCAGCTTACTGCTGATGACCAAGCAGATCTGTTTGTGTGAAATTCAGTAATCCGACAGAAGTGTAAGTGGTCGTGGACAATCAGAAACTTGCTTTTTACTGTATTTGAGCACAAAATCAGTAACCATTTTATAGCTGAGCTGCTGCTGATCGGTCTATATCAAACCATGTTCATTATCATAATACCCTAAATGAGCCATTTAGGACAATCTCAGCCAACTGAAAATTTTACATCAGAAATGTGTTGAAAGAGAATTTCGTGAAACTGGTGCACATCATCGTAATTGTCAGATTAACTCCAATTAACACAGACATTGCACAGATGGAAAGATCCTACTCAAGATACTTTCTGAAATTCCCTCACCCAAGGAAAAAGTTCATATCTCTTTCTGTTTTCAAGTTATGAGCAATTTTGTGTTTGAAAGTGTTAACTTTTAAAAAGGCCCATATGGCCCACTTGGCCCTTGGACCCCAAAATCTTGAATGCCCTGAAGGCACCACTTCCATAATGCATCCATATAACTTTGACTAAACATTAAAACTTGAAATATTGTGTTTAAAAGGTTGTCAGGCTTTTGTCCCCAGTTCCCCCCAGATGACATTTGACCTCCATCAAAAACAATAGGGCACACCTCAATATGGTGAACGTGCATACCAAGTTTGACTTTTATCAGACTTTCCCCTGTTGACTAGGAGCATACCTTAGCAAGTGTCACAGATGCACACATACACATGCATGCACACACACACCCATACATACACCCACACATACACACGCACATCCGTTAGGGGCGCCTATTGGGGACACGGACTTTTCCTCAAGTAAACGGTGATATCTCCACTTTGCACATGATGTCCCCACTTTACTGATATAAGACTTGTATGTATCCCCGATTCACGCCCAAAACGGAATTGTGTGTATAATTTTTTACACACATACACCCCTATATACAGGAATAAATCCATAACGGTAATTGGGGAAAACGTCAGATTGAGCTATAAACTTGAGGGCGCATATCTGAAACCCCAATTTGCATTATGCTAAAATATCCAGAAATGGGGATATCCCCCTTTTTAAGCATATCACCGACCGACCGAGCGTGCGTGCGAGCGTGCGTGCGAGCGTGCGTGCGAGCGTGCGTGCGTACGTACGTACATACATACATACACATGTCAACCTGACTGCATAGATTTCTTCGCTGCTGCAAGGAACCAAAAAGAAACAAATTTGCCTATTTTGGCACTTAAAACGCCGAACTGGCAAACCTGACCACAACAATAGGCAGGCACGCACACTTGTTCGAAGAAAAGATTTCCCGCGCTAATTCTGCTATGGATTGCAACACACAGGAACACTTTACATCACTGAATTGACCCCAATTGATAATGAAACTTCACAAAAGTGCATGAGTTTGATCAGGGATTTCCATGACGCATGATCATAGCTACGTTCCTGGCATTGCATCTAACTATGAATATAAGTCCTTTCTGCCACTTGCCTTATAAACTCAAGATTGGCTGTTGAAAATTGTGGAAAGTAAAGTCAACAAATCCATCTATGAACTTGTGCACAATATCTGACGGCTGTCAGTCATTCTACATTGGGGTCTTGGGAGAGGGGGTAAGACAGCTTGCTCAACTTGGAACTGGGGTGGTGAACAACAGATAATATTTTCCCGATGAAATAGTACAGTGACTCACTTGCTTCAAGCAACGAAGGTAATATACGATGCACATACAACAGTGTGTGTTAAATGACCCATAGACCTTGTATCATAAAAGTTACATTGTTTGTGTAGTGAAGAAGAAATGACAGCAAATATGTTTGTATTTGTGGAGAAGTTCAAACAAAACAAGACAAGTTTTCAATGATTTTATGTGACAGTATAATTTGTAAGTAATGTACATGCAGTGATCAGATCATCTGACTTAAAAATTTATTGCTGAGAGGTGGCTTGTCATTGAATTTCTAGGCCACAAATTGCGAGTGTGTATGTTGTCACATGATCTGTGGTGACTGATTTAGTTGCTGTGAAGAATACTACTCTCAAAAACTGCTGAAGCTGCACAAATGAAACTATTTTCTGCCATTTCATGGTGTTTTACCAATGAGTTTACTTGAAGACATGAATACAAGTTACTGCATTACTACCACAGTGTATAGGGCAAAGAACCTCTTGTTTTTATTACCATTTTGAACATGTGGTCAGTATTAAACTGTACTTGGATGAACACGGGTACTGATGTGCTGCGAATAGAGGTAGGTGTGTACTGGATATCCGGTCCGGCCAGACTATCCAGCCGGATAATGAAAAATTATTTGATTCTGGTTTCGGCCGGACTTTTTTAAAAATTCGGCCGGAACCGGATTTTTTTGTGAATCATTAGTAAAAGGCTCTACAAGTACATTTAAATAATATCATGCATGATGAAAATAGGTTATTCAAACCAGTGATGTCATCTACTGTAGTTGGTGGGTGGAGGATACAAGGAATTCTCTCTCAAACCGAGTCCCTCTCAAGGAAGGGAGGACATGCCATCCATAAAAAGTTGTATTTTACTGTGACTAGAAAGCTATCTGAGAACTGGATCAATATTTCATTGAGGGGGCTTCCCGCAAAGTTTAAAAACCTAGTATCAACTCTAGTCAAAACTAAAAATACAAACGTTTCAGTCATTCTTTTGCTTGCAAATAAAAAAAAAAAGATATCTTTTGCATTTGGTGCCACTGGGTGTGGCAAACTCAGCAGAAAGTTTAAACTCAGATCTGTGAAAGATATGACTTCATAATTTGTTTAGTATATCAAACTAAAGAATATATTTAAAAAGTACTTAATTAAACAAGTAGCAACCAGACTCCAATGAAAAGCATGGTCTTGCAAAGCTTAACTAAGAAACACTATGATGATATTGCAAGATGACTGAAGCTAAATTAAATCAAATATGAGGATTTTGCTGAAGAACATGAGAGTTGTGAATAGGAATAACTTAAACAATAGCAACCTTAGCAGAGCATGCTACCGTTAATGTCTGGCCCATTTTCTGTTTTGCCAAGTACAATTCACGTATAACCAACAACTCAGTCTCACAATATAAATTACAGAAAATTGCACCCAAAATGTTTAGTTCAATTAGCCAAAGGGTATAGCTATAGGCTAGACTACTAATACCCTGTAAAATTATTGCAGCCCCCCATCATATGTGTGCCCCCACCCCCTGCAACACATGAAGTCATAAAGAAGAGTCCTGTACCATTCCAGTATTTGTAGAGAAGGTATGTGTATTGATCATTAAAATTTACTATTAATACATATATTGCAATTGCTTATAAAGTAAAGCCTAATGGGTGATCTCTAAGCCTGACCCCTTTGCCATTATGAACCAATGGTGTGGGCCTACTTCTACTTTACTTGGACCCTGATTTCAGTTACAAAATTCCTAATGAAAAAATCCGCTCTGGCCGGATCTTAAAATTCCAGATCCAGTACATCCCTAAATAAAGGTACTGGTTTTCCTGACACTGCCCAACGCTAGACCCAAACATACCGAACATCCGGACAGAACTACCATAGTAGTGATGTGACACAACTTTAACTTGTACCATACAATCTGAAGGAGTAGCATTTTGCACAGTCACAGAATGGCCCATTTCAGACCTTAAACCCAATACTCCTGAACAGCCTGAATGTACCACTACCATAGTAGTTATGTGACACACTTCAACTAATTAGAACAATACAGTCTTTAGGAGTTTACGTTTTACATGATTTCACAAAATGGTCCATATGGTCCATTTAGACCTTGGACCCGAAAATTGATGACATCCCTAAGGCACAACAACCACATTAGCAATGTGATACAAACTCAACTGTAAAATCTGATAAGAAGCAGTTGGTGATCTTTCAAACATTGGGCCCTTTAGGCCACCCATGACCCATATGTGACCTCTCACACCCATATTTTGTACACTCACAAAGGGCTCATAATCCAGGGATCGTTGTCCCCAAGTTTCAAGAAAATGCCTTAAACATTGTTCAAGAGAGAGAGTAATTCATAGCAATTGTGAACTAAGGTTGATACATTGAAAGCCTCATCACAATTACAGCTCACACAGGGTAGGTAACTTACAAGTAACAATGTTTAGTTACTGTTATTTTGTATTTCTATACAAAACACCCATTGTTCTTACACTAAAGCAAATTTAATGATTACACGAATGGATCATATTTAGAGCATCCATACCATCAGAGAGAGGCAACTGCCTGCCTGACCATTACCTTCATATATATATATAGTATATACAGTGCACTGGTGTACTATGAGATCAAGTATCCCCCTACACTGATGATACACAATGTAGCAAATAGGAGTTTCAGGCAAAAATGGTATGGTAGCCCAAGAGTGCCACAATATCACTGTTTAGGGCTAAAATAAGCCTCGTACCCTTTGCCTCTGGCTTGACTTCCCCAAACCAAATCAAATTCATCTTCTCACAATAATGCATCCACATACTATGTGTAAAAATCTCTCCAAGTTTTCTCATTTTAGATATTAAGTTAAATTGGTTTTCAGAAGTTTAACCCCCTGTACCCCCAGACGACCTTTGACCTCCACCAAAAACAATAGGGCACACCTTCTCAATATAGCAGATCTTTGCACCAAGTATGACCCTCATCCGACTTTTCCTTATTGAGTTAGAGCATACACAAGCAACTGACACACACACACACACATACTGTACACATGCCAACCTTACTACACAGGTTCCTTTGCTGATGCAAATTAACCAAAAATTTGCCTCTGGTGAAAGTAGTTGGTTGGCTAGTCTTAACATTAGGTTCAGTAGCATAACTGCTACTGTACTTGTCATGTTAGAATCTCTAAAATTCTAAATTGCTAAGCCTACACTAGTATGAAAGTGCTAAAGCTCACGCATTGCAACATCAGGACTGTCATCGGGCCCTAGGCCTGCACTGCAAAATCACCAAGAAATAGGCTAGCTATGGACCTTGTTCAACACTCAATTAGCCTAATTATTCAGAGGCCTCCAAGTCAAAAGCTGATACCTACAGTAGAGTGGGCTTGTTGAGAAATGATAAGGAATTCTAGAGATTTGTACTTCCCACAGTGACTGTCACACACACACACCTAACCAAATTAATTCTAGACTTCTCAACATTTCAAACATCTTCTACATATTTATTGGACACATACCAGGGATCTTTCTGACACATGTAAGACCAAGTAACAAAAAACTAGTTTCTCGTCTGCACTCTTCAAAAAATTTGGGCATGCGGGTCTTTTTCTTTCACATGCAGGAATCTGGAAGGCCCGCTGGCAGTGCAGCAAACTTTTTTTTTTTTACGTGCTTCATCACTGTAGCCTATCAATGAGTGATATGTTGCAGAGGCATTACTAAAGACTTGTAGCGATGACTTCTGTGGTCGGGACAAGACATTTCCTCCTACAAACCCTACTTTTGACGGTGAAAAAAAAAATCAGTGCAGGGATAAAAAATTCTAGCGAGCAGGAACGAGAAACTCGTTTTCTTACTTCACCTCGTAATATACCAGAAACAGGTGTTTTGGATTTAAGTTAGCCTGAAGTCTGTGTTATATCCTGATTCATGTACAAAATAGCCTAAAGTTAAGATGTGTAGCTGATGTTTCTTGTATTCGGACCAGAGAATGGTTAGACTACAGCAAAACAGCGACATACTTTAGGATGTACTACTTGTTGACAGCATCATATACAATTTTGAAATTGGAAATGTGAAAATTAACAGTCCATTCCTAGTAAAATACATGTCTATTCTTTGAAAATGGTACCGGTTTAGAGTCAGTACCAGACAAATTTGTAAAGGTACCGGGTACTACCAGTAGTGTATTAGTAATTGATGATTTAAAGTGGTAGCATAGGGGTACTATGAGTCGATCACCTAACAGTAACAAACATTTTCATCCTAAAAATATGAAAACATTATTATAAAATATTTAACTTAACAGAAGTATTCATAAATTTGTCCTTATCATTCTAAGACCTTTTCCTTGTGTTAAAAATGAGTAATTACTTGGAAATACGTCTTGACTTTAACGTGGCAGTACATAACACTAGGCTTATGACGAAACCTTGAGTCGATCATGTCAGAATAAGAACTATCAAAATACTGGTTATTATCAAATAAATACATAACAATGTCAAAAGACGATAAAAATATTGTCTCTTCTATGCAAATGTTAAATGAGAGTTTTACTGAATACATATACTGGTCAATATTTGGTACGATTTGAAACATGAAAGTCAGCAACATTGCTGAAACTTAAAAATTTGACTGTAACATTTTCCAGGGAAATGAAAAATAACACAGCAAATACTTGTTTTGATTTTGTTATAATTGCTTTGCATCCATACAGTCGCACCGGAGTTTAAAATGCATTGATCAACACAAAGTACTGATCGACTCAAGGTACACCTACGCATAACCCACTACGCTACGAGAGCGGTTGTGGTGGTTGAGTGTTCGAAAATGCATACAATACACAAAAGCGTAATCCAACAGTCATATAACAGTATTTACATGTGGTGGCGAGCAGTACAGATAATGACTCAAAACCAGCAAATTCTGTTCGGCTGTCACTTTATTGGGGTTAGGCCATTACTGGGTATAGGAGCCAGTAAATGAGTATGTAGAGTACAAAGACTTTAAAGACGAGTTAAAGAGGACGGTGGTACAACCCACCGGACGGGCACATAAACTGGGTAAGCTGTTAATAAAATAAAAGTGGAGATTATAAATAAATACGCTCACATGAAAATTCCAATAAAATCACCAGTCACAAAAGAACCTCCTTACATACAAGGCCAATAAATCACTTTAAAAACACTTCTCACGAATATTTGAAGACTACAAAATATGGCAGTTAGCACATAAAACGAACCTAGCTATATATGAGAAATAAACACTAAGAATTTCACCACTAGTGGAAGTAACATGTAAGTTATGACTTATGACACGTCTGCCAAAATCAACCACTACAGAATTCTTGTAACAGTTCTACACTTCAACAAAATATCATATCCTACCCAGCAGGATTTACCTTAACTGATAAGACTATAATTCATGAAATAATACATCATGACCATAAAATGTAAGTTAGTTTAATACAGGGTTCAATAAACAACTGAATGAGATCACTGGAATACTATCAGGGAGTAATTATAGAATACCCCGCATTTTTTAAAGTGCATCCAGTTAGTGGAGTCGGAGTCGCAGTTGCACGCAGTAAGGGCCTAATTCCAAAGTTTTTTACACACTTGCATTTCCGTCTAATTTTGAGAACGACACAACACATGGCTTGATGGCCCGCTTTATCTTTTTTTTTCAAAAATATTCTAAGTCCACTGATTTGTAGCATGGTCAGAGCCACAGTAAGACGAAACTATTGTAAGTGCATTGGTTTGATAATATGTCATGAAGTGGAGTAGGAGTCGCAGTGACAGAAGACTAATTGTTTTGAAGATACATCTTAAAGTGGAGTCGGAGTTGCAGTGGCACTCAGATGCTTTCAAGATATATTTTGAAGTGGAGTCGGAGTCACGGTGACAGATGCTTCCAAGATACTGTTCATTTTGAAGTGGAGTCGGAGTCGCAGTAACAGTAAGATATGTCTTGAAGTGGAGTCGGAGGCGGGGTCGCAGTGAAAGAAGACTAATTGGTTTCAGGATATATTTTTTAGTGGAGTCCGAGTCGCAGTGACAGAGAGAATGACGCATTTATTGTAAATGACATTTTACCGAATGGAGTCGCAGTGAACGTGTACAGTAATTGCGCAGTGTTTGTTTGGGTGGAAATGTATCTTCAGGTGGAGTCGGAGTCAAGGTGGAACTAAGATAATCCATTTGAATTATCTGAGAGGTGGAAGTCAGCTTGCGCCCTCTAATACTTCCGATTGAGAATGGTTGGCACTCTCGACTGCAACTCCGACTCCACTTAAAAAACAGACCTTCTGGAAGGCGGGGTATTCTATATATTGTACCTACTATCAGCTTATCTCAAGCATTCTTTAAAACTGAAATGACTGTGATATCCAAATACCATACACACAGAACCATATCAACCTTTAGCGGTACTAACGCCGCCATTTTGGATTGCATATATACTGCACTAGGTTTAACAATACAAGAGTGCAGCCATTTTGAAAAAAAGGCGCTCTTCCACTAAGACATAACTATGCTGACACCGCATGAAAAGTGAGAGGTGTAAAGTTAGGCAATAATTAAAGTTTCAACCCTCACTTCAATTAAGTACACAGAGTTGCCTTAAACTTCACCCTTACAACATATATAATCTCAGAAACATTACATTTGACATATATAACAATTACGTATGTAAAACTCAAGAAGATGACAAATGTGCAAACTGTTTGTAAACGGTCGGCTTCGACCGAGTCTAGACAATACAGTAGTTAATGTTAGTGTTACCAAAGTTTAGCCTATTTGTGCGAACGCATCAAATCGAAACTGAAATATGCCTCACTAATAGATGCATTTTCTTACTTAAAGAGGCTCATTGAGTTGATATCATTAAAGATTGATGTGATTGTGAAGGTTATAAAGACATGACAATACTTACACTCAGCATGATTAGTCAAGTTTCACATCCAATAGTTACAAAAAAGTGTCAAGATTTTTGAATTTTTGACCGTTGCTTGTGCTGGGTGTGTGCATATAAATACAGTACTAATATGAAAAATGTCTGGTCACAAAGTTCCAGAAACCAAATTAAATCATGAATTACTCACTCATTAATGGTCTATTGTATGTGAAACATTGAGATTGTACTATTTTGACAATTTGGCATTACCATGTGAAGGAAACTTGACAGGTTTAGAAAAATTTAGTGAATACTATGAAACAACTCAATGAGCCTCTTTAAGAGATGACACTTTACTGAGAACATTGATAATTACCTTTACAGCTCGTTCATAGTACGAGATTCAATCAATTCTTCAGAAATAGGAGTAATAATATCAGGACGTAAGCCTTACGGTGTTGTCACAACCGTACTTAGATAGAGTGTGTAAAACAACGCTTAATTGCAGAGGCTACAGCAAAAGGGACAGTTTACGCTAAACAATAGAGACCACTGTTTGCACATTGTGTAAGTTGTGGGCTTCACAAATTTAAGCTAGTAGAGAAGAAACTTGAGACTCACTCACTACCGTTGCTTCCAGTGCTGAGGCGAGCTTGGTGTTCTTAGTCCGCTCTCCCTAACTCCTTCCGTTTAGTTAATGATTAATATATACCTAAAAATGCTCCTACGCTAATAATATAAATGCAACTTAATTTCGCCTGTCGCTAGTGCGTGCACGTGCACATAAAATATATGCAGGACTTTTTACGCCACAGTCTGGCCTGAGTGGCTGTATTAAAACTGCCGCCCAAAAACCAGTACAGTATGCGCCTATGAAGTTGTTGTCCTCTTCTCTAAAGGATGTGCATCTGGCGTACGCAAACAACATGCTACCAGACCTACTGGCAAAAACTATGTACAGGCAAAAATTTAACTAACAATGTCCGCTCAAATTCCGCAGATACAAAGTACTTACATATGGTCATGTGGACAGAACTGCTGCCGACTATGACAAGATACAAAACGCAATAGCGCCACTATATCTAGCCCCCCAGATTGCGCTATAAAAAATGAAGCAATCGATAATAAGTAAATGCAATAAGCTCAACCACAATCTATGAAATGAACATATGTACACGCCACTGCAAAGTCGTGATCATTGAACAAAAGGAGCCATTTGTAAATGTGCGTAGATACAGGCAAATTGGTCGGGCCATAAGGTCAGTGTCGCTGTCGTTACGGGGAGAGATAATGAATGTACAGGAGAGATAATTAATATTCATTGTTCCCTCACATATATTCATAAATAAGTATCTATCCCCTAACCCTATCCCCTAATCCTATCCCCTAACCCTGAATCGTGACACCTAACCCGATCCCCTAACCCGATCCCCTAACCCTATTTACCAACGCTAGTTAGGCAATCCATTCATCATTCACTATTCAAGGATGGCGGTGGATCAAAACAAAACAATCGAATTGAAGCTAGCGAGCACATTCATATGGTACAGATTTTAAAGTTGCGCCCATCATACAGACTGCAGAGTAGAACCATTCCCCAAAATACTGGTACCAACTTGAGTACCAGAATACTGCCCAACCCTTATGCACTGCTGACATGACTTTTTTCTTTCTCTGACTCTGAGGCCATGAGATGGCCTTACAGACAAAAACTCATCACCCCAGACAGCTTCAATTTCCCAACCACCTACCTCTAGTGCCTCCCTCAGCCTGTCTGAAATTCCTCCACATGTGTAATCAAAACAATGGATCCCTGTGTACGCTGTGTAATACCAGCTGCTCTGCATCTTTCGAATTTGCTGTCAATCTAAGAGTACTGTAACTTAGAACCAGTTGAGAATTTTCCTTTCCGGGAGGCAAAAATATAGCTTAGGGTGATGCAATACAGCCTTTAAAGTTAAAGTCTTGGCCAATAACATCAAAGTTGATGTGATGAGATGCTCTTTAAATAAAGATTAGCTTATCGACTCATGATAACTTAGTACAAACCGATATATATAAAGACCAGTGGGTATTTCTATTTTACAGCGCCCCTAAAAGCCACTTAGTTCCCTTCTGACTGAAACTGTTAGCTCCATGACAGCACGTATTCAGGTAACCTAAACAACAGCCTAATTATCTGCAGTCAGTCTAGTGGTTGCCGATAGGTTACGTAAGTCCTTACGTTAACTTGGTAAGTACCCACACCTAAAGTTTGCGTGATTTACTGATACTAGTTTAGCGATAATCTCCAATCCAAGTTTCAAAATGAAGTGTTTACATGTTTAGCTTGGTTAAGTTGGGATAAAAGATTCATACGAACATATGATATTTATCCAAGACCAGGGTCTTCGTCTAAGGAAATAAATCGATTATCAGAAGACGAAACGCTAGCTAGACTCAGCTGTTGACGCTACGTGAGTGGTGGGACATTGTCTCTGGCAGCATCGCGAATAACAATACAGTAGTCAGCACATACCAAAGAACTAGATAAACTAGTACATGGTCTACATGTGTGGAAGTAGAACAGCTGAGCGAATAACCATTGTATTGGAGAGGGCACCCACGTAACGAACGGGTAGAGTACCTTTATAAAGGTACTCTAGTACGGAGTAGAGTGTGCGGTAGACTCCACAGAGTCTGCTTGGCTAGTCTTGGTCAAGACTTAGTGAATCTTTCCCCTTTTCCTGCCCACATTCCAACAACGCCTGTTATTACCGCTAGTCCCTTGTACGGTTCATCTGTTCTGAACTACTGTTATCCAAGAGTTGCTTTCGTTCACTGGGCAGAGCTGCTTTCGTTCGTTGGGCAGTGATCGACTCTTAATAGCGTAGTGAGACGCGTGCTGTATGAATTAGTTGGTAGAACTGTATGGGATGTGTAGAGGAAGAAGAAAATACTACCATCGTCTTAACACAAGACTACTGCTTGGCTAAATCTTGGTTCCGCCACCTCTGAAGGAACATTCATATATTTGTACTGCTCTTCCGGAAGAGTATTTACCCCCTCATTATCGCTTGTATCAGACAGAGCCGTATATACAAACTCTGGTATCGGACGGCGATCACAGGGAAACGCGATTACTAGATGAGTATATATCCTTTGTTGGATATAAGTAGGCTGCAGCTCAAATTGTGAGGAATGCATCAAAGGAGGGGAATTCATTCATCGAGAAAGACTTTGCAAAGCCTAAGTGTACGGAGGCACTAAGGGGCATGCAAGTACAAATAAAGCAACTAACATAAAACAGATGTTTTGCAATGTACAACAAACTCTCCCTAATATACTTTTGTTATGCCAATGAAGCCGCAAGAAGCAAAACCAACACGTATCAAACGTATGTATGTTGAGAGAGAGAGTGAAAGAAAGATGGGGGAGGGAGATGATGGAGAAGGAGGTGAATTAAGAGCAAGAGGTGGAGAGATGTATGTTTAGAAGTTTGTTTAGAGTAGGTGCATTCAGTTTTAATTTTTAATAATATTTACAATCATGTTGTTGGTTCCTGATTTAAGTCGAACACAAGTGTCCACAATAGTTGTGCATGAAGTAAAATTTGATAGCATTCTTTGTGAAGTGAAAGATCACGAAATCGACTCGAGGATGAAGTGAAAATTTTTCATTTTACAAATTTTCCAGATGGCTGGAAACTGCATCTCCCAAGTGATCTATTTTGCAAGTGCATTGGAGTAATGAAGAAAATGTTTAGCATTACTTGAAGATGTATGTTGAAGGTCTGTCTTTTAGTTTATCAGGCATACCCTACTGCTGTCAGTAGCAGCAGCAGCCAAGTAAAAGTTATGCTATTGGTTGAATGCAAGACTCGCTGAAAGTGAATGCAGATGATTTTCAAGTTATACTTCCAAAAATGAGAAACCGAAAGCATGATTTTTTTAACTCAAGAAATTTCCTGAACTTTTACACATTTGCTATCATGTGGTGGTCATGTGGACTTGAAATCACAAAACTGTGATATCTTTAAGTTGTCACCGCTAACAATTGTTTCCTTTTTTTTTAAGGAAAATTTTGGACTTGACAAATTCCCTAATGGCTGGAAACTGAATCTTCCAAGTGTTCTATTCTGCAGTGCAATTGGCCAATGAACAAAATTTTTAGCATCACTTCAAAATGTTTGTTCAAGGCTTGCTCTTTTGTTGCCCTAACAACAGGAGGGAAACATCAAGTGGCAGCAGTCAATTTTGAGTTATGCTGAACGCTGAAGAAACCTTCTTGAACAAGTGATAATAACGTGGTATCAGTAATATTAGGCTTAGCCAATGTCAACAGCAAAGCCAATTCGTCGCAGTAAGTAACTCGCAAATAGTTGCGGCAGGTAAGTTTCGTATTGATGTGAAAACCCGTAATACAATGGTATAATTGTACCATGTACTCAAAGCTATCAATGTACGGCAATGACGTACCCATGCTTAACTTACTGATTTAGGTAATTTGCACACCAACAAAAGTAAACAGTGTGTTGCCACCTGAGTTCAGGCCCGTAGCCGGGGGGGGGGGGGGGAGCGTTCGAACGACCGACCCCAACTTGAAGGAGGTCCATTTTTCCAGCCCTGTGTTTGAAGGGTCAGTTATGAAATATTTTCTATCTTGACATATTGAGGCCGAATTTCCCTTCACTTTGAGCAGGAAGATAAAACCTTTCCACTTATGTCATAGAATGTATACAGGCCCAAACTGACCACAATATCTAATCACTACAGTACATACATATACTATGTAGGGTGATGAAATAATAAACTCAAAAACGCGCATGCATGGTTATGCAATTGTGGCCGTGGATATTGTAGCGTAAACCCCTATGTTCTACGGGGCTCTGACCTAGTTAATTTTGCAAACATCCGCCCAGCTGAGCGGTCCTGTTTTGGATTTGGGGTCAAACCGGGTGAGATTGTGTAATGTTTTACTTTATGACATTTCCTCGGCTAATGTTTATGTAGAGGGAGTAGCGAGCGGGGACGATATGCGATCTCATTGGTCGTAGCTCACTGTAGGCCTGGGAATGTTTAGTGTTTGTGATTGGTTGAAGCCTTACTGTAGTTAATGTGCGGACATAGTCCTACCGTTCCTTATTTCCGGGGTATTTAATCAAGAGACCATTGTAAAATTAGTTAGTTAGCAACCCCTGCGCTGCGCAACCCCTGCGCCGCGCAACCCCTGCGGTGCCCGACACCTGCGCTGCCCGACATCTGCGCAGTGCCCGATACCTGCGCCGTGCCCGACCGTCGCGCCAGAGGCTATATACGGCAGTTGTAATGTATGAGGCTGAGTTCGACAACTGTATTAGTTCTTTCTATGTGTGCGCACCCCCTGCGCATACGGTTTATTCTGTCTGTAAGTCCAACAACGAGAGTGAGATGCAATTATACTATTTGTAAACGTACACGATCTGTTTTCTGGTAATTTCTGAGTTCGTCTCGGTACCGTCTCCCCCCCCCCCCCTCCCCTCTCTCACACCTTCCTTCATCCGAGCCGGACGAGACGTGTCCTCACCGACAGACTTTGGAGGCGTTACAATATCATTGAACTAGATACAATATAAAGCCCGAGACACACGGCTGTCATCCATCCAGGCGCGTAGCCAACGAGAGGGCGAAGGAGGAGACCGCCCCACCCCCTTGGCCATATTGTGGTATTTTATTTTTTTAGGACTTCGCCAGAAATACCCAGGCGCATAGGCCTAGCCAGGGAAAGGAGGACGAATAGGGCGACCCTCCTTGATCTCATTTTCGCTTTTTCCGCCCTCAATATCCCTCAACAGTAATTCTCTCAATTTATACGGCAGGTCTACCATGTTTTTTATAGATGCGCATTCTCTGCCCATTTTTATTGGATGCTCCCCCCCCCCCCCAAACTAATGGTGGTGCTATGCTCAGTGATGTCGCCAAGGCAGAGGTGCGATGCAGGATTGGGAGCATGTATGTATGCATGTAAAACACCCAGGGAGGGCCGTTTCCTAGTACAGTATCTGAGTGGTTTGTAGAGCCAAACGTTTCTTTGAATGCTCATCTCGGCATTTTTCACAGAACAATTGTTTTCTCAGTAATTGAGAAATTGTAGACATGCATGAGATCTATATTTCAAGGCTGGGTTCATGCTGTTGAAAAGAGTTGGGAAGGGCTGTTTCCGGCCATCTGCATGGGGAGTTTGTAAAACTCAAAATTTTCTTGTACGCTCCGCGCCAGCCGATGGTGACGCTCCACTTATATAGTCTTCATGAGTTCGCATATTAGCATATTTTGGGCTACGCCCCTGCATCCCTCGCACTGATTCTCACTCATTGTGACATGGGTGTAGACCTTGATGAGATGTGGTGGAAATATTCTCGAAGATCCACCCTAGAAGGTTTATATCAAAATCAGTATAATCTGAAGCCAGACAGTCTGACAGTGCATGTGGGTTATTCTACTACCTGGTGACATGTGGGATTTTTTTCTCAAAAAGTGGTGTACTGTGTGGAATTCCTGGGGAAAAAGGACTTCTGTTGTGTTCAAAAGTCCTCTAAAGTGCTCCACATTGCAGAAGATCTGCAGATTTCAAAATTTTCCAAGGAAGTATGGCCCGTACCCCTAGCAACTGCATGTTTACGGCACGCGCCAGTCTCTTCCGTATTTGGAAAAAAAGGTCCACATCTTGGAAAAAGATCCACCCCCACATACGCTGGCTACGGGCCTGGAGTTGAAGGTGTGATAACGTCAGCACCCTTCCACATTTGGGGTATAAAGCTGGTCACAGTGATTAAATACGAAAAACATCAATTCGAAGCCAAGTTCATTAGACATGAGTAAGTCTGACATTGCACTTAACAAACAATTAAATTCATATGCGTAAGCACATAAAAAAGAAAAAAACGCGGAAAAAGAGACCAATGAATTTCGCTACTTGTACCCAATTTACACAGGAATAATGTTATGTGCCTTTAATATTGTTGTATTCATGCCCTACAAGTGAAAAAAGAGCCTTTAATTCATTGGTCTTAATCAATGATGACAACATTAAATTTGCCGCATCTTTCCTAGCAATCATAATAGTTCGTGGAAAATATTATTTGCCATTAGTGTACCCATACTATAATACAACGAACCAACTCGTCTCATGAACCATCAGAGGGGAGAGGAGCTAAACCGAGTCACATACTAGGGAAAACATGCTCATCAAATAACATGACGCTTTCCACCATTGTGCAACTTATTAGAAAAGTAAATATTTACGTGCTCCTCCCTCATACACTCTTCTTTCAACTTTTGTTATGGTATCTAAACTGAGATAATATAAATGCTTCACGAAAAATCACCTAATTGGTATGGTCTAAATGCACAAAATATTCCCGAACAGGGGGGACTTCGCCCGAATTTGTTTCAAAAAGTGCTGCTTTCATCCCTTAAATGTTTGCAGAAACGTAAAACATTATTTTGTTCAGCACAAATTGAACTATTTATACAATACATATTATCAAGATCGTTGGAAAACTGAAAGACATGTAGGGAACTTCACGTTTTCAAACAAAGTCCCAGGCCCCCGAGGTCAAATAGGGGTCAAATTAACCGGGAAGCATACGGATATCATCCTCTCATCTCTATCAAATTTCAGCCAAATCTAAAAACAGAGAATTATCAGGCACTTAAAACGCGAATGTTATTGTGACAAACGTTCGCCGTGCACGTACAGCAATACCGCAGTTGAAAGCTTTCAGCTGTACTAAAAAGTGATAGGTTACTCGAGAGAGAATTTAAAAGTTTTGAATCTTCACTATGTAGGTAAAACGACCCGCAATATTCTTGCTCTTGGCTTGCAGATACTCCAAAGAAATAGATTCAACACATAATCAATTATGGATATGTTATGGACAACGTAAATGGTATATATATATATTTTTTTCCTTTGAGTTTTGACACATTGTTAATCGTAGATCATCATGAGACCTGTATACTTGAGTTAATTAATGCTTATGGAAAGTGTCTGTAGGTAGGAGGGGGGGGGGGAAGGGGGGTTATGGCTGCCAGCACTGGTATCAGTAGGATGCTTCAAGATTATCTAGTCGTATTCATAGGTTGGTTCACACATTGAGCTTACAGCAGAAGTGCGTAATTATCATAGGCGCACGAGGCCGAGGGGGGGGGGGGTCTGGGGGATGCATGTAGCCCACCCAGCTAGAACAGGGAAAATGCTTCTTTCAGGGCAATGACACTTCTATTTTCAGGGCAAGTGGGCAGTGCAGAGGGCAGTGCGACGGGCAAAGGCATTTGCCAACGGGGTAAATGCTTATTAGTTGTACAACACATACTGTTGAACTGATATGGCTTAGAAAATGTAAGCGATACTCATCGCAGATGGGAAATGTCGACCATGTAATGCAGGTGGTTGATTGTGTCATGGGTATGAAGAGGGCAGCCAAGAAGTCCCACGTGCCTGTCACCACCTTGCGAAGGGAAGAGAAATGGAATCAGTGACATTATAGTTCATTTATGCGGTGCCGGGGAAGGCGAGGGGGGGGGGGGTAAAAACGAAGAAGTCCTCTTAGTGCACAATTAGTGAAACATCGGTATATTAAGCTTGCGTCAATACACAGGAAACTTTATACACTTTGATAAGTGCATAAATTTCGACAGTCCCTGATTTGTCTGAATCAAGTCCATAGTAGTGTATTTGGCAATTCGTATTACCACAGTACTAATGTTATTACTTTGTTGTGTCCATTTTGACTGTTTTGACATTTCTATTGCATTTATGTACAGTTTTAGTGGACGGGTCTGAATGATGGACCGCAAAGACTTTTATGTCGTGACGTCATTTAGTCATATTGTGTCAACATGTTGGAGTTCCAGCTGCACTAAAGCATTGATAATTAAAACTTTATGCTTAAAGGGTCCATGTTATCTGAGTTTACTCTACGTTGGTAAACAAAAGTCATCTCAAATTATTCGAAAACCACGCAACCTCCCAAACGGAAATTATGCTTACAAAGTGATGTCATTCGTATTATTATTCGTATTCCAATAACAGCACACACTAAAAGAATTACCGAATAACATACGGATAAGAAATAAGGTATTTAGACACGACGCATAACCCTACAATAGTAAAGAAAAACCATCTTGAAATCGAGAATCAGGTCCCCCACCTCCGAATATTCTATTCACGTACTGATGGCATTAGTACTGTTACTTGTATGTAAGTTAAATCTTATTAGAATACTTAAAGGAATAACAGACGAGATCTAGTGAGATCTCCCGCATTACATACGAACAAGTGCTTTGCATTTGAGCTGACATGTCATCAGTGATTCAAATTGCTCGTCGTGGATAGGCGACATCTGAATATTTAAGTTACTTAGTTATCTAATACTGCAGTACACCGCGTACGCTTCGAACGGCACACTATCCGCATGCGCATACACATGTGCCTATAGAAAGTGAGCGTGCGTCAGAAGTATTGCCAGAATTGTGTGCGAGTCAAAGTATTCCTCAGTTCAACACGGGCTGTCACAATGGATATTTTAAATGCAGTGGCGTATAGCCAGTAGGGGGGGGGGGTGGACCTTCCCGCGTGAAAAAAAACTGTGGGGAGGATTCGGGGAAAATTAGAGATAAGCCTATTTGAGGGAAAGTATCCTTTTGCATTCCTTATTTTTTCCTAAAATGAGAAACTGTAAAACGTTTCTATTGATAATTTGCAACTTAATGCTACATATTTCCGCAGATTTCCATAACAGCGGCATGCATGTGAGAGTCGCATTCCCAGAAATTACTCTTTTAATTTCTCTGAGTTTCGCGTTGTTGGACCGTCAGTGTGTCCCCGGCTGATACTTGTAGCGTGGCTTAGCAAACCCGGATAAGTACTATATCGACACTGCTTTTGCTTTGACCGGGGTCATATTACAACCTCACCCTTACATACAGGCCCAGACCTCCTTATTCCCCGCTACGCCATTCTCCCTCCACCTCTCTATGCGTCCCCTGAAAATTTTGAAATCTGCAGTTCTCCTGCAATCTGGAGCATTTTAGAGGACTTTTGAACACAGCAGAAATCCTTTTTCCCCACGAATTCCACACAGTAGACCTACACCACTTTTGAGAAAAAAAAATCATACATGTAATCTGGTACTAGAATAACCTACATGTACTGCCGGACATTCTGACTTCAGACTGATTTTGATATAAGCCTTTTCAAAGCAAATGTTGTTCCATTGAAACAATGTTACGCAGCAGGTAATAAACAAGAATGATCATGTTATGAACTTGGTTAAAATTGTGAAATAAGGTTTTAAAAAAACATAGCTTAAAGTACATAGTTACAGCCTGCATTAAATGTAGTCCAGAGCGCACAACTAGTAGTATTGCAGAATTGCACATTCAAATATCCATGTAAATGTCTGTTTGTCTTTGTTGCTTTTGAAGTTATGGACCAGGAATGAGAACACTGGCTGGTTCCACTTTCCTAGGATGGATCTTTGATGATATTTCCACCACCTCATCAAGGTCTACACTTATGTCGTAATGAGTGTGGACCATTGCGCGGGATGAACGAGCGTAGCCCGGAATATACCAAGGGGGGGGGGTGCGAATTCGTGAAGACTATCTAAGCGGAACGCCACCATCGGCTGGCGCGGAGCGAGAAGAAAATTTTGAGTTTTACAAACCCTCCAGATGGCCGGAAACAGCCCTTCCCAAGTCTTTTCAGCTGCATGAACCCAGCCTTGAAATATAGATCTCATGTCTTCAATTTCTCAATTACTGAGAAAACAATTAGTCAGTGAAAAAATGCCCAGATGAGCATTCAAAGAAACGCTTGGCTCTACAAACCATGCTGAAAGTAGGAAACGGCCCTTCCTGGGTGTTTTACATGCATACATACATGCTCCCAACCCTGCATCCCATCCCTGCATCCCATCCCTGCCTTTGCGACATCACTGAGCATACCATCAACGTTAGTTTGGGGGAGAGCCTAGCATCAAATAATGGCCCGAGAATGCGCATCTATACAAAACATGGTAGACCTGCCCCATAAATTGAGGGAATCACTAATTAGCGATATTGCGGGAAAAAGCGAAAATTAGATCAAGGAGGGTCGCCCTATTTGCCCTCCTTTCCTTGGCTACTCTTATGCGCCTGGGTATTTCTGGGTAAGTCCTAACAAAAATATCACAATAAGCCAAGGGGGGGGGGGGGGAGGGGTGGGGCAGTCGCCTCCTTCTCCCCCTCCTTGGCTACGCGCCAGGAGGGATAAAATCCGTGTGTCCCGGGCTTTATATTGTATCTAGTTCAATGATATCCACGGCCACAATGACATAACCATGCATGCACGTTTTTGAGCTTATTATTTCATCACCCTACATAGTATATGTATGTAGTGATGATATATTGTGGTCAGTTTGGGCCTGTGTACATTCTATGGCATAAGTGGAAAGGTTTTATCTTCCTGCTCAAAGTGAAGTGAAATTCCCCCTCAATATGTCACGATAAAAAAATATTTCATAGCTGACCCTTCAAACACAGGGCTGGAAAATGGACCTCCTTCAAGTTGGGGTGGGTCGTTCGAACGCTCCGACCCCCCCCTGGCTTCGGGCCTGATGGGTGTGTAACATTAATTCATTTATTATTTCAACCGCGACGTTTAAAAAAATAACGACGTACAAACCAATACCTGCTGGGAATGTTACGGTGAAACTTAAATATAATTTTCGCGGTAGCAAAACAGTTCTCAAGATAGTCAAAACAGCGTTACAGCGACATTGCAGGCAACTTCTGGAAAAAAAAGGAGAAAACT
Source organism: Stichopus chloronotus (assembly GCA_021234535.1). Lineage (NCBI taxonomy): Eukaryota > Metazoa > Echinodermata > Holothuroidea > Aspidochirotida > Stichopodidae > Stichopus > Stichopus chloronotus. The sequence continues at coordinate 24,291,670 of CM037837.1, read as the reverse complement.
TGGAACTAGTCAGTCTATCGCCCAAAGAGCTTCCTTCTCTTACATTTTGTGCATCACATTTCGCGACGTCAGGGGGTTTGAATGCTAATAAACTGCAAGAGGTAATTTTGCAAGCATATCTCAACATTTAGAAACTATCAAAGAATTACAATCATGAAAACTATTTGCCAATACATAAAAATACTGTTGATAGCTACTTTGGCGAGCAAGGACGCGTACAAGTAGGAATTTGACCCTTCGTACGAAAGGTCGTTTCAAACTTGAACACCTCACTTAGTAAAATTATCCAGTATTACATCGAGACCTTGTAAAACCACTCAGTTTTTATCAAAATAGAAGAAAATGCTCCAAAACATGCTCCAAAACGTCTGTGAAAGGACAATTCAGGCCGCACGTGTCCAAGTTTTTTTTAAGTTTCGCTTAGTAGGAAAAAGGGTCAGGAGGGACAATTAAGTCCCCATCTAGGACCCTGAAAAAAGTACAAAAATCAAACGCGGTCACACAGCCTAAAGTACTTGTCCAGTGCATTCTTAAAGCCATTAATACTTCTTGCCATCACTGGGCCTACATCCTCGGGCAACCCATTCCACTCATTCACTACCCTCTGAGAAAAGAAGTAATGACGAATATTGATCCTACTTTGAACCTTCTGGAGTTTAAGACAATGACCTCTTGTAATTTTAGTAATAAAACCAGAACGCAGAAATGCATTGTGGTTTCGATGATCCGATTACAAGAATTTTTTTTTCCAGAATCTGATATAATAGCATTAGCATGTGTCACATTGAGCTACGTTTGCTTTATATCAAATGTGAGATTTGTCCAAGCTTCTTTTCTTGCAATATAGTGTTTACAAGTAGGCTAAGCTGTGTCGGTAGGAGCAAACACATATATCGGTATAGATGGCTGCTCCATACCTGGTAAACCGGACGTTTACGTGGAATCACTGTTTACTGTACTTGTGCGTACCACAGTGTTGTCATGTAGGAATGTACATAACACGCATAATCTCTGTAAACAGTGTCAATTTCTCCAAGATCTTCTTTAAATGCAAATAAGTTTTGAAAAAAATGTGTTCAGTTTCACGTGTGTACTCTGTCTTTGTAAGCATTATACAAACGTTCATCTCCGACTCTACTCACTGCAATGTTCCTTACTTCCTATAGAACTGTATACTTGGTACACCCTTGGCAGCAGTAACTTGAAATTTCATGCTCACTGCTTACTACATTAATTACACATACCATCTGGTTGTCGCACCGATAGGTTCCCTGTACACGCAATGTCTATGTTAAGTTGCTAACCACACACAGCCCTCTCAAGTAAGAAAATTGCTGCAGCAATAAAAATACTGAAGTTAAATGGGTTTACCTCGACTAAGTAAGTTTTACCACAGCATTTTTAGTAATGATTATTCTTACATGTCACCATCATCAAATGGCAGGAAAATATCCGCTTTATCACTGTAACTCTGCCATCAATTAAGACCTGATACATTCTGTAACAACCCAGAAAAAGTATGCATTTGTTTTCTTTTTAACAGTGAGGAATCCAGATACAAGTGACAATAGGCAATCATTAACTTGAAGAAATGAAGTGCCAAACACATTTTTTTTTAAGATGGGGGTGGGGATGAGGATGGAAAATATTAGGACGTTTAAGTAGAACATTTAGGAGTGCCGGTAAATTCTTTTACCCATACCCTGTGGCTATGAGCCAATATGATTGAGCTTGGTCTTTCAAATGCATTGAGTTGGAGTTGTGAAATTGTGGTGGTTTGTAATAACACTGTTATATGTGGTGAACTTTTCTCCACACTGTTTTTAAGTTGAATGTGCAAAGTTTTAGTGCAAAATATGTCATCCTGTTCCTGATGACCCAATGTAAGATTAGCAATATATCAGACAACATAAAGCACGTTTTCAAACAGTTTGGGTCAAAATTTACTTGAAAATCTTAGTCTAGTCCGTTCCTCTACAGTAAGTGTAGGGCACTCTTCTCATGTGTTGGCTAGGCTCTATCTCAGTATTACGTATATATATGTTAGGCTACAGAAAAAGTCCCAAGTCACTCTGGATGAAAATATGTCATAGAAAATAACCTTCCAATTAAAGTTTGCGAAAATAATGAGGATTGCTAGTTTCGGGTCTTTTGCACATGTCGTGCAAATGTTTTTGACAGTTTTGACCCATTGAGGTATTTTTTTATGCTATCGATGTTCGATCATGTTTTCCTGAACATGTGATAGTAACTACAGTACAAAGTGTACACAGACAACAAAACAGCTTGTGAGATCCAATAATGTGATTTTTTTTCACATGCAGGACAAATGGTGTGATAAATGGAAAAGACTTTTTTTTTTAAACCATGAATATGTCTCACATAATCTTTCTCAGCTGATCAAAATTTGAACAGCATTGCAACGTTCTGTGAGGACATGATGATGGGCTCACCAATGTTTTCACTCACAGGATTAACAAAGCCATTATTGCAACATTCTGTGAGGACATCCTGATGGGCCACAATCATTATTACTCACATGATTAAAGGCTGTATTGCATCACCCGAAGCTATATTTTTACCTCCCGGGAAGGAAAATTCTCAACTGGTTCTAAGTTACAGTACTCTTAGATTGACAGCAAATTCGAAAGATGCAGAGCAGCTCGTATTACACAGCTGACACAGGGATCCATTGTTTTGATTACATATGTGGAGGAATTTAAGACAGGATGAGGGAGGGACTAGAGGTAGGTGGTTGGGAGAATTTAAACTGTCTGGGGTGATGAGTTTTTGCCTTTAAATAAAAACTGTCATGATACTTCCAATATATAGTTTTTCAAACAAGCAGACACTATTCAGCAGTACAATCAATTCACCTTCAAAAACCTTTCTACTGACTCACAAGTCGCCACGTTGTTGAGAAATTACCTAAATCGTGACATCGCACATGTACCTGTACATGTCATGTAGTATTGCCGGTGCAGTGATACCTCATACATTTCCAAAATTGTGATATGCTGCACACCAACAGCAGAAAATTTTAAGTTATATTTGGAAAGAAGTAATAACGAAAATAACACCATTAATGTGTGACTGTTTGTAATTAGATGTAAATGAGTGTAGGTTAAAATTGAGACACTCCTCTTTAATGAAGGCATTGCTGCAACATTCTCTGAGGTCATACTGATGGGCCATGATCGTCATTACTCACAGGACTTATAAAGCCATAGCTCCAAACTATGGGAGGACATTCTGATGGGCCACCATCGTTATTAGTAACAGGGTGAATAAAGACAATACTGCAACAATCTGTGAGGACATACTGGTAGGCCACCATTATTTCTACTCACAGGACTTCTAAAACCATTGCTGTGAGGGAACACTAACGGACAACCAAGGCTATAACTCATAGAGGCAATAAAGATGTGGTCTCATGGCTTGTGATTATGAAATACACAATCATTTTCAAATGACTACTATGATTTTTATTCAAACTCTCCTTTCGTATGTTTCTTTCAAATTGCTTGATATTGGATTTATTCAAACTCTCCTTTCGTATGTTTCTTTGACTTTGTTAGGAAATTCAAACTTAAAACAAAACACAAAACAACTGCTAATTAAGAAAATTCTTATTTATCTATACTTTTTGATTACCAGGAGTTTTGCATGTTGCAACTTACAACATTGGGCAGACCCTAAGGACCGCAAGAAACATACCAGTCATGGAATGGAATATGTGAAAGAAAGAAACAAATCTGATTAACATTTTATTTGCACTGAATCAAAGAAAAAGATGTCAATTACAAATGAATTCCTTATTGGTTAGTCAGTGATCAGACTTATTGATGCTGATTACAACATTTAGGGTTGTAGAGAGAAAAGCAGAATAGAAGCAAAGGTAGTTCTTTTGTTCATTCCAACCTTGAAAGATGGGCAACATGGGACATGCATGGACATTTTGTATTGTCTGAGGTACATCTAAAGCTCAAATAAAAAAGAACTAACATCCAGAAAGTCCATTGACCTTGTGATTCCTTACCAATATGACAGACAAATAGAGGGCAATACAAACCAATTTTTAAGTTCAAAAACCTTACCCTTCTTAAGATACTGTCTTTACAAGGTTTCAAGCTATGACTTTTACGGACCTCACATGACTTTTGACTTTCATAAAAATGACAGGGATCACATGTCCATCAAAAGCTACCAACATCAAGGGTTTTCATACTTTAACCTCTGGTGACCACAAATGAACTTTACACTCTATGAAAAATGGTAGGGATTATCTACTTACAATTGATGGACAACCTACACATCAAGTTTGAAATTCCAGCGACATTACCTCATTGAGTTAACATGTGTACATGGTTTTGCAACTATCTCCACTAAGTACCTCAAATTACCTTTTCCTTCATAAATATACAGAAATCATGTACTCATTAAGCTCATCTCTTCAAAAAGGACAGCCAACACACCAACTTTGAAGTTCAAGCACCTTGCATTCTAGAGTTTGTAAAAGCTGAGGCTTCAGAAACACACGTTCACATGTCATCACCATCACATAGATTCCTTGCCTGTCTTTGGCAGGTAATCAAAAATGGTAACATACCTTTCCAGAGCTGGGCTAATTCAGCATCCCTGAGAATGAACACAAAGTCAATTGGTAGAAAATGAATTTCTCACAAATATCCAATTCTTTGTTACATTCAAATAGAATGTCAAAGACTCAGTGATTCTTTGCTGTGTAAAAGGAAACTTTGCAAGAAGAGTTTCATAGGTTTGAGATAACTGACATGAGCCTACATAACAATTACATTTGAAGCTTGAACACTTCTTGAGATGTAATGTTTGGATGGTCTTTCAGCATCAAAGGCATGGCATTGGACTTCCATGACAATCAGTGTTGATAAACTAGCGTAACAAAGACAACTGAGGTATTTAGTCTAAATTTCAAGCAACGGTCAATTTCTGAGGTATAGTATTTGCAATGTTTTCCAACTCTAATATACGCTAACCCCCAAACCTCATGAAAACAACATTATTTATTCACCTATAGAAGGCTAGCTAGGTGCTGCATTTTACATACAAGGAGGTTCACTTTTAGGGATCACCTAGTAACCAGGAGCTACCTACGTCATACCACATGATCAGTTGAAGTAAATGTATGTACCTGAGATAAGATGACAAAGCAAAATGTCACATGCACACAATACCGCCGTCAAATGATTAACTTTTGGATCTGGTAAGAAATAAACCAATCGCCAAGAAGTTACATGACAGAAAAGGCATTGTGCTTGTTCATTGATGATGAGTGTTGCAATTTTCATCAACATTTCCATAAGGTTGATGCTTATTCTCCTGTCAGTGCCTCCAGAGTCTCATCATATCCTCCACACCCACGCAAATCTCTTCATTTAGAATCTGCCTCACAATATGTGTTGGAGTAGCAGGTAGCACCGATGGAAAGATCCCTTTTGATTGCAGACACACAGTTCTTTGGTATCAGCATACCTACAAAAAGGTTACATCACAACATTTAAAGGCTTGGTAAGAGGTTGGTGGAGCATATTGTCAGTCAAGCAGATGGGTGACAGATTTATTTCTGTCCTTACAGATGCACATGTCCCTACAAAGTCCAACAGTGAATAGACTTGTGGTTTTGATCTGGTAATTGCTATGCCTGAGTATTTCTCTCACTCTTTCCATTTTCACTCTTTTCAGAGAGTCTCCTCAAGAGCCACATACCTAATGCAATCTATCAACTTGTCATCTCTCCCTTTAAAACTGCCATGTCAGCTACTAATTTAATTTCAAACACTTATCCAGCAGTGAGCAACATCTTCCCAAAAATATTGACAAGGCCTTATGTAATATTAAATAATAACCGTTCTTACCAACAAGCTTGGAGCCATCTGCTGTCTTGACTCTGATGAGCTGCATCTTCCCATCTTGTCCACCTCTATGTGTCATCAGAATCCTCTCCACTCTGCTCCAGACACTAAGGACTGAGCCACCAAGGATGTAGAAGGTCCTGCTCCTCAGCCCTATGTCACATGGGATGCCCACTTCAGTGTTTCTGCACCTGCCTCTCCTAAAGGAGAAACAGAAAATTAATCTTATTCAAAAGAAAGTTTGCTCCTGGCAGTATCAAGGGGGAAAAGGAAACAGTAACAACAGTCAATCTGGTACGAACTGTCAAATGTATATCATACTCCTGTGAAGACAATTTAAGGTAATTGCTACTACTTCTCCACAATACAATGAAGTGAAACCAGAATGAACAATATTTGAATTGAAACAAGAATGAACAATACCATGAAGTGACACCATATCATGTTGACAATGTTTTCACAATGTGACCCCTGCTGACCTCAAATGACCTTTAAAATTCACTCAAATCAATAGGCATCTTGCATTCAATGTGGTACAACTACACATTAACTATGAGATTTGTCCAAGCTTGCCTTCATGAGATATCATATTTACAAGTTTTCCACAATTTGACCCCTACTGATCTCAAATGACTTTTGACCTCCACCAAAATCTTTAGGAATCTAGCATCCACTGTGGTACACCTAGATACCAAATATGAGATTTGTCAAAGCAACCCTCCTTGAGGTATCATGTTTATAAGGTAGGAGTCACAAACACACATAAATGCACACACACATACACCATCGCGTGATAACAAAGGCTACGATTTCATCAAAACCAAAAAATTATTTGAAAATCTTAGATCCTGTTAATCTACAGTAAATCCTTATGTTAGTAACAGAAGTTGGTTAGGCTCTAGTACAGGCCTATGCATTTTACGTTAGGCAACTGGAACAAAAGTCCCAAGTCAGTGTGGAGGAAAATACCTCGTAGGAAGAAACCTTGTGAGTTTGTGAATATATTGCGGATTGTAAGTTTTGGATCTTTTACAAACGTCATGTTAATGCTTTTGACATTCTTGACCAATTGCTCTTTTTTTTCTCGATATCATCAATGATTGGCCTTGCTTCCTGTGACAGTTAATTGTATCCAGCCTAGGGTGTACAATACAAGTTGTGACATCGAACCATGTTTTTTAGGACTGAAATCTCTGACTTTCCGGAGTCTAAAGGTAATTTCACTTTGCAAAATTATGTTCTATGTCATTTTAAATTTTAAACTGATTTTGATTGAGATAATTTTAGTAGCAATTGCATTGCTACTTCCAAACAGAAGTTTCAGCCAGGAAAGGCCTTCAATGTTCCATTAAATAATGTTCCATTAAGGAAAGTAAGAATGAAGCACGCACAAAAAGCAATACTGACAGATATCATCACTTCAATGATAGGGCTAACTGTTCAGTAATTTGTGAAGTCTTCTTTCGGAAACTTGAGTGTATCACTACATGGCTTCACATTTATTTTGCACACAGTATACAGAAATATATGCATTTTTCTGGTGGGGGGGGGGGGGAGGTGGAGGTTCGGCAAGGGAAAGGACTGCTGGAGGGTCGCAGTGGCTGTCTCAATCCCTGCACACCGTCAAGTTAGAAAAAATACCATACAATATGACCAACCTTAAAACTTGTCAGAGTTTACCAGTATAGTGCTGTGACAGTCTTGGATGGACTAGCAGGATTACAACATGTCAAGAGGCCTCCAACAACTCCAGCATACATTATTCTGAATGCATATGATGTGCTTGTGTGTGTTACATTGCTTTCAATTTGCAAACATTTTTTTGAGACACAAGCCTATGTTTGTGTGATTGATTGAGCTTTGCAAAAGCATCAGGTGCACAATCTTTCACAGTGAGTCAACAGAACTTTTCCATAAATTTAACTGCATCATGCACTTTGCAGAATTTCAGAAAACAGACCATAGGGTTAACATCTGAAGTTGGAGTTTTCGCTAACCACACATGGACTATCGCCCAAGAAACATTGTGTCAAAGTTAAATACAAATCTATGAAAGCATGTGTGAGAAGTGGCATTTCCAACAAACATTCATAAAATGGGCCATAGGGGCCATATGGGGCTTAGACTAAAAATCCCTGGACACCCTGAAGGTACGATTAACGGAGTATCATTGTGACAAACCATCAACATTGTACAAGAAAATCTCTGGGAGATGAAGCATTTTGCGGAATTTCATAAAATGGGCCATAGAACCCACATGGGACTTAGGACCAAAAATTGTTGAACACCCCAAATGGCCAATCACCTATGAAACATTATGTGCAACTTTCACTCAAATCCATGAAAGCATGATTGAGAAAATGCATTTTAAGCAATTGCGAACAAATAGATAGACAGACAGACAGATAGACAAATAGACAGACAGATAGATAGTCAGACAGACAGACAGAGTGACTCCGTACAATTACGATAAGTCACACCAGCTAGCTGGTTTGAGCTAAAAACAGGGTTTCAACTTTCACTTGTAGAACTGCACACTGGATACATCTGCCATGTTGAAAGCAAAATTCTTTTCATATAACCGCCCCATCATGACATTTGACCTCCACCAAAGACAATAAATTCAATACTGTGAAACTGGAGTACTTGTTTGTCACATTTTCAGTGTAATATATTATCTTGCAGTAATGGCATGAGTGAAATAAATTATCTGAAACCTGCCTACTCATTGACAAGTATGACATCTACAAAAGAGACAACATGCAAAATTGCAAATTATGGAATATGTAGCAAATATGATAAGAATCCAACTCATTACTCTTGAAATTAAATCTTTGCAAGCTATTTGTGACAGTTAGTAACACCATCATTGTATTACCTTTGGAAGATATTATGCACACTGCTGTCAAAATATTACTCATTTGATTTTTTAATTAAACCAAACTTACTACTATAACATCATCATCAAGAAAAAAAAAACCTATGACTATGGCTTATTCATGTGTCATATATGAAATGAATCTTATCATGCTTGAGATTTTCTATTTACAAGCTCTTGCAGGTAGAGATTTAAAAATAACAAACCTATCATGCCAGCCCATTTTGTAAATGAGTAAGAGGTAAATGTTTCAAATATTGAGCAATTTGACACTATGCACCACCATCATTGCGTTACATTTGCAAAAAAACGATTTTTATACAAGAACCATTGCATCATCTTTAAAGCAATCAGGCACTATGGAACTGGATATTACTAGAATATTCAATTTGCTTAAATACTGGTCATTCTTGGTGTTAAAGAATTAGTGATCCACAGGATCATAAAGTTGTTAAATATTTGCTAATGACCTCCACATATTCCATATTGCATCATAGTGGTATCAGAGTTTCCTCTTAAGTCAGGACTACTCAGCTTGACATTAAGGTAGTCTATGAGTCGATATCATGTTTGTAACTGAAAGTTTAAAAACTGAAGTTTCCATTATTCTTCTTAATGTGAGTGAATCAGAAACAAATGGAACATACTAAAGTTGGGCGGTACCAGGAAAATCAGTACCGGTATTCGCAGCGCATCAGTACTGGTATTTACACAAGTACTGGGATTGACCACGTGTTCAACGTGCTAAAAAACAAAAGGTTCTGTGTCTTGTTGAACGTGACAAAAACAACAGGTTTTGAGCTCTATATATTGTGGTGGTAATGCAGTAACTTGCATTCATGTCTTCCTGTAAATTCATTGAAAAACCAGAAAGCCAAAAGGTTTTGTGATTCCTTGCCACATGGTTATATTATAACAAAGTTGAATTATCCACATGACAAGTATAAGATCAACTGCAGTTATTTTTCTTGATACACCACAAGCCTTTAACTCAAAATGATTTTTATTTTGGGTAACCTGACATGACCGTGACATTTGACGTCCACCAAAAGCAATAGGGATCACCTACCCAGTATGGCTGACCCACAAGTACAGTATGATATCAGTCAACATTACCCTTCTGGAAAGTCACTACCACATTTCCAACACTGGGCTTTGTTTGTACCATTTCTTTTTGGCGCTGTCCCAGTTTTTCGGTAGTTTACTTTGTACTGTTTCCACTTTTGGTCCTTCAATTTCTGTAGCATTTTGATCCGAGATCATAGGTGCTCTCCCTAAGTCAAGTATCTCAGTTAAGTTGCGGTTCGGTTCCTTCAACACTCTTCGCCGCAATCGTGACGAACTGCAACTTTGAATTATCTGTTATTTGATTTCTTTATCTATATCCATAAACTGACAATAATTTGCTAATTGCCTCAGCCTGGTGGTAAACACATCCAACGTTTCGACTTCCCCTTGCTTCGCTTGACGAAACTTGAAAATCGCGTATTCAGCATTTTGTATAAGTTGAAAATACTCCGTCAGCTTGGTTTTTGCTGTGTCATAATCTGTAGAGTCTCCTGTTTCATTACGTGTTTCAAATATTTCAGTGACGCTTTCCCCTCCAAAATGAAGTAACATTGCCCTTTTACGAGCTTCATCCTTGATATCAACTGCAATGAAGAAGTTTTCCAATCGAAGTAGCCATTTCTCCCACCGCATGCCAATACTTGCATGATCCGAATTATCTCCGAGACTGAACTCAGGAAAATGTGGATAGGCCATTTTAATTGTCAGAATTTAATCGATTTTCTTCTAGTATTAAGGTCTTCCTTGAAGGTTTTCAGAGTCCAGGATCCCATCTTCATCCCCATTGTAAGATTTTGAGAAAACACACTGGAGACTCAGCAATGCATCTTGCTACGTGTATTTCTGATGATATATAACTGCAGATTATTCTCATAATAAAGGCCAATACATCAAATATTTATGGAATGCCTTAATATACACAGGAGACAGTCAGTGGTAAACTGGGCAGGAGTCTTTGTTCTATCAAAGAGATAAATGAAGCGCAGGTGACAGCTATCTGACCCCATGACCTCCCAGTTACTGAGACAACCTATGGAGGCCTCTGAGGGAGTGCTTGAAAAGTAAAAGTTATTCTCTACTTACAAATGCAGTACAGTATATGGAAAATGCTATTTCAAACATGACATGGTCCTGATTGGCTTCCATAGGCTGAATAAGTTTGCAATGACATTGAGTTAACTGTGTCCGAAGGAATCAAACACTGCCAATAGTAATGTTGCACAATGAAGACCCATATGCATTTGTACAGTAGTTTATAATAACCACAATAATAGTGTTTAGGCTATTATTATTGTTTTATAGTTAAAAATTATCCCTTCCTCTCTATTGATAAGCATTAAATTTCACAGGGTCGTGAACCTGTTAATAACAGACAACCTCATCAAGTTTAAAACAAATCTGACCCACGGATAAGCAACTATGGCAGTTTTAACATTTTTTATGTTTTACCCCATAACCTCATTAATATGCAAGATTTGGACACCAAAAACAATAGGGATCATCTACTCAATATGGGCAACCTACATGCCAAAAATGAAATTACTCAGAGTTACCCTTCTTGAGATAGAGTGTTTACGAGCAACCGTCACACACACACGCGCACCCTCACACGCACACACACACCCATACATACACACACACACAACATCAGGACTGCATAGATCCTATGGCAAGGAATCAAAAAACATCAAACGACGAGGTAAAAACTTTAGTTTGTGTAGCTTTAGCAGAGTTTGAGAGCAGCACTAAATGTAGCAACTAAATCGGCGACCACCTTTTTGCCGATGCGATCATTTGTCAACATACCCAGTCCCCACTTACGGCCTAAGAATTCTTAAGTCAGGTGATCTGATTACTGTACATTACTTACGAATTATTTCGTCACACAAAATCATTGAAACCTTGTCTTGTTTTGTTTTACTTTCTCCCGAAATACAAACAAATTCGCTTTGATTGCCGCTTATATACACTACGGGCGGTCCTTGAGTTAAGTATACACTATTAACTACACCTATGGACAGTAGTTAATAGTGTATACTTATAGCTAAGACCACCTGTGATATACACAAACAACGTAACTTTCATGATACAAGCAGACAACTGCATGTGCATCGTATAGTACTGTGGTTCGAAGCGAGCGAGTCACTGTACTATTTCAACGGGAAATTTTCACCTGTTGATCACCTCCTCAGTTCCGATCCAAGCTGAGTAAGCTGTCTATGCCCCGCCCTAAGACCTCAGTTTCAAATGACTGACAGCCTTGAATTGAAATATATTGTGTACAAGTTTGCAGATCGATTCGTAGACTTTACTTCCCGCGATTTTCGACAGCCAATCAGGAGTTTAAAATGCTTGTGGCAGGCATGACTTACCTTCATAATTAGATGCAAGGCAGGATTGGAATGTTGCTTACAGTATACTCAGGAATCGTGGAAATTCCCAATCCAGCTTATGCAGTGATGTGAATGAAATTTTCATTATTAATGGCGTCACTTCAGTGAAGTAAAAATGACCCCGTTTGTCGCAATTCATTGCTTAATTAGTGCCGGAAATCTTCTTTTCCACCGGGTGTGCCTGCCTGCCTATTTCTGTAATCAGGGTTGCCATATGGCATTTTAAACGCCAAAAGAGGCAAATTTGGTTCATTTTTTACCTTTGTGGGCCAGTAAAAATTAGAAAGTGCATGCATTTTGGCGCTTTGTAGGTATAATTGAAATAAGTATAAAACACCCGCTTTATCGCGAAATATCAAGAATTTTTTCCCCCGATTTAGTAGTTTCCCGAGTGGGATGGTCATGGGTTTACAATTTACTCTCCACTTGTAGCAACATAGATTATGTAATGATGTATATCATATTGCAGTGTGTTGAAAACTTCGACAAGTGTTACACTGTACAAAAAGACAGGGTCAAGTTTCCTCAAGTAGGGGCTAGTTTTTGCTTGGAGTTTTTTAAGTTCCATTTCAGGTAATTTGGTATCAGGTAAAAAATTGGCAGGTTACTCCACAAACAAACTGGTAACCTTGATTATAGTCATTATAAGCCCATCGATTGAGTAATGAATGAAACTGGATTACATTGGGTAGCTGTAGCAGCAGGATAACCTAAAAAAGTTATGCCAAAGACTTAGGAAGCACTTTAAATTAATATTTTAAAACACAAAATTGCTCATAACTCGAAAACGGAAGGAGATACGGACTTTTTCCTTTATCTAAGGAAATTTCAAAAAGTATTTTGGGTATGATCTTTCTATCTGTGCAATTTCTGTGTTAATCGGAGTTAATCCGACAGAGTTATAATGATGTGCACTAGTTCCACGTAATTACCTTAGAACACATTTCTGATGCAAAATGTTTGGCTGGGATTGTCCTAAATGGATCGTCGAAATTATTATGAGAATGAACATGGGTTTAATATAGACCAATCAGCAGCAGTTCATCTATATTAATGTCACCGACATGGTGCTCAAATACCGTAAAAAACAATTTTCAAACATTTCAAACTTTTTTTTTTTTTAATTTCCAAGTAACCTGATTTCCGTAAAGTTAGTCCCACGTAGCATGGTTGAGCATCTGTAGCCTACATACGATAGTCTGTATCATGATATGTATCCCCAAAGGCAACTCATAGTCACGATCCATCTCAAGATCATAACATATGTCTTGAATAAGACGAAGGGCGGCTGCAGAAAAACAGCTTATCTTTGTTGTTTCTTTTTTCCTTTTGTTGCTTCATCATCGCTATTAATTGATACAGACTCAGTTATAACCAGCAAAAGAAAGATGGTGTTTGCGGCGACTTAGGAACTTGAGTCAAGGTTTTCAAACCAATACGTTCGACAAGAGGAGAGAAAAAAAAAATGGTAAATGCAGTACCGAGTGGGGAGCGAACCCGTGACATTAGCATCACAAATCCGCTGGAGTAACCGCATGAGCCACTTCATACGTAGATGGTTGCAAGCGACCAAAAAATATACAAAGACAGGCATCAAGGAGGCACGCAAAAAAAAAAAAAGTCACTGCTGGAATTATGCCTAAACGTAACTTTTTCTCTTTCCTCTTCTACATAGCTGAGCTGTTCTTCTTCAGTTCGCTTTTGTTTAGTTTAACACGCGGGTGTTTTACTCGTTGTTTACAGCAGGTTAGTGTTAACAAAATGGGCAATATGTGTAGGACTAGTCTGCATGGTTTGCATGATTTTACCAACGTTAGGGAAGATAGCTGCTTTGTTAAACATAAGACAGGGGCCGCCACTGTGTACTAGGTTAACTTCAATCGTTACTGCGATGAATACATTTACTTTCAGAAGCACTGAGGTTTGTTTTAGTGAGATATTGAAATGAAGAGTTTTAAAATGGATTTGGAATTTGTTTTTGGTCTATTTTGATGTTGATATGTAACTATTAACGCTACATTCGAAAAAACAAATTTTTGTTTATTTGTTGGAGGCGGTACCGGTACCACCGTCACCAAAAAATTTTTCCAGTACTGCAAAGTATTCAAAAATACCGGTACTCGCGTATTCAGATTTTCTTCCGGTACTGCTAATACCGGTACTGCGATACCAGTAATGACTTGGATACCGGGATACCGCCCAATTCTAGAACATACATACCGTGAGAGTTTGAAAAGTTAAATTTGTAAGTAATTAACTACTGTGCACCTGAAAACAGGCCAACTGGTGGCAGCACTTACATTTTAGAATTGTGGAAAGGGAAGGCAAAGAAACCATTAAGGGAATAAAAATTTTGCACTTAGTGCGCAATCAAGCATGCAGCACGAGCTTAGCAAGTGGGCTCAATACGGTCCATCACAGGGTACCATTATACTACACAGAATACTGGAGAATACAGAATACTGGAATACCACACAGAATACTGGAGTACAGTTTGCTTGATTTTCTGTGGAATCAGAGATAAGATCATTACGCAAAGTTATTTCAAGATATAAAATCTGAATACAACTTCCTGACTGAGTCCAGCTGATATTTTGGCAGTTCCAATTTCTAAGTAATTTTTAAGTACAATCAGCACTTAAATTTAGAAAGAGATCGAACCCGTCCAGGACTTTTAACTGGTAAACTGGTAGTTGGTCATTTCACCTTCCTTCTGGCCAACTGACATCGTTAATTTCGAATGTTGGTTATCATCATCATACTTTTGAAGTGGACTCTGTACCTATTCAATGTCGATGGAAGCCTAACCATCTGTTGCTGATTCTACTCTGGCCTAAGTGTAACATATGTACTGAAAAAATTTTGCATTATACATCAAACTTCTTTGGTCCATTGGAAAACTTTGACCTTTCTTTGAGCATTGTTGCCTGTGACTAGTACCACTTTCCAGCAAAAAGTCGACACCAGGGCTGCTACCAGTTTAATTTGAAAGTCCCATCCTTTCTCATATAGTCTGATTGTGAAGTGTTAAAGGAATTCACCTCAATCACTTCTTATGTCTCTTAAAAAGATGCAAACATGATTCTACACAAGTCATGTTCTCATTTTCAGGAAATATCTCAAAGAACTCGAAAATGAATTATTTTAGTAAATATTTGAGGTACGAGCCTGTTGCTAGAAATCAATCGGTTGTGACGTAGTACTGACAAATCTAGATTGAACATTGCCCTTGATTTTTAGCTAAAGCTGTGGGTTACAGTACAGTTCTATCTCTGATTTGGTGATAAAACCTTTTGTTTCACCAGGGAGTGGTATAGGAGTACCTTTGAAAGCATTGTTCGGAGCTACCTAGTTGTTTGAGGATTAGTTGACTTAAATGACGTTGGTCTGTGAGTGATATTGAACTGGTACCAACTGAATAAAGGATAGAAATACCTTTGAGCTAATTACACAGCTTACCTTTGCTTGGTTTGGTGGGTCTTAAAGTATAAGAAGCAAGTAAATTTTATGTCCATCACAATAACAGCTCCTCTCATTTCATGCGCTTAGTACGTTAGTATCTTACGGAATGTATCGTACTGGAAGTATCTTACTAGATGCAGACATTCATAGGGTTTCCATAATCTCTGAACAAAAGAGTTTTTGCGTCCAAGACCTTGCCAGAAACAGGAAGAGTGCAAAAAATGGAAAACGGGTTTTGTCTGTTCTACGTCACACATTTTCAGGCTCACGCCGCTGAAGCCCAACTTTCAAAGCGTTATTTCACATCTAAGGAAGCTTCCTCTAGTAAAATAGTTATGTTTAACTGATAGAATGGTAAAGAATCTCATGTATTATGTGAAGTTGTTTTGTTGGTGGAGAATTCCTTTAAGTAATCACTTTCATCTCAAGAAGTAGCTGGTACATTTTAATTGGAAAGGTATTTGAACAAGAAATTATGTCTAATTGAAACTTAAAGCAATGCTCCCATTCAATTTATTATCTACTTTGCTACATATTTGCAAATTATTTTATCTCACTATTCCATGACACTGCCACTTCACAAGTTAAGATGATACCAGCTAAAGAAAAAAGAGGAAATTCTACTTCCTATGGCCTACTTATGTGTGACATATGACATTGATATGCTTATTGTTCTTTAGATTTATTGGACAAGCTTTTTGCACTAGAAAGATATTACATGGATGGATGTAAAACACAAGTTCTATTCCAGGAGTGCATAAAGATGTTATACCAACATTATTGTACTAAGTACATTGTACTCATACTTCTACAGAATATTTGAACATTAATTACCAGTATTTGTGTGAACACATTGAAGTTGCTGCAGTGTACTGGTTCTCCCAGTGATCCTTGGCCTCATCTGGGATCACTTTCTTGTACTTCTCCTTGAGCTCAGTTAGGGTCTCTGTCTTGACCTGCTGGCCGAGGTTCGGACGATAAATATTCATGACACCTTTCCTGGTTGCCATGGATGAGAACTTGACCAGGATGGCAAGCCGTTTACCATTTCTGATCTAGTGGAAAAGTGAAGGACATCATTGGTCAACATCATACTAATCTCTCCTGTCAGTCACACCACAAATTAAACAGGAGGGCATTCCACAGAGATGCATATCTCATTGGCATAGATATGTATACAATATTTGAAGTTAACTTACACTACTTCTAGTTTGAGAACGGTGCACAATGAAACATACATGTATCAGGAGGACTTGCTACACTAACTCAAACCACTGAGAGTAAGAGATGGAAACCACAGAATGTTACATAACTTGAAAGATGTCAATGATAGTGTGTACCTAACAATATAGAAACAGACATACACACCATTCAACATCTTATATTTAATACACATTTCTATGGCTATCCATACCAAAACACCACACACTCTCACATAAAAAACATCTAAGAGAAATGTCAACAACATAAAAAGGTGGTAGAGACAAAGACTTTTTTTTTTTGTAATAGTAACTTCAATATCTAATGCTGCCAGGTCTATTGCTAACGGCAGCAATGACACTCCAGACTGCTGCCCCTATTACAAGTGAAAAGTCTAACGAAATGGCTAGCCTCAGAGTGGCATGTATGAAACTTTGCACTGACATAAGGGCAGCAATGACAGAAACAGTGAATATGCATTTTTATCTGCAAACTAGTTGAGATGAAGGTGGCCCGCCATAGTTCTGATAAGCACCATCATGTAGAAGAGCAACTCACTCCCTTCAAGTTTAATATTGAAAAAAGATAATAGAATTTTCTTACAAGACTACAAATGGAAAGTAAGTGTTCAAGTATTATAATTTTCAAGAGTTAATTTACTATGATCTGAAGACATACTGACAGCAAATTCCACACAGAAAGGGTTAAGATGCATCTTAAATGACCAAGAAGTTAACCCTTGATAAAAAAATTCCTGAACCCCAAACAACTGAACACCCAATTGATGGTTAGTCATGTTGTGCTCAAGTTTCAAACAAATCAATAAAAGTATGTAAGAAGAGAGGAATATTAACGAGTGTAGAAGAAAGACAGACAGACAGATGTGATCACAATCTTAATGGTCCATAGAATCCATCTTCTGAAACTGTCAACACTGTACAGAAGAATTTGTAGGAGGAAAAGCATTTTGGAGATTTTCATAAATATACCTAGATAGGACATTCCACCAAAATGTCTACACTACCTTCAGCTTTTATCTCATGATCTCACTACATCAATAAACCACAGTTTTCCATTAATCTTAGAAAATATGATCTTGCACGTCACCATGCTTTTCCTCATAGCAAACACTTAGGCCTAGATTCATGTAGGGGTTGGATGTTGTAATATTATACAGCCTTGCCTAGGGTCTACTTCAAAACATCGTTTCAGACAGGTCTTAACGAAAAAGCGCCAGTATTTTATCAAATTACCTTATAAACAAAAGGCGGCACTGGTGCGTAAAAAAATAATATTTCAGACAATAATTATAATCATAGTCAGTTCAGTTGTGATTCCTCCACAGCAATAACAGTAAGTTTTTGCAGTGAGGTGTAAAAAGCTCTGATGATGTCACCATGCTGTTTTGTGAAGCACATAGGCCTAGCCTAGGTTCATATAGCAGACTACATGCCTGCTTTACATTAGGTAGGCTACTTGAAAACAATTTATGTAATTTTGTCACCTTTTGCAAAAACAGCTTCATACACAAATAAGGGTAACCTTTTCACATGATACATCTATATTGTGACTAACATCTCTTCTTAGGTTGGCTTTACTTTGATTTGTAAAATTTGCGATAATTCCATTCTGATACATAGTCGCTTTAAAGATCAGTTTTGCATCATAGAAATAACTAGGTCTATGGTTTACTATTTCCATAGTTTGGATACAGTATACAGGCCTAAGTTTATATTTTCTATGACCAAAAAAAAAAAAACGAGAGGGCAATCCACGGAGTTGTGTATCTCATCGCCAACATGCCTTGATTTCAATACAGGGCCTGCACATGGGAATTTGTAATAGTTTATTGCATCCACATCTCACAGAAACCTAAAAGTAAAAAGGTGGTATCTATTGACCCGATGCCGGTTCTATTTATTTTTTACCACACAATCATACAATTTCACCAGTTAACTATATGAGTGATATACTGTATCTTCGTTACTGTGTTCGTAGGAGCAGCCTTCCAAATATTGCGTATAATGCTCCATTAGCTCTCAAAAAAGGTGGAAATACAAATCTTGAGGCAAAACTAGCTTTCTCAAATATCAGCACTGAGATTTCACTGGATTTACCATTACATTAATATTGTGTTGAACAATGTGTTCTCAGGTAAGTTTTTAGAAAGCTTTAAGTTGATTGGTCTAATAATTCTCAAGGTATGCTGGAAATACAAATTTTGGGGCAAAACTGTTTTTCTCAAAAATTAGCAAATTTCACTGGATTTACCATTACAGTAATAAAATCTTGAACAATGTTTTTTCAGGTAACTCCTTACAAAACTTTAAGTTAATTGGTCTCATAGTTCTCATGATATGCTGGAAATACCAATTTTGGGACAAAATTGGCTTTTTTTTCCTAAAAAATCAGCAAAATTCCCTGGATTCACCATTAGGGTAATAAAATGTTGAACAATGTTTTTTCAGGTAAGTCCTTACAGAACTTTAAGTTAATTGGTCTAATAGTTCTCAAGATTTGCTGGAAATATAAATTTTGGGGTAAAATTGGCTTTTTTCCCTATAAAATCAGCAAGTTTCACTTTCTTTAATAAAAAAATGGCATACCTTGAATGTTACATTCTCAAATAAGTCCTTGCCAAGTTTTGCATTAAATGCTCAAATACATCTCAAGATATGCTGGAAATAGCAATTTTGGGGCAAAACTGACTTTTTTCTCAAAAATCAGCATATTTGACTCAATGTACCATACAACTAATACATCTTGGACATATTGGCATCATGCAATACCTTACCAACTTTAAAGTTAATCGCTCATATACTTTTCAAACTACGCTGGAAAAACCACAATTTGGACAGGTCTGGACGCACGTGTCACGCACGCCCACCCACACATGCACACATATTGGCAAGGACACGTTTTCATTTATACCACCCAACAGGACCCCCCTGTACCCATGGTCACTCTACCATGGGGTACCCCTGGGGTGTCGCTACTGATCCACTCCAAGCATTTCCATGGCAACTGTTCTCCCATGGGTGCACAGTGCAATATATAGCTCCACTAGCCAAGTGACTACAATATCTCATCTTAGCCCCTATAGGGCGATGAGATAAAATGGGCAAATTATACAACATGGGTAATTTGTCTCAGCTCTTTGCAAAAATTATGCATGGACTGCATATTTGAGATACATGTCTAAATTGATGTACAGGAAAACCCCGCTTAACCAAATCCTGTTTATCCAAACTGGCCGTTTGGTTTCGCAAAACTGGCATCGCACACAAACACTGTAAAATTTCAGCCTAGATTTGACAACATTTTGCCGATCTGTTTAAGTTTTTTCTATCCTCGAAGATCTTTATTGCAGTTAACCAGCTACTATTAATGTTTATCTCTACTACCAACTTAAACAGCCAAGCTGGAGGATGAATACATAATTCAGAAATACCCCGCTAATTCTCTGTGTGTTTTCTTTCTTAGTCAGTTGTTGGCGTAGAATCACAATAGCGTCACTAAGTCCATACTGAAAATAGCCTAACGAAGTGTACTAAACTTAGGATTTTCATGCAAAGCCCCGTGCTAGCGTTAGCACTGCCCAACAGTTGTTCTTTTCACACCTAACAATACAGTGATTGGAATTAATACACGTGTGGAAGAATGTCAATCAGAGTTAAATCTGGGTGCTACAGCTGAGAATAAAGTGAACTGATGGCCCCAGATGAAGAAAGTTAACAAGCTTTAAAGCTTGAAATTCAAAACAAATAAATCCCGTCTTCGATCATCTTTCGGCAATATCTTTGAATTCATTCATGCATTGTGGCAAGGGAACTGTTAGCCCCATTAACACTTAACGAGCTTGTGACAGATAGCAAGCTTCTAAAACCTAGCTAAACTTCGGAAAAGATTAAGCCATTTTGATAAAGTGGATCAAACTTTTCAAATCTCCTGAATATCCAATTATCACTGTACAACAAACGATTTGAACAAATAAAATGAGCTGTACTCAAGACATATGGGCGAATTTTCCCTTGCCACTTTCGATTCCAATCACTGTTTAAAAAATTAAGCAGAGCATGTTATTTTTCCATTACGGAGATTCCGGCATTTCGATAACCCTAGCTTTCAAACAGTACCAGGCAAGTAGTCGCGCTCGCAGCCTTGCAATGTTGTAGCTAGCACTCCTGAATTCGCAAGTAGCGATGCTAGCAGTAAGACTGTCGGGGGTTTTAAGTGGCATGCTTCTCACTTTACATCTCTCTTTTCCATGTTGGCAAGCGTTTATACCGTTTGTAGAGGTAAAATTTTAAATGCATGCTTGTTATTTTATTGCACTTTTTTAAAGTGTAGGCTACTGCTGCTTTTGGTTGAATGTTACGATTCCGAGTGTAGGCTATGTGTTATCCTAACGGAGAGCAAAATATCGCAACCCAGACGGACATTCATTGCCCTCATTCAATTTATCCTCCTTCGAAGTTCAATCTCAGAAAAACACACGAAACACTTTGAATTTTCAACAAATATTCTTTTTTTTTAATATGAAACCAAAGAAATAACACGGAGACAACGTAACAATGGTTAATTTCACTCTATTAATAAGCGCATGTTTCACTAGGGGTAGCAAATTAACGATAAACATGAAACCTTGTTTATCCAAACTTTTCCGTGATCCGAACAAAGTCTGGTCTTGACATGTTCGGATAAACAGGGTTTTACAGTATTTCATAAATTTTGGCGAACGCAACTAGTCAGTGACCCATGTGTTTGTTTTTAATCAAAAGCAGTATTGCAGGCTTTGTACCTGTTGCAATGGATATTGTGCCATTCGTTTGTATTCACCACATAGGTACACTACAAGAAATTCAGGGTTGAAGCAGCTTTAGGAAAATTAAATTTCATGACCTTTCCATGACTATGTCATGACCTCAACATGACTTTTTCATGAACAAATTGAAAATACACCTATCATCCTCTACTAAATGGACCATGACAAAAAAATGATTTAAGTTATTTGCAGAGTGCTCTGGGCTAAATTTTGTGACTTTTCCATGACTTCTGTCATTTTGACAGTAATCTATATCTTTTCCAGGCCTGACAAATGAAATAAACTTCAATGACTTTTCCAGTCTGTGGGAACCCTGGAAATTGTATGAATTGCACTTACATATAAAAAGAAGAAAAATAGAAAAAAAAAAGGAAATGTTTCGTCTCTTTTTTGTTGTGACTGCCAATATGAAACATAAAACCTGCTAAAGTTTGTAGTGCTTTAGCACAAGGTTTCAAATCAATGTCTGCACTCTTCCTGCCTATTGTATCTGCAAAACCACGATGCTCAAGCCTTGTGGTGACTGTGTACTCAAGATTCAGGTATTGTGTGCAAACAAAGGCAATTTGCCAGCAGTGCTAGGTGGTTAGCTATTTAATTTCCAGGTTTTTCTAGATTGTGTTTAGTCAAGTATTATGCATGGTGCATACTGACTGCTCGCACTGGGCACTTGACCTAGGGATGATCGAAACAGGTCGATGTGAAGTTTCCTAACTGCCAAGTACAAAAATAAACAAGAGGGGAATCCACGGAAATGCGCAACTCATCGTCAACATGCATCGATTTCAATAAAGTCTTAAATATGATAACTGCACATGTGGATTTGTAATAGTTTACTGCAACCACAGGTCACAGAGACCTAGAGGAGGAACGGAATGCTTGCTGTTGTTAGTTCCAGGCTTTAACACAAATTGGAACCAAATACTTTTCAAACATTAAATGATAGTAAGCAGAAGAACCAAACAGAAAATGGTAATATTGATATCTACTGTAGGGTATTGTAGCAAGCTTAAGCCTAGCCTGGTGCCACTGCTTCGGCTCATGTAACGATAACAATAATAGCTCAAAAGTATCTGTGCATATTATGCTACACAACACAATTATAACATTGGGTTATTCCATATAGGTTAGGCTTAGTGGTTAGAGTTAGGGGCAGTATATAAGAGCATCCGTCTATGGGTTATTTGCACATTAGTCTCCTATTTACCTGTGCAGTACCTGGTTCTGCTACAATTATTGTTTGACTTAAAAAGTAACGTTCTCATAACTGGCAGGAATGTTTAAATACATTACCCACAGGGGCCAGTTCTGCTAAAATTGTTTTGGCTAAAGTTAAAAGGTGGTGTCTATTGACCTGGATGCTGGCTCTATTTTTCTACCAAACAATCATCAAATGTCACCAATTTACTATATTATTCATTATTGTGGTTATATGAAGGGCCCTGCAAAATTTTGCGTATAATGCTCAATTATCAGCAAAAATCTGCACTGTGGTTTCACTGGATTAACCATAACAGTAATGGTGTGTTGAACAATGTATTCTCAGGTAAGTCTTTACAAAGCTTTACGTTGATCGGTCTAATAATTCTCGAGATATGCTGGAAATACAATTTTTGGGGCAAATTGGCTTTTTTCTTCAAAAATCATTTTGGCATCAAGTTTTCATATACTTTTCAAGGTATTCTGGAAAAACCAACGTTCAGTCAGTTGCGGACTCACACTCACACCAACACACGCACGGATATGCATCGGCACGGACACGTTTTCATTTATACCACCCAAAGGACCCGGCTGTACCCATGGTAACTCTACCATGGCATACCCCTGTGGTGTTGTTACTCATCCACTCTAAGTGTTTCCATGGCAACCATTCTCCAATGGGTGTACAGTACAATATATAGCTCCAATAGCCA
Source organism: Stichopus chloronotus (assembly GCA_021234535.1). Taxonomy (NCBI): domain Eukaryota; kingdom Metazoa; phylum Echinodermata; class Holothuroidea; order Aspidochirotida; family Stichopodidae; genus Stichopus; species Stichopus chloronotus. The sequence continues at coordinate 24,268,040 of CM037837.1, read as the reverse complement.
AGTGACTACAGTATCTCATCTTAGCCCCTATAGGGTGATGAGATAAGAAACATTCTGAGTCTAGACTTGCAGTACTCCAGTGTATACTTGTACTTGAGTAGACTTTTTTGTGCTTGTACTCATACTCATGGTTTTGTACTCATACTTGGCAAATTTTACAATCAGGTCCTCGTACTTTTACTCAAAACTTAGTACATGTACTCATACCTGAGACTTCGTACTTGTACTCATACTCAAGGCTAATTACTACTCCTACTTGAGACTTTGCAGTCATACTCAGGGTTTACCATTCCAATCTTTTACGTGACAATAATGCTGAAATATTAGGAAATGGAACCAAATTTTATCTTTTTCTTTTCTATATATACGCAACAAACCCTCATACATGATGTACAGTACTGTATACTAGCTATCTGTGAAAGGATGTAATCATACACAGTGTACAGCTGTCAAAGCTTGCTGAAGTTGCTTTCCGGGTTTCCATCACCTCAATTAAGCAGGGAGCTTTTTAAATTTTTATTTTTAATATTTATTGACAGTAGCATCATATTGGAACTAACGTATTACTGTGCCTTTAGGGAAATTTAGAACTAATTGATTGAACTTGTTGCAATCGTGCTCCTCACAAAAATCAAGGCTTTAAGAGAGAACGAATATGTTCATTTTGTTATACAAATGCTCATACTTGTACTCATAAGGAAGTCCAACTCATCGCCTTGTACATGTGCTCTCACTCAGGAAATTTTTCTCAAAGTTGTACTTATGACATTGTACTTGTACTCGTATTCACAGGATTTGAGAGTCAGTACTCTGCAGTCTGCACTTTGTGCTTGTACTCGAACATGTAATTAGGACCTTGTACTCGCCCATGAGGCTTTGTACTCACACTACAAGTCTGTTTCTGACTTCTCGCAGTCTGAGGCCTCTTACTTTGAATGACTCAGTCAAGTCTCAACAATAACAAAGACCTCACGGCTTCACAGTAATGTCACTGACATACACATAACAATTGCCATGCTATGCAATTCTTTGTAATAGTCAAATCTGATCGTTGGTTTGGGACGGTTATGAGTTCAAAGAGAATTCATACAAATGAAGAAGGTACCTTTGAGGAGACATAGAAGCCCTCATCTGGGGTGGACAGCTGACTCCAGAGATCCACTGCCAATTGCCACTTTAGACCTCGTTCTGCACTGACCTGGCAGCAAAAAAAAAAGATGCTGTTCAAGCTCATCCAGCTCATGTAATACTGCTTTGGCTACAATGATGGTTGGTCCTCTTAAGGAACAATCTGGATTAGTCATAAAATTTATCAATCCTTTCCTTGTATGAAACAAATGCTTCAGCCAAATTGCCAAAGTCACTTTCTAGCATCAAAAGCAGTAGCCTTCTGAAGAACATTAGGAGAGGATAATGCATTTAAGATGCAATTTCTGATGGTTAGCATCTGCAAGATGTAACCACATCCTGATGGTACTTTCCTACAGCAGATGTAGCTCTATGAGAAGGTGGTTTACCTTTGTAAATTTATGCTGGCACTTCAGTGCATTGCTTTGCCCATCAGTGATCACTTTGATGCTTACCTTGTGAAGCTGAGCCGTTGCAGTGCCGGTGGAGAAGCTGCCTATGTAGTTGTGAGTTTCCAGTTTTTTAACAATTTGGCCTTCAGAAATGATATCTGGCAGAAAAAGAAACAAAACTTTGTGTTTCCAACACAACAGATTTTTCTCTGTCTATGGAATGTCATCTGACTAGCACCAAGTGAGCAAAATGAGAATGCAAACAAGACCCAATGGGCTCTGTGGTTCCTTGGATATTATTTTAACGGTAGTCCTTTAGTCTTAACCAAAGGTAATTAACAATTTATCACATCCCAAAAAAGTTACTCCACTACCATAGTACTTATCTGAACTAGAATTCAGCATGCAATGTACTTTATCACACTGCTGATAGGAATGCTGGCTAAAGCAGAAAGGATCTCTGAAATATTAATTTTTTCTCAGTTTTTTTTTTTTAAACAAAAAGTGAAACCAAAGAGGAATGTTAATGACTATCAATTGGAACCTGTCTTCCCCCTCCGTTGACCTATATTCCCAAACAGGGAGTTAATGTCTAGTTAGCAAGCTGTTCAGCACTCTATGACCGGACTGACCCCACAGGTGCAAGGTGAATGATACCAGCACAGGTAACTTATCACAAATATGGTCAATCGTTCACACTGTAAAGCGAAATACGCAAAAAAGAAACATTTTGGATGATTTCATGAAATGGTCCATATGAGGACCAATAATCCTGAAATACCTGAAGCATTCTCTACCATATTGGTAATGTGACACAATTTCAACTTAATACCATACAATCTGTAGACTAAGAGGCTTTTTGAATGATTTCATAAAATGGTCCATATGGCTCATATGGACCTTGGACCCCCAAATGTAACACCTCAACTGTACCGCTACCATAATGCATCCATATACAAAGTATAAACTTTGTCCAAGCTTTAAAGTTTGAGATATTGTGTTAAAAAAGTTTTCAGTTTTGCCCTCAGTTCCCTTAGATGACCTTTAAACTCCACCAATAGGGCACACCTTTTCCATATGGCGAATATACATACCAAGTTAGACTTTCATCTGACTTTCCCCTCTTGAGTTTGAGTGTACCCAAACAAGTGTCACAGACACAGAGTTTTGCCGCCAGTGTCCCCAGACGACCTTTGACCTCCACCAAAAACAATAGGGCATACCTTCTCAACATGGTGAACATACATACTGGTTTAATTTTCATCTGACTTTCCCCTCCTGAGTTAGAGCATACCCAAGCAAGTGTCACAGACAGACACACACACACACATACAGTACACCAACCTGACTGCATAAGTTCTTTGGTGATGCAAGGAACCAAAATTTTGTCATCCCAACTGAAACAATCAGTGGTTCTCTGCTTTCAACAAATTCAGAAACTAACCCACAACTAAAAGATTTATTGCAGTTTTGATGACCAACAGTAGGCTAACTGCTAACAGAAAGTAATAGGCAATATTTTCTGTGACAAACAGTACATTGACATTATACACAAATATGAAGTCTGTCCATGCTCCATTCATAAAGTTATGTATGATTCAAGCAAGAATCAGTCCATATTTGTTTTTGAGTGAATTGTTTTAAAAAATACCTTGTAACAATGCACTACATGAATCAATGTATGACAGATTCATGATTTTCAATGAAAATTTCTGATAATCCTCTAGCATAAACAAATTTTGTGCACAAGTTTCCATGTCCAAGCTTTCTCACTTTCCTTGAGATACTGTATTTACAGAATTGCCACTGGCAAAGTTTGAACTTGGCTGACTTCGAATGACTCTCCAAAAGCCACATATGAGATTGGACTAAGCTTGCATTCTTGAGGTACTGCATTTCATGCATTTCAAACTCTGATTTCTGCTGACTCTAGATGACCTTTGGCATTCATCAAAGCAATCAATAGTGACTTACAATTAAGCAATACAATTGATATATCATCTAAAAATCAAATCAGTCCAAGCTTGCACCCTTGTGATATTTTGTTTACATTTTCACCTCTAATGACCCTTGACCTTAAAAAAAAAACACTCAATGGAGTTACCCAAGCTATAGGCATATGCATGTGTGACATCAGTGTAAGATTGCATTCTCCAGACTTTGTATTCACAAGATTTTCCCTTTGACCTAGGCTGACCCTGATGATCTTTGACTGCCACCACATATGATAGGTTTTGCACCAAATATGATGCATGTACATATGAAGTATGACGGACACTCTCAGCTTCTGTTTTTACCGTATCGCATTTATAAGCAAGGCATCACTTAAACACACAGATACACACACACCATCTTGATAAGAATGCTTTGATTTATCATTAAAAACAAACATACTGTGCATATTTCAGTCTTTTCTAGTGTCATTCAAAAATACTGGTCATTACTCCTAAGTCTATTTTAAAACATAACACCGAAAATTACTTAGACTTAACTTCGTAGCCAAAATAGCATGCTGACAACTTTTCTAGATATTACCACAAAGATCCACAAGACAGATATAGAAACATTATGGCAACTAAAGATTATTTTAAAGTTGCAAAAAATGCTGATTGTTTTGCATTCATAAATTTAGCAAAAATACTGACAATTTTCCTAGCCCTGCTTTCAGAGATGGACTTGCAGTAGAATATCTAATTCTAATCTTAAGCAAGAGTTGATATTTAAGGTAGCATCTATACTTGATGGTGAATTCATGCTTATCCAGTATCATCTCCCAGTTTTAGTGCAAGGGCAGGAAGTTGGAACACAGTTTGGCCAAAAGCTAAATCCTTAGTTGGAAGAAGAGATATTTCTCTTAAAATTGAAACAACTGGAAGAATTAGCTTACATACAGCTAAGCACTCACAACCTTGAAATCTTAATGATGCAATTACCCAAACTTTCTGTGCTGAATATCTTTAAAGACACGTTGTTGGAGAGAAAATTTGGTAAGGCTCTTTAAGCTAAACGCTCTACAATTTAATGCACTTTATTCTGGTCTCAACTATGAGTTAAAAAAGCAGATGATACTTTTTTGACCGTAATAAACTTTGCATGACTTGGGTCTTTGATGACAACAAAACACTGCTTAACTCACCAAGAATTCCCATGTCCCACAATCCTTCCTTCTTTGCTCTAGATATCATCTCTGCTAGGGTGTCACTGAAGTATCCAAAAATTTCATTCTGAAGGTCAACCTCTACCCCGAGAAGGCGATTCAAGAACTTGGGTAGGCTGTTATAATCTGAACAAAATAAATCAGAAACCAAATAAAAGAGCAAATCAACACAAAATATTCATTAAATCCATTATTGTCACAAATAATTTGGAAGAATCACTTCTCATCAGGTATCTTTCATTCTTTTGACACTGGATTGACAAGAGAAAAAATTTGCTGTGAATGAGGAGGTAAATTTGAAACTGAACATTTGCATATTGCTAATTACAATTTTAATATCATATTCTTGACTGGAAAGGTGATAAAATTTTCCACATATGGTTGAAATATCTTGGAGGTTCATGAGTAAGAAATGCTTATTCAGTAATGTAGTCTCTTCGGTTTGCATTACTGACACTCTAGCACACATCATCCTGCTAGTTGCTGCTGCGAAATATATCCTATCAGTCAGGACTACCTGAGTTGCATAGAGGTTTTGGACTTCTATGTTTATTACATCTTCAACATGAGAGATACAAGAAAAACAACAGACGCCAAGTCCTAATCAAAGAAAAGACTAGGTGGTAATGTCAAATGGCCTCCTGCTGCGCTGCACACCCATTGTATGCATACAGGTGGTCAAATGTAATGTTGAATTGCAATACATAACATTACCTAATGTTGCAGAAACCAAGTAAACAATTTACATAACATTACATTCTATTTTTTAACCAGAAAGCCAGGAGGCATTGTGGTTTTGACGATTCAATTACAGTATGAGTATTTTGAATCTGGCATATTGCATGTTGTGAGGATATGTTGATTCCAGATGATTTTTTACCTCTAACAAAATCAATAGGCCTCTTGCACCCAATAAGGTGCATCTGAAAATCAAATATGACATCTGTCCAAGCTTCCTTTAATGTTTACAAGGTTTTCACAACTTGACTCCAGTTGACCCCAAATTATTGTTGGCCTCAGTGGAAAACAGTAAGCTAGTTTTGCTCAATAAGGCACAGCTTCAAACTCCATATCAGTTCTGTTGATGCTTCCCTTCTTGCAATATCATGCTCATAATATTTTGACAATTTGACCTTCTTTGACCCAGGGTGACCTTTGACCTCCACCAAAAACAATAGGCTTCTTCTATTTAATGTAGTGCATTAACAAACTACATACCAAAAGTTTCCATGATTCCTACCTTGAGATATTACGTTAAGATTTTCAGTATTGATCTCTGGTAACCTCAGATGACATTTGACCTCCACCAAAAACAATAGGGTTCTTCCACTTGATATGACCAATTGACATACTAAGTATGGGAAGTGTCCATCATTTCTACCTTGTGATATTGTGTTAAGAACATTTTCAGTGTTTGACCTCTGGTGAACTCTGATGACCTTTGACCTCAATCAAAAACAAGAGGGTTCTTTCTCTCAATATGGCACATCTATGTACCAAGTTTGAGAACTGTCAGAGTTTCCCTTCTTGAGAAATCATGATAACAAGATATTCAGTGTTTGACCTCTGGTGACCTCAGATGACCTTTGACCTCCATAAAAAACAGGAAACTTCCTCTCAATATGGCAAATCTATGTACCAAGTTTGAGAACTGTCACACTTCCTTTTCTTGAAATATTAAGTAAAAAGATTCTCAGTGTTTGACCTCTGGTGACCTCAGATGACCTTTTACCTCCACCAAAAACAATAGGGATCTTCCTCTTAATATGGGGCATCTATGTACCAAGTTTGAGAACAGTCAGAGTTTCCCTTCTTGAGATATTGTGATAACAAGATTTTCAGTGTTTGATCTCTGGTGACCTCAGATGACCTTTGACCTCCATCAAAAACAATCGGAATCTTTCTCTCAATATGGTAAATCTATGTACCAAGTTTGAGAACTGTCAGAGTTTCTTTTCTTGAAATATTACGATAACAAGATTGTCAGTGTTTGACCTCTGGTGACCTCAGATGACCTTTGATCTCCACCAAAAACAATAAGGATCTCCCTCTTAATATGGGGCATCTATGTACCAAGTTTGAGAAGTGTTAGTGTTTCCCTTCTTGAGATATCATGATAACAAGATTTTCAGTGTTTGACCTCTGGTGACCTCAGATGACCTTTGACCTCCATCAAAAACAATAAGGATGTTCCTCTCAATATGTGACATCTATGTACTAAGTTTGAGAAGTGTTAGTGTTTCCCTTCTTGAGATATCATGATAACAAGATTTTCAGCGTTTGACCTCTGGTGACCTCAGATGACCTTTGACCTCCATCAAAAACAATAAGGATGTTCCTCTCAATATGGGGCATCTATGTACCAAGTTTGAGAACTGTCAGAGTTTCCCGTCTTGAGATATTGTGATAACAAGATTTTCAGTGTTTGACCTCTGATGACCTCAGATGACCTTTGACCTCCATCAAAAACAATAGGGTTGTTCCTCTCTCTATAATATATCTACATACTATTTATGAAGTTCATTCAACTTCCCTACCTTGAGATATTGAGTTAACAAGGTTTTCAGTGTTTGACCCCTGGTGACCCCAGATGACCTGTGAACCCCACCAAAAACAATAGGGTTCTTCCTCTTCATATGGGGCATCTGTGCACCACATCTGAGAACAGACTTTCCCTTCTGGAGATATCGTGTTAACGAGAAAAGTGTCATAAACATACATACATACACGCACATGCACACATACATACACACGCCATCATGAATACATACGTTTCTCTTATCATCAAAACCAAAAATTTGTGATATTGTCTCAATTATCACACAAACTGTCTTACCTAACTCATTTAAATTTAACCACAAATATAATGCCTTTCTTCGGATAACCTTGTGACTTGACCTAGTAACATAATGATGTTCTGGGTCACTAACTGAATCAGAATCTTGTTTACTGTCTGTACTTTCTTTACTTTCTGGTTTGGTAAAATTGCTTTCTGACTGAGTGTTTATTGATTGAAAACAATTAAATGTTTTTGATTTTCTCTTAGGGTCCCTCATTTAGATGTCTCATCTTTGCATGATCCGGGCTCTATTCTTCTACTTACAACTTTCCATAGAAACCATGTTTTTGTCTCCAGATCCTGATCAAAAATTTTTGCCCTGGGGTTAAGGAACTTAAAATTTTGGTACTTTGATCAAAGTAATGCTCTTGCTTAATTTGCTTTTTTTCTAGGTGCTGATACACTCTATCTCATTCCAGTATCCAGTCACCTATTTTCAATTTTGACAGGTTAATGTGCCCTCTATTTACACCTGTTTAGTATTTCTGCTGAAGAAGGCAAATTCCTATCATTGGGTGTTGTCCTCAAGCACAACAGTGCTACTGACACATCTGACTGTGTGTTAAGGGCTTTCTGCATACAGTATGTGGTCTTAATTAACTCATTGGATTGAGGATACCTTGGACTTGATGAGACATGATCAAATGATCAAAGCTTGCAAATTCTTTGAACCGCTGACTTGTATACATTGGAAAATTACTTCAGAAAATTTTGTCTATAGCTATAACAATGGCAGTTGCTATTCTTGAAAATCAATTTTTAACTTCCTGATGCATTGCAACACCCATCACAGTAAATCACTTCTGTGTTGTGTGCCTTTCACAACATGGGCACACCCTTCTGCAACTTGTGAGCTTTGGCAGAAACTGATAAAATATTACATTAAATATCAAAATAAAATATAGTCTTATTTCCCTTTTAATCATTTACATATGGCAACAGCTCTATGTCTTATTCTTAAACATCAGTCTATATTGATTCCGAAGAGAAAACCAGTTGTTTTGATTTGTGAGACATTCATCCAGTCTGGGATGTGAGCAACAACTTTCACATCACAGCATTGATCTATGTAATCCTTTTTTTCATGCAGGTGTATATGCAGGTGTAAATACAGATTACTTGGATACCAAATATGGATATATTTATGACACAGATTAGAAGGGTGCCCTAAGCCATGCTATCCATTATGAACTGAAACTATTATCTCACCTGAGAAAATCTAATAGCATTAGCATAAGTTAAACTTTCCATCTGTTACACCTCTCTGGCATATCAAACTTAAAGTTGTGCTGACAGACATTTTTCATGAGTCGATACTGAGAGGCTACGGAGGCTGATTCAGCAGCATGCTGCAAAGTGACAGTAAATGTTGCAGAAGCTTCGTCACCCACAACAAAAAGAAATTCAAAGTACTTAAGACATGAAGTGACTTGATACTTCCAAAAGGTCAATAACAAAACAAAATATACATCAATTCACCTTTATCTAAGGTAGCATAACTGAAGTTTTCACTGACAATGACCAGGCCAACACCAACAAGAGCTTGTTTGCAATCTGTTTGAAGAGAAAAAAAAGAAAGCCACATGGTTTGGTGGTTTCTTGCCTGAGAGAATAGAACTCTTCATTCAAGGTTTCACAACAACAACCAGTGATAAATATACTACAAGGGAGAAGTGAAGAGTGTTAAAGAGATCATGGATAACATGTGATTTAATATTTGCTGATTTATAATGACCTTTGAAAATTCAGACCTTAGATATTTTCTTTACTGACTATAGGAAATATGTCACTAATAAGTTTGATCCTTATCAATGTTTCCATCTTGAGATATCACACTACAATGTTTAAAATAAATATTAACAGATATTGACCTCATATGCCCTTTACCTTCAAGCAAAATGACAGTACTCATCATTTAATTCACCATCGTCTATCTCCACTGCAAATGCATCTTTCAAATTACTTTAACTAAATTCCAATCTTGAGGTCATGCAATTTATCTTTCCATTCTTGAAAATGTCTCTTTTGAGGGCTTGAACACTTAAAGCTCTGTTACAAAAAACATCTCAGATGAAATGAAAAACAAACAGGGGAGAAGCAAAGCTGTAGCTCAATTGTAATTGCCTCAAGAGGCCATGATACTTTACACACACAGGCAATAATCTCTACCACTAGCCAAGGGAACAATATATGATGTGAGAAAAGGATCCGTCGAGAACTGTATGATTACCTACCTTTTCTAACTTCTGCATAAAAACATTGAGACTTAGGGTAAAGATATGCAGCTAGTATCTATGATGAGTAGGTTTTTTTTTTTTTGATTCTGACATATTGCATGAGGTGAGGACATGTAACACAATTTGTCCTTGTAATATTACATCGATTTACTGTGTCACCCATTGAGATGTTTCTGGTGACCCAAGATGACTGAACGATAGGAATAATGTACTCAACATGCACACTTAAACATTAAATATGAGATATCTCCAAACTTCCTGTCTCAAGATTCCATGTACATGGTTTAATGAATTGACCCTCGTTTACCTAACTAGCCTCCACAAAATATACCTGGATTTTGAACTAGATATGATACAATGCTACACATATGTAACAGATATATGAGAACAAGCATGAATTCTTTAGATACTGTTTACAAGATTTTCACTATTTGATCACTGCTGACCCCAACTGACCTTTGACCTCTACCAAAAACAGTTTGGCTACTCTATTTGAAGTGGTACATAGATAAGCAATAAAAAATCTGCATAAGTTTACCTTCTTGAGACAATTTTTACTATTTGACTTCTGATGACCCAAATGACAATTTACCTCCACCAACACTGATAGGTACTTTTTAACTCCCTGTGGTTCAATGACATATTGAATAATAAGATCTGCTAAAGCTTGTTTTCTTGAAATGTGATTTCTGTACTCGATGTAAGATACCTACATACCAAATATTTGATCTGACAAAGCTTCTCTTTTTGAGATACTATGACATGTTTTTCCTGGTTAGGAACTTGGTTTCCACCTTCTGCTTGCTCTGTTCACTCAAGCCTTAAATAGCTGCCATATAGTCCTGTCTAGGCAAACAGTTGTTTATCTGACCATACAACAGGTTTTGCTCAGATATTTACTTAGTCTTTGTCTTGGCAAGACACACGAAGGTGCAGGACAGTGATATCAAAGCATGCTTATCAATACTGTGGTTTCTCGGAGTCAATAGATGCTGCTGAAATGTCAGCCGGTTCAGCGGTTATTGAAGAGGATTTGAGTATCCGTAGAAACACATCATGGTAAATTTTAAGATTTTCTCTTTGTGGCTGATGGTCACCCCAGGCAACCATAGATCTCTACTATAAACAACACCTTTCTTGTACCTTATGTGGTACACCCATGTGCCACATACCAGATCTGCCCAAGCTTCCCTTCTTGAGATATTCTGCTTACAAGTTTTTTGTAATATGACCTATCATGACCTCCAAAGACGCTTGACATCAAGAACCAACAGTAAGCTTATTGAATAATGGTATATACACACAAACTGTTAGAAGTCAAAAGCTTCCATTCTTGAACTGCTACACTGAGGTTTTTGTACCTTGAGTTTGACCATGTATAGTGCAAGCAACCATTGACCTCTGTCAAAATCAACCGGCCTCTTGCACTCCATGTAGTGCACCTACAATGTTAAACTTCAGATTAGAGCAAGATACCTACCTTGATATATTATTTACATCTTGCACTTTTACCCTGCTGAACATGCATGACCTTTGATCTACCGCCAACCGTAAGACTCCTGTAGTTATTGTATTATTATCACGTATCATGTTTAAGATCAATTCAAGCTTTGCCCACTGCGACATTGTTTACAGGGTATTTTATAATTGACTCATGTTGACCACAAATGACTTTAAACCTCCACCAAAGCACTAGGTTTCTTGTACTCCAATGTACTAAATATGACTTCATCAAGCTTTTCCACTAAATACAGATATCATGTTCACATGGCTTTTGTATTTTGACCTCTACTGACAATACATGAACTTTGGCCTCCATCACCGCTGACAGGCTGCATGAACTTACTAAGTGCACCTGCCAACTCAAGTATGACATGAGTCTAAACTTCCATTCTTGAGACATTGTTTTGTATTTTTAGCCATTCTGACCTGAAATGACCTTTGATGTCTACCACTAGCAATAGGCTTCTTCCAATCACTGTAGTACACCTACATACTAAGTATGACATCGATTCAAGCATCGCTTTTTAAGATATACTGTTTACAAAGTTTGGTTATTTGACTCTTGCTGACCTCAAATGACCTTTGACATCCAGTAAAAACGCTACTTTTCTTGCAGTTGGTGTAGTGCACCTATATAACATGTATAACATCAGCTAATACATCCCTTCCTAACATACGGTTTACAAGGATTTTGTAATTTGACCCACATTGACCAACAATGACCTTAGACTTTTACCAAAAGAATAAAATTCTTGCTCTGAAAGTGCTACAACCACCTACCAAAAATGACTTCAGGTCAAACTCCCCTTCTTGCGATATTGTAACCACAAGCAGGGGTCACAAACACACATTTATGTATGCACAGTCAATAGGTATACATATGACTTTAGTAGGAATTTACAAGATGTGAAAAGTTTTTTTCAGGACCCAAATTTACCTGAAAAGAATCCATCCCTCGGTGGTTTGATGAGAGGTGTTTCGATGCCTATGATGGATTTCATCACAGCCTCCAGCGCTAAACGACCATACTGAAACAAACAACAAAACACAAATGCATTATGGTTTTCAGTGTTGTAATAATGAGTATTTTTTATGAATCTGCTACACTAATGAAGGTGACGATGTGTAAGATGGCGATGTGTAAGATGGTAGGTCTTTGTAATATTGCAGAAATTTATCATGTCACGAACTGAGATGTAACAACTCATGTACATACATGAGCTGACCTAAGATGAAGGACTGCTAAGCATCATAAACTCAACATATACACCTGAATACTAAATAAGAGCCTTCTGTCTTGAGGTTCTATGTGTAAATGGTTTGCACATATCACCTTTTGTTGACCCAAATGGCTCCCACCAAATTTAATAGGCTGTTGCACTCAATATTGCAGACCAATACACCTACATAGCAAATACAAGATCAGAGCAAATGTCCCTGTCATGAGATAACATGTTTACAAAGTCTCCACAATTTGACCCTTGATCTCACCAAAATCAAGAGGGATTTGTACTTAATGTCGCATATTTACATACTTAATATAATATCTGTCCAAGCCTTCTGTTTTTGAAATATCATGTGTACAAGATTTTAATATTTTATTCCTGTTGACCTAACATGACCTTTGACCTCCAACAGAAATAAATAGGTTACTTACACTCCATGTGCTACACATACAATTAAATATCAGATCTCCTTAATGCTGCTCTTCCATAAATATCATATTTACACATGTTGGACAGAGCCCTTCAATCCCATTTCCAGTTCCTTACCCTAAGGTGCCAATCAAGGTCACTGTTGCAATTGGTGGGAAGTTCAATATCACCCATCACATTCCTTTCCTTTAGGGCAGAAAACAACCAATTTTTTGAAGGTCTTGCTATTACAAATATCTTACTTTAATGAATTCTGCATCAAATTGAAAAAGGTCAAACACTAAATATGGATAAATGATTCATTAAACATTCTCCAAGTATTATTTCATCAATTACATCAGAAGACAAGACCATGCTTTTGGTGCAAGGCTACGAAATCTTGGTTCACAGAGGATTTCAATGTTATGTAAAACATAATTGACCAGAAACTATTTGTCCTTCAAGGGTGCTTCTGAAGCAGTGACGTTAAAGTCACTGCAGTGGAACTAGAGGGGTGGTTTCTGACATGAATTCTGTTGACCCCTTTACCTTCACTAAAAACTTTAAGACTGCGTGTATTTACTGTGGTACATTTACATGCAAAGTATCAGATCTGTAAAAGTTTCCCTCCTTGAGATACCTTGTTTACGGTTTTACTACATTTGTTGAACACAAATGACTCTCCAGCTCCACCAAAAACAACACAGTTCTTGCACTCAAAGTAGTGCACCTACAGATCAAATATGAGGTCCGTCCACGCTTCTCTTAGGATACCATGTTTCCAAGATTTTAACTACTTGATATCTCGGTGGCCCTTAAATGACTTTTGACCTACACCACATACTGAATTCAAATGAATAAGTTACACCTACATACATAGTAACAGTATGCAATTGTCCATGCATCCCTCATTGAAATATTATGTTTGCATGACATTTATGATTTGACCCTGTTGATGCCCAATGACCACATGACATTTGACCACCACCAAAAACAATAGGGAATCTACTCAGTATGATCAACCCAAACACAAAGTATGATGTCAGTGAAGATTACCCTTCCTGAAATATCGTGTTTACGAGATTTTCACAATTTGACCTCTGATGACCTCAAATGACCTTTGAACTCCAGCAAAACAATTAGAATTATCTACTTTGTATGACTAACCAACACACTATGCATGATATCAGTAAATGTTACCCTTCTTAAGATATTGTGCTTAATACATGTTTTCACAATTTGACCTCTCATGACCTCAAATGATATTTGAGCTCACCAAAGACCCTGGAATCATCAACTCACTTTGGCCATCAAACACATTGAGTATGAGGTCTGTGAATATTACCATTTCTTGATATATTGTGTTTACAATGCTTACACAATTTGACCTCTGGTCACCTCAAATGACCTTTGAACTACATCAAAAACAATAGGGACCATCTGATCAGTATGAGCAACATGCACACCACATACGAAGTTGGTCAAGCTGACCATTCTTGAGATGTTGTGTTTTCCAATGTTTTCACAGTTTGACCTCTAGTGACCTCAAATGACATTTGACTCGTACCAAAAACAATAGGATCAGCTACGCAATATGACCAACCGACACACCACGTATGAGGTCAGTGAATCTTACCCTTCTTGAGATATTGTGTTTACAAGGTTTTCACTTTGACCTCCAATGACCTCAAATAACCTTTGACCACCACCAAAAACAATAGGGATGACCAACCGACACAACAAGTATGAGGTCAGTGAACCTTACCCTCCTTGAGATATTGTGTTTACAAGGTTTTCACTTTGATCTCCAGTGACCTCAAATAACCTTTGATCACCACCAAAAACAATAGGGACTGTCTACTCAGTATGACCAACCCACACAACAAGTATTAGGTCAGTCAAATTTACCCTTCTTGAGATATCGTGTTTACAAGGTTTTCACAGTTTGACCTCTGGTGACCTCAAATGACTTTTGACCTCCACCAAAAACAATAGGGATCATCTACTAATATGTCCAACCTACACACCAAGTATGAGGTCAGTCATGGTTACCCTCCTTGAGATATTGTGTTTACAAGCAAAACATCACATACGCACATGCAACATCTCCATTGCATAGATTCCTTCTGCCTTCAGCAAGGATTCATTGAGAGACAGACATTCCAGGAGTAAATGAATTCTATCACAGGTTTCAACTCATTATCTAGGTACAAAGCACTTGAGCAGATAAAAATAAACCAGAATGCCAAAATGCACTGCGGTTTCGATGGTACTGAATAATGAAATGTTATCCCATTTCTTTGGGCACAGGTAAATCTGAACATATTGGCAAAATATAGTTTTGTGTTGATCATGGAAATTAATCCACATCTACTTAATATTAGGTGTAACATTCATCCCAAGTTTCCTGTCTCAAAATACTATGTTAACAAGGTATTTGAGTTTCATTTCTGCTTTCTATATGTAAAGACATCATGTTAATGAGGTTTGAGGTTTTGACTCTAGTTACTCAGATGACCTTGACCCCCACTGAAAACAGTATAAAGGTTACCTCCTGTGATGAAAATACATCAACATCTGAAGTATGGCATTCAGCAAAGTTTCCTACTTGAAGATATTGTGTTAATGTCGTTTTCGGGGTTCAACCACAGGTGACCCCTTTAAAACAATTCAGTTCTTCCTTTGACCATAATAAATCCATCTAAAAATTATGATATTAATCCAAGCTTTAGCTTCGTACATCAAGATATTGTGTTAACAATGTTTTGGTGGTTAAGTCCTGGAACCCCAAGATTACCTTTGACCCACACATGAAACAAATGGATTCTTCCCTTGAACACCCTGAACATGCCAAGCTTCTGCGCAACCTACGGAAACGCTCTGAGACAAAGAATCTGATTGGTTAAAATACGCAAATTTTTCAGGGCAAAATGGGCTTATTTTCTCACTTTTCTGCAAAATGTGCAACATCTGCACATGGGATCGGCCAGATTCATCTATGTTTGTAATTATGAAACTCCTCAGTGATAACATTAGGTTCCCCCCTGCGGTGAGTCACTAAACTGAAGAAAAGAAGGCGACGTCCCACAGTCTATGAGGTTTAGTTGCACTTACTGAGTGCACGAAGCAAGGAAACACGTACATGATGTACGTATGTGCATGTATAGCTTGACTGACTAAGACACAGTGTGGGGTACTGCACAGTACGCATGATGGTGAGCATCTATATAAAATATGACCAACTTGCCCGGTACAGCCGACCATGGCACATACGCCAACACAAGGTACATGCAGAGAAATAACTGGAAGGTCTTTTGTGCTATTATTATGATCCTATCCCGGCATAGATTGCCCCTTAGTCAAACTGGGAGTGTCAGATCAGGGAGCCTATAGGCCTGGACAGATCAAATCCATGGTGAGGAGGAAAGGTCATACATAGTTTTAAAAGGTTTAGTGCTGTATTCCCCTAAAATCAGTATGATTCTTTGTCTTGTCATTATGCAAGCACATAACAAGTTTTAAATAAATGTGATCTTCCTTCAACGAGCTAGATATTGTCATAACAAACTAGTTTCTTGAGTTTTACCCCAGTGACCCCAGATCATGTCTGACCCCAGCTAAAATGATAGGCTTCTCCCCCTCATCATAATGCATCAATGATCCAAGCTTTAAAATTTATCCAAGATTGCTACCTCCAGCAAATTGAGTTAACAAAGTTTTAAGCTTGTTTGTCCCCATATGGACCCCAGATGACCTTTGACCCCACCACAAAACATTAGGGTTCTTCCTCCTACTTTGATACATCAATATGCCAAGTTTGAAATGTACCCAACTTTTCTGCCTCCGAATATCATGTTAACAAGGTTTTTCGAGTTTGAACCCTGGTAACCACAGATGACCTTCGGCCCCCACAGAAAATGGTTCCGTTTTTCCTTTGACCCCACTGCAGTTACATACCAAGTATGATATGCATCCAAGTTTCCTTTCTCAAGATGTTGTGTTAACAATGTTTTCAGGGTCTGACCTCGGGTGACCTCAAATGACCTGTGACCCCCACCAAAAACAATAGGGTTCTTCCTCTGATGAAAACGCATCTACACACCAAGTATGACATTCATCCAAGTTTCCTACCCCAAGATATCATGTTAACTGAGGTTTTCAGAGTTTGACCCCTGGTGACCCCAAACGATCTATAACCCCCACCAAGGTTAATAGGGTTCTTCCTCTGACAATGAAACATCTACATACCAGCTATCACAATCATCCAAGTTTCCTATCTCAAAATATCGTGTTGATAAAGTTTTTGGGGTCTGACCCCTGTTGACCTCAAATGACCTTTGACCCCCACCAACAACTATAGGGTTCTTTCTCTAATGATAACGCATCTAAACACCAAGTATGACATTCATCCAAGTTTCCTATCTCAAGATATCATGTTATCAAGGTTTTCAGAGTTTGACCCCTGGTGACCCCAAATAACCTATGACCCCACCAAGGTTAATAGGGTTCTTCCTCTGACAATAAAACATCTACATACCAACTATCATATTCATCCAAGTTTCATATCTCAAGATATCGTGTCAACGAAGTTTTTGGGTCTGACCCCAGTTGACCTCAAATGACCTTTGACCACCACCAAAAACAATAGGTTTCTTCCTCTGATGATAACACATCTACACACCAAGTATGACATTCATCAAAGTTTCCTACCTCAAGATATCATGTTAACGAGGTTTTCAGAGTTTGACCCCTGGTGACCCCAAACGATCTATAACCCCCACCAAGGTTAATAGGGTTCTTCCTCTGACAATAACACGTCTACCTACCAACTATCATATTCATCCAAGTTTCGTATCTCAAGATATCGTGTTAACCAAGTTTTTGGGTCTGACCCCAGTTGACCTCAAATGACCTTTGACCACCACCAAAAACAATAGCTTGCTTCCTCTGGTGATAACGCATCTACACACCAAGTATGACATTCATCAAAGTTTCCTACCTCAAGATATCATGTTAACGAGGTTTTCAGAGTTTGACCCCTGGTGACCCCAAACGATCTATAACCCCACCAAGTTTAATAGGGTTCTTCCTCTAACAATAATACGTCTACCTACCAACTATCATATTCATCCAAGTTTCGTATCTCAAGATATCGTGTTAACCAAGTTTTTGGGTCTGACCCCAGTTGACCTCAAATGACCTTTGACCCCCACCAAAAACAATAGCTTGCTTCCTCTGATGATAACACATCTACACACCAAGTATGACATTCATCAAAGTTTCCTACCTCAAGATATCATGTTAACGAGGTTTTCAGAGTTTGACCCCTGGTGACCCCAAATGACCTTTGAACCCCACCAAAAACAATAGAGTTCTTTGTCTTCATGTGGGGCATCCATGTACCAAGTTTGAGAAATGTCAGACTTTCCCTTCTGGAGATATTGTGTTAACACACATCCATCCCACCCGAAAACAAGGGCACACACACACACACCCTACATTACACACGCCATAGTTAATGCATAGGTTTCTCTTATCATCCAAACCAAAAGGAATTACTCCTTTTGATCAGTTCATATCTGTTTTTAACAGCTGTTCAATATTGCTTACTTAAACGTATCTTAATTATTTTCATGTGTATTTACTACACTACTCTCTCTTTTTATTTCAGCTAAGTAAGCATATGAAAGGCAAAACATTTACATGTAAATATATGTTCATAACAAAATCAAATAAATAAAGATAAAATATCATGAATAAAATAAACTTCTTATCAACAAAGATAAAAAACATAACAGGTTAGGCTTCAGCAACATCTAAGAGATGTTTTATCATTGCTGGGCCTGCAATAATATGATGCGTATTGATTTTGAAATGCAAATGAACAGGTCAATATGCATATGAGGGCCACCTTGAATGTGAGGTCTGTCTAATTTTACATATCTCACCATGACCTTGTTCAACTATAGACATTATTTCACCATGACATTGTTTAACTATGGATGTATTACATTTCATTAGTTTACGTATCAGGAGAGAGCAATACCTTCTTGCTTAAATGCACTCAGGAATTTCAAGCACATGATACTTTGAAAATATTGTCTGGCTACACACTTAACAAGGACAGACATGTCTGCCCTTGTTACATACTTACCATAAATCCACAATCTAGTCCATTTATTTCTACTGGTAATAGAAATACAGTTAAAAATATCTTTCTTGTTTTTAATGGTAGTGACCACATACCGTTTGTTTAAACTTATTTTCCCATTAAAGATTTCTGCAGTAAAGTTTTCACCATCTGTGTCACATTTTTGTATCCCAATACTGTGGAATGAGCCATATCCTTATTTTGAGCAAAATATTGAGGAAAGCACACAGACCAGTTACAAATGTGGCTTTCTGCAAACTAGTGCAGTTTTAACATATTCTCTAGAAATCTGTATCCAATATACAGGTAAATATGATAGCTACATGTATAACAATTAGAGGACATGTTACATATATGTTACATCATGTGCTCAGCAATCAGCTATGACGCATTTAGTGCAGGAATATTTCAAACTGTTGTACTTTACACAGCAATCACCAAGTGTTGCAGTTTAGACCTGGAAATTTTTTCTTATAGTTAAAACATCAACTAATTAGACTTAGCACCCAGATGATGGACAAAACTCAAAATGTATGCCAAATGCTGATTTAAGTTAGAGGTGTTTTTGCGTTGGTCTGTAAATATCTGTTTTTCATATATTAATTTTAAACACTACATTTATGAATGAAGACACAACATTGCATCAGTCACATCTGCAAAAGGTCTTATGTACAACACAAAATTTACACATCAAATGTCACACTTACAGGTGAAAAAAGCAAAATTCTCCTCAAAACACCCTCATTCCCTATACTAGTACTACATTTATAAAATTGTCTTTGTCATCTCTGGGTAGTCCACCCAACCAATACGATATCTCTCAAAATATCATCAGAGCAAAACACACACCATAAATGTACCCTTTTATTGTGGAATGACCCATTTGTGATTCATTTTGGTCCATTCTGATGTTCATATAAGAGTATTTACATTAAAGTTCAAGGATAATGATTTTCCTTATTATATGGCACCAGTTCAAGGTTAGTTGTAAAAGAACCAGTACAACTCAAGTGCAAGTCAGGTATCGGGAATGAGAGCACTGACACCCTCAGTACTGGTAGAGACTTGTAAACCCACCCAACCCTAACACAGATCTTTATTTAGAACATGATTCTGATTGGCTAAGATGTAAGACTACACAGTATTAAAGCTGTGATGGTTCATAACACTATTTTGATACTGACATTCTAATCAGTGTACTGTTGAAGTAGCACTATATCAAGTGATTACCATCACACTGTTCAGCAACATCCTTCATATATATGATCAAACAGTATTGTGTGACAATTCCATGTCATACCAACTCATGGAAGTGGACAGTTTTTCTCTTATACACACATTTATTTCATTTGGAGGACTCCGTTCACAGTCAAATGTTCAAGAGAGAAAGATAAAGCTTTCATGTCATCAACAATTTTATGCATGACAAAGTCTCGTTGGTTCTTTTGATGGACTAAACTCATAGCTCTCATTAAATAATTGCTAATTCCATTTAAGCCACAGGCAAAGATGCACAGAAAGTACACTAAGGAATAATCATTGCTACAGACCTTGTTATCGATATTGAACTGGCTGAGGTCTCGACTCTCAGTAGCGCGTCTGTCACCGTGAGTGAGGGCGCCCTTTAACAGAGAAAACAGATGAGTTTTACTAAAGAGACCAAAACGTGTTCATCAACATGCTAGACACACCAAAATTGTGGTAACATTCTGAAAATTTCTGTTTTTCTTTGATAGCATTTTTGAACTGGGAGTGATTTATTTTCTTTTGCACTTTGTAACTTTGCAAAATCCACTTATGTTAAAAGAGACCCACAAAAGAGTCTCCCACTGAATTGTGGCCGTGTTTCAGTAATGTTTCTTTCTTCTTCACTGCAACATACATTTAACTCAACAAAGACTGATTTCAAAAGATACTGGTTTTACTCCTTGGCTAATATACATGTGAAATGTGAAAACATTTGCAGTTGAAAATCATCTATAGATAATATACATTAGTATTAGGAAAAACACAAAATATTACCAGAAGAAAGAAGGGCATGGGTACAGAAAACAATGGGGGGTGGAGAATAGGGAGTGAAAGAGAAGGGGTGGGGAAGGAGAGAAAAGGGTGGGACTGATAAGAGAGGAAAAAGAGACAATAAGAGGAAATTAGAGAGGAAGTGAAAGACACGATGAAAGAGAGAAAATGGAAGAAGGAAAAGTAAGAAATAGGGGGAGGGGAAGGCAAGTACACCCTCCATGGAAAATGTTCAGAGGAACAAAAACAGCTGAAAGTAACCCATAATTACAAGACATTCCAATCTCTTGGCAACAATGGAAGCAAAACGTCTCTCCCCGGCTAGCTCCGATATAAGAAAGACATACTCTGGGGCGCTAACTTGGTTGGATCTGTGAGTCCTGCCTAAAGGAGAAATAGAGTTGGAAAAAAAAGGAGTTATTGCAAAAGATTTTACTTTATTGCCTTCCTTCGGCATCAACTATCACTTTTATCTCCGATAGAGTTGGATTACAAGTCAACCTGAATGTACTTAACTTTTGATTGATGTAAGCTCTACCTGCTTCCAACAAGGGCTGGAAAAATTGGAAAACTTCTCAGGAGGATAAGCTGGATTCTTTGTTAGATAAAAAACATTGCTGAAAAGATTATCACAATTGTGATGCAATCATTACCTCGATGTCCTGTCAGGATGCCCACCTTTCACCCCCTCTAGCCCACAGAAGCTCTGCACTATGATGGCATTTAGGGGCACAACAACCACTTAAATTCACTTTTTTCACCCTCAGCAATTGAATAAATTTCTGATTCTTTACTATATGTCCATGAGGTACCCCCTTTGGGTGTTTATTTAAAGTCAGTTCTGATAGTTTTACTGATAGGCTAATTCTAATGTAATGTGACAGAATCAAACTTTTACATACTTTTAACTGCTAATTTATCCATGGTTAGAGACTATCCATTGTCTACACAAGCCCTTGAAGGGCACTATGGTTCCTTGTGTGAAGATTACTTAAATGTAGTCATTAACCAAGGTTAACTCACGATTTATCACAACCCAAAAAAGTTTGGGCTGCCCTCTCTCCCTAGATTACTGATCAGCCCAAGGCACTCGACTACTAATCTGAACAAAAGCTCAAGTACACAGTAATGTAATTATGAAGGAAAAGGAGCATTTTGCAGTATTTTGTACAATAGTCCATATGGCCTATTTCTGACTATGAACTCTCATTTCCTGAACATCCCACAATTACTCTGGTGCTAATATGACCTTCCACTTTTGTAGCAAATCTGCAGAAAAAGAAACATATTTCATGATTTTATAAAATGGCCCATACAGCTCATTTGGGACACAGGACCCAAACATGACAAATACCCAGATGGAACCACTTCCATGGTACTAATGCAACCAACCATCAACGGTGTTACATACTATTTGTAAAAGAAGAAGTATTTTGCATGATTTCATAACATGGCTACAGGGACCTTCCACTAATAAATTTCTAATGTACCAAAGGTACAGCACCACTCCCATATTACTATACAACACAACATCAACTTGACTAGTACCATGAGCACTTGGACCCAAACATACTGAACATCCAGAAAGAAGTACCATAGTAGAGATGTAACACAACCTTAACTTGTACCATATAGTTTGTAGGAGAAGCATTTTGCGCAATATCACAAAATGACCCATTCTAGACCTTGGACCCATGCCGATATTCCTGAACAACCTGAAGGTACCACTTACATAGTAGTTATGTGACACAACTTCAACTTAGTCGCATACAATCTGCAGAAGCTTGCATTTTGAATGATTTCATAGAATGGTCCATATGGTCCACTTAGACCTTGGACCCCCAAATAGTGAACATCCCACAACCATAGTAACAATGTGATACAACCTCAACTTAATTGTCAAATGTAATGAAAAGCAATTGGTGTACTTTCAAACAATGGGACCTTTGGGTCATGCATGGCCCAAACGTGACCTCTCACACCCACAATTTGTACACTCACAAAGGGCTCATAACCCATGGATCATTGTCACCAAGTTTCATGAAGATTCATCAAACATTGTTCAAGGGAGAGAGAGCAAATCTAGCAATTGTGAGCAGGTTAGGGCAATACATAGAGAGCAGAAAGCCTCATCACAATTAAAGCTCACAAGGTACGTAATGTTGTATAAGTCACAAATGTTTAGTTACCTCTTATTTTGTACTACTATATGGAACCCCCATTGTTCTTACACTAAAGCAGTACAACAGTGGTACAGAATGTTAGGAGCAATCAATTCATTGTTTATAGCAGAGGGTTAGGGGTTGGCCAATCACAACAATGCTCCTGTAAAGGACATCTTTGTGTTGACATAACAATGTAAGTATCCTATTGAATATACCATGCAGAAGGTAACAATAGCCGTAGATACTCACATTCTGTGCCACCATCACACTCACAGCAAACTCAAATCGTTACATTAATGGATCATATGAGCATCCATAGCATAAGAGAGATGAAATCGTCTGTCTGATAATTATTTAGGGCTAGAAAGGGGGACCCTGTCCTTTGCCTCTTGCTTGACCTCCACCCAAAAAATTAAAATTTATCCTCTCATAATGCATCCATGTACCAAGTATAAAATCTCTCTATGCTTTCTACCTTGAGATATTGAGTTACAAGGTTTTCAGATTTTTGCCCCAGTGCCTCCAGATGACGTTTGACCTCCACCATAAACAACAGGGCACACCTTCTAATATGGCAGATCTACATACCAAGTTTGACTCTTATCGGACATTCAATTATTGAGTTAGAGAGTACCGAAGCAGCTGTCACAGACACACACACACACATATGACAACTTGACTGCATAGGTTCCTTTGCTGACACAAGAAAGCAAAAACCCTCAATATTGTAATGGCCCATTCTGAAGTTGGACACATGAATGCTGAACACTGCAAAGGGTTCCACTTACACAATGCTAATCTGACAAACCTTCCACATTGTAAAGCAAAATATGCACAAAAGAAACGTTTTCCGTTATTTCATAAACTGGTCCATATGGCCCATCAGGGACCGACAGTCCTCAACAAACTGAAGGAACCACTACCATAGCAGTAATGTGACACAATTTCATCTTAATACCTTTCAATCTGCAGGAGAAGCATTTTGCATGGTTTCATAAGATGGCCCATATGGAACAAAGTTCCAAAAGTCTTGAACACCACAAAGGCCCCACAACCACAGTAGTGTGAAATAATCTCAGTTTATTAATATGTAATCTGTAGGATTTCAAGAAACTGCATCAAAGACTATTTGAAAGAGATCGAGAGTAATTGATAGTAATTCTGAACAAACAGATCAACATCATCACGATAGCTTACACCATTAACATGAAGTGAGCAACGGTGTTTAAAAGAGAAGCAAACGTGAGAAAATAGTTATCAAAACGAAGCAGAAGTCCTCAAAAAGTTACATTACCAGATATTGTTTCCTATCCAAGTTACACACTTTTGAAATTCAGAGAAGGGTGCTGCTGCCATTTTTGCTTAAGTTGAATGTAAACCAACTGGAGTAAATCGACTAATGGTGTCACATAACCATTGATATTTCTTTGTTTTCTTTACCTAAAATTTCTACAAATCTGCACCGACTTGAACACATTTTGTGTTGAATTACTGAGTAGTATCATGCAATAATTAAATCATTAATACTCTGATTTGAATCTATGCATAACTGTTAAAATATATTGACAATGAAATATAAAGAAAAACAAAAGCTTTTCAATCACATATATGGCCTGGTGATGTCATCATAATCTCAAAATATCAGCTTCCTGGTTAATTTTTTTAATGAACATTCAAATTGCAATATCTTGGAAAGTAAACAACATATTTACATCAAATTTGGTGATGGTGTTCACCAAAATGTTAGTCTCTCATTTAACAATGTCAAACATCCTGACTTTTCTTCTCCTTTAACTAATCTGCAGCAGACATAATTCTAACTAGATGACTACTCTTGAAGTAAAATTTAGTGACTACACTGATGGCCCTATAAGTATCTGAAGCATGAAAATGTGGTGGAATCAGCTGGGTGATAAAATTGACAGTACCTATAGTACTGAGAGTCAACCATTTGCTTTGCACTCTCACTACAGAGTAATAAATGGCAATTTCTATAGAGGGTGACAGTAGCCCAATATTGCCATAATCTTACTGCTTAGGGCTAAAGCCTCTCACCCTTTGCCTCTGGCTTGACCTTGACCAACACATCAAAGTCATCTTCTCACCGTAATGCATTCACATACCATGTACTGTATACACCTTCTCCAAGCTTTACCACTTGAGATACGTTAAAAAGGTTTTCAGATTCCCCCCCCCCCCCACTTCCTCCTGGCAACTTTGACCTCTACCAAAAACAATAGGGCACACACATAGTGGATCTACATACCAAGTCTGACTTTCATCCGACTTTCCTCTATTGAGTTCAAGCATAAGCAAGCATCACAGACATACACACACCCTCACACGCAGACACATGCACACAAGCCAACCTGACTGCATAGAGCACTTTGCTGACACCAGGAACCAAAAATGAATGTTTTGCATTCTGTTCAGGAAAGAAGTTTGATGCAAGAATGCATTGAGATTTTGATGAATTCATCATACAAGTTTTAATCTGAATGTTAACCAGAAATAGTCCTAGGTGTGGTAACCTCTCTTTTATTTCTGTGAGCAAAAGGTTGGCATTTTTATTGGTAATAGAACCAGACATCCAATAAATCTTTACCATTTATATTCTTAGGTGTCTCTTTAATTAGCTTCTCTTCCTGAGATAGCATGTTTACAGTAGTTGACCGCAGATGATCTTTGATGGCCATCAAAAACCATTAGGCTTCTTGTACTCAACAAGGTACACCTACATACTGCATATCAGACTTTGCCCAAGATTCCCTTCTTCAAATAATGCATACATTTTACAATTTGAACCCTGTTGACCCCAAATGACCCTTCATATCCACTGAAAACAACAGGGTTCTTCTACTTAATATACTCATTACTACATATCACTAGTTTCCATGGGGCCTATCTTGAGATGTCACATTGAGAATATTTTTCAGTTTTTGACCTCTGGTGACCTTAAATGACGTTTGACCCACATAAAAAACTGTGGGGTTTTTCTATTTCTGTAATGCATTATCCCCTAAGTATGAAAAATTTCCATGATTCCAATCTTGAGATATTGTGTTAACAGTTTTCAATGTCTGACCTCTGGTGACCTCAGATGATGTTTGACCTCTCACAATAATGATAGGGTTCTTTCAATTGATGAAATGCATTGTCATGCAAAGTATGAAAAGTTTCCATGATTCCTTTCTTGAGATATTGTGTTCCCAATGTTTTCAATGCTTGACTTCTGGTAAACTAAGATGACCACTGACCTCCACCAAAAACAAAAGGGTTCCTTGCTCTTTTTAATGTAATACATTCACATGGTTAATATCAAAAGTTTCATGATTGAGATATTGTACTAACAAGATATTCAGTGTTTGACTTTTGGGGACCTAAGAGGACTGTTGACCTGCACAAAAAACAATAGGGTTTTTCTACTTGATATAATACATTCACATGCTAACTATCACCAATTTCAGTGATTCCTATCTTGAGATATTGTGTTAACAAATTTTTCAATGTTCGACCTCTGCTGACTTCAGATGAGCTTTGATCTTCAACAAAAACAATAGGGTTCTTTCACCTAATGTGATACATTCACACACTAACATCAAACATTTCCATGATTCCTACCTTAATATTGTGTTAACAAAGTTTACAATTTTTGACTTGTGGCGACTTCAAATGACCTTTGATCTCTACTAATAACAATAGGCTTCTCCTACTATAACATATTCTAATGTAACATGTTCTAATGTAACACATTCACATACCAAATATCAAAAGTTTTGATGATTCCTACCTTGAGATATTGTGCTAACAAGATTTTTAGTCCTTGACCTCTGGACACCTCAGATGACCTTTGACCTCCACCAAGAACAAATATTTTACCTCTCAATATGACCAACCCACATACTAAATGTGAGTTACCCATCATATCCATCATGTGAGATATCCATCAAATTTTCGGTGTTTGACCTCTGTTGACCTCAGATGACCACTGACGCCCACCAAAAACAATAAGGTTCTTCCTCTCCAAATGGGGCATTTATGTACCAACTTTGAGAACTGTCAGAGTGTCCCTTCTTGAGTTATCATGGTAACAAGCTGGGTATCACAAACACATACACATCTCCATACACACCCGCATACTCACAGTCAATACCTTACAGCGTACCGATGACAGTTTCCATTAAGGAAGTCACTGGAATTCCCCTATTATCCGATGAGCACATGCAGCACCAATGCCTGAAGAGACGGTGGGCTCTGAGTATCAGGTGAAAAACCTTGTTGTAGTGTCAGAATTTTTGGCAGCTACGTCGGTTACAAACTCCGCGCCAGCAATGAAGGACATGCAAGATTCGAGCTGTCACAAGGGAGGATTTGTAGGTGCATTCATACGTGCAATCATGATCGCATAGGTCTCTCTTTTCATCAAAACTAAAATAATGGGCGATGCCAGATTTGGAAAATTTTTCAAATTCCGCTGGAATTCCAGCCAGATTTGAAACCCCTTACACCCATAGACTTGGCTACACAACATGACTCTTCATCAACATACCCAAATATGATAAGTATCAAGGTCTCCTATCTTGAGAAATCTTGATTTCAGTGTTTGACCACTGCAATCTCTAAACCAAAAAAAAAAAATGGGCCAATCTGAACAATATGCACTACCCACATGTCAAGTAAGAGAATTATTACTGTTACCCTTATTGAAAGACATCGGCTACAACGTTTTCAGTATTTAACCTCTAAAGACCTCAAATGACCTTTGACATTTACCAAAACAATACCTCATATTACGCATTTACATGCCTAGTATCAAAAGTTTCCATGATTCTTGTTTCAAGATGTCACATTAACGCTGTTTTCAGTGTTTGACCTCTCTGAGACCTCAGATGACCTTACACCGAACCAAACCAATAAGGCTCTTCTACTTGATATAGCACACTGACATGCTATGTATCCAAAGTTTAAATGATCCCTATCTTAAAATATGGTGTTGACAAAGATTTTAGTAACTGACTTCTTATGACCTCAGATGACCTTTGACTTCCACCAAAACAATAATGTTTTTCTACTTCATATAAGACATTCACATGCTAAGTATCAAAAGTTTCCATGACTCCTATCTTAAGACACAATTTCCAGCATTTCCAGTGTTTGACCTCCAGTGACCTCAAGAAGACTTTTTGCCTCCACCAAAACAATAAGGTCATTCTACTTGGTATGACAAATTAACTTGCTCAGAGTCAAAAGTTTACAAATTCCTCTTGCGATATTGTGCTAACAAAGTTTCCAGTGTTTGACCTCAGTTGACTGTTGACCTCTACCAAAAACAATAGAGTTCTTCCACTTGATATGCGGCAAATATGGGGCAATATGAAAACTCTCAGAATTACCTCTCTCAATAAAGTAAAGAGATTAAGCATCACAAACACGCACATATGTATGAGTAAGTACACGCGCAATCATTACTGCATAGGTTTCTCTTCTCACTGAAACCAAAACTGAGTTCTTCAGACAAATAACCTGTCATGAAAGTGCAAATTGCCAAATCAGTTCACAAATGGGCAAATCAAAATGCTAACCAATCAGAATGTTTTCATGATGAACTTATAGTCACATGAATACATTGTAAAAAACTTGTAAGATATGGAAAAAAAGCACACTCTTTCTCACAAATATTGGCTTGTTGGATACTTAATATTCTTCTTTTCCTACTTTTTCTTTGGTAACCATGAAATTCTGTTTACTTTATATTGCAGATAATGCTCATGAGGTCTTCAAAATTTCCTGACATGAACCCTCTCACCAAACAACTTTCTCCAGTCCTGTACATTACAACCACCTTTGATGTAAAGGAAAGTATAATAATGTAGCAGTTAAGCAATAAAAGGCTTATATTAAGGGAATGGTTAGACAAACAAAGTCAGCAAACTGCTCTAAAGATAAAATACAGTGAAAAATGACACAGAACTGAACTAAGGGTGGGTTAAACAGTGGGGCACCACAATTGTTACTACTCTGCTGTCATGACAACCTTTAAATTTGCAGCTCTCACAATGGGAGTTCGTAATTGCTAAAAGAAATTTGTGAACAGCACCACACAGATAGTCAACATTGCTGCTGTCTTTGCTTCTATGCCAACAAGATCAGAGACTTTGACAAAATATTTGACCATTCTGATCTCCAAGTCCAGCCTATTCAACCTAATGTCCAATCCAACTCACCAAACTGCTGGATGGCTCTGTCAGCACTCCAAGGGATTTCTAGAGTGATATGTACCCGTCTCTTCTGATTTGGTACCCGCTTGTCTGCCTGGAGGGATATACCTGAGCTGGCTGCTTCCGATATTATTGCCACATACTGTCAAACCACAAAATAAATGATTGATAAAACTGTCTCTTACATGATAGATTTAGCTATTACAAGAGATACACTAGCAAGGGGTATAAAGCCAAAGTAATACCTTGCTTAGAGCAACCATCCAAACTCATTTTGACAATCTGCACAGACACAGATTTGTGTTCACTGGAGCTTGACTCATTATCTCTCTTGCCCTTTATGGCACTGCTGAGGACTTTCAGAAGTATGCCCAACTTCCTCAAAGCTTGCTGTAATCTGACCAGGGAGGTGTTATTAGATGGAGATCTATCAAAAACTCTTTCTTTGAACCCTACCAGTTGCTGACAGTTACCTCTTTTGTGTGTTGTTCTTGATGATTCAATAGGCTTAAGAGGTGTTAAGAACTAAGTACAAGTGGGAGAAAGCGTCTGCTACATCTTGATGAGCAGCTCGTGAAATTTTCCCCTTGCCTTAACATTGCCAGTCGCTTAAGCTGTAAATTAATTTGAGGGTTTTGACGCATTTAAACGCTATGTACAACATATTTGTCTAGTACCCTACAACTTGCTCAATATGAGGGTGTTTTTTAGATCATGCTAGCGAATGCGAAAATGAGTAAAAAACCTACGGCAAAGTTTAGTCTTATACTTCTTTTGCTCCTTTACATAGATCATAAGCATTAGTTTACAGCCAGCATCCTTAGGTTTCTTGGCAATAAACAGTCGTTTGGAATGTCAGAACAGTGTTTCGT
Source organism: Stichopus chloronotus (assembly GCA_021234535.1). Lineage (NCBI taxonomy): Eukaryota > Metazoa > Echinodermata > Holothuroidea > Aspidochirotida > Stichopodidae > Stichopus > Stichopus chloronotus. The sequence goes on along the minus strand of CM037837.1, from coordinate 24,237,725 downwards.
ACTTGACCGTCGGTAACTACATTCAAGCATTCCTTTAAATAATCCTTTTTGTTGGGGTCGCTGTAGGTATGAATGAGCATATGAGATTGCCTAGATATTAGACAAAGGTTTTTCAATGCCCTTTAGTTCAATAATCCCCAATTAAAGGACTAAGTTTCTACTCTGAGGTCAATCCAATTGGATTAGCATAAATTAAAGTTTTCGATGGATCTCCGTCTAATAACACCTCCCTGATCTGACAAACAGAGCAGAATAGTTTACAGCTTTGTCAAGTCATTGTTTCCTTTCACCTTAGTTTGCACAAAGCTATGGGAGTAAAAGCTCACTTGAGGAGAACAGCTCACTTTCTTCGGATAAGTATAAATTCCACCTGTTTGTAAATTATTTGGAATAAAATAAGTTTCCATATACGTGTGTGTCTTTCTTTGCCTACACTCTTTTTATATTTTTTCTTCCAGTTCGGCATTAGCTTGTTTTGCAGTATGAACTTCCTTGTTTTTAATGGTTTATTATTATACCTTGAAGGCAAGTTCCACTGCAACCGCATATGTCATTTACAAATAAAAAATTCTCACAAAACTGACTAAAAGAAAGTACAAATGTATGGTGCTCTTCCATATTTTAAGAACTTTTTTCAGTTTGGAGGGTCAAATAATCACTGAGCTTGTATTATTGCTGTGAGGTCCTACAGAGCAGTCAAGGAAGGCTGTTCATACCTATGAATCAAAGGGTATATGATATGGGAAGTGATGGGGAAATGGTTTGCAGTCCAGTGACTTACAGGCAATGCAGTAACCCCCTTTCCCAACATCAATCCACCATCATTTCATGCACTTAATTTTTCTCAATTACATTTTCAGCCACATGATTACAATGAATTTTGAACGAAGTAAACAGCTAACACAAAACCAGACAACAGATACTAACCCACAAACAAAACAAGAAAACTCCTGCATTATTTCTTTATTTGACACATTTGCAGATACACACTGTCTGACATGGGACATGGAATAACGCTTCCTTTTCCTGTCTCTCTGAAGAAAGAAAAGGCCTCCAGCAGCTACCTCACTGTATGGTAATCCCCCTCCTGTTCTGAACTCCCCCTCACCCATTTTTCAACTGAAAAGTGAATGAAAAATCGTCTGTGTTAGTATCAACAGATACCCCTTGGTCTTTATATATGGGTGGTGATTTTCATTTCTTACCCATACGACAGCCGTCCCTTTCTTCATAAAAATTCAGACTGCCACACAGAAGTCCCAGATTCCCCATATTAGACCAAAAAACAATCGCTATATATAGTCCCAATTACCTGTCACAATTAAGTCCTTTGTAATTCCTCCTTCTCACATTGACAAAAATGGGCTGGCTTTGACCAGGGCCCTGTCTGACCACCCTCCCCCCCCCCAAAAAAAAAGAATAAAGAATACAGTGGATTTGCTACCTGAATTCCTGGTGTGCTTCCAAGCTTCGTGAAACTTTGAACAGCATACTAGCTTTTGCCTGTCATCCCCGTAAATAAACTTTATGTTCAAAATTTTCACAAGATTCCCCTAAAATCTTGATAAATCTGTTGCATTCAACATGTTAAACCATTTTATAATTAACTATTTTGTAGTCTAGTTTTTGAGAAACAGATGTCGGTATTATCCTTTTACTGTTTTGACCTTTACGCTCAAAGAACTGTTGGCACATTTTTACATTAATATTTCAAAGAATTGTTATTTATTTGTTACATTATAAGCCAGGCTGTTTTCACATTGTTGGTGTTTTTCTTAAGGTGTATGCTGTTTTTATGTTATTAAGAGCTACTACAAACATTAATTTGAAGACACTATAATTAAAAAAACTTCATGCAGAAAACAGTTAATGAAAATTGAGAACAAAAAATTGCTCATAACTCCAAAACAGAAGAAGATGCAGACTTTTTCTTTGAATGGGAGATTTGCTAAAACCATTTTGAGTATGATCATTCCGTCTATACAATTTCTGAGTTTGTCAGAGTTAATCTGACCAGCTTTTGATGACAGGTACCAGTTCCGCAAAATAATTTCACAACACATTTCCAATGTTATATGTTGCTTTGGAATTTTCTAAATGGTTCATATCCTAAGAGTACTATGATTAATTAGGTAATAATGAGGGACATGGGTGACATGGGCCGATCTGCAACAGTTCAGCCACTAAAAGAAATAGGGCTATGGTCATTAATTTGCCATTGATGCTGATTACTTACAGGCTGAAGACAAAAGTCTGCAAGGAACAGAATGATTTTTAATTTTAGCGTAAAAATTTAAGTTTGGTGAAACTGGAGATTTTGCAGCAGCCTTGCCAAAATTTGTATTTGACCAGCTTGCATGTGCACATAAACCCAGCAAATTTATGAATTTGAATAGCATATCTCTCTCACATATAGGACTGGTATAGGCTTCACATCTTGTATGTCAATAAGTGGACCTGCAGCGTAGGTTACGATAGTAACGATACCTCTAGCTGTTCATGCTGCATACCTCAAAGGGCATGCTGTTGTTCATGTGGCCTGTGCACATACACGGCAGAGAACAATCAACAAAGTCCAACATAACCCAAACCAACTAAACCCAGTTTCTTTCTAATGATGAGTTTAAAATATGTTAATTTTTAGTTCTTTACATTTTTCCAAGTTTTTGTTACATATATTTGTGAAAGAGGTCTTTCATCACCCACTTCGCTGATTTTGCCTCACTAGTCTAATATACAGCAGGCTGGGTACACATATCGTCAATATGCGTTTTCAACAATATCGATATATATAGAAGAAATATCTAAAATATCGAAACTATACTACATAGTAACATATAAGCATACTAGGTCAACTGTAACTATCAACAGTCAGTAGCAGTGACTAAGTATTGACTAAATGACACAGATCTATAACCTTCCTGTCTCATGTTACAAGGACACTTACATTCACCTTGTGTCTCTAACCTCCAAAACAAAAGCGGCCCTTATACCAGTACTGGCAGTCGCTGCACACGTGTGTACATGCACTACGACCATGCAGAAACAGTTGCTGACGATAGTTACAGCACGCAGAGGTAACTGTGCAAAGTACACACACAGTGTACAGGGTTCAAAGCACCATGTACAGACAGAACGGAGTACCAATGTTAGCAACGCACGCTGCCATGTGGCCATTGGCACACAACAACAATGACATTTTTTCATCCCTATGAAAAGTTTCAGTTTCTTTGACAACTATGTCCTGCTGTACAAAAGATATCACCAAAGTCCAGCATTTTTATGAATGCAGGATCCTACATCTAGGAGGCAAGTTCTCAGCCAGGGATGCAAATTCCTCCAACTACTTGCGTCTGAGAGATGCAACATTTCTTATGGCTTTAAAACCACATTGAAGGGTATTGCACTTCTTTCCCACAATACTGATTTGGAGTTCCCCTAATACAGTGTGATAAAACTAACAAGTTCTTAGGTACATTCTCCTCCAAGTTCATAATCAAGATCAGTTGCAGAATCTTCCCAACCATAAAACAAATACACTACACTTACATGGAAAAATTTATCCAAGCAAGCTGATATCAGTGGTGGAATATTCAGTTTTCTTTTGGGGCTCAAAATGAGTTTTGATGGTCCTATTGGTTCCGGCAGTTTGGAAAAATTTATCCTTAAGTACCAAAACAACACAAGCTCTGCAGATGATGATACTCTTTTGCAGCATACATAAGTGCAGTGAGTAGTTGTACATGCAGGCTATTAGACATTTACATACAAGTTTTAACGATAGGTCTCATATAACTTTTTGTGATTGCTATGATATTCTTTTGCTAAAAACTTTCTAATATGAAGTAGTTGTTGTGAATATGGTAAGCATCTAAACTCTCATTTCATGGTCTAATTCTGGCAGGTTTGGTAGCCTTGAGACTCCAGGGGACATTGCATAATTTGAAAGTTTGTTTAACTTTTGAGAGTCAAGTGTCAAGTAGGGTTTGGTTCACAGGCTAGGTATAACTGTATTTTAAGCACACTACCTTTCAGTTTGCATACAAGAGTAATACTGGATATGCATAGTGTAGGCATGGCTATTACTATTGTACAGTACGTAAATGCACCATGCAGTTACACCTACGTATGGGTGGAGGAAAGAATTTTTGGAGGGATGCAAACTTTTCAAGGTATTGCATCCTTGGGACACAAGTTTTCAAATTGTAATAAAAACACTGGAAGTCAAAGGACCGGATCAATGCATTTTACAAACGGGTGTGTAGTCAAATTCTCATTTTTCTGTTGAAGATTTTCTCCTTGTAGCTAAAGCATGGGGAACTTGTTTGTGTCATTAAAATATTGGTCAGTATTTTAGATACATAGGGGATATTTTTGAGGTAGGCTGAAGCTTGTTCTTGAATACCGACAGGAGAGTATCGGCTCTACTGAGGCAAACAATGAGTTTAGTAAAACCCTGATTTACCATGGTTCAGGTTTGCGTAGCCTGTAAGGTAACAGCCTACATGGCCAAGTCAAGTTTTATTTCACTCAGGAATCAGGGGCTGTTAATCAGGTTTAGGGGTAGGTTCAGGTTAGTGGGGGATAATTAACCTGCAATTTTCTGAAAATGTTAGCTTGTACAGTAATCTGAAATATTGTCCAGTCTTAAAGACAAGGGGCTGCCTAGTTCAGGTAAATAACTTCTTTTATACATCCAATACTAAGAAAATCTGGAGCACAGCATCAGTATGTAGGTTAACCTACCTAGATGTGCACAGCACAGGTACAGTGAGCAATTTCTGACTTAAAGTGATTGTGTGCGTAGGCAAAAAGGAAAAACATTGAAATTTCATCTCCAAAAGTTTGGTAAGGTTTTTAATTACACCATTCAGACAATCTGGGAAAATAAATAGGTTTCAGTTGGTTAAATTTGCCATATGATTTCAAATTCTTCTAACAAAACGACAAAAAGTGTACAATATGATAATGTAGTGGTTAACAGTTTTCATTCAAATCAACGGTGTGCTTCTTTGAGGGAGCCAATGGGAAGTATAGTAGTATTGAATATTCAATTAACAACTCAGGATCACTGACGTGGGCAAGGTTGTGTTCAGTTCATAGGTTGTTTGTAAATACAGCGTTTCCTTTCACCAAATGCTGCAATTCCCGATACCTACCAAGGAGCGACGACTTGAGTAGTATGTTTTTGATACACTAGTAAGCTACACTGTTGCATATTCATTATGTAGACGATTATAGTAAGAACCGTTAATTTTCAAACATGATTTCTGTTTTTTACTGTTTTTATGCCAATCCCATTGCTTTTCAAAGTAGTTACTGTCATTTTCCTTCATTGAAAGACATACTCCGTTCATGTACAACCTTGCGTGCACATTCAAAAATAAAGAAAAAGTTAAGATCAAACACAATCTTTTGAGTTTTTCAGTCCACACGCAATCACTTTAAGTAAATAGTTCGTGATAGGGCCTAGGTCCTTTCTTTATGATATGATTCCCACTAAGACTGAGTATGCTATTCTAGGGTTATATCAGTCACATTAATTTGAATAAAAAATAAGCCAGCTTTAAGGCCACTGATTATGGGTGATGGCAGACAAAAAAACAGAAACTGAGATTGACCACGGGAATTCACAGAATTTACCAATTGTGAAGAAAATTATTAAAATATATTGATTGACAAAAAGTAAATAAAATGGACATGGTTTACAGCTGTTCTAAGTTTCCAGAATAAACTTTACAATTGCTGTCAAAAACATTAACTGTTACTTATAACACTACAGTACCTAGTACACAAGTCGACCCCTGCAGTTTGTTACCCTGCTGAAGTGTTTTTGGCTAAACACTAAACTGTTCATTAAATGGATATCAACACACATGCAGGCAATTCTTACGAGAGAAACAAAAGCCCATGGAAACTTACAAGTTCATAGTCAAGTCACACACAAAACATACTACTTAAAGCACATTAACTGTGTACTGTGTTCCACGAAAATATTGATATTATCGATATTATCTGTATTTTGAAGTCCGTAAATCTCATTCTTTATTTTGGAATACCCACCCACCTTAAGGCTGAGCCTATGTACATGGTTGCAAAATAGAGCTTCATACACACATGGTTTCCAAATCAGGATCACTGTGTGTCAGGAAAATATATTTTCCTTTAAATCTCAATGATTAAAATATTTTAAATCTAGTATACTGAAGTTAATTCACTAAAGTCGTTGCAAAACACCCCGCCCAAAACTTATTAGCGTAAAGGTATTAGTTAATGTTTGTCAGACTTAAGGAATCTCTGGTTGATGCCTTGTGAAAATAAAAGCAATCTTATAGGAGATCCACTCAGGGCTAGACCTGTTATTGTGTGATCGTCTAAATAATATGTCCTTGTCTACAATATCATTCATTTTTACACCACATACCACTGGGACTACTCACTTTTTCTCCTTCCATGAACCTTTTCTTTTCAGTGAGATTTAAAATCTCGAGAGGTACATCCATCTCACAGCGAGACTCATATTGCACGTTGCCGTCGTTATTGCTCACTACTCTCCCTTTCCTGCCTGTCATCTGAAATAGAATCAGTTGGAGAAAATGAGTAAAAAATACAACACAACCAAAAGAGAGAGCAGAATGCAAATATGCATTGTAGTTTTGATGATGTAATCTAGTAACTTTGCTCACAGTAATATGCAATAGGAACTGATCTATGAAAAGCAGTGCATTGGCGTTACACATACCAAATATGAGGTCTGATAAAAATATTGCTTAGATAAAGAATCATTTTGTATTTTCTTCCTCAGAAGAACACCTTGTCACGATCCATTACAAGATGAACCAAATGTATTCATGATTTTTTATCAAACTTACTACTAATCTTCTAGCAGATTTAAAGTTAGCAAATAAACCAGTCTGATATATGATTGCTTATATTTTACATGTCTATGAAAGTCTGGCAGCCATATTCACAACTAGCACAGTGATGGTTTAAATCCAACAAACCTTACACACTTTTTAAATTCATCAACGTACATCAGCATGCTGAATATGACCACCATCAAACACAACAGAGTTCTTGTGCTTGATTTGACATATCAGCATACTAAATATATCACATCCGAGATTCCACTTTTGAGATTCTGTAATTACAAAACATTTACAGTTTCTTCTCTGCATATTTCAAATGACATAGTATGTATGAGATCAGTCCAATATTGCATTTTTGAAAAAGTGTTTGCAAGATTTTCAAAATTATGACCTCTGCTGACCTCAGATGGTCTTCACCAAAAACACTAGGTCTCTTGCATTTAATGAATTCATTCTTTGAATTTCATTCAAAGAACGCCTACATACCAAGCTTCCTTTCCTGATAAATTGTATTCACAAGGTTTATGATTATTCCTTTTGACCTCAAATGACCTGTTATCTCCACCAAAAAGCAATAGGATCTTGCATTCAGTATGATTCACATTCATGATAAAAAATGAAATCAGTCTGAACTTTTTGCTTCAGAGATATTGTATGTACATGGTTTTCACATTTTGACCTGCACTCAATGTGGTTCAAATACATACCAAATATAATATCAGTTGAAGCTTCCATTCTTGAGACATTGTGTTTAACAGTAAGGCATCATAAACCACCCACATTCCCACACCATCATGATTACATAGGTTATGAGTGTCACCAAAAGCAACAATATCTCAATAACTAGCTTATTTTTCATACAGTTAGATGTGCAACAATTGTGCACCAAAGGTAGGTGACATGAAATAATCTCTGCATCAGTTGCAAGGTAAAAATTGCCTACCTATAATCTTTGCAAAAATTTCCTTTGTACTCTTGCAACTTGTATTGAACCCTCTGGGACAATCCTAACTCTGCAAGACTGTACTTGAATATTTGAATATGATTTTGCTTTAAAGGAACCACCATTGCAAGGTATGGTGACCATCACTAACTTTCCACCTTTCATCTCAACAACCACCCACCCATCCTACCTCTGCTACATTCTCTGGCCCCCCAAGTTCCTCAATGAGCTCGTCTAGAGTGTTTGGAGGAAGGATAGGACCAAGTTCCTCCAGCATATCCAGGAGTTCTTGCTTCATCAAGGACACTCTGTCATAAGCATCCATGCCAGGCAGGCTGATTTCACTAGTAGCTGGAGAAAAATAACACGATTGATATACATGCTTTGCAGTGACATATTTTTACTCTTATCGCATGCCAAGTCAGTAGAGCACCTCTCTTCATAATGTGCTCATTCGTATTCCACAAGACTAGACTTACATTGACATTGTTTACATACAGAATCTGTGGGCTTCATGTGCCAGGCTCATAACATGTGCTCATAAATACTGTATCATTATATGTATAGCTGGTATCTACAGTAGTGAATGTAGTGCTTCATAAATTTTATATCCAGTTAGGAAGCTCATTACTTAGGACTTCATCATAAAACTAACCTGAGGGACTCGGAGAGTGAGCTGTTGCTTCCCATTGTAATGTGCACAGCAACCAGATAGTAATGAGTAATGCTCCACTGCACACAGCTTCAGGAGCTTATGAACAGTTGTATGCAGAGGATTAGGAGATCACAGACTAAGCCTTACAAACATGAATACCCACTGTCCACTGTGATTTTTACACTAAAAAATTTCACACAGTGAGTTTCCTAAATGAATACAAAGTCCAATAGAAATTGCAAAGTGGAAATTCCAGAGGTTGATACACTATAGTAGTAGCTTACTACACTGGCAAACACAGTAAAATCCCAGTTTGACCTGCCTACTTCACAATGCAAGGCTTTCAAAATCTTATTTTAATGCAAGCTTCACTACAATTGCTCTCAAAAATCTTTTTCCTCCATTCACTATAATGTATGAAAAATTAAGTCAAAAAAATGTGTACCTGTGTCTTCATTTTGTTGTTCATTTACTCTTACTTTTGTGAGCAAGTTTGTTGGTGGAATATGAGTAAAGCTGCCTCTAGGCTATAGTGTATGCTAGGCTACAATCTTGGACAAAATTGTTGGGACACTTTGCCGTACGTTGCAAATATAATACTGAATTTTAGGTGAGAGGATAACATGAAACCTCGCGCCCCTTTCCAATGTTGCGCTATAGAAGTGAATGTTCCCTTTGAACAGCAATCCTATAGCCAACATTGAACGGGGGCACGGGGTGTCCCAAGGTATTTTGTCCAAGATTTGTCTGAGTTTTTTGGGAGCAATTTTGGAGCGAAATTTTGAAAGAAAATTGAACATTTTGGGACAAGATGTATCATAAAAATTAATTATCGGGGCCCATGGGTCTGAGGATTTTCAAATGAAAGTATTCTGAATTTCGACTATGAACATAACAAGTTTAATTTTAATTTTGAGGGTTTATTCGTGTATGTTTTGTTGGAAAGGAGTGATCATGAATGGACAGATTGTTTTATGGTTTTGTGTGCGGACAGAAATAGTTGCGTTTAGAAATAACATTAATGGGCAGCTGTTGCATTGCATTGCAACAGGAGTGTTACTGCAATTGTAGAATGCTGGTAGGAATCCAGGTTATAATATATTCTGAAGTAGCTCCACGCTCTACCAAAATGCGGGAAAGTCAGAACTGTAGATTCAGCTTAATATTCAAATAATGGTAGAACGTTAGTAAAGGCTGGTTTTTTACATTTTTGGCCGCTAAATCAAGAATTGTGACTGCAATTTTTACATTGCATGAAGCTGGTAACATATGTAATCTTCAGTCTTGTGATCTACGCAATTTTCCCTTGGGTTGCTTAAATTTCCTGTCAAAACATTTGGTAGAACGTGGGTTTCATTAATCTAATATACTGTCGGAAGTTGTTGTTAGGTCTAAGTCAGCTTGGATGGGGAGGCCGGGGTTCGATTCACGGCATGACCATAGTGTTTTTCACTGCTAAATTATCCATTTATAAACTCAAATATCTGTCAACTTCTCATTTTTCATTCATTCATATATAACATAAGGTAATATATGTATGTATATTAATATAATGATATAGCTCTAACAACAAATATGTACTCTGAAGTCCGTTGAAACTGCTTAAAATGACTGACATATTACAGTGCTCCATGTACGGTACAATAGAATGGGTGCCACAATGTCACTGTTATGTGAATATGAGCAAACGTCACATTTATTAAATTTGCATTTTAGGGGTTTCTTTTGTATAATGACAGTACACTTTTTTACCCAGATTAACCTGCAAGACAGTCATAACAGTCATTAAGCGTAGTTACTTTAACACCAGACACCACGTCATCACTGTAAACAATTTGAATAAATAACACATATACATCGATCTTCTTCCACGGATCACAGTGACTAACATGTTAGTTGTTGTTGTTGTTTTTTGGGGGGGTGTTTTTTGTTTTTGTTTGTTTTGTTTTTTTCTGTACCTGTCTCAATATCAGAGTTTGAGCCGAAAGTACGTCATTTGTATCATACAAAATGTTTTAAAGTAGTTGACAAGATGCATTTTAGTTATGTTACCTCCCCAATGACTGCATTTTATTCAGCACATTTAGTGCAAATACATGGATTTGACTGACTTATTCCTCCCTTTACTCCGTAATAACATTGACAACATTCACATAATAATATTATTACAGTAAACCAACTTCAATATAGGCCCAAAACATGCCAAACTTGCACTGCTGATGTTTCTTGTTGCAAGGAATATCACCCCCATTTGGCCGTGTAACTTATTTCAAATTGACGATTTTTCATGTGCCCCGCGCATGCCTCTAAACCGTCAAAATTTTCAGACAATCTTGGACAAAATTGTTGGGACACTTTGCCGTACGTTGCAAATATAATACTGAATTTTAGGTGAGAGGATAACATGAAACCCCGCGCCCCTTTCCAACGTTGCGCTATAGAAGTGAATGTTCCCTTTGAACAGCAATCCTATAGCCAACATTGAACGGGGGCACAGGGTGTCCCAAGATATTTTGTCCAAGATTGTAGGTCTACACAAATAGCCAAAAGCATTAAGTATAACTGATTGATATGAAATCATACATTTTCAATTCCATCCCCCTCTCTTCCTGTTCACCATTTCAAACAATCAAAGCGTGTAGGCCTACCACAGACATGGAAAAATAAAGCGTAATTCAACTTCCGTTTCAATTTACATTTTCTTTTAGGACAGAAAACTTTCACTTGAGTATAAATTACATTAAAGGATGAGAAAAAGAGAAAAAAAAACGTATCGATTGATATAAAATACATTTTCATTTCAATTGGATCCCCCATCCTCCAGCACTGCTACTCATCTGTTTCACTGTATGAAGTATAACAATTGTTCAGTTAATGCCCAGCTAACCAGCTGACCCAGCTAATGCTCATGTATCTATATAAAACAATTAAAATAAGGCAATTGCTTGTCTCTCCTTGAACTTAGAAACTGTTGTCTTCTTTCAAATTACTTTGATGTATCAAGTACAGCAAAACAACCAGTTTTAAATCCACTCTTTCTTTTGCGATAGAAAATATCTCCAAGAGTTTCACCTGGGTAGAATTTGTTAAGTATAATGGACTGGAAAGGAAAAAGAAGGATGAATTTATCACTGATTAATATAAAATCCCATTTCAATTTCATTTGGACACCCGCCATCCTCTTGTAATCACTAATTTGTCCCTGTTACTTAAAATTTGTTCAACTGTGAACTCAATCAACTAACATGGATTAAGCTAAGGACGCCAAAGTTGGTTTTCCTTTCGATGGTATTGAGGTCTCTTCCAAGTGAGGTGAACGATGCTTCTGTGGCAAACTTCATCTATTTTAGATAAAAAGACGTAACCAGTGGGCATACTTCACTTGATGATGCGGCCGTGGGTAAATTTTCTTGCGCTGACACTGTGGAAACTTCACTTGCTTCAGCGTATGTCACGAAACTCTTCATATCTTGACCATCGTTATCCATGTAACATGGATTTGGGGGACCATGAAGGGACTTTATCAAGTTTATAGCATCCACGGCTTAGACAGGATGGGTCACGCAGTGGTCACATGATGGTAATTTATATTTTCATATGGAGTACTCGCCCAGTTGCCTGTCACCATGAGAGATTGCGAATTTCAAATCTTTCAACAAGTCCGGACATAGTTCCAACTGTCTCAAGCTTCCGGGAGATAGCAGTGGGTGCATTTCTTTGAAATCCGAGAAAACATCTGAGGAATTAGGATTTGGTCCACTTGACATCACTTCATACCCTAATATCCATCAAACCTCATCCCATGCCAGTGTCTGTTCAAGTCGGATATTGCTCGACGGAACACCAGCACTTCTTTGAAGGTACACAATAACAGTCCAAGATTTCACATTCCAGTCCAGGCCTGTCTCTGTAATTATTTGTAAAAGTGACTTTCCTTTATGTGTCTCCTTGAAGAGAAGGCTGACAAAATCATTTGCGTGATACTGAATGTTCAGCAGAACCCTGTTCACCATTTGCAGATTTCTGCTTCCCAGGAACTGAAAGTGTATCTCCCTTGGTCATCATGGGTCATCTCTTTTGGGTCTTTACTCTTTAGAATCATATGGCCAATAGGGATGATTTTGTATCCATGCCCAACAAGAAAGTCTTGATCAGGGAAGTTCAGCTCGTCGTCTTTTGGAAAGAATTTGGTAACGGCTGTCAACAAGGGTGCCGATTGCTAACTTTTTCATAGTGTCAGCAAAACACACAATGGATCTGTTCCAAAATTCCTTTGGCTTTGGCGCAACTTTTGCCTTAAAGGAACCTTTGTACCGCGAAGCGTTCACATGCTGCGTATGACTTAGTTGAAAAAGATAACACACCATTGTGATGCCAACTTTACCTAAGCCATGCAACTCTTGCAAGACATGGTCCTTAATCTGAGGCACAGCTGTTCCGCAACTTAGACCACAATCCTCTCTTCATTTAGCATGTGCAGCAAAACCATTTTGTTCAACCAATGCTTTCACACATGGAGTAAGTTTAGAGTACTTTTCTGTCAGAGACTTTCTACCAGCATTTATTCTGGCAACATGATTTTTGTTTGCGGGTCACCTTTTTCACACGCGGTGAAGGAAATTTTACCTGAGGTATGAGAACCTGTCAATGTAGAAAAGAAAAAGTAAGAAAATCAAAATAATTGCTATCAAAATGTATGAAAGATAACAAAGTAAAATAATCCTGTCTACGACTAGGGTAAATTCGAAGCACACACATACACATATATATGGGAGGATCAGGGGGTAGCTACAATTGGAATTTTATGGGGTCTATCACATGAATGAGGGGGGATATGTCACAAAACATACACTCACCCTTTTTGTATCAATATATTTAACCTTTGTAATACAGGAGGCCTATCATACTTTCCCTATCATATTTTTTTTTTGGGAGGGGGAGATGGGGCATTTTTTGTGTATTGGTAACAAAGTTTTCATGATTTCAATGGTTTTCTAAATACTGAGATTTTGAACAATTTGATTGAAGCTCCTTTGTATTCAAAACCCTATGACATCATGACTACTTCACTGACTGTTAGAGACGATATGATTTTCTAAATAAAGATGAAAATGATAAACACTGAAAATACAAACATTCACAGCCAGGACACATTTACTTGTTTCATTATGTTTCTTATTACAATTGAGCCTTTGAGCTATTCAATACGGCTTGCAAATTCTCAGAATTCGCTATTACTTTAGTGATGTGTAGGCTAGGCAGGTTTTCTTCACTTTCTGCCCCCAAAGAACATGGTGAGGGGAGAAACGTTTAAAGGGCCGAAAATAATAGATGTCTTTCTGCTCAATTTCAGACACATAGCATAAAAGTATAAAAAGCACATTTGGTTTTTCCACGCTGCATCTTCTGCTGCCTTTTGGTATAAAGCCTGATTTGCATCACTAAACGAAGTATAGGCTTACTATGAACAGTTAACACGTAGTGTAGTATGTAATTACTACACATAGGCCCAATGGCATTACATAATATCTACTCGTACATCCTAACGTTCGTCACTTAAACTGCACCTACTAATTATTTAAAAAATACAGTGTTCTATGCATATAATCCCATCACTGTCATTATGTTGCTTTCTGATCATGAATTTCGAGATTTTGGGGTGGGGGAAAACAGCATTTTTTTTAAAGGAGGAAATCACAGGGGGAAAAGTGACGCAACCCGGCTAGGCCTACTACCTGTGATATATTATGTACTAGCAGCTTAATGGATAAAATAACATGCATGGGCTAGCGTTACTTGTATATGAAGGTTAAAGGTAGAAGTTTGTGTAATAAGTTTGACTTTGGTGACTCAGATGAGATTTTATGAATGTTTTCCTTATCAACTTCAATACAAGTTTGAATGCTATTATCCAGAATATAGTGTAAAGAAAGTAAAATAAAAGACAAAGAAACACATGTTTTGAACCACATTTTTTTAGAAGTAGAGAATATTGCTTAAAATGAAGTCATACTCACCTCACATTCTTGGAAAGAAAAATGATGTTTCGGCGGAGTTTCTGTCTCCAAGTTCTATTTGTTCAAATTACACAGGATGTGAAATATTAAAAGTCGTACTGTTATATTCAGAGATGTAGTATCTGAAAAGATGATGTGCTCGCTGTAAATTGCTGCTAAATTGCAAATCCACTGTTGTTGTTTTTTATTCACAACTGCACAGCCTCTGTTTGTTACACGTTCCACTGATGTCACAAAAGTCTTATTCAAAGTATGCAAATGAGCATTATTCAACCAACTGTACTGACCAAAGATCTAACCTCAAAGGTCCTGCCCTTTTGCTGGGCACGCTGGCATGGCGACTTTGGCGGGAAATCAATATAACAACAATCTACCTTCAAATTGCACTTTATAGCTATCATTAGCCTTCCCACCATTATAAACATCTTTTACTCTTAGACCACAGCTCTGAGTTCGACTAGTAGTAACTTCACCAACAAATTTATAACATTGCATTAAGTATGCTGAAAATTTCAAGATTGAGAAAGAATTCCAAAATCCAAGTGGAATAGCTGGAAACTGCTTTGGATGAGGACCAACAATCGACAACACCGACAATGAAGATTTTGTCTTTTGAAAAAGGTCTGCAGATAAAACAAACTGTACTGTGTTTTTGAGGGATCACAGCAGAACAAAGCAGTTGTGAAAGCAATCGAATCCAATGGTAGGTATGACTACCACAACTACTTTATGTTGTGACTGACTCGCTGTAAGTGAACATATCCACTCGCCGTTTACTTATCGAGACACTTGGGGAAGTATGCAGTTAAACCTGCGTTAAAGGGGAACCATATGGTGGCTGTTTCAGTGTTTTACCTCACTCAGTATACACATATTCACATATAGGCATACAATGTTATTTTTTTTCTTTAATGACCTCTTTCTCACAGAAATTCACATTTCTCTCGTCGATCGCCATGTTTGAAGAGTATGACAAAGCACATGCAACAAGATTACATGGATCACATTCCCAATTAGGTAAATTTTCTAAAGCTGATGCCTATTTTTGTTACAGGCAAAGAACCTCAGTAATGATTTGACATACCCTACCTACACATTTCTGGTCAATGATGTCCACATGAACCCCTACAATGATTTAAAAATCTGACGATATTTTTGTGTTTTCAGCAAGCATTGCACACAGAGCATTGTGTTGCGTGCTCTTGCCATGTCAAAGTTGATATGTGAAAGTCACCATTCAGACACATTTTGGGCTATTTTGGAAAAAAAAACATGCCTACTTGCGAGTGATTTTAAGAGCATGTTCAGGAAAACTCTGTATTATCTATCTTCACCATCATATACCACTGATCTGACCCAATTATGGTCGATTCCAGATATAAGTTGGGGAAGAGCAAAGGCAGTCTCATTTCAATTAATTATTAGTGGAATATTTTGCAAAATTTTTATAATAAAGCAAAGACATTTGATTTTTCGAACCAGCAATTTTCAAATCATGAAGGTCATAGATCACATAGCAGTACAGATGTAAAATGGAAAGTAATTGAAAGTTCCTTTTTACTACTGTTACTTTCAATGTGTAAACTTTTCTTATTTAGTGAGTGAGGCGGTCTGCAGGGAGCATACCACACAACGAAATTTTGAACTGGCAGTTCCTTCATTGCCCAAAGATGTTCCATTTTAACATCGCGACTAAATTCTGCAGAGAAGGTTGACTTCACAACAAACGATGCAGTGACACGTTCTCCTCAGCAGAAAGTTAGTAATATCTCTACTAGCACCATAGTGACACAAACTGGAATATGTGAGGATGAAAACATCATTATCACCCTTAGTGCAGGTGCACAGACAGAAGGCTTTTACGCTACACATGAGAGTTTTAGTGCCATGCAAAACCAACTCCATAGCCAGTCAGAAAGTATAGCAACAATGATGTCACAACTGAAAACCATCGTAGACTATCTACGGCGAGTGAATGTACCATCTTTTCCACGTCATCGAGCGTGGTATCATTCACTCCACCGCGATCTTCACCCCTGCATTGAGAGAAACCGCGATATGGGAAGTTGATGAATGGACATGTGTGACTGAAAGCTGTTACAGGTAGCGGGCCTTTCGTTGAGACACCAAAGATAAGTTATGACAAGTCGTTTTATGATGCAAAGACCGCAAGCTCATTTGCTAGACAGCTTTTGGGTTTTGTGTACTCAGGTGAAGAAATAACGTGAAGTAATTTTGAAGGTGGTGAAGTGCTCGGCGCTCAGGGATACACCATCGAGTCAATTTTAGAATGTGCCCACATGTCGGATTTGTTAGGCCAGGTTGAATTACGAATTCCTGGAAGTACTATCAGGAAAACCAACATGTGTAAGCTTAGAGACAACATAAATGAGGTGTGCAGTAAGGAGGTTCAAGAAAAGTTAATGTTGTAACTAACATCTTGTGATGCTTAATAGTGACCCTTGCAAATACATTTCCGTCATGTAATTCATTTTATTGTAGTTCCTTCTGATCATTTTATCCACTTGTAAAAAGTATCTTTGAATTTTATCATACTTTCAATGTTGTTTTTATTGAGACACTTTTTTTACTTGCAAACAATCTTTGATTTCTTCCTACATCATAATTCATGCACAAGTCAATCACAGTCAACATGTTCGTCATGTAATTTATCATGGTTTCCATTACCTTTTAATCTCATGTTTAATCTTTTGCAATCTTATTCATCTATAAAAACATTCTTTCTAACTTGCTTGAAATGAAAAAATAGAGAAAGAAAAGGTTTGCACTCGCAGTTGAAAAACTGAACAAAAACTTTACCACCTTAAGATTCTCAATTCTCTTTTTCTTACTATCATTCCATTATATCTACATTTGTTACTTCTAAGGAAAAAGAAAACAAACAAAGACAGTGGTTTGCAATAAACTTTTGTCTGTTTCTTCCTTCGATGATATTTAAATTTATTCTTCCAAGTCATTTTCATGGACGTGATTCCTTTCCAGACATTAAATACGTTTACCTGTATTTCTGCATTTCTAATAACTGTCAAGTAACAGAAAGTAACACTGAAGGTGGTGATCAGCTTGAAAATTTGACATGTATTTGAGCACCAAACGTCAGGTATGGTGCTCAAATGTATTCTTAATCCCCATCCTCCAAAGAACCATTTAAGTAAACTTTTACACTGCACCCTCTCCATGACCATAAGTCTGAAAGAAAATTCCCATTTGCTGTTTTTAATTCAATGAAAATAACTGAGCAATGCCACAGACCACATAAACAATATCATTGCACCATTAAGGGAAGAGTTGGCACTCCACTCCCTTCTACCAAAGCACCACAGTGGACACAGATTGGGTCAAATCCGGGGTAGCATGTGGCAGGGCTACTCCATGAATCTTACCAATAGTGATCTAGGAACCATTAACTGACATACATGTACCAATATTCCATTTTCAATAGTGCATAGTCAGGCCGAAGTCACAGTCGGAAAAAAGGCAGTGACAAGTTGACAACTCAAACTAATGTTGGCATCTCTCACATTGTTACATTTATTTTATGTTTATTTACATTATCCTACATACTTTATCTTGTGCAACGTTCCCAAAGAAGGAAAAACTGAACCCCTCCAGAAAGCGCTGGCTACAATATGCGAAGAGTAATAATATTGCCACCACATCCGCTAGACTGCTTTTCTTATCAGTTCAGACATTAATCACAACCATCGCCTCTCACAGCACCAACTGACAACAGAAATAGCCTACCTCCAAGTATTGGGTATTTCAATGCAGATATTTCACAACATCCTACCATACATTGAACATAGGATGTAGGCTCACAACTACTGTATGTATGAATGTGATAATTCTAGGCCTACGTGCCTATGCATACTTATAAGGCCTCAGCAGATGCAGAGCACTGTGTGTACACGAAATGGCAGTAAAATGTTCGGTCTGTTCCTCTGGTGCTCTTGTTGCACACCATTGCCATATGTATGTGTACCATGGAGTGGAAACAGTCTCACAGTTAAAATGCCAAAATTAACAACGGGGGAATTTTGAAAGGTACGGCTTACAGCAAAAACGCTGATATTTAACAACCCTGACTATAGTGTTATAGTTAGCATACTCGTGTAAGGCTCTTTGATTTCTGAAGTCCATGTAAAATGTCAGTCTACAGTAACAGGCACTGGCAGTTTCAGAAGTTCTGTAGAATCAAAGAATTTGCCTTTGTGATCATCTAAGAATATAATCTGGTAACTGAACAAAAGCTTAGAGATTATCCATCAATGCGTAATTGTCATTTTTAAACCACAGATCAGTTAAGGCAAAGTATTGCTATTGTTTACAAACAATAGCTCCACCTCTCTGCTAGTAACTCAGTGCTCATTAACTTCACGAAGGTTTCGTGGCTATGTGCACTGAGGTGTGTGGGATATGCAGGCTGCATAATGAGCAGTAGTGTGGAGCTGTGTGGTCCTTCGATTCCCGCCAATTAGATATGTGACGAAGCCCTTATACACCAAGCATCCTAAGTTAGCATGTTCTAATGTTACTACTGTGTACAACTGAAACCATTCAACTTGCATATTAAATACCATAAAATTAAGTGAGGGGCTAATAAATAGTGGCATTTATATAGCTAAGTAGTGCCTACAAATGTTAGTGTGAAAAATGGGCTTAAAATACCATCACGAAATGTTAATCCAATGAGGCCTTATATACGACGAATTAACTTTAGGTCTAACATTGGGGCATAGGCTAGGCCTACCATAGGGTCTATCAAAAAGAAAGGAAAATATGCTTACTGTATGTGTGAACTTTTCACTTTCTTTTTTTGACAAATTTCATTTATTTGCATTTCCAATGTCATACATTAGGAATGCCTCACATCCTTCTCTACGGATCATCAATCAGCATTGCAAAGCCACGGACTACTCACACTCGACAGCACACAATCCAGAAAACCCCAGAAAGGTTACACACAGCTGACCAACTAGCACTGACGGTGCATTGTCATTGTTGCAATCAATACCACAAACTCACAGCTCATTAGGAAAGGAATGCTGGCAACCATGATGCAACAAAGGGACTTTGCTCTGCTTGTTCTCCATCTGTAATAGCTCCATGGTATAAGTCACAAAAGTTTAGTTATGTTTTATTTTTATCACTATATAGAACCCCCATTGTCCAATACACTACAGCAAACTCAGTGATTACATTAATGGACCATATAGTATCCATAGCATGAGAGGAGAAATTGCCGGTCTCACAATCACGTCCATATATGCAGTGTACTGATTGATCAAATTTCCCCTACACTGATGATACTGTACCCAATGTAGCAACAGGAGTTTCAGGCAAAAGTAGTATGGTAGCTCAACAGTGCCATGATATCACTGTTTAGGGCTAAAATAGGCCCCCTATCTTTTTGTCTATTGCTTGACCACCACTAAAACAAATCAAAACCAAAAGTCTGGTATGAGCTAGACATCTTAAAGTGTACAAAGGATAAGATTATGTTTGATATGAAGTTTATTTTCAAATGTGCACACAAGGTTGTTCATGGACAAAACACGTCTTTCAATGAACAAAAAATGTCAGTAAAGGAAAGCAACAGGAGTGGCATAAATACAGTGAACAACAGGAATATTTGCCGTTCTTACTTTAAGCGCCTACATAATAAATATGCAACAGAATAGGTCTCAATGGTGCACCAAAAACACTACTCATCGTCGCTCCTTGGACCGTATTGGGAATTTTTGTATTTATTGAAACGAAGCACTCACTGTATTTACAAGTAGCACACAAACTGGTTACATAGTTGCAGCATCATTGATCGTTGTTTTGACTAACTGAATATTCACTAACAGTACAACTCCCATTGACTTGTTCAGAGCAGCACACAGTTGCTCTGAATGAAAACTGTCAACCACTATATTTTCGTATTTTACACTTTTTGTCTTTATGTTAGGAGAGTTTGATATCATATGGCAGAATTCACCACCAGAAACCGCTTTATTTTCCCAAAATGTCTAAATGGTGCAATTAAAAGACTTACTCAAATTTGGAAGGTGAAACTTCAATGCTCTACATTTTGCCCACACACACAATCACTTTAATGTGAAGATAAGATCAAGGGGCACAGGTCGAGGATTGGTCACAGAAAAAAGACTGAAAACAATGCTTACAAAGATGGAAGTTACAACAAAAAGTATACCTGAGGGAAAGTTTGACATGGAGGATGAAAGCTGGCTATGGTAGTCCTTTCCTTTGGTTTTGCTACTTGGGGTCTTCGGGGTGATCCCAAGGGCTCTAAGGGCACTGTCTGCCATGCTCTTCATCTGTTCTTCTTCTTTGTCTTTGTTTTCTTTGTGTTTCTTCTTCTTTTTGACCTTGGTCTTCTGCATGCCTTTCTTCAGCCATGGGTCTGTAGTTCAAGATGTGTTTTTAAATGATGTGAGAGGAATTTTGAAACTGTTATAACATTTCTGTCGCATTTGAATCAACATGTGGGAAAAGTTATAACACTTTCTAATTCAGTGGTAATATTAAACATTTAGTTTGAGCTGATTTTGAGTACCAAACACAGGAAAGCTCTTCTTTGGACTCATTTGGTGGTCTGACCTCTAAATGCTATTAAAGCTTTCTGTCAGGTATTCCCCACGTTTTTCTCTGTGTTACTTGAAATATTTACCCTCTTTAAATCAAATTTATATTACAAAAGTACAGTGCAGGGAGTAGTGATGACTTGACTCTCAGAGCAGTCTAATCTTTCAATCCACTTAGCACGTCTAGCACCACAAAGGGTTACATTCCCTTTGGTTCACTTTAAGTCACTGGCATTGATACCTCTGTGGTTGACTTACAACAAAAGAAGGCTAATCTTAAAGGTTGTGTGACATCCACCTCAGAAAGAGAAGGCTTCATTTAGAAGTTTCAAAGTAAAACCTTGAGTGACAATCCGTGAATTTTGTTTATATGTAACACCGTTTTTCAGATATGACTTTTCAAAGTTTGGTAAAAATGCAAAATAGATGACCTGGAGTGTTGCACAGTGTCAATATTTCTTTTGTTAAGCCAATACATTGCCTCTTAACTACAGGGTTTCACATGGTAAGTGATATCAGTATTTTTTTTTTAAAAAAAAGACATGTTTCCAAAATAAAAACCCTCTGGGTAAAATAAATTCTCAAATGTAATGTCATCGAAATAGGTTAAGTAAACAAAGGATTAACATAAAACAGATCACAGGACTCCATCTCTTGATGTCACAAATTTGCGTACGTAGCCAATTTTTCTACATGATGCAACTGTGAGACACTAATCTGCCGGTAAAATTGTCAATTTGTGATGGATTTTGAAGGAATTTGTGGCTATTTTTAACATTTGCAATGATTAAGGCACCCAATACTTCAAAATGTCATTTTCATGTCACAAGACCTTTAATGAGCTCATTGAGGTGATTCTATCATGTGCATGGTAGAAAATCATGTGGTTTTACACTTCCCCTGGCTAGCTAGCTGAGTGAGCTGAAAAGACAAATTACCATTCTAGAATGTGGTTCAGAAATCAAAGTGAGTGTGTGGGGCTAAATAAAACAAAATGAATTTGAACATCTATAATTTATGCAAGCACTGTGTGCAAAAGTAAGGAGAACATCTATCTTTTCCAGGTTTAAGGTACTTCCTTGGTCAATAATTTGCAAAACTAGCAAGATCTTTTGCTTACATGCAAAGAAGCATGGTGCAGAAGTTTGATACACATTGACAATGGATCAAGACCCTGACACCATTTTAAAACAATACCAGTATGTCCAGCTAGAGTAGTAATATCTCTACACATGCAATGTATTGAGACGAAAACAGGGGATGACCCAGTTATCTCTCCATGCCTCTTCCAAATTCCACCTTCCCAGCATAAGTGTTTTTTTTTTTTATCTCTGAACATCTAGTTTGGAAATAAGCCCGAATAATGTGCATCCGAGGAAGTAAGCTTGGATGCATAAAATGTTTGTCCCTGCTAGAAAATTCCACATTTGGCTGGTGACTAAAAACGCTTTTCATAGATGTTTGGACCACTGATATCAACTTTTTAAATGTGCAAATTTTTTGTTTTTGTAAGTCACCCAACCTCTGTTAAGTTCTGTTGCATGTTTGTGGGTACACTTACAACCAGAATGCACAAATGCATTGTGGTTTTGATGAATTCATTCTGAGAAATTTTTTCATGAATCTTACATATTGCATAAGGTAAGGGAGTGTAATATAATTGGTTATTTTAATATAACAGCAATGTATCCCATCACCAATTGTGGTGACCAAGGACATCTGCTGATCTAAGTTGATGACTGATACTGTAGGTATCCATCTGAACATGCACAGCTGCATACTACAGAGATATATCCAAGAGCTTCACTGCATACCAAATCTGAGCAAGCTTTCCTCTTGAGATACTTAAAGGTTGTCTTGAGACTCCTGTTGATATCAGATGACCTTTGATCTTCATCAAAAACAATAGTTTACTTGCACTCAACAAGATATGTCTACATATCAAAAATGAGACCTCTGCAAGCTCAATAAGATACGCTGACAAACTAACAATGCGAAATAAACTTCCCTTCTTCACCACGTTGACCCCAAATGACCTTTGACATCCTCCACCAAAAACGTTAGGCTACTTGTGTTTCATAATAAACACCCACGTACCAATACGACACATGTGCAAGTTTAACCTTCTCAGATGTTGTGTTTACAAAGTTTTCACTATCTGACCCCTTTTGACCCATACTGACCTTTGATCTCCACCAAAAATAGTGGGCTCCTTGTACTCAATAAGACTCACTAACACATTAACATGGGATTTGTACAAGCTTCCCATCTTGAGAGATCGTGTTAACAAGGTTTTCACTATTTGACCATACTGATCCATAAATGACCTTTGACCTTCACTTAGCTGTGTCAGTATGAGCAAAGGAGGTATCTGTATACCAGCTGCTCCATACCAGGTATACTGGAAATTTTCTCTGTTCACTGTGTTACTTGTACATACCATAGTGTTGTCATGTAGGAAAGTACCATACACGTATATGTCTGTGTAAACAGTCTCAATTTCCTCTAAGATCTGCTTTGAGTGAGAATAAGTTTTGAAAAAAAAGGTCTATTAATGTTCTTCACGTATTAGTCTTCAATGATAGGTTACATCTTATCAAATTAAAATCTTGCCTTTCAGTAAATTTTGGACTAGCTTTCATTCTTGATAGTACTCGCTGTAACGCTCCTTGCATTTGGAGGTACCTGGTAATACCTGTAGCAGCGGTATACCTGAAATTCCTTGAAATCACTGCTTACTGCATTAATTACACATACCATCGGGTTATCGCACAAACATGTTTCATGTACACGCAATGTCTATGTTAAGTTGTAAATCACACATTTATTTCTTTCGTACCTGCTTCAGAATAAATGCAAATAGTAAAACTCCTTATGCAGTTGGGTGTTGAGTGTTACTTTCCCAAGTACTGGTATAAACAGAAAGTTGTCTTTGAAATAAACATCAATCAGACCTTCCTTCCAACCAAGCTGCTTCAGTTTAGTGCTGTAGCATTCATGCACTGTGCACGCTTGCATACTACCTACCTACGTGTACAGTATGTACTTGCAACGAAGCTATGCAATGTTAACATAGCTGGACAGGTTTATGTGTGCTGGTTTGGACTGGCAGCAGGAGAACACAGAATGTATAGGTGGATGTGTCCAAAACTGTCAGAGAAAGGCTTTATTTAGCAAATTTTTTTTTCCACCTTGTATCATTGACATTTCTTTTTGGCAGAAATTACAAGAAATTGTTCCTTTATTTTTCTACCAACATGCACGTTTAAAATTTGTAGTAATGAGATGAAAACATACATGTAATTCACTCCTCTTTTTGTTGTTCTCATTTATGCTATGTGGCATAACCCCCAATCACAGACTATTCCAATTACGTAGTTCTGGATATAGTGTGTGTAAAATGCAACCAGCTGTGTATATGATATGCCAATGAAGCACACGACATTGTGTGAAGGTAAGAATATGTTTGCAGTTCAGTTACATACTCTCTCATCGACTACCTGCCAGTGAGCAAGCAGGTATCAACATTGGTTCCTTTACACGGCTTTACTTTCTACTAGGTGCATTATACTGTTTTTCCTGGTACAACTGGTCTTTATGTATTTTGATACCGTCAATATGGGTATCAATGCTATATCCAGGTATACCGGTATGCACTTTAACCTCCACCAACCAGAAAGCCAAGGGGCTTACTGATTCCTTGCCTTTATTATACTTGAATGTCCAAATGCCCTCCTATGACACTGTGCCACATAGAAACTAACTGTTCTAGGTCTTATGTAAAAGTTTTAATAATATGAAAACTGTATTTTATGGCCAGGCAGTACCTCTTTATCCTGAGTGATATAGCCTGGGCTAGTAGGTCTACGTTGTGTTAATACTACTATAATGTACCACCTAGCCATTGAACAAAGTCACAAGATAAAATTCCTATCTTTGAAAATGTTAGTGTTGTTATCAATACAGGTAGTAGAATTTTTATTACTTTTGCAATTCTAGTCTTCTTGGGGTGAATGATGTATTTTATTTCAAAAATGCACCTCTTTAATTTTTTTTCTTTATGCTGTGGCATACCTTGCATTACCATTAGAACAGGCTAGGCCTAAACCATGTAATTACTGCAAAGAATTCACAGACTTTTATCAAAATGTTATTCTTTCCTAAGAGAGAGAGAGACATGACATAGATGAGGCCACAAACAAAAAATTAGCTCCATTTCAGAGATTTCAGAGGGAGCCTATGGTCCCAATAAGCACTTGAAACAGATTAGAATGTCTTAGGTCTAGGACAATTAAAAATGGTGTATGAGATACCGACAAGTAGTCACTGTGAAAGCGAGAACCAGAAATTTATGTTGCTATACGCTAGAAACCATAAGTACTGGTCTTAAGTTTTTCATGTATGACATTATGGCAGTGAACCAACAAGATTGCTTCATCTTTGATTCTTGTAAATGATGTACAATTTTCAGTTAGTGATATATGAGTCATTTTGTTACCTGCCCATCAGACTACAAAGGAAAGGGTCTTTAGTTGTCTGCCAACGTTTCACTCGCATTTGGCGAGCAAGTGACCGTTTATTTCCAACCCTGCATATTGCTGAACACACACATGTATCCAGCCACACCCATTTGGCAAGCAGGCAACTGTTTATTTCGAAATGTGCTTGCTGCTGAACACAGACATGTATCCAGCCACACCCATTTTGAAATCACTTTTGTAATTTAAATTCAAATATCATCAACAAACTGAGCAATAGCTCCATGACACACTCAAACAAACAATGCATGGATGGAACACCCTGTGATATATTGAACACAATCATGCCAATTAGGAGAGGAGCCCAGTGAAATCTGAAAGCAGTCTACAGTGAGTCACACAGAATTTTCACATAACACTCCTGAAGATACACACCAGGCCAAACCCCCTATTAGAAATGCTCATTAAAGTGTCAAAATGATAAGAGGTATGTTCAATGTAGACTTCCTTCATGTATCTGTTATCTGAAGAAAGTAACCACAAAAAGCAATCCGAGTAATGGAACCTGTTTCTTTATTTAATAACAGGCTGCAGTGCAAATACCACGTAAGGAGATATACCACATAATATCATCAACACCGAATACATTATCTCACCGTCGTCTGAATCTGAATCTCCAAACGGATTGATTTCTTCATCGTCTTCATCTTCTAGATCATCTTCCTCTTCTTCCTCTTCAGAAGAAGAGAGTCCTGAGGATGACAGGTTCTCAATGTTGAGGTCTGAGAACTCTGAATCATGGCTGCTGTCACTCATGTCATCCTCATCACTTCCAGCCTGCTGTTTCTTCTTTCTCTTCTTGCTGTTTGAACTGTGGCTTTTGACTGAAAGAAAATTTTTGACAGTGCTTAGTTGTTTGATGAGGCAGTGAAAACATTGATGCTCATAGTGATAAATATGACATAAAGTAGCACATATCAAATAATGTGACCCATCATCACACTGTACATGGAGATCAGTCCAAGTCTGCATTCTTGAAATACTGTTTTTGCAAGGTTTTTCACATTTTGACCCCTGCTGACATCAAATGACCTTTGACCTTTACAAAAAAATTAGTTTTTTATGAACAATGTGATCCACCAAAAACCCACATATGAGATCTGATGAAGCTTTCATTCTTGAGATATTGCAAATACAACATTTTCACATTTTGATCTAGCTCTGCTTAAAACCTCAAATAATCTTTGATCCTCACCAACCAACAGTTTAAGGTTTTTTTCTCTGTGTCTTATACTGTAAATAAAGCGTAATGATCACTCCAAGCTTGCCTTATTCAAATATTCAAAAGGTCTTCACACTAAACCTCTGCTGACATCACTTTAACTCTGACTTCCAGCAAAAACAACAGGGATTTTTTACTCAATAGGATTCATATACACACTAAATGTGAGAGCACTCCAAGCTTGCCCTTTTGAGATACTGTGTTTAGCAAGGTTTTCAGAGTGTGATGTTTGCTGACCTAAGATGACCTTTAACATTTGGGTAAAACAATAGGTTCTTGCACTCAGTATGATATATATACATGCCAAGTACACTATCAGTACAGACTTTCATTCTTGAGACATCCCATTCACATGCCAGGCATCAGAAACAGATCCCACCATACACACACCATCATAATTACATAGGTAACAATTGTTCATTGAAACCAAACAAATTTAGAAAATTGCATATCCTTCACCCTCCATGAGAGAAAGAAGCTATTTTTACACCTTTTGTTATCAAGTTATTCAATTTGAGTTTACTTTTTTTTAACATCAAGAAAAGGAGACACGTTTGACACGAATGAGAATTTGTGAAGGAAAAAACAGTTGGAAACAACTGAATGTATCTATTTGAAAAGAGTGCAGCTTTTCATTACATACTTTTATTACAAGAAATAAAGCAGAATGCCCAAAGGCATAGTGATTTCTTGTCGATTCATACAAATTATTGCAACAAACTTAAATCACCCACATGACAAGTATGTGATCTGTTACAGTTACCACTTAAATCATCTTAAGGAGGCTTTGACCTTTTGGAATCTGACCCAAAATGACCTTTTACCTTCTCTTAAAACATTACAGATCACCTATCCTATATGGTATTCTACACACTATAAACAACATATGAACAATCCATAGGCCAAGCAGGAAATCCTTCTAACATATCATAGTTACCAGGTTTTCACTTTTGTGATCCCGAATGATCTTTGGCCTGCACAAAAATGACAAGTACCATCTATTTTATCTTTGCAATCTACATGCTAAGTATGAGATCCCTCAAAATTATCTTACCTGTAGCATTGTCTTATAAGACTTTAACCTTTTGACCTCTGGTGAACACCTTTGACCTCCACCAAAAGGAAGTATTTCCTAAACTAGACCACTCTACACATCAAGTGCGACACTTAGATACTGCACATTTACACGTCAAGAGATATCGTATTTAAAAAGTTTCTACTTTTTGCCCTCTGGTGACTCCCAGTGATTTTTGGCTAACACGAAAAATGTAGGGATTATCTAGAAAACACAGAGGTACAGTAATTTTATTCTGTAAGTTCTTTAGTCTTATTTGTATGTGCCAGATCATCAACATATTTTAGTTACATAATCACCTTGTTTGTTTTACAGCAAGCATTGTTACAATAAAGTAGTCATTTTACAGCAAGCATTGTTACAATAAAGTAGTCATTCTACAGCAAGCATTGTTACAATAAAGTAGTCACCTATTTGAGTTTCAAGAGGAAGGTTGTCATGTCTTCTTTTTATTTGTGTAGTTTTTTACTAAACACTCTGAGACATTCTGAGGAGGTACAGAAAACATTGTGCCAAAACTCACACTTTCGTCAAGAAATTTTCGTTTTTTGTGAACAAATGGAGTTAGAGCCCAAAAGATCGGATGGATGACCACAGGTGGGTGACACATACCACAAAGATGTTACAATCTTCAACATAAATACACTGAACACCTTTCCCTGCTCCCCCATTCAATGATGAAATTTGGGATATCTTTTGGTTGGGACAACATTGATCTAGGGGGGGGTGGTGAGGGGATTGTGAAAGATGAACGAATCTACTTCAATATTGCTATAATTGTTTTCCCCTCATTTCTGTCGAGGATTGTCTGATCTTTTGTGTGAATGCATTTCCCTCAACTTCATGATTTGGGAATTAAGTGGTGATGCACTCACCTCATAGTAACCTATGAAAAACATGCAATATAAAAAAGATACTTATCAGAAAAGGTCCTGGAAGAGGAGAAAGGATGAAATCAAGACAATTGTGTAGAAAATCCAAAATGGATGCAAAATGAAACAGATTAGGTTGGATGCAAATGAGTGCAGAAAATGTCACTGCTAGACCAAAAGGCTGGAAATTATGGAAGGATGGTGGCCAGATACGCACACACACAGTTGCCAGACACTAGATCATAGTCAATACAGTAATGCATAGGTTATACGAGATGAGGGAGTATGCACTGTGAATTACAGCATATGAATACGCCAATTACAGTACACAGAAGTGTTTCGACTTTATGGGAAAATTTTGAGAGTTGTGATTGCAAATTGGTTGTGTAGGAAGTGAAGTATACAGTGTATCCTTAATTTGGAAATAGAAGAAAGTTAAGATAAAAAGTAATTTAATTGTATTATTGTAATTATGACACAAAACTTATAATTTCTGTTATAAGTCATGTCATCTGCTTATGAGCTGCTGCAGAAAGGGCAAGGAAAATATAGGAATCTGATTATAACATTTGGTGCTTGCTTTGCTAATTTAACTACTAATACAACAGAGGCCAAATGAATCTCACAAAGTTTAATGCCTATTGTCATGTATTGTTGCAAATAACATATCATATTTATAACCCGGAAAAAGAATACACTGTGCACAGAAAACCTGTTGAAGGTTACTTGTAAAGGCTCTCAGTCCAATAATTTGATATAGCAACACCATCTTCGATGGTGCACCACTGACTTGACGACCGTTCACCGTTGAAATACACACTATTTCAATGGGACTGACAGTTTACTGCATTTATTTAAGGAATGGGTCTCATTCAAAACAACATTTAAAATAATGCTATGGTTCACCGTGATAAACATGAAATAAAACTAAAAATGAAGACATCAACTAATATCGTATTGTGTGGTTCACAATAGTTTCAGTGTAGCAGGTAAGTGAACTGCATGAACAGTAATTGAATTAATGTACCTCTTGTGCAGGGCCCTCCTTAACAAACCTTGCAAAAAATCTTATTTATTATGAACATTTGTACCTACAGTAATGTTGACTCCTCATCCCCCCCCCCAAAAAAAAATAAAAAAACAGAAAGTCAAAGGGATTTGTGATTCCTTGCCAATATTTATGTTGAAGAAAGGATAACCAACATACCAATTTTGCAGTTCACTCACCATACCCTCCTTGAGATACCATATCTACAACAAATCAGTCACTGATATGTATCTTTCCCACAAGGTCTTCAAACTCCACCACCACTGGTGACCTCAAATGACCTTTGACCTCCATGAAAAACAAAAGTGATCATCCACTCGCAATGGTCAAACTATACACTAAGTTTGAAGTTCTAGCAACTTTTCCTTTTGGAGATACATTTTTTACAAGGTTTCTAAACTATGACCTCTACTGACCTTGGGTGACCTTTGACCTCCTGACAGAGATCATCTAATCATCAAGAGCAACCGAGGTTAAGAGTTTGAAGTTCCAGCAACTTTCAGCAGCTGAGATAGTTTACTAAATTGGTTTTCAGAGTTTCTCCTCTGGTGATGTCAAATGACCTTTAACCTACCTGGAAAAGTAGAGGGACCATCTACCTACAATGGACTACCTATATACCACCTTTGAAGTTCAAGCAATTTTCCCTCACTGAGATAATGTGTTGAAAAGGTTTTCAAGCTATGTCCTCTGCTGACCCCATGTGACCTTGACCTTACCAAAATGTGACAGAGATCTACTTATCAAATGCTACCAATACTTTACATCTGAAGTTTCAGCGTTTTGCTGAGATACCCTCCTTAATAGGATTTCAGACTTCCCCTCTGGTGACCTCAAATGACCTTTGACCCACCTGGAAAAGATTAGGGACCATCTACTCACAATCGAGTACCTACATAGCAACTTTGAAGTTAAAGTAACATTCTCCCATTGTAATACCATGTTGAAAAGGTTTTCAAGCTATGTCCTCTACTAAAATAATGTGATCTTAGACCTCATCAAAACTTGACACAGATCATCTACCCATCAAGTGCTACCAATGGTTTACGTTTGGAGTAACAGCAACTTTCAGTTGCTGAGATGTCCTCCTTAACAGCTTTTCAGACTATCCCCACTCATGACCTCAAATGTCCTTTGACCTACCTGAAAAAGAATAGGGACCATCTACTCTCTATGGACTACCCACACACCAACTTTGAAGTTCAAGCAACTTTCCCTTCTTGGGATATCGTGTTTACAAGCCAAGGCATCTCACACACACGCACAGGCACACATTTTGACCCCTACCCTTATGGGGGAATTCTAGGTCACCTGAAGTACCATACCAGGTGAGTCCACGAGATCTCATATATCAACCGTACATAAAGTTACCGTGGCAACTGTTGCTATGACAACTGATAGAGCCATAACACAACCGAACGTACCTAAGCAACTACAATATCTAATCTCATACATTACATTTATGTCGATGAGATACAAAAAAAGAATGTTTCATTTCATGTGGTACACTGTTCAGTGAGGAAACATGAATTTCACATTTCCTTGCAATCTCTCTGCCTCACCTCTCTTTCGTTTCCTTTTGGAGTGCTTTTCCTTGACCATGTTCTTCAGGTCTGAATCAAAAGACAGGCCAAACATTCCAGCCATCTTGGCTCGGTTTGGAGCCGGAAAGTGTTTTTCTATAAGTGCACTGAACACACCTCTGAAGAAAAGCATACACAAAGAATAATATGCTGGGCATAGATAGTGAATGAAACATTATCATTATAAAATAACACCCCTCTCTCCTACAAAAAAAAAAAAAAAATAGAAAAGCTGTGTGCACTTGTCCATTGATCAGAGGAGAAATAAATGTGTGACTCCAAAAGAAAAAATGGATAATTTCCACATCTGTTCAATCTGCTGAAGAAATTTGAAAAAACCATGACATGCTACCATGAGGAAGCAAAGCAAGTTTTTGGTACACCTGGAAACAACATACAATGAAATACTGCAGACTTTCACAGAATTCTGAAAGAACAATTTCACTATTCATGGCAAGATTGACAGTTCCTCAAATCTGTGAGAGGGTTAGTACACATTTCCATTATTACATGTTACTGTCTACAGAATGAGAAAGCAAATAAGAGAGTTCTATGCTGTTTCACAAGTACTTTAACTGAATGTACTTGAGAAAAATTTGCTCACTTGGCAGTGGAGACAAAGTCTGTGAGTTCTCCCCCAGTCTCCTCTAAGGCATCTAATGTCCTTGCTTCCCCAGTAGACTGTAGGCCAATCACCACACACTAAAACAGGAAAAGTAGAAAAAAAAAATTGATAAATTATCAAAACCACAAGCAATGTTGTGGACTTTTACTAAATCTCCAAGTAATTTTTGCAGCTAAAGTGAAGTGAGGTTTAAGAGACGTAAACTACTGTTATAGGAAACACCCCTGAAGGTACTAATCAATTTGGTAGCCCTGTGGTGGACTTTTCCAAGTAAATCCTCATCTTAAGAAAAATAGAGGTTCCAAGCTTGAACAGCATACTCTAAATGAGGCCTTACCAACTGCTTATAGAGATTAAACAACAATGTCTCACTTAAGGAAACTAAAATTCTCCTAATAATACCTAAAATCCTATTCGCTCTTTTAGCTGCTTCAACACACTGCTTAGATGGCTGTAAAGAAGATGTGGACACCTAAGTCCCTTTCAACAGAAGCCTCTTGCAAAGACTGTCTGATCATTCAAATTGTTTAAATACCTAGGATTATTATTGCCAATATACATTACCTTGCATTTATCAATATTGAACAGCATTTGCCACTCTTGAGACCAAATGAAAAACCTGTCTAAATCCTTCTGAAAACTTTTTGAATTGCCTTCAGAGGCAACCTCTGTGCCATCAGCAAACTTCTTGGCTCTACACACAATATTACCATCAATGTCATTAATGAAGGCAATGGAAAGGAGAGGACCCAACACAGACCCCTGAGAGGGGGACCCCACTAGTAACCTCCTGCCAAGGAGATGCATAACCGTTCAAACCACCCTCTGTGTCCTATTACATAGCCAATTCTGAATCCAGGTCAGTAGATTACTGCAGATGCCCATACTATTTAATTTAAGCGAAAGACGCTGGTGGGGGAACCTTATCAAAAGGGATGTTAAAGATGTTCTGAATATGTTAGAAACAGTTCAATTGTGATTGACGAGATTAACAATGGAAAATAGAGAAGTTTGAATCTGGTTGATGAACCTGGTTGACAAAATATGATTTCTGTGTCTGCAATTTATTTGCATGTTACAGAAGGTAAATGTATTCTTCTATGTCAATAAAACAGTGGTTTCAAGTTTAGCATCACCTTCTCTGAAAATGTGGGCAGCTAAACACCTGGGATCAAAGCATTGTTCTGAGCGAGCTACAATCTTGGACAAAATTGTTGGGACACTTTGTCGTACGTTGCAAATATAATACAGAATTTTGGGTAAGAGGATAGCATGAAACCCTGTGCCCCTTTCCAATGTTGCGCTATAGAAGTAAATGTACCCTTTGAACAGCAATCCTACAGTCAACATTGAACAGGGGAGAGGGGTGTCCCAAGGTATTTTGTCCAAGACTGTCTGAGTTTTTTGGGAGCAATTTTGGAGTGAACTGTTGAAAAAAAATTTAACATTTTTGGACAAGGTGTATTACAAAAATTAGTTATCAAGACCTATGGGTCTGAGGATTTTCAAATTATAAGTATTCTGGATTTCGACTATGTACATAAAAAGTTAAATTTTTATTTGGGGTTTTATTTGCATATGTTTTGTTGAAAACAAGTGATGATGAATGAATAGACTGTTTCATGGTTTTGCATGCAGACAGAAATGGTTGCCTCAAGAAATAACATTGATGGGCAGCTGTTGCATTGCATTGCAAGAGGAGTGCTACTGCAATTGTAGAATGGTGGTAAGAATCCCAGTTATAAGATATTCTGAAGTAGCTCCACGTTCTACCAAACTGCGTAAAAGTCAGAACTGTAGATTCAGTTTTATATTAAAATAATGGTAGATGTTAGGAAATGATGGTTTTTTACATTTTTTGCAGCTAATTCAAGATTTGTGACTAAAATTTTTACATTGCATGAAGCTGCTAACATATGTAATCTTCATTCTTGTAATCTATGCAATTTTCCCATGATTTGCTTAAATTTTCCTGTCAAAACATTTCGTAGAGCGTGGGTTTCATTAACCTATACTGTCCGACGCTGTTGTTCGGTCTACGTCAGGTGGGATGGGAAAGCCAGGGTTCAATTCACAGCATGACCAGAGTGTTTTTCACCTCTCAATTATTCATTTGTAAACTCAAATGTCTGTCAACTTCTCATTTTTTATTCATTCATATATAACATAAGGTAAAAAATATATTAATGTAATGATATAGCTCTAACAACAAAACTGTATAATGTACTCTGAAGTCCACTGAAACTGCTTAAAATGACTAACATATTATACTGCACCATGTACGGTACAATAGAATGGGTGTCTCAATGTCACTGTTATATGAATATGAACAAATGTCACATCTATTCAATTTGCATTTTGGGGGTTTCTTTTGTACAATGAGAGCACACTTTTTTCACTCAGATTAACCTGCAAGTCGGTCATAAAGTCATTATGTCTATACTTAAATACCAGATACAACATCATCACTGTGAACAATTTGGATAAGTAACACGTGAACATCAATCTTCCTCAACTGGCCACTAACATGTTAGTTTTTTTTTTTTTTTTGTTTCTTTGCTACCTGTTTCAATATCACAGTTTGAACTGAAAGTACGTCATTTGTATCATTCAAAATGTTTGACAGTAGTTTCCTGGTCGAAAAGATGCATTGGACTTGATGTTACCTTCTCAATGACTGCATTTTATTTAGCACATTTGGTGCAAATACATGGATTTGACTGACTTATTCCTCCCTTTACTCCGTAACAACACTGACACAATAATATTATTACAGTAAACCAACATGCCGAACATGCACTGCTGATGTTTCTTGTTGCAAGGAATACCACTCCAATTTAACTTATTTCAAATTGACGCTTTTTCCTGTGCCCCGCTCACATGCTTCTGGCCCGTCGAAATTCTCAGACAATCTTGGACAAAATTGTTGGGATACTTTGTTGTATGTGAAAGTACACTTTGAACAGCAATCCTATAGCCAACACTGAATGGGAGGGGGTGTTCCAAGGTATTTTGTCCAAGATTGTAGATGTGTACACGGACAAGTCACGGCATCAAAACATCCACTCTCCAATGCAGATCCATAAGTAACATTTGTGAATTAATATTGCTGAGGTACACAGAATGTTGTCATATGGAGATATAAAAGCTGTTGAATGGATCCCTTGTACACTTCAGTTGGATCATCAAGTCACTCAGAGGGGGGTTGACTGTGACTAGTTGCTAGGATACTTTACCACTGGAAAATTTTGAAAATAAAGAGCTGTGAAGGAACAAACTACCTCCATCTTCCTCATCAATTGACTTTCGAACATTTCCTTTGATTTTTTCTCCAACTCAGAACTTTTAACTTTAGAGACAAGGGATGGTGACTGTGAAGTGTACTTTGTCATTCTGTTTATTGCTTTCCTTTGCCAGATCTGGTGGGGTTTTACTACATATTTTGAAGGAAAACCTTTGGACATTTGTATCATATAGAAGTTACTCTACCTATTCTTCCCAACATGTTACCATTCTCCAACCTTTGCTCTGCTTACCCCAGTCTTCCTACACTGGTCTGTCTACAACAGTCCACAGCCCTTGAAGAAGGGCTATTGTTATGGGCTTCTCTTATGACCCAGCTCAACTTTTTCCATCTCCAGCCTTCCCTCTCCCTATCCTACTTTGCAACTATTCTCCAACTCTTCATCTCCAGTCTTCCATCTACCTACCCAGATCCACTATCCACTTCTCCAGTCTTCCATCTACCTACCCAGATCCTACTATCCACTTCTCCAGTCTTCCATCTACCTACCCAGATCTACTATCCACTTCTCCAGTCTTCCATCTACCTACCCAGATCCACTATCCACTTCTCCAGTCTTCCATCTACCTACCCAGATCCACTATCCACTTCTTCAGTCTTTCATCTACCTACCCAGATCCATTATCCACTTCTCCAGTCTTCCATCTACCTACCCAGATCCACTATCCACTTCTCCAGTCTTCCATCTACCTACCCAGATCCACTATCCACTTCTCCAGTCTTCCATCTACCTACCCAGATCCACTATCCACTTCTCCAGTCTTCCATCTACCTACCCAGATCCACTATCCACTTCTCCAGTCTTCCATCTACCTACCCAGATCCACTATCCACTTCTTCAGTCTTTCATCTACCTACCCAGATCCATTATCCACTTCTCCAGTCTTCCATCTACCTACCCAGATCCACTATCCACTTCTCCAGTCTTCCATCTACCTACCCAGATCCACTATCCACTTCTCCAATCTTCCTTCTACCTAACCCAGTCTGCATAACCCTCTCCAACCTTCCCTAGTCTGTCTGATCTGCCCACCTATCTACCTAAGTCTTCTTGAACCTCCCCCCTAGGCCTACTCTATTTCTGTTATTCAATCTCCCACTATCCATCTACCTATCCTTATTTCTCCTTCCCTTATCTTCACTCTGCTACCCAGATATACTACCCCTTCTGATACGTTCCCTGATTACTTTGATCTGTTATTTCTTCTCTCACCTTCCATTTGGGCAGCACCCTGGTATCCATGTGACTACGAGGGTTGGGCAGTACCAGGAAAATCAGTACCGGTATTTGCAGCACGTCAGTACCGGGATTACTCAAAGGACCATGATTGAGGACGTGTTCAGAGAGCTAAAAACAAGAAGTTCTGTGCCCATAATAAAAACAACTGGTTTTGTGCCCTATATACTGTGGTAGTAATGGAGTAATTTGTATTTACCATGTCTTCATGTAAATTCATTGCCAACAAAAAAAAGACTGACAGCCTTGAAGTGAAAGATATTGGGTACAAGTTTGTAGATAGATTCATCGACTTTACTTC
Source organism: Stichopus chloronotus (assembly GCA_021234535.1). Classification (NCBI taxonomy): domain Eukaryota; kingdom Metazoa; phylum Echinodermata; class Holothuroidea; order Aspidochirotida; family Stichopodidae; genus Stichopus; species Stichopus chloronotus. Next base: position 24,200,825 of record CM037837.1, on the reverse strand, counting down.
CAGCATTTTTGACAGCCAATCATGAGTTTAAAATGCTGGTGGCAGGCAGGACTTACATTCATAATTAGATGAAAGGCCAGGAACATTACTAATGATCATGAATCACGGAAATTGCCAATCCAGCTTATACGCTGATGTGAATGAAATTTTCATTATTAACGGCGTCAATTCAGTGATATAAAAGTGTCCCCGTTTGTCACAACTCATAGCATAATTACCGTGTGAAATCTTCCCTGCCTGCCTGACTATTGCGTAGTCAGAGTTGATGTTTGGCATTTTAAACACCAAAAGAGGAAAATTTGGTTTGTTTTTTACCTTTGCGGGATGTAAAAATTGAAAGTGCATGCACTTTGGCGTTTTGGGGGCATAATTGAAATAATCCATAAAACACCGACTTTATCACGCAATTTCAAGAATTTTTTTCCTGATTTAGTAGTCACCCGACTGGGACGTTAACAGGTTACAATTTACTTTCCACTTGTAGCAACATAAATTGAGTATGTAATGATGTATATCATATTGCCGTGTGTTGAAAACGTCGACAAGTGTTACACTGTATAAAAATGCAGGGTCAAGTTCCCTCAAGTAAAGGCTAATTTTGCTTGGCATTTTTTTGCAGGTGATTTGGCCACAAATTTAGCTGGTTATGCCACAATCAAACTGGCAACCCTGATTATAGTCACTATAAGCCCATCAACTGATAAATGAATGGAACTGGATTACATTACAGTAGATAACTGTAGCAGCTAAAAGGGTTATGCCACAGACATAGGAGGCAGTTAAAGTTAATATCTTAAAACACAAAATTACTCAAAAGCAGAAGGAGATACACAGAGTTTTTCCTTTGGTTGAGGGGGATTTCAGAAAGTATTTCGAGTATGATCTTTCCATCTGTGTAATTTCTGTGTTAATCAGATTAATCTGACAGTTATTATGTGTACCTGTTCCACGAAATTCTCTTACAACACATTTCTGATGTAAAATTTTTGGCTGGAATTGTCCTAAATGATTCACGGAGGGTATTATGATAATGAACATGGTTTCATATAGACCAATCAGCAGCAATTAAGCTATATAATTGTCACAGATTTTGTGCTCAAGTACCATAAAAAGCAATTGTCAAACAATGCAAACTTTTAGTTTCTGTTTTTTTTTTTTTCTTCTTAATTTCCAAGTAACCTGATTTCTGTAAAGTTAGGCTCATGTAGCATGTTTTAGCAGCTATAGCCTACATTACCATGGTAAATATCATTATATGTATCCCCAACAGCAACTCGTAGTCACCATGCATCTCAAGGTCATAAAAAAATGTCTTCTATAAGACGAAGGGCAGCTGCAAAAACAAAACCAGTGTATCTTTGTTTTTTTTTATTGCTTCATTATTGTTTATATTAATTGATGCAGACTCACTTATAACCAACAAAATAGGGATGGGGTTTGCAGCTACGTAGAAACTTGAGCAAAGGTTTTCAAAGCAATACGTTCAACAATAGATGAAAAAAAAGAAAACGAGGGCAATCCAAGGAGTTGTGTATCTCATCGCCAACATGCACATTGATTTCAATACAGGGCCTGCACATGGGAATTTGTAATAGTTTATTGCTAAGTACTTACAAAACTTTTAAGTTAATTGGTTTAATAGTTCTCAAGACATGCTGGAAGTACAAATTTTGGGGCAAAATTGGCTTTTTTTCTGAAAATCAGCAAATTTCACTCTCTTTAACAACAAAAGTGATATACCTTGAATATTTCATTCTCATGTAAGTTTTTGCAAAATTTTGCAATAAATGCTCCAATACTTCTCAAGATATGCTGGAAACAGCCATTTTGGGGTGAAATTGGCTTTTTTTTTTTCTAAAAAATCAGCAAATTTGACTCAATTTACCATTACAGTAATATTATGTTGAACAATGTGTTCTCAGGTAAGTACTTAAAAAACTGTAAGTTAATTGATCTAATAGTTCCCAAGATATGCTGGAAATACAAATTTTGGGGCAAAATTGATATTTTTTCTCAAAAATCAGCAAATTTCACTCTCTTTACCACAAAAGTGATATACCTTGAAATTTTTCATTCTCAGGTAACTTTTTACAAAATTTTGCATTAAATGGTTAAATACTTCTCAAGATATGCTGGAAATAGCAATTTTGGGGCAAAATAGACTTTTTTTCTCAAAAATCAGCAAATTTGACTCCATTTACCACACAACTAATAAATCTTGCACATATTGGCATCATGCACAACCTTACCAAGTTTCAACTTAATTGCTCATATGCTTTTTCAAACTATTCTGTAAAAACCACAATTTGGACAGGTCTGGACGCACACACACACATGCACTGCACGCACACACATTGGCACTGACACGTTTTCATTTATACCACCCAACAGGACCCTCCTGTACCCATGGTCACTCTACCATGGGGTACCCCTGGGGTGTAACTACTCATCCACTCCAAGCATTTCCATGGCAACCATTCTCCCATGGGTGCACAGTACAATATACAGCTCCACTAGCCAAGTGACTGCAATATCTCATCTAGCCCCTATAGGGCTATGAGATAAAAACACATGGCAAAAGCATTGCCGAGTAGGGATCAAACCTGATACATCAACAACACAAATCCGCTGCAGTAACCAAATGAGCCACTTCATACATAATTGATTACATGGGGCTAAACAAATAGGCACCCAGGAGACAGAAAAAAAATACCACTGGAATTATACCTAAACGTAACTATCTCTGTTTCCACTTCTACATAGCTGATTTGTTCTTCTTCAGTTCCCCTTTGTTTAGTATGACATGCAGATGCTTAACTCTTTGTTTACGGTAAGTTAGTGCTAACAAAATGTGTAGGCCTGGCCTGCATGGTTTGCATGATTTAACCAACGTAATGGAAAAAACGTACTTTATAAGCCATAAGATAATAAGGCCACTATGTACTGTGTACCAGGTTAACCACGATCGTTTACGGTGATGAATACATTTACTTTCAGAAGCCTTGAGGTTTGTTTTTGTGAGATATTGCAACGAAAAGTTTAAAATGGATCTGGAATTTATTTTTGGTCATTTTTATGTTGATATGTAAGTATTAATGCTACATTCAACAAAAAAAGAAAAAATTTGCTTATTTGTTGGAGATGGTACCGGTTCCAAGAATTTCCCCTCGTACCACGAAGTATTCAAAAGTACCGATACTCGCAGACAAATTTTTTACTTCAGTACTGCAAATACCAGGATACCAACTAACCCTAGTCACTACCAGTATTCCCGGTACCTGTACTCAAATTACAGATGTCTGATCTGTTCATGCGTAGTACCGGTACCATCTCAAACAAACAAACAAACGAAACCTATTCATATTTAGAATTAATACTTACATATCAACATCAAAACAGACCAAAATGAATGGGAAATCCAATTTAAAACATCTCATTTCACTATCTCACCAAAAACTGAACTCAAGGCTTTTGAACGACTGTATTTATCATCATAAAAAAGTAGCGATTAGCCTAACCTGGTAAACAGTATACTACAGTAACGTTTTTTCAACAGTTTCCCTTCTTTTTGACCAGTTTCTTACTGGAAAGTTGCAATAGACATTAGACGCCTACATTAGACAAAGGAACATTGAGAGAACAGCTAGCTGGCTGATGTGTGGCTCTAAAGGTGGGTAAAGTAGGTGTATGTTCTACTCTATAGCTTAGATATTGAAAGAGGCTTATGAATAATGCTATTATTTTATTAAATTGATTCATCATTACAAACAAGCAGCATTTTCATGTAAAAAGATAATTTTTTTATAACTTCAGGTAATTGTTTTGATAACATCACATGTCTGGATTTCTCTGCAGAAATGAAAAGTAAAGTTTCACAGTAATTTTAATTAAGGGTTCTTTTCATAATTCACCTTTACAACAGCCAATGGTACAAACCCACAGTAGAAATGCACTTTAGCATGTCTCACATATCAGAGAAGGCACCAAGAACTTGTTCATGAGTACTTCAGAGTATTTCAACACTGATAGTTATTCCATGTAGAATACAATGATCAGTATTTCTTACAGCAGAAAAAGGTCAATAATTTAACAAGCTGTCACAAGTTATGTGAGCAAGAAACTGAATTTGTAGCCTCTCTTTGACACGATACATATGCACTGAAATCGGCATAGAGTTATTGACCTTACTTAATCAAGGTCTAATTTATACTAATCACAATTCCACCTTTGACTAGACACAATATTTTAAAAACAAGAAAAAGCCTTCTCAGAATTTATGTCCCCACATTCCAAAGCACCATGTAGCCCTTCTTGCATAAATTATAGATGATACACAATAAATGAGAAATGCAACCTTTAGATGCATTTTAAACTTCTAGCAAATTTCAAATAATCTCAAAATAAGACTCTGGTAAGTTTCAGGCATCACTACAGCAATTGCAAGTTTCTGTTATCTTCCACAAAATTCTGAATTTTTCTCCCCCATTATGCCCTGTGTGTTTACAAAGGGATGAGTGCTCAATTCTAGCTATTATTTTACAGAATAATGATAAAAACTTTCTGCATTAAGAAAGCTTGATCAGAAAAAAATTATTTGATATTGCTAAGTTTTGATATTATTAATCAGAAAAGATGAATGGGCTATTACAGGATTATCCAGACAAACTAAGGGTAGATCTAACTCCCTTAGTTCCTTTCATGTTTAACCAACTGTTCTTTGTTCTGCATTGAACTGTGTGTCAACCCTGAAAATCTGCAATGACAACACTTGAAGAGGGTGTTGTGCACAGAAACGTTGTGCTTGCTAACAGTGAGTGACATCTGAGTGTGTCTACTTTCTTGGCCTTAGTATGGCTCCTAACCTTAGAAATAGATTGTCGTTAACAGCCTACTCAAGAATTAAAGCCATAGTGATGACTATGTGGACAACTTTGTCTGATCCTAGCCTTAGCCAGAGCTTTACATCAGGAGATTTTCTAATGCTTCTATCAAAGGGTTCACCTTTCATGTCAACTAGAATTTAACAAGTCACTAATATCAGAATGAGTGACTACTTCAAGGTTCACAGATAAAGCGAGTTTGTGGAATGGTGAACAAGACTACCAGACACAACGTATATGAAGACATGGCCAATACTGACAAAGAGATTGAAGCAAGTGAAAAGTTAGTTGATTCCATTTGCAAAGATGAGTATAAAAGACACAGTAAACATCATCCATGAGGAAGAAAAAGAAAAGAGAAAGTTGTACAATGTCCCATTATAAGAACAGATTAGACTGAATTTTGAGTAAAGCAAAACAGAACAGAAGAAGGGGTTTACAGTATAGGGTTGATGGTCTGGAATTCCAGGACAGCATCCTTGGAGTCGAATTTGAGAATTCCCCCATACTCTATCGTGGTGTTGAACTAAATGAAGGAGAATGCACTCTCCTTGCCAAGCAACTCTAGTTTGCAGTGTATACCAAACCAGACATCATCGAGCGCATCATAGAGTTTGAAAAAGCTGTCACAAAGCTACGCCGGAAACATCAGTATAAAGATAATTGGAAAGAGGAAGTGACTGGAGAGAAAGAGAGGCTAATGTGTAAGGATCAGAGTAGTAATGTTGAAACAGAAGCATGCACTTTGGAAGAACTTTGGCCCCCTACCCTGTTCTTTGACAAACCATCCAACACATTCAACATGAAATGAACTACTGCCACAGATTTACAGTTCAGTCAGAGTGTAACCATGCCATATCTTGATGATCGTGAGACTGAATCAAAGTTAGTTTATGCAAAAGAACGAGTAGGGCAGATAGTCAAAGATTATGTCACAACTAGGAAACAAGGCTGAGAGAATAGAGATAAATGCACTCTTCAGTCATCAAAAGTCTGAGAGAAAAGATAAAAGCGAAAAAGTGTTTCGTCTATCAGACTGACAAGTCCTGTAATTACTTTAGAGCTATAATCAAACATTTTGTGGGCATGGAAGAAACCAATTTCACAGAATACAGAAATGCTGAAAGTGAACTCAATGGCCTTTTGACTATACCATTGTTTACATTAAACGGGAGTAAAAGGGTCACAGGGGAATTTTATCTCGAGTAACAATGCGGTCCCACCCATTTATGGACTCCATAAAGATCATAAGAAATCGTATGACCCCCATTACGACCTGTATGTGGGGTGGTAACCTCTTGAAATGCCAGGATGTGATACCGCCTGTCTCAATTCTTCAAGATGCTAGTAACAGAAACGGAGACAGCTGGTGAAAGCATGGAGGATCTCCTCACAAGAATACAGCAATGCAACAGAGACAATGACCTTCAAAAATCCTTTATAGGGTCTATAGACATAAAATTTGTACCCATCCATTGATGTTGACTTTGCCTTTGATAAGTGTTGTGAGACGTCAGATTCAAGTGCCATCCAGTTTGAGCAGATCAATGTATGCCAACTATTGCTTTCCATCAGATTCATCAAGCTAGATACTGGGATCAAAATGCCAGAGAGTTGCGAAAAGTTTTGCCCCAAGAGGAAGACCCAACTAAGTAGACCTCCCACCATTATAGGGTATAGGAGTGCCTCAAATGCAGAAAAACATTGGAGTCCCTGGCAGAAAACAGATTTAGAACCAGATGATGGCCTACTACAAAAGATGATGATTAATATTATCAAATATTTTACCAAGTTCACCCTAAAGAACCACATTAGGGGTTCGTCACAAAACTAACCCGAGGGTCTCGGAGGGTGGGCCGTTGCTACCCATTGTAATGAGCACAGCAACCAGACAGTAATGAGTCACGCTCCACTGCACAGAGCTCCTGGCTTCCTGGAGTCCATGAACAGTTGTATGCACAGGATTAGGAGACCACAAACTAAGCCTTACAAACGTGAATACACACTGTCCACCCTGATTTTTACACAAAAGAATTTCACCCAATGAGTTTCCTTGACGAATACAAAAGTCTAATAGATACTGGAAATAGCAAGTTCAAGCGATTGATACTCTATAGTAGTAGCTTACTACACTGGCAGAGCAAATGCAGTAAAATCCCACTTAGACCTGCCGACATCACAACACAAGGCGCTTTCAAAATCTCATTTTAACCCAAGCTTCCCAACAATCGCTCTCAAAAATCCTTTACCTCTATTCACTATAATGTATGAAAAATAAATTCAGAAAAATGTGTCCCGTGTCTTCATTTTGTTGTTCATTTACTCTTACTTTTGTGAGGACCTTCAGAGCACGTTTGTTGGTGGAATGAGTACAGCTGTAATATGATATAGTGTATACTAGGCCAGGCTCACATGTGCAGGTCGGAAAAAAATTGGAAAGCCGAGAGGCTCCTTCCCCGGAAATGTTGCATCTCGCACGAAACCCGCACGACATTGAAAAAAAAAATGTGATAACACTAAACAGAAAAAGAAACGGAACTATTTCTTCTACTCAATGAAAATTCTGCAAAGGCCTGGAGAACAGAAAAACCCCTTTTACAACTGTCGCAAATGTTTTTCACCAGCTTTTATTTCATTCGACGATCATTCCAAGTCCAACACAACACCTACGCCATTCAGTACATAGCTGGCAAAGACCCTACAACAGTATATGTACTTCCAACAGGGCTATGCAACGTAAACATGACAGGTGTGCGCGGTTGGCATGGAAGCGGGAGAACACTGCGCAGAATCAGAACTTATGTGTGGATGGGCTCAAAACTGGGGGTGAAAACCGTATTTAGCTATTGTTTTTTCGTCCTGGCTTTAACTGATATTTCTTTTTGGCAAGAATTACTTTTCTACCAAAATGTTTGTTTCCTATTTATAATAACAAGGTGAAAAAGTGCATGAAATCCACTCATCTTTTTGTTCTAATTTACCTTATGTGACGGAAAGTACATTGGCCGTACAACCGTTTATATGGGTATACGGTATTTTGGAACGTTCTTCGTCCTCTCGCTTCGCTTTTTGTTTTTACATCTTATGAATATTGTGACTTAATTTTAATCTTTCATTGTCGCCATTTTTTCTGCTTACTGAAATGCTAACTGGTGCACGATATACCTAACAAGGTACACAACTTTTGTGTACCCAACTTGAAGCACTCGGCTTGGAATTTTCCGTGACCCCCAATCACAGACTATTCCCATACCTATGTGTACCAGGTGTATCGGTATACAAAGAGGCCACAGCAGTGTAGCGAGCTACATGATAAACAAACAGTTGGCTTGTGAATGTCAGCAACCCAACAGACACCAAGAAACGTAAATTACATTGGAAATTAAGGCGGCGTACAAGGTGAACAACATTCGCAGTGCATGTACTGAAGAACCACGACCGTTTTAAGTTTTCAAAATGTATCTTCAAAATATAAGCATCCCCCTCTCTGACTGTTATTTCGGGGTTTATCTTAAAACATATGCCTGTTTGCATGCCTGGTTGAGATCATGCACGTGTTTTCTAATGGTTACGTTCGAAGTAACTGGTTAATAATTCATTTTGCATTATTCAACAAATAGCTGGTCATCACTTGTTAGTCTCAGTTACAATTATTCAATCTTTCCTGTCCTTTATTTCTCTCCTTTTTTTTCCGTTTAGAGAACACGCTTGAAAACTTTCAAAGTTGATGGTGAATATATAAAGATGATATGACTTGAAAGTAGCACCGAAAGCACTAACGTGTAACTGATTGACATGAAATCATACATTTTGAATTCCACCTCCTCCCTCATCATGTTCACCATTTCAAATTATCAAAGTATGTAGGTACCCTAGGAACAGTAAAATGTAAAGTAATTCAACTTCCCTTTCAATTCATATTTTCTTTTAGGATAGAGAAAACTTTTACCTGAGTATAAATTACGTTATAGACTAGGAAAAAGAAAAGTATCGCTGATTGACATAAAATACATTTTCATTTCAATTGGGTCCCCCATCCTCCAGCGCCACTCATCTGTTTTGCTGTATGAAGTGTAACAATTGTTCAACTAATGACCCAGCTACTGCACATGTATGTATATAAGTGAATTAAAATCCGGCTGTTGCTCGTCTCTCCTTGAACTTCCAAACTGTTGTCTTTTAAATTATTTTATGTTGGCCTATCAAGTACGGCAAAACAACCACTTGTACTTGTAAATCCATACTTTATTTTGCGATAGAAACAAAAAATCTCGACAAGTTTCACCTGGGTATAATTTATAAAATATGATGGACTGGAAATATGGAAAGAAAGGATGAATGTACCGTTGATTAATGTAAAATCCATGTTCAATTTCATTTGGACACCACTCCCATCCTATTGTATCCACTAATTTGTCCCTATTTAATTTAATAACATTTGTTCAACTTTTAACTCAGTCAAGTAACATAGAATCAAGCTAAAGACGGAAAAGACAAGTGTTTGTGATAAACTTTTGTCTGTTGACTCTTTTGATGATCTTTAATTTCTTCTTCCGAGTCATGGAGGTTCCTGATGAAACATGATTCCTTTCAAGACATTGAATATGTTTACCTGTTATAAATATCACTGCACTTTTTAAAACTGCCAAGTGACAGAAAGTAAAACTTAAGTTGGTGAACAGCTTGAAAATTTGACATGCATTTTAGCAACTTCAGGTATGGTGCTCCGAATGTATTTTTAGTCCCCATCCTCCAAAGAAGCATCAAAGTAAATTTGGCACTTCACCCTCTCCACGGCCAAAGGGTTGAAAGAAAATTCCCATTTGCTGTTTCAATTCAATGCAAATAACTGAGCAATGCCACAGACCCCATCAACAATGTTATGGCACCCTTAAGGGGAGAGTTGGCGCTCCACTCCCTTTTACCATAGTACCACAGTGGACACAGGTTGGGCCAAGTCCGGGGTAGCATATGGCAGGGCTACTCCATGAATCTTGCCAATAGTAATCTAGGAACCATTCACTGACATCCATGTACCAATATTCCATTTTCAATAGTACATAGTCGGGCCGAAACCACAGTCGGGAAAATGGCAGTGACAACTCAAATTAATTTGGGCAACTCTCACATCATTATATTTATGTTTATTTATACTATCGTACATACTTTATCTTGGGGAACGTTCCCGAAGAAAAAAAAACTCTGATGGAAAAAAACCAACCCTTTACCCACCCCAAAAAAGCACTGGCTAGAATATGCGAAGAGTAATAATATTGCCACCACACCCGCTAGCCTGATTTCCTTCTCAGTTCAGACGTTGATCACAACCATCGTCTCTCACAGCACGAACTGACAACGCAAATAGTCTACCTCTGAAATATCGGATATTTCAATGCAGCTATTTCACAACTTCCTATCGTACATTAAACATAGGATGTAGGCTGACAACTGCTGTATAATCGAACATGATAATTTTAGGCCTACCTACATGCGTATGCAAATAGATAAGGCCCCCAGCAGATGCGGAACGCTCTGTGTACGCGAAATGGTGGTAAAATGTTTGGTCTGTCTCGCTGGTGATCTTGTTGCACACCAGTACCGTATGTACATGCACCATGGAGTGAAAACAGTCTAACAGGTAAAACTTGGAAACTAACAACAGGGAATTTTGAAAGATACGGCTAACAGTGAAAACACTGAGATTTAATGACCCTGACTATACTGTTATAGATAGCGTACTGTGTATGGCTCTCTGATTTACGAAGTCCATATAAGAATGTCAGTCTACAGTAACAGATACTGGCAGTTTCAGATGTTCCATAGAATCAAAAGAATTTGTCTCTGTAATCATCTATGAAAAGAATCTGGCAACTGAACCAAAGCTTACAGATTATCCATCAGTGCACCATTGTAATTTTTAAACCACAGATCAGCTAAGTTTACAAACAATAGCTCCACCTCTCTGCTGGTAACTCAGTGCTCATTAACTTCACAAAGGTTCTGTGGTCGTGTGCACTGAAGCATGTGGGATATGCAGGCTGCATAATGAGCAGTAGTGTGGAGCTGTGCCACCCTTCGATTCCCACCGGTTTGATATGTGACAAACCCCTTAGCAGTTTCAAAGACAAGCTTTGGAAGCAGACCAAAGGTGGTGCCTAGCCGGGGAAATCGCCAACCTGTTCATGACCTGGTGGGACAAAGAACTAGTAGGTGGATTGGAACTAGAGCAATTTTTTTCCCTTCTCTATTCTTGATATGTGGACGATGTCTTTTGAGCTATTAAAACAGACAATTTTGACCTGAATAATGCAAAGGGTACATGGACCACTATATAATCAGTGGCTAATAAAATTCACCCCAGCATCCAGGTTACTGTGGACTACCTACAAAATAACCCTGAGAATAGAATGCCTGTCCCGGGCTTGAATGTTTGGATAGATGAGGTTAATACAGGCTGCACACGTACCATGAAAATCATTCATACACATTATTCTGAGCCTATCTCGAATTAACTAACCATCCACCGAGAGTTGCTATAATGAACACATGAGCATTTACCATAGAGAAAGGGGTAGTTCATGATTCCACCAACATTGCATGGAACAACACAATGGAAACCATACTAATTTCAAAATTAGCATTTTAGGCACATATAGGAATGATCCAATCAAGAGACACATTTCAGAAAGTGAGAGTATCATTGTTAGAGACCGTCAACTAAACAGAAATGATGAATGGGCTATGACAGGACTCTCAAGACAAACTAAGTGCAGATCAAACTCCCTTAGTTCCTTTCATGTTTAACCAACTGCAACTTTGTTCTGCATTGAAGTTTGTGTTAACCCTGAAAATCTGCAATGAAGATTGTGGCCTTCTCTAGAATTAAAGCCACAGTGATGACGGTGAGGAAAACTTTGTCTGATATTGCTTTAAAAATACAAACAAATCGAGTGAAGCTGTTAAGAAAATTTCAAGTAATTGTATCTTAAGGTAAACGTATAGCTGATAGCTTAACTACCTTGACAGTTGCATTACTTCATTGCCCGTAAAAGTGAACAGTCAGGGGTATTTGTACATTATGGAGTCCATGTTATTTAAACAGACATTTAAATAATTTATTGGTCTCTAAATCTTTGTGGCTTTATATTCTAGATTCTTCCTTTCTTGAGATCTTACGTGTACATGGTGTTCACATATTGAGAGTTGGTAACCCACCTGGTCTAAACCAAATACACTAGGCTTTTGTACACAATACGGTACATCATTACAGCTATATCACAAACATGAGGGACATCCAAGTTTCCTTCATGAGATAGGCAAAATGTTACCTCCAAGTTTATCAGTTGTCACCAAAGCACTACATTCACTACAGGAAAATCTCTTAATTTCTAAATATTTACCTTTCCCATTTTCACTGCCTCTTGTGCACTCCTCACTGCCTCCTTGACTTTGGCTGCAATGCAGAGGTACTTGAAGAAACGCTGGTGTGATGACCAAAACTGTCCCCACATGAACTTAGAAAAACTTGGATCTCCACTCATCAGGTTGGCAGCCTTTTGGAATCTCTCTCTCGCAGCACACCACTGAAAGCAACATCATATCGTCTTATTAGATAATTAAATGAATTATTTTATGATGTCGAACAATACCAATGACAAAGCTATAATACTGGAATTAACAATAACTTGCAATGTAATTGTGTTTTCAATGTACACACAATATGGGACATTTTATTATCAGAAATTACAGTCAATTGTGCTAATGTGCAAATATGAGGAAATAATTGTGCTTAAGTGCAAACATGAGAAAACAACATATCCTAATAAGGGAAAGCAGTTGAGGGGATGTGGGTATGGATATGACACAACATGTACTAAAGACTAACATTTCTTACATCTGGGAGGTGGACTGTGTCAATAAATTCACACAATCAACATACTCAAATAAGTTTCTTTTAAGTTCTATCCAATCTATAACATCTAGAGATGTCTCCTCTGGCCCATCCTTGGCAACATTCTCCAGTAACAGCACTTACCAGCTTCACAGCTCTGTTGTACATCAGCTTAAAATCATTCGCCAGAGGGATCTCCCTGATGCAAAACCCCACACCTTGAAAGCTGAGTTGTCTTGCCATGTACATGCCCCTCAGTTTCATATCCATGGCAACAATCTCCATAGCACCCACCCCTCTGAAAGAACAAATAAAAACCAACATTTGTAGCCACAGAATAATTACAAGCTATCCAGCTGTAACAGTCACTTCACAGTAGCAATCCCTGAAAGCAAAGCTGCAATTTGTGTCTAGAGACATTAGGAACGTATCTAGCCATTCCTATCTGAAATGTTGTAAATGTACCACTTCCTGCTTTCTTGGAAACTACTTTCAATGACAACATGGTGATAAACTCCACCCATTTTAGACATATTTGCAAAAAGTCATGCCACTGAATAATGGGATCAGATTCTTAAGTTCTAACATAGAAATGGATGTTCTTCCATTTTTGCTTGTAAACACACTAGTATACTGCATATATACATGAATGTGAGACAGGTATTGTCTGAATGGATGGATATAATTTTATCATTGGTCATAGACATCACTTGAGTGATTTGTTGCATGTGATAAGTATAAAAAAAAAAGTAAATTCTCAGAGGGACATATGCTTCAAAATCAAGTATATACTTCAATTATTCAGTAGTTAATGATTGCACATGTGAGAGAAATCAGTGAATGTCTTAGTTTGATACTTCCTCTCAGCATTGTCTGCCTGGACATGACAAAATAATGTCCATTTGGACCTTGGAACCAAAAATCCTGAACACCCAGGGTTCCACTGCCGCAATGCTAATTTGACAAAAATTTCAAATTGTACAACAAAATAAACAGAAAACAAACATTGTCCATGATTTCATAAAATGGTTCATATGGCCCATATGAGACCAATAATCATGAACAACCTGAAGGAACCAATACCATAGTAGTGTGATACAATTTCAACTTAATAACACACAACCTGTAAAAAAGAGGTATTTTAAGCATGATTTCATTAAATGGTCCATATGGCCTATTAAGATCTTTAATATCGACTTAATAACACACAACCTGCAAAAAAGAGATATTGTAGCATGATTTCATAAAATGGTCCATATGGCCTATTAAGACCTTGGACCTCAAAATCTCCGACACCCCAATGGCACCACTACCACAATGCATCCATATGCCAAGTATAACCTTTGTCTAAGCTTCATAATTTGAGATATTCTGTTAGAAATGTTTTCAGGGAGTTTTGCCCCAATGACCTTTGATCTCCAAAAACAACAGCGCACACCTCCTCAATATGGCTGACCTACACACCAAGTTTGAATTTCATTTGAATATCTCCTGTTGAGTTAGAGCGTACCTTAGCTAGTGTCACAGAAATACAGTTTTGCCCCCAGACGACACTTGACTTCAACCCAAAACAATAGGGCATACCTTCTCAATACGGCAAATATACATTCCAAGATTCCCTTTCATCTGACTTTCCCCTAAGCAAGTGTCACAGACACATACACCCGCAAAAACACACATATATGCATACACACACGCCAACCTGACTGCATATGTTTCTTAGCTGATGCAAGGAACCAAAAAAGGGGTTTCCAATGCAAATGAGTCTTTAAAGGAGAGGAGGGACTGTGCAGTATCCCTCTATTAAGGGAAGATTTGCTTTCTAACTGACCAGTATTGCCGAGCACCAATGCTGAAGGACAACGGTTTGTACACTTGGGCTCGAGACCAGCCAAGGACTTGACCCGGAGTACAAAAAACTCATAGTCGGCCCTGTAGGACTCGGTCCAAGACTGGGCACAAGTCCTTTTAAACAAAGCAAATTTTGTTCAATTTGAAGAGAAAGAAATGGGGCAACATTTTGAAATCTTGAGTTATCTTAAACTTTAATGTAACACAAAACTACACTCGTGCAGTTACCTACACTACATAATAGAAGCTTCCATGCATGCATGAACGTGTGACGGTAGGAGTGTATGTCACATAGCTTATGCTGTTCTATCATCACAATCTTGATGCTAGCAAAAGATTTTTGATCACAAATGTGGTAGGAAATGAAATGCAGAGTTACGTAGTGTACAAATTACTAGAGGAAAGTAATACTAGAAGATCCCATACATAAATGTCAGATTTCCACCCTAGCTTCTAATCGGTGACTAATGCTTGAGGAGCAGTTGCTAATTTGACTCCTAAGAACTTGCACACACGAGGCATTTACTAGTTTCAGAGATTTGTATGAAAATGTATGAGAATCTATATTATGCAAAATTTGTTCCTTGCCAGAGCACTCATATGGGAAATGCTTGCATTGATTTACACCGGCATAATCAAAAGAGGGACACAAGGGGACCATGGTCCCTATGTTCATTTCCTGAAAAAGAGAAAATAATTAAAAAAAGATACAGTATTCAGTATCTATGCTTCATGATTGCCTGAAGAAACTGTACAACTGTGGTACTAGGCCTGGAAGCCATGGATTCATATGTAGGCCTAATTTTTTTCTTTTTGTCGCATGTCAGTGGAAAGTATATGCAACTATTCATCTAAGATGGCCTAGACTGGCCAAACACGGCAGTAGATGCATGTTGTGGTGTGCAGATAAATGTACAGGCTGTTGACGACTATGCAAGCATGTATGTTCATTCACTCATGAACAAGAGCCCAAGGGCACTGTGGTTCCTTGCATAGATGAAAAGTAAATAATGTAAATTATGAAGTAAAAGGGAGCATATTGCAATATTTTTTTACGATAGCCCATATGGCCCATTTCTGACCATGAACTCTCACTTTTATAACATAAAATCTGTAGCGAAAAAGACATATTTCATGCGTTTATAAAATGGCTCATTTCAGACATTGGACCCCAAACATGACAAGCATGCACCCACATGGAACCACTTCCATAGCACTAATGTGACCAACCATCAACAGTCTTACATACAATCTGTAAGAGAAGAAGAATTTTGCATGATTTCACAACAGCCCAAGGGCACTATGGTTCCTTGTACTTGAAATATACATACTATAAAATGATATGCCTAAGTTCATAAATATCAAAAATGCAATGAATTGAAGATGCTGATTCCAGCAATATTCAGCAATATCCCATTCATTTTACAAAGCACAAACAGCTGTGAGTCTTTCATTTAAAGTCCAAAAGAAGGGGTTCTGCAAATTGCAATAAGGCTTATCACAACTATGTCCCTTTAAAGTCCACCCAACTCTGACAGCATATGCCCTGGAGGGAACTCCTGGGGTCTAGTTTCCATTGATAAAAACACCAACTGAATTATTTTCTTTCACTGTGTTATTCTCTTTCATTGCCCATCTCACTAATTGAAAGACATTTACATGAATGCATATATCAGCACTCCAGCACAAGGACAAAACCTGATCCAGCCAAAACTTGTCTGGTTTGCCCACATACAGTAGCTCCAACAGCACTGCTGCTTCTTCATTTGATCATGAAACTGCTAACTCAAGCAGTACCTCCATGATTTGCTGGAGGGGGACTGATGGAACATATAAGCATCCACAGCACACAAAAACAAGGTTTTCATACTTTTGCCCCCCCCCAGTTCTCAAAGATGACCTTTGACCTCTACCAAAAACAATAGGGCATACCTTCTCAATATGGCATACCTACATACCAAATTTAACTTTCATCTGACTTTTCCCTATTGACTTAGAGCATACCCAAGCAAAACAGACTTTTGCCCCCAGTTCCCCCAGATGACCTTTGACCTCCAGAGAAAGAATAGGGCACACCTTCTCAATACGGCAAACCTAAATACCAGTTTAACTTTCATCTGACTTTCCCCTATTGAGTTACAGCGTACAGAAGCAAGTGTCACAGAAACAGAGAGTTCTTCTCCCAATGTCCCCAGATGACCTTTTACCTCCACCAAAAACAATAGGGTACACCTTCTCGATATGGCAAAGCTACATACCACGTTTGACTTTCATCCGACTTTCCCCTATTGAGTTAGAGCGAACCTAAGCAAGTGCCACAGATGCACAAACGTGCACACATACACATACTATTAACACACATACATACACATGCCATTATGACCACATAGGTTTCTCTTATCATCGAAATCACAAATTTTAACATTAGGCTATTTCCTACATGAAACTTAAAGACTCAATGTAAACAACATCCGTCTTCAGGATATAACATGTACTTTAGGCTTAAGAAATCCAAAACACCTGTTCCTGGTAACATTACATGTGTCAGAAAGATCCCTAGTGTGCGTCCAACAATTTTTTTTTTTGCCTGAGCAGTCTAGAACTAATTCGGTTAGCTGCACCATTAAAAAAAAAAATAGTAGTAGTATCCTTACAAACTATGGTACTTCAACATCACACAGAAATATGTAAACTAGAGGCTTGCTATTAACATACTGATGAAGTCAAAGACAATTTGCGGCATCCTTGTGCTGTATTAAAGGCAAAAGTGTCCTGCTCCTTCCCATGCATGTGTGCCCAATGTGTCCTCCATTTGTTGCTTCGGGATCGATGTCAGTCTGGTGCATATCTTCTATGTATTTACTTCTATGACTCGAAGCTACAACAGTTTCAGTGACTGGTAAGAATCAATGGGGCCTAACTTGGCCTACCTTAACAATGCCGATATGAAGGGCCAGAATTTTACCAAATTAATTTATGATCACAAATAGGCAAGGTGTTAGGATTACTCTGTATCAACCATGTTAAGTTTTGTGGTATACTTTACAACACTATTTGGTAATTCACATACCACAGGAACGTTATACTGCCTAGGTGCCTAACGTTAGTATAACGTTAGGAATCAAACATAGAGATGGAAGTATGTCAGCCTTTGTAATTTCTTGAACTTTTCACAAAACAGCTTGATACATGCTGTAGATCAACATTTTGCTAAAATTTGTTTCTCAGGAATTCTCTGGTATTAACATTTACAATAATTGTAGAAATGCAAGTTTCTTACGTGATTCAAAGTCACTTTACCGACAGATTGTATTTGCAGGCCTAAGCTTACATTTTTCCAATTGTTATTGGACATAGAATAGGCACAACATAGAATCTTGTGGAAACACGTTAACATTTCTTTCCTTATAACTTAGAAAATATCAAAGAGAGTTAGAAAATTTGTGACACCAAATTGTGGTTACATATCTGAAACTGTCAACAAAAAAGTCAACAAAGGCAATCTGGACTGCATCTTGTCTCCCAAAGGAGTGTTTACTCTGACTAAAGCAACAAAGTACTCTGTAAATCTTGACAGGGATTTGCTGGCAACAGAGATATTCTCTGGAGGCTTAGAAAAAGTGACAGCAGCTATGTTAAGTTCTTGTTGGGAGAGGGGGGTACAAAATGGACTTCACATTCCACAAATTCCACAAATTGAAAGAAAATGAGACCAAAGTCTATCTAGCAGCAATCTCTGCTATTAAACATAGATCTAAATTTTGGCAAGTTTTCATTTGAAATTTGAATTATTTCCTTAAAGTGATTACGTGTACACTTAAAACCAAAAAGATAAGATTATGTATGATCTTAACTTTTTCTTTATTTCTAAATGTACACAGCAGGTTGTACATGAACGGACTATGTCTTTCAATGAAGGAAAATGACAGTAAGTACTTCAAAAAGCAACGGGAATGGCATAAACACAGTAAAAAACAGAAATCCTATTTGAAAATTAACGGTTCTTACTATAAGCGACTACATAATGAATATGCAACGGTACAGGTCTCACTAGTGTATCAAAAAACATACTACTCAAGTCGTCGCTCCTTGGTAGGTATCGGGAATTGTAGTATTTGGTGAAAGGAAACACTGTATTTATAAATAACCTACGAACTGACCACAACATTTCAGCATGAGTGATCCTGAGTTGCTTTGACTAACTGAATATTCAATACTAGTATACTTCCCATTGGCTTGTTCAAACAAGCACCCCGTTGATTTGAATGTTAGAAGAATTTGAACTCATGGCAAAATTTACCAACTAAAACCTATTTATTTTTCCAGATTGTCTGAATGGTGTAATTTAAAGCCTTACCAAACTTTTGGAGATGAAACTTCAATGTTTTTACTTTTTGCGTGCACACACAATCACTTAAATATGAGTGGCTTAACCTCTTCACATGTTCACATTCAGGATATGAAAAACTCTTTAAGTATCACATGTTGGGCTTTGAACCCAGGACAGATCTTTGGAATGAAAGAACTTATTTCATTTCATGTCACATTACAGTGATGACAAGTCTCCCATGGGGCAATTCAAATGACAGATATCATCTGCTCATCAAGTACTGACAATATTGACACTTTGCAGTTTTAACTGAATTCCATTGAGGAGATATTTCCTTCACAGGTTTTCACACATTAATCTCTGGTGACCTCAAATGACCTTTGACCTCAAAGAAAAACAATAGCGATTATGTACTCATAGTGAATTACCAACACACCAGCTTTCAAGTTCAAGCACCTTTCTCTTCTCAAGATACTGTGTCTACAAGGCTTTCACACTGTGTTCTCTATTGACCTTAAATGACCTTTGACCTCTACAAAAAATGACAGACATCATCTACTTATTAGGTGCTACCAATGATAAGAGTTTGAAGTTCCATCAACATTTAGTTGCTGAGATACCTCTCTTTAAATGTTTTCTTACTATAAGCTCTGGTGACCTCAAATGACCTTTGACCTGCATGAAAAACAATAGGGATCATCTACTCAAAATGGACTACCAACACACCAGGTTTGATGTTCAATCACCTTCCATTCTTGAGATACACTGTTCACAAGGTTTTCAAACAATGTCATCTCTTGACCTCACAAGACTCTTGGCCTCTACAAAAAATGGCAGACATCTTCTCATCAGTTTCTACCAATGATAAAGGTTTGAATTTCCAACAACATTTGGTTGCTGAGATATCTCCCTTGATAGGTTTTCATACTCTTAGCTCGGTGGACCTCAACTGACCTTTGGCCTACATGAAAACAGTAGGGATCATCTACTCATTATGGACTCCTAACACACCAACTTTGAAGTTCGAGCACTGTTCCCTTCTTGTGATACCATGTTTACAAGCCACGGCATCAAAAACACACATGCATACACACACGCCATCACCCTCACAAGGTTGCCAACTTGGTGCTTTGCTGATTAAATTTGCTAGCTGTTGCTTAGGAGACCATTCAAGCTGCGATGGTTATGTACATGCATGATGGACACTGGCAGTTTGGAGATCACACAACAGCGCTGGGTGGTTAAAAAAGTGAGCCTTCCTTACATGGACTGTTTGCAAAAATTATCAGTAGGAACTCTCTAAACAGCCAAAACTTGACAAAAACATATTTCCAGCTGACAGGAAAAAGCATTTTACTGTGAAATTTTCCAAAGATTCTCTCCCACTTTCAAGGGAAATTTTAAAATTGAACTACTTCTGTGAATTGGTCATAATTTTGGCAGTTAAGACAAGTCTACTCATATTCTTAGCAAAATGCGTATCACTGGCTCAATTGGAGAATGATCACACAAAGCAGTTTGTGAAGTATTTCTCACAACTTATCTTTTTCTACAAATCAGTGTGCTACCAGTTAAAATCAGTTGTCAATAGATGATTGTGAAACAGCAATGATACAAGGGATCTAGAAAAGTCTTATAATTTAATTGATTACAACATTTGAGCAAAAAATGAACAGGATCTTCTCTTCAGACAATTTATCTGATTCTCGAATTAAATCACATAAGCAATGCAAATTCTGAGTGAAAGAGTAAATTATCCCTTCTCTCATTTTCCTACAGCTGAAACAAAAATTAATTTCAACTACAACCAAATACATATTTACCCACACAACAACACTTTACCTTTTTTCAACAGCTTGAATGAAGGTCTGAAAATCTGGAAATGGTGTACCACTACCCCAAATACCAAGCCTGGACATGTAGGCCATGTTTCTTGGCTCTGATGCACCTGTGAGGAATGCAATGTCAAACTTTGATCAAAGACAATTGATTCTACACACGGAAGCAGATGTTACATCAGACTGGGAGGCTACACAAACATGTTTGTTACCATTTACGGATAGGACAAAAAAGTCGTAAAAAAATACCAGTGAAAAAGAACTTCATTACATAAGCTGTCCATTTTGTCATAAATCAGTTTGATCATCTCTGGAACCTGTGCATTCTGATTTAAGTTCACCTATCTCACACAAAGTTTTCAAATCACAGAAGGCTACATGTTTCACTATGAAATTTTTTGAAACATGTGTAAAACCTAATGCATGGGTAATCGTCTCTTTACCTGTAGCACTGCAGTATATGATTCGTGCTTTTGGGAGTTGCTTCTGCAACTCCAGGACAGTCACACCTGTCTTGGTCGGTTTAGAGGAACCACTTGGGACTAGATTCTTAGCTTTGTGACACTCATCCAGGACAATCTGGAAACAAAAGATGTTCGATTGTCATTGTTCTTGTATACATATTGATGAAGATTTGATTGTTACAGTTTTACTGCAAAAAGATGCAAAAAGAGATTCTCACCCACAATACACTTTTCATGATAGGCAATCTACAGCAGTAAAAGACAAGGAGAGGGGTTTTACCCCATTTGAGCTGAAAACCATTAATGCTACTATTGAAATTATGAATGGGAGGGATGATTCCATGATACATGCTAGGTACTTAGAAACTCACAAAAGATCGACCAGTTCCCCTTTCCCACTAACAAAATGGTGGTTGAGAGAAGATGATTTTCCATGGGAAATAAGTAAATTTCTCCAAGGAATTTTTTTTTAACCTCATCCCTCAACATAGTATAGAGGGAGGAAACATTGCATTCAATCAGCCATTGTCCATCATTAACAAGGCTATGCCAGGTTCCCCTCTAATATCCTGAAACCTTCCATTTGCAGAATTGTGTCTCAGCAATACAGAAACACTATGAAGTCTATGGAAAATGTTACTGTAAATACTTGCTATCTCCTTTTATCTCATCCCTATGTGCATAGTGTACAGGGAGTAGTTATTGCAATCACAAATCATGAATGGGAAAAACACATTTTTAGCATTACCTGCATAAGTAAATGTCCTAGAGATATGAAAGTTTTATGTGCACAAGAATTCAAGAATACTGTGTGGTTACCATAACGCAGTCCACAACAGCTTACATAAGCAAAGGGAACAGGGCTATGGTACAATTCTAATCAACATGATCCCTCATCATTATTTATATGGGATTAGTCCTAACTTGCATTTCTTAGAAATGTTTTTGTAACGTTTTCACAGTTTGACCTCTACTGTCTACATTTGACCTTTGAACTCCAACAAAAAGAAGGGATCTTGAACTCTACAAGATTGATATGCTTGAGCATACACATCTGAACAATAATTAACACAATTGTGTTACATCAACCAGAAAGCCAAAAGGCTTTGTGATTCCTTGCTACATGGTTATATTACAACAAGCATGAATTATCCACATGACAAGTATGAGACCAACTGCAGTTACTGGTCTTGAAACACCACGTTAATAAGCCTTTAACCCCAAAACCTTAATTTTAGTGACCTCAAATGACATTTGACATCCATTAAAAGCAATAGGAATCACCTACCCAGTATGGGGAACCCACACATCAAGTATGACATCAGTCAACATTACCCTTCTGGAGATAATGTGTTAGCAAGGTTTCACCTCTGGTGACCTCAAATGACCTTTGACCTCCACCAAAAGCAATAGGGATCATCTACTTAATATGACCAACCCACACAGTACGTATGACATCAGTCACAGTTACCCTTCTGGAGATACTGTGTTTACAAGGTTTTCACATTTTGACCTCCAGTGACCTCAAATGACCTTTGACCTTCACCAAAAACACTAAAGATCATCTACTCAATGTGACCAACCCACTCACTAAGTATGACATCAGAAACAGTCACCGTTCTTGAGATATCGTGTTTACAAGAAGTGTCTCATACACACACGCCCACACACACACAGACATCACCATCGCATAGATTCCTTCTGCCTTCAGCAAGGAATCAAAAAATGTAGTCACAATTATTCTTTCAGAGGAAAGTACAAGACAGATCTTGGCACACATTACAAGCTTGACTGGCTTGAGTTCTGCAGTTAATGGAGTTCCAGAACAAAAACTGAAAATAGCAGTTAAATGCTGCACATTACATTGAATCTGGATAAAATATCAAAAAGCTTTCTTGCATTCCGATATAACATGTGAACAACATTCTGGTATAACATGTGGTTTAACAACAAATCATATACATGTGATACACTTCATGTGATATTGCGAATGCACCGTTTCCATAGTTGGACCAGCTTCTGAACTCAAATGACCTTTGATCTTTATGGAAAATGGTATGGTTCTCAATGTGGTTCACCATACTAGCATGTTTGAAATCAAAGCTTGCATTCTTCAGCAATGGTGCTTTCAAGGTATTCACAGGTTGAAGTCTTTTCTCGTCAATGAGCTTTGACCTCCACCAAAAACAATCCAGTACTTGAACTGAATATTGTACAAACATAAACCAAGTATGCAATTAGTCTAAACTACCCTTCATAAGATATTGCGTTTACAAGGTTTTTGATCTCTGTTGACCTCTAATGACGTTTGACTTTCACCAAAAACAATAGGGAACTTGTATCGTTCATGCTCATATGAGTATGACATCAGTTCAAGTTTTCATTTTTTTGTCGTTGCAATATCATGTAAACTTACCAGGCTTTATCAATTGGAAAATGATAGGATATAGTGTCTCTCTAACCTTTGCCATCATAGGTCAAAGGTAACAGGTCATAAAAACGACAACAAAATTATATAAAAAAAATGAAATTATACATGTAAAGCAGACAATACACAAAATTCCTATACAAAAGGGAAATTTGACAATGATAGGTCAAACATCAAGGGTAAAAAATAATTGAAAACCATTCTTAGCATTATTTGTTAAGAATGTTGTGAAAAGGTGTGATGTTAATCCTAGATAGCGAGTCAGACAAAGGTCAAACTTGGTAGGTTGGTGCACAAGTATAATGTAGTGTTGTGTCAACAAATAATACAACACTGGTATGGTCGGAAAGCTCTCTATTAAACACAGACTGAATGGGGTGGTGTTAGATTAGTCTGAGACCCTATACCTCCCAGTGTCAAAGGACAATCAGTCTTTACAAGTATGGTCAGAAACCTGCACTACCTGTGCAGACACAGGTTTGTGCAAAGTAAAAGTAAACAAATGTCCTTACCATAGCTTATGTGAAGTTACAACTGACATTGCTTACCACACCATCAAAATTTTTGCCACACCAATGAAGGATCTGCTTCAGCCTGGTGTGGTATTTGTTCCTGTTCTGGCTCTCCCCGATCAGGGCTGAGTATGTGGCAAAAATGACTCCCTTACGGACGTAGCCATTTTCCTTGGAATTGATCTTGATGTATCTAAACTGTGAGGACAGAGCATTACGAGTAACTAGTTTACTATTTTTAAGATCCTGCCAAGTGTGGTTACCATTTCTGAGTATATGACACATGTTGAATGTGTGCAAGAGGACAGTGATACAAGGTAGGGGCAAGGATTGTGGTGATAGTGGAATAGGGGTGTGATCCTGGTTATGGAGTAATAGGACGTCGTGGTGATGGTAGAGTATAACTAGGGTCTAGCAGCAATCCAGAGACAGGGATGAGATGTTGTGGTAAGAAGGAATAGAAGTGGAAAATGTGGCAATGGTAACTATGAGAAAGGTTGTGGTGATGGTAGAGTACGGGTGGGGGTTGAGGCGAGGGTAGGGTTGCCATGATGGTAGAGTATGGGTAGGGGTTGTGGTAATGGTAGAATACTGGTGGGGGTTGAGGCGATGGTAGAGTATGGGTAGGGATTGCCATGATGGTAGAGTATGGGTAGGGGTTGTGGTGATGACAGAGAACAGGTAGAGGTTGTGTTGATGGTAGAGTATAGGTGGGTATTAAGGTGATGGTAGAGTATGGATAGGAGTTGAGGTAATGGTAGAGTATGGGTAGGGGTTGAGGTAATGGTAGAGTATGGGTAGGGGTTGAAGTGATGGTAGAGAATGGATAGGGGTTGAGATGATGGTAGAGTATGGGTAGGGGTTGTGGTGATAGCATAGGGGTGGTGAAGTATACCCTGCAAAGTGATTTCAGCAAAAATGTATCTCCACAACAATCTTATGTACATTTTACTCGCTATGTACAAACCTTATTTAAGGAATGCACGGGAATATTGCCAGCACCGATATCTTTGAGGTCCCTTTGGGCATCAAACTTAAGGTCGTTAGAAACGCTGAACCTGGGAATATAAGGGAACAAGGAATAAAGTTAACATACTTAAGTGACATGGCACAACTTCAACAGCTTTATAATGCACTTAATTTTCAGTTGTGCAATTCAAAGTTGTTTCACATACCACAAGGATCTTTTTCTTCCTAAGAGGTAATTTTCAAAAATGACTGCAGCAACAGTCCTTCCTTTGCCAACCCCTGCTCCATCACCTGAAAGACAATAAAGGATGGATCATCATTCCACTGATTCTATAAGTAACAAATGTCAGTCAGAAAGTCAGTTTGAGGTCAATACAATCATTTTGTGGCACACCATTGACTCTGTCCTTTTGTCAAAATTTACAACCTTTTAAGTGTGGCATATTTCATACATGGTGAAACTTGCCTCACAACAATACCTATATAAAAGATCAGGGTAAGTGAGAAGAATCTGACGAGTTTCTGAAGCTACATTGGTCTAAATAGAGGGTGTACAAGTTTGGAATCCTCACATGCTGATCACTTTAAAGATGAAAATAAGAGTGCAACTCTGTTAACCTATCTTACCGATTAGAAAGCCTGCCCTTTCACCGCTACGGAGGAATGTGTCGTGCTGCTGGCAAGCATAGGTCACAGCCTCCAGTTGAAGAGCCGAGAGACTGCACATGTCAATACTCCTCTCTGGGATACAAACCTGGTACAGAATGTCTGGAGGTTCAACGCTAGCCAATGAACTGGTCTCCACTACAGGATCTGGATGAGGGAGTCCTATTTTTACTGTGAAAGGAAACAACAAGAAAGCCACAAAACTCAGTGATGTCTTGCCCCTAATATACCTACATGAATTTTTCCAGTTGCAATACACAGCCGTAACCACATATTTCTTCAACTACATGACTTGTAATAACATCGTCATCTCTCACGTAAATAGTTTTTTTACTGTAAAAAGTCTTCAGCACAGCTTCAGATATTTCAATTCAAGAGACAAATGCATTCCACATTTTTTGATGACAGAGTAAGAGCTGTATTTCAGATAATGAATACTCTTGGAAAAATAAACAAGTCAATCTTTCTCACCATTTCCCATGGAGGTCATTGTCTCATAGGGAATAAAATGGCTTTTGAGAACGATGTGACCATGTGAAACTGTAAAAACAACAGTCATAAATAACAATAGCAGGACATCCGTTTTGCTCACTTTCAATAAGCAGAAGTCGAATGAATTTGAGACTCCCTGCCAATATTGATGGGGGACAAAGGACAAGGCATACCAATTTAGAAATTCAAACAATTTATGCTTTGTGAGATATCATGTCTACAAGGTTACAAATTATGATCTATACTGACCTCAGATGACCTTCCAATCTCCATAACCCAGAGAGAAATCCCTGCAATGGTTACTTGCCAAATGGATGTGATGGTAACATACAGTAGTATTTATAGTGAACTGACCTTTAAATACCACCATCAGAAATCTGGCTGTTATCAAAAAATTATGTCTTGTTACCTTAACTCCATCTTATCAGGAGATGTGATCTGATGATCAGTCATGTCAGCAATTAGCACTGTGTCCTTAAAAACTGTGGCCACAAAAATTTCAGCTCTACAGTAAAAATGACTATATAATTGTTTTGTGATCAATACTTTGGTGTCTAGAAAAGGGATTAAGTTATAATATTTCATTATCAAACACTACGGACCAGTGCCAAATTCCAC
This sequence comes from Stichopus chloronotus, assembly GCA_021234535.1. Lineage (NCBI taxonomy): Eukaryota > Metazoa > Echinodermata > Holothuroidea > Aspidochirotida > Stichopodidae > Stichopus > Stichopus chloronotus. Next base: position 24,173,886 of record CM037837.1, on the reverse strand, counting down.
CAAATTTTCAAGAAGGCAAAGACTAAAACACAGAAGTATGTGGTAAGGGTGAAAAAAAGGGGGGCAAATTTTGTGATGTACTGTAGTTACTCCTGTTGGTACTTCCAGCACATATTTGAGAGATCAGGCATGGGGGCCAGAGACCTGCTGTGGGGGCCAACGGAGAAGTCTCTGCATTTTAGGGAATTTAAGGACACATATTTGGTAAACAATCAATGCTATCTTCTTCACAAAACTCCCTGTTACATGACACAGACAGATTCATGCTATTGGACTTTGACCACAGTGATTTGGTGTGGCATTATTTTTTTTTGATTACCGAGGTGTAGAAAAAGATACCCATTTCCCAGTCCCGCAGTGACACCACTGATTACACAGTGCTTTGACACACCGAGCACCAAAACCTTTGAATAAGGGGCACTGATTACGTGACTGGTCATGTTCTTAGTGATGTAGTAATTTAAGACAGCAGAGTTCTTGTGAAATACGGTAGACACAAACATCAGATTTACTGTACAGTAAATGCAAATCTCACAATTTGACCACTACTAAAGCCCAAATAACATTTGGCCATTCGCAATAACTGTAAAAACAAGTGACAGAAATATTTGTTTACTCTGCCATGTGTACATGTTGAGGCCAAGGAAGAAATCTGATATCATGTATGTCAACACCAGTTGAGATGTACAACCAGGGGGGTCTCTTACTCTTAGATGGTACAAGGATATAGTCAATTGCCAGTGCAGTACACGGTTTATCCTATAATGGAAAAAGGTCTGGATACCATTATCCACGGTCCAGTTTTTGTTTTCACATCTAGAATCTACATTAATATCTAATTATCATCAATCAGTGATTCTGATCTTTCATAAAATTTGAAGAAAGTAACTTTATGGTTTCACTGGCATCACAGCCCTACAAATTTAAACTATACAGAAAAGCTGAGTCACTAAGTTTTATTTGCTGCTCACTTAGCTAGGTCTTATCAGTAAACATGACCTGAAGGTCAACAATTAGCAAATAGCACTGGTCCCCCCTACTTTGAAGGAAGAAGCAGAGGCTTAAATTCCAGGAGAGAACTAGAAGAATTGAACTTGCAGGCAAGTACATCAAAGCCCATTGGGACTGTGAAAATATATGCTGCACCCCTGATTGCAGATCTGCCCAGTAACACGTACGGCTTAGGTTACGGAAGATGTACATCGGAAATGAGATTGACAAACTGTAACACAAACAAATAAGCCTGGCCTAGATGGTATAATGGCACGCACTAAGAGCCACATATGTATAGCTCTGAGAACGCACACAAAAACACCACCACAGTGAAAGAAAATTCACACATGCCAAGTAATGCCTGCATATAAATTAACCTACAAACTCTGTTAAAAACGAAGTGGGAGTAATGCTAGGCCTAATATACTCCGCCAGCAACGGATTCTGGCAGTAAACTGATGATACTTCTTTAAGTAGCTAAGTGAAAAGAAGGAACACAATGATTGATCATAGATCTATTCCTTGCCTCCCTTTGGCAAGAAATAAAAAGTCCTGTTACATGGTGCTGAAGACATTGTGCTCTCAAGATACAGTTCTTCATTGATATGATGTCACCAAAGGACCATTACAAAGCCCACAAATATAGTTTAGAGCTTCTGTTTTTTTATCAAACAATAATGAAAGCAAGTTTTTTTGAGACATGTATTTTGGAACTTCTACATTTTTGAAAAATACATTTTCAGTAAACTGCTTTTCGGAGAAACATATGTTGGAACTTCTGTTTTTTTCGAGAATTTTAAGCAAACTGTTAGTCCGAGAAGTACATACTTTTGAGTTCCAACATTTATTTCTCGAAAAAAAAGAAAAAAAGAAGCTCCAACATTTATTTCTTGAAAAAACAGAAACTCCAACATTTATTTCTTGAAAACACAGGAACTCAAATATTTCTCAGAAAACAGAAACTCCAACATTTATTTCTCAAATAAAAAAAAAACAGAGAAAACTACAGAATGTATTGACTATGACACTAACAGGCTCTTGTAAACCATAGCTTATACCATGCACAGGTAAACGATATTATATTACAAGCCAACACAATAACAGCTGTCAAGACAGATGAAACTTCATGACAACCAATCAAAGACTTATAAATTTGTACACAACTGTACTGCTTTGAAGTTCTCAAAACAGTTCTTTTATACAATATACTGCATGAATTGGCAGTCTTTGCCGAGGGGAAGGAGCTTAAATACCTTTTATCCAGTAATGGATTGGGGGGAGCTTACATAACCTTTATCCAGTAGTGGATTGGGAGAGGGGGGCTTAAATACCTTTACCCAGTAATGGATTGGGAGGGGGGGAGGGGAGCTTAACTACCCTTTATCCAGTAATGGATTGGGGGGAGTCTACATACCCTTTATGCAGTAATGGATTGGGGGGAGCTTAAATACCCTTCATCCAGTAATGGATTGGGAGAAAGCTTAAATACCCTTTATCCAGTAATGGATTGGGGGGAGGTTTAATACCCTTCATCCAGTAATGGATTGGGGAGAGCTTAAATATCCTTTATCCAGTAATGGATGGGGGGAGAGCTTAAATACCCTTCATCCAGTAATGGATTGGGGAGAGCTTAAATACCCTTTATCCAGTAATGGATTGGGGGAGGGGAGCTTAAATACCATTTATCCAGTAAAGGATTGGGGGGAGCTTACATACATACCCTTTATGCAGTAATGGATTGGGGTGAGCTTAAATACCCTTTATCCAGTAATGGATTGGGAGAGAGCTTAAATACCCTTTATCCAGTAATGGATTGGGAGAGAGCTTAAATACCCTTTATCCAGTAATGGATTGGGAGAGAGCTTAAATACCCTTCATCCAGAGATGGATTGGGGAGAGCTTAAATACCCTTCATCCAGTAATGGATTGGGGGAGGGGAGCTTAGATACCCTTTATCCAGTAATGGATTGGGGGGAGGGGAGCTTAAATACCATTTATCCAGTAAAGGATTGGGGGGGAGCTTACATACATACCCTTTATGCAGTAATGGATTGGGGTGAGCTTAAATACCCTTTATCCAGTAATGGATTGGGAGAGAGCTTAAATACCCTTTATCCAGTAATGGATTGGGAGAGAGCTTAAATACCCTTTATCCAGTAATGGATTGGGAGAGAGCTTAAATACCCTTCATCCAGTAATGGATTGGGGAGAGCTTAAATACCCTTCATCCAGTAATAGATTGGGGGAGGGGAGCTTAGATACCCTTTATCCAGTAATGGATTGGGGGGAGGGGAGCTTAAATACCATTTATCCAGTAAAGGATTGGGGGGAGCTTACATACATACCCTTTGTGCAGTAATGGATTGGGGGGAGCTTAAATACCCTTTAGCCAGTATTGGACTGGGGGGGAGCTTAAATACCCTTTATCCAGTAATGGATTGGGAGAGAGCTTAAATACCCTTTATCCCGTAATGAATTGGGGGAGAGCTTTAATACCCTTTATCCAGTAATGTATTGGGGGAAAGCTTAAATACCCTTTATCCAGTAATGTATTGGAGGGGAGTTTAAATACCTTTATCCAGGAGTGGATTGGCGGGGAGCTGAAATACCTTTTATCCAGTAATGGATTGGGGAGAGGGGAGCGTAAATACCATTTATCTAGTAATGGATTGGAAGGGAGCTTAAATACCCTTTATCCAGTAATGGATTGGTGGGAGCTTACATACCCTTTATGCAGTAATGGATTGGGGGCAGCTTAAATACCCTTTATCCAGTATTGGATTTGGGGGGAGCTTCAATACCCTGTATCCAGTAATGGATTGGGAGAGAGCTCAAATACCCTTTATCCAGTAATGGATTGGGGGGAGCTTAAATACCCTTTATCCAGTAATGGATTGGAGGGGAGTTTAAATACCTTTACCCAGTAATGGATTGTGGGGGGAGCTTAAATACCTTATATCCAGTAATGGATTGGGGGAAAGCTTAAATACCCTTTATGCAGTAATGGATTGGGAGGACCTTAAATACCCTTTATCCAGTATGGATTGGGGGGAGCTTAAATACCCTTCATCCAGGAATGGATTGGGGGGGAGCCTAATTACCCTTCATCCAGTAATGGATTGGGAGGGAGCTTAAATACCCTTCATCCAGTAATGGATTGGGGGGGGGAGCTTAAATATCCTTCATCCAGTAATGGATTGGGAGGGAGCTTAAATACCCTTCATCCAGTAATAGATTGGGGAGAGCTTAAATATCCTTCATCCAGTAATGGATTGGGGGAGAGCTTAAATATCCTTTATCCAGTAATGGATTGGGGGGGAGCTTAAATACCCTTCATCCAGTAATGGATGGGGAGAGCTTAAATACCCTTCATCCAGTAATGGATGGGGAGAGCTTAAATACCCTTCATCCAGTAATAGATTGGGGAGAGCTTAAATATCCTTCATCCAGTAATGGACTGGGGGGAGCTTAAATACCCTTCATCCAGTAATGGATTGGGAGGGAGTTTAAATACCCTTTATCCAGTAATGGATGGGGGGGGGGAGAGCTTAAATACCCTTCATCCAGTAATAGATTGGGGAGAGCTTAAATATCCTTCATCCAGTAATGGACTGGGGGGAGCTTAAATACCCTTCATCCAGTAATGGATTGGGAGGGAGTTTAAATACCCTTTATCCAGTAATGGATGGGGGGGGGGGGGGAGAGCTTAAATACCCTTCATCCAGTAATAGATTGGGGAGAGCTTAAATATCCTTCATCCAGTAATGGATTGGGGGAGAGCTTAAATATCCTTTATCCAGTAATGGATTGGTGGGAGCTTACATACCCTTTATGCAGTAATGGATTGGGGGCAGCTTAAATACCCTTTATCCAGTATTGGATTTGGGGGGAGCTTCAATACCCTGTATCCAGTAATGGATTGGGAGAGAGCTCAAATACCCTTTATCCAGTAATGGATTGGGGGGAGCTTAAATACCCTTTATCCAGTAATGGATTGGAGGGGAGTTTAAATACCTTTACCCAGTAATGGATTGTGGGGGGAGCTTAAATACCTTATATCCAGTAATGGATTGGGGGAAAGCTTAAATACCCTTTATGCAGTAATGGATTGGGAGGACCTTAAATACCCTTTATCCAGTATGGATTGGGGGGAGCTTAAATACCCTTCATCCAGGAATGGATTGGGGGGGAGCCTAATTACCCTTCATCCAGTAATGGATTGGGAGGGAGCTTAAATACCCTTCATCCAGTAATGGATTGGGGGGGGGGAGCTTAAATATCCTTCATCCAGTAATGGATTGGGAGGGAGCTTAAATACCCTTCATCCAGTAATAGATTGGGGAGAGCTTAAATATCCTTCATCCAGTAATGGATTGGGGGAGAGCTTAAATATCCTTTATCCAGTAATGGATTGGGGGGGAGCTTAAATACCCTTCATCCAGTAATGGATGGGGAGAGCTTAAATACCCTTCATCCAGTAATGGATGGGGAGAGCTTAAATACCCTTCATCCAGTAATAGATTGGGGAGAGCTTAAATATCCTTCATCCAGTAATGGACTGGGGGGAGCTTAAATACCCTTCATCCAGTAATGGATTGGGAGGGAGTTTAAATACCCTTTATCCAGTAATGGATGGGGGGGGGGGAGAGCTTAAATACCCTTCATCCAGTAATAGATTGGGGAGAGCTTAAATATCCTTCATCCAGTAATGGACTGGGGGGAGCTTAAATACCCTTCATCCAGTAATGGATTGGGGAGGGGAGTTTAAATACCCTTTATCCAGTAATGGATGGGGGGGGAGAGCTTAAATACCCTTCATCCAGTAATAGATTGGGGAGAGCTTAAATATCCCTTCATCCAGTAATGGATTGGGGGAGAGCTTAAATATCCTTTATCCAGTAATGGATTGGGGGGGGGGGGAGCTTAAATACCCTTCATCCAGTAATGGATTGGGGGGGGGGGGTAGCATGCATGCATCTCTTCTACTGGGACCTTAATAAGTTACTTTAAAGAAGAGAAAAATCAAGGATGCAGAAGGGAAATGACAGAAAAGACTGTATCAAGAAGTATGGATGAAAAAGTGCCCAGATTTGAATCTGGCCTTCTTGTGAAAGCAAAACTCTCTCAAAGAGGTGAACAATCCCTCCTTAAGACCCCTCCCCAGAGGGTGATCCATCAACTGCACTGCCTCTATTGTAAAACCCTGGGCATGTCACTGTATTATCCTTAAGACAAGACAGAAAAACAAAACAATATCAGCAGAGATCATAACATTTTGCACTGAAAGTGACCCAGATGACATTTGACACCAAACCATCCCCTACCAAGAATCTTTATGTATTGTCTGCCTGTGGATGACCTCAGATGACCTTTGATGTCCACCCAAAACAATTCCAGCCAAGATCCTTGTATCTCCTACTCACACACCAAATTTGGACCATCTTGTGCATTCCTTGCACAAGCTAGAGCATTCAAGAATGTTCACAAACTTTTTACCTTATGACTTCTGATGACCCCATAAGGCATTTGACCAACAAGAAAACCTCACAATTTTATTCACTTTAATGAAATTACATGCCATTACATGTCAAGTCTGAAGTTGATACAATTTGTCATTCCAGAGATACTGCAAACATTGTTTGTCAATATTCTCCCTGCCGGTGACCTTACATGACCTTTGGCCCACACCAAAAACGATCCCAGCGGAGATCTTTGTATGTTCCACCTACACACTGACTTTGACCCATCTTGCACTCTCCCTTCAAAAGCTACCTGGGCACTCACAAGATGTTGCCACACACATGCATGTATGCCCACGCAAACATGTACACACACATACCAAATCACCATCACAAAGATTCCTTGCCTGTCTCGTTATGAAATCAAAAAGTAAGGACTGCTAGCATTGCAGGGAATAATTTATCCAGTATTGCATCTAATTTTGCTACACAAAATGATAAGATTGCTGTACCAATAACATATTGTGTAGCAGTTTTTGAACATGCAACAGTAGGGTTTTCTCTGATTTTGCAACAAAATACCAAAGAAACCCTTAAACTGCTATGTAAAATTTGAACACTAAATTATTCCCTGCATTGTACACTACCAACTTTTCCTCCGATATTTCACCATGTTACAAAAGTTGAAAAGTAACAAGGCTCTATCATCAGCGGAGATCAATGCTAAAAGACAATCAATCACTGCTGGCATTGCTGGATCCTTCTCTGAGTCATGTATAGAAAATTTACTCCTATTTTTCACACATTGAATATCATGATCTAAATACCGCATTCAATTTCAATTGACTGGTATTTACAATTATCAGCACCATTGTCATCCTTGGAATGCATATATTATGTTTGTGCAAATCAAGGTATGACACTCTCAAAATATTTGCTGCCGATGTGCATAAACTGATGTAAAGTGCAAAAACTTTAATGAAAGTCTGATATAAATCCCCTCCTTCATGTGAGACTAATGACGTTCTCATTGGATCTGATGGTGTAGAGAATACTGACAAGATCTCTTGACAAGAGTAGATTCAATATGTGAACTGCAACATTACTTACACTTGCTAGGTATGTAGTTGGAGTATGTGTCTGTGTGTCCCAGTTCCTCCTCTGTCTCTTCTTCATCATCATCTTCCTCCAAGTGAAGCTGAGAATGTGCCTTCACAAAAGACTGAAGATAAAACTGGAAGTCAGCCTCAAACATCTGATCAACAGGAACACCTAAGCTTAAAGAATAATTGCAACCCATATTCAAAGTGCTGAGGAAATTAATCTACATAACCTACAGGTCATATGCATGGACATACAAATATTCCACAGGCAACAGAACAATAAATGCCAAACCCTACCCCTCCCCACTTTAGATTGTTCTGGTCATATCAGAGGGCTACTTATGCCTTCACTGAATGTCTGGTTAAATTGATATCCACTTATATTTTTCTTACAATAAGGAAACTATAAAAATGGAAAAATTTAAAAACATGCAAGAAGAGAGCAATGGAGAACAACATCCACTAAAAGCTGAACTGCAATGTTTATAGAACATTTGTGTAAATATCAAACTCCCATATTATGCTTCAAGAATCTGATTTCCCACGGTATGAGTGTTGTCATTATCAAAAAGAATGTTGAAAGTCAGCTTTCAGCTTCAAATCTAGCTTTCAATGTCATTTCAATTTGATTAGTATTTTGCACACATTACATAAACCTATCACTTACGCCAACCTTGGATCCAGGGATAAAAGATTTTGCTGAATTTCCAAAGACTGGATTCAAAGGGTCCACAGGCCCGTCAGACACACGTCTGTCCTTAACGGAGGTCACAGGTTTCAACATGTAACCGGTTTGCAAGGTCTTAGCATTGTTGTTCCTCTGGAGACTGTTGCTGCTGACAACCAATCCCATTTTATTGCCTGATCCCAAGCCCTTGGTGCTGTTGAAAGTCACTGTCCTGACAGAGACATTACTTGAGCTAGTAGGTGACTGATCCATTACTGCCTGCTTCCTGAAGTTGAGGTTGCTTTTATGGGCATTTAAAGGAGTGATCAGATACCTCTCTGAAAGTGCAAAGCCCTTCTTGGACTCTTTGTTTTTAAGGATGGATGTTTCTGTCTTTGTGAGATTGACTACATCTTTGATGACTTTAGTTTTACTTTCTGTGGCCTTTTGGTTACCAGTGAAGATATCAGTTGGCTTAGTTATATTTCGATCTTTTCCCACTGAAATTGATATCACTGAGCTACTTTGGTAGTCTAACGAAGAGGACAATGTAGCATGGTTAGTAATTTCCTGACGTCCAATTGAAGGAGTGATCCCCTGGGTTTTTTGGGACTCTGACTGCTTCACTAATTTGATTGGTAACTTGCCACCTCGGTTGAGAGCCTGTGCTGTTATACCAGATGGCAAATTTTTGATGATGATTGTCTTTTTTTTGGATAGAAGAAAGTCTAACGAAGAGTTGGGAGGGCTCTGTGTTCCATTTTTGACTGCAGATGCTTGAGACTGTTTCACAGCAGGACAGATGGCACTCTCTGAACTGGGCAATGAACCCAACTGGGAAACTTTCTGCCAAGTAAACAATTGTAAAAAGATAAATGCTCACTCTACACAAGAATAGAATCACCACTCTTATGAACCACATGTCCACATACATTGCAGTTTCAATGATGTAGTTATGAGTACTAAAACAATAGAAACCTGAGCAAATGCAAGATCTAAATTGAAATAAACTTAATCAATAGTTTCACTGATAAAAAATTGCAGGAGCACAAGCCTAGAGATAACAATCCTAGTAGTAGTTATTTGTGCAAGTGGTGCCTTATTGGTATTTGTATGGTGTACAGTATGTGTCTTATTAGTAATGTTGTTGTAATAATAGTATGTTGCTTGTACTATTAGTATGTTTTTGTAAATAAGTTGGCAAGTGGTAAATCTTTACAGTGTTCTCCACAGTTTTAAGGAGAGGAAAAGAGTCACACAAGGAATGCATAGGTGATCCTAAGCGATTGCCAGGGAATGGTTCGACCTCACTGCCAGAAAGTTTTTTGATCATTGTGATGCAAATTAGTGCCACTTTGAGACAATTACTTGCTCTTATAAAATGGGCAGCAGCCTATTGTCAACTTCTTTTCAGCCTAGCCAGGCAAATTTGAAAATTTCACAAGAGCAGCAACTTTCATATAGTTAACATGCCGTATCCAATACCCCCCTCACCCCAAAGAACACTGCTTTAAAATGTGTGAGCTAAATTCTAGAGATGTATTACAAATCAGAACATTAGAAAACCTCCAGAGTTGTCTGTTTACTCTGTACAGTACAGTATACATCCTAAAACTCTTCCTGTTTGGTTATTAACAAGCGCCTCACTTACCGTGGTCAGCATAATAAATGCACTCCCATTTTCTGTGCCTACAGTGCTGGCAACCTTTACCACCGCCACTAGCGCCTTCCGGCCTAACACAGAAATATCGCCTCCTTCCTATGAAGCCATAGTTAACCTAATGTGCAGAACAATGAAATGGGGGGGCAAGCTCAAATCACCACACCCCCAACTCCTGTGTACCAAAGAGTAGGTACCAAATTTCTTAGCTACTGCAAAAAAGCCAGAGTGTTTTCCCAGTGACGACTACTGAAGTGCCCCCAGAAACCACCGGGTACAACTGTTGGCATTAAGTATATATACAATGCAACAATACGTTGTACGGTGTAAAAGTAAATGTGGACAGAGTACAATGGAGCAGGCTGAAAACCCACTCACCATTGAGACCTATTCCATAAACTGGTAGCCTCCAGTAGAGTGCTGTTGGCAGTAGGTTGGTAAAAGGTTGTGACGTCCCCTGAGTCCCTGCAACCAACCCACAGTGAAGTTATGTCGCACCCCCCTGAGGGGAGGAGGGAAGCGAGACAGTGAGTCGCTCGTAAATAACCAAACCACAAGAGTTTCGGGATATTTACTTCGTTCCTCACTTACTTGTCTGAGCATAACTAATGTACTGAGTTAGTAGCACTGCTATAGTGGTGGGAGGCCCGAGGGGTGGGACCTATCCCCCCTGAGGACCCAAAACCACACGCCCAAATGCTGCCTCCATTGCCAGTGCATTAGTCAGGGAGCATTTCACCTATGTCATAGGAGTCTTCCAGGCTCCTGCCACGATAATTTTGTCGACAAGAACACCCGAGAAGAGGGCCATCAAAGAAACTTGGCCTTGAAAGTCGTGAACTCCCCCCCCCCCCCGCGAGATGTGCAGGGTGATGACCTTCACTAGCCATTTGGAGATGGTGTCTTTGGAAGCCGCTGTGTATCTCTGGAGGACAAAGAGTCTTTGTGAGGACCTGACCAGCTCGGTTCTCTAGAGGTACCATTTGACTGCCCTGACTGGGCACCAGACTTTATCACCACTAATCACAGAGACTGTACTCAGTTCTAGGATGAAGATGTCACCCAGGACAAACATCAGCATCTGGTTCTTGGGGACAAAGGCCGGGTGTGGGATGAGACAGACCCTGTGATTCTCGAACCTGCAATGTGCAGGGTCGATGTACAAGGCTTGAAGGCAGCTCTGGCACCAGGTCAAGGCTGCTGCCATGAGAGTGTCTTCTTTGTCAGGTTTGCTAGAGAAGCCACGTGGATAGGTTTGAAGGGTGGTTGGGGTAGAGACCAGGGAACCTCGGACAACCCCCAAGGAGGTGCCAAGCGTCTGATCACTGGTCTGGAGTTGAGCCAACCGTGGAGTTATCTGGGAAGTCTTTGTGGATCACTGCGATGGCTGACCTGTAGTTTCAAATCCTTGACACCTGCTTCCCTTCGTCAAAGAGCGTCCAGAGGAAAGCACATATCTCGGTCAGAGAGACCTGGGTACAAGAGAGGCCCCTAGTCAGTAAAACACTGCAGTCTTGTGAGTGCGAACTGTTGATTTTCTGCGTCGAGTGAAGCAACTTTCTCCAAAAATCCTCCCTCCCTGAGGGATTTCCTGATTATCTTGAGGAAAGAAGTTGGCAAGAAGTTATAGGCCTTTGATGAGCTTCGGATCTTGCCCCCACTCCTCTCTAGTGGGCTTGTCAGGAAGAATCACCAGCATGTCCACAAGGAGCTTGAGAAGGTTCTGAAACAACGGACGTCTTGACCAGAATGGAGCGACAAGGATCTGCAAGCAGATTGCCTGATTTTCAGCAGGACCATGTGAATTAGGCAGAGTGGGGTTGGAAAGCAAACACCTTCATGCCGTTCCAACTGAAGGAGCGTGCAATCCAATGCAACCGCTTCTGGGTGAAAGGTTCTTGTGCAAAACATCCGAAACTTTGCGTTCTCCTTTCGGGCAAAGAGGTCAAGGTGGGGCTTGCCCCACCAGAGGAATAGGGCATTGCCCATCTGTTGAGATAGGACCGACTTGTTGGATTAGAGAGTCCTCTTGACATAGCATCTGCAAGAATGTTGTCCCCTCCCTCTACATGAGTTCCCCTAAGGAGAATGTCTTTGGATAGGGCCCACACGATGAGGTTCATAACCGCCTTGTTGAGCGAAGGTGAGTGTGTGCCTCCTGCCTATTGATATTGGTGACCCTTGAGATGGACCTCGTGGGGTCTTAAGCCTCTTTTGACTGCCAGGGATTGATGTGGAGGGCTCTCTCTCCCGCCGTCTACTCCCCCGCAATCATCTGGTCTTGCCAAAAATGGTGGCCTCCCATATTGGATCCTCCACGGTACAGTAACGCACGCTGTCCTAAGACCAGGGTAAAGCACAACTGCATCTGCTACTCTTGTGAACGGTCTCAGGCTGATAAAAGTCTGATTAGGTGTGCCCTACATATGTAGTTCTCTAATGCAAATGTCAAGTGCCTTAGAGGCAAACTATTGTTTGTTGACAAAAGTAGGCTTTCAGACTGAAATCCACTGTCTGAAATCCACTGTCTGGGGTTCTTTCCTTTGTGCTGGAAAATCTAGCATCTCTACATAACATAGTTTGGGATACATGTGTATTTCACAGAAAGGTTCCACATACAGTGTGGACCAGCCACACCTGGTTTTTTATTTGTAGTTATGAAGAATGACAAATAGGAGTCCATTTCTAATCACTAAACAGTAGAACAGTTCTCTTTTCTACATGCAAAAGCAAAATAAAACTTGACTTCTGATGAATCATTAAGGTGAATTGGATTTTGCAATCATTTGGGATTGTGCCAGTCCACCAAAGGACTCACCTGAACTGAAATCAACCCACTGGTGAGCAAAGTATTGTTACCTTTCCAAACCCTAGAGACTTCTGGACACTCATTGGTCAGAGTGTTGACTGTCCAGCTGGTGGGGTGGCTGCCATCACGGTCCTATGGCCACAAAGAGCCTTGCCATGCATTATAGTTGTTGCCTGGTCCCTTGCCTGACCCATGATATTGTTTTCTGGCTGGTCAGCTTCCAGTTGCTCCTGCCAGTGTGTGATTATTTCCCTCCTCTACAACTGTCCCAACATCAGTATAAATAAGGTTTCACATCTGGACACCTCCTCTTGGAACCTTGATTAAAACTGTGCCGCAAAAAGATTTTGGCCTCTGAACAGCAGGACAAAAATTCCCACCCTTGACTCAGCAGTGGGCCATCTGACAAACTGACTTTCTCCCATCTTGTAGCAAGGGAGCTAAATTGTGAAAACATTTGTCCGTATACTTTCTGATGACTACAGTTTCATTGTCTAGAGGTTTCTGATGGATCTACATCATGAACATGAAACTGAAGAGTGCTTCATATCCTTTGAAGAGTGCTTCATATCCACTCCTGGTTGAAGTCTCAAAAGCACTTTCTACAGCATCTCCTGAGTTAGATGGTTAAACATCCCTGATGTGGTTTCTTGTTCCTCTCAAAGGACTTCTCTCACCTCCTGTGGGACAGGAAAGGTGCTTCCAACCATTTTTTTAAACAATTTGTGTCCTGCTCTGATGGAATGGGCTTTTTCCCTGTGAGTTTTATCAACATATTAGAAGCAAGTGGAATCCACTGCAATGGAATGGTCTGTCCATCTGTTCGCTTGCCTGTCATGATACTGTAAGCTTGCATGCTCCCCTAGCATTTGACTTCAGGAGCAATACCTTGCTCAGGTGAGTCAAGTCTCAGTGTTCAAGAACAATGTATGCAGCCTTCCTGGCAAGGTGTTGAGAAATGGTCAGCCTGAGTCGTAATCACTCCTGGTAAGCACACTTGCGTGGGACGCAATGACTTTAATAGATATCACTTTCCATGTTCTCCATGTCATCTAAGCCAGAAAGAGCAAGCCTTTCCTTTTCTGGTAAGGGAACCAAGCATCTTGTGAACTTTGACAGCCACACTGGTTCCCTCTTCTGTTTAGACCTTCCCCATGTTGCTCTCTTGTTATGTATTCAAGTTTTAAAGCAATATCACTGATTTTTTTTTTGTCAAAATACATGATGCTTACAAGCTTTTTCATCATTTGAACTTTGTAGTGTCTATTCAAAGCAATATGTTAGTGCAAACAGGGCATAAGTATTGGCACCATCAGATTTTAAACAATCCACATTCGTGATGAGTGTTACCTTTTGAGTAAGGTTCATGTGAATCACAGAAGTTATTTCACCTATTCTTCTTGCAAATTAACCATCATACTAAGCTGCACTGTTGTGCCATGGTTAACCACAACTGTGGCAAAACACTACTTAGCTTAATTTGGGAAAGAAAAAGACTACAAAACTTTTACTTTGTCCAGGGCATTGGCAGATTAAGAGTATGCCAAATTTTACTACAGCTGACAGCTTGATCACAACTCTGTCAACTTCTGTAACAGGTGCCTCAACCTACACAATGATCAAATTGGGTTACTGCATGTGGAAGTAACACTGAGTAGGATGTCGGCTAAGCATTAAAAAAGAACTTAAAAATCCTTGCCACAAAACAACTTAGAAATGTAATACAATGAGTACTAATTTACAAGATATTTGCTACATTCATACTACTATACTGGCTTTCAGGGGTAACTTGCAACTGCTGGAGAACAAGGAGCGTTCGAACAATAACAAAAATTTTGTAAAAGAGAACTATCTCTATATTATACAGGCATGTATTCTCTGTAACTTCTGTCCAGCATTCATGTTGCAACATTTTATGTAACTATGTAGACAGTTTTGCTAATGCACTGAGTCCCTAGCTAATTGCATATCCTTTGTCCTTTTGAGTTAAAAAAAAATACATCCTAACATGGCATCCAAATGAAGATGTCCCTATGGTGTCAACCTTGGGAGACACATGCTTGTGTTCTTTAATGCGACTGTGCAATATGCTGTAATAATGTTGGGATGTGAGTTTGCTGAAATGGCAAAGCTTGTAAATGTAGTAAAATTGTTCAAGTATCTGCTGTTTCTTGAACAGAAAACAATTATAGTAAATATTTGCATCTTGAAATATTTGGGAAATAATGGTAGTTATAATGTTTGTGACTAAGCACAAATCCTTAGCTTTGCTTCTACTTACATCGATTGATGTTTGGTAACAATAAACTTAAAACTTCTGCTGTGCATGAATGGCCATACTTCCAGTTGCACAAAGCCTTCATGCTCAGTACAAAAGCAGTATTGTGAGTGCTGTACTATAATCCGCTAATCCCGATGCGTCCTTATGGGGTGATTTTATACACAACGTACTTGTTTCTCAGCATGCACCATGAGCTGGATGGGTTTCCAACGCCAATGCCTTGCGGACAGGATGCATTGTGTTTGTATTTGCAGTCAGAATGCATCCCGATGCATAAGACAATTTCAATGGCATCACTGAACTGAATGGTACACTATGTGAAGGCACAAGTACTAATGTGAGGTAATTTAAGACTGGATATTTATTTCAACTCAAGTATCTATAAAACATTTAATATCTTTGATAAAAGGAGTCACATATACCTCACTAACACTTGTGTTACCAGGGTTTGGTTTGGTGATAAGGTTGAAACTGTCATCATCCTTGTAACTGACAGCTGATTGCATTTTCACAGATGATCCATCCCCTCCAATATTTGGTCCTGTCAGCCTCCAATCCTGCAAGTATACCCCATCAGAGTCAAGATGGTTGATATTTTCGCCATCGTCAAGGGACAAGTCTAGTCCACTCTCAGAAAGAGCAGCAGATAAAAGGTCATCCATCTGAGAATCCAAATTGAACATACTGTTAGGATAGCATTTTGACTATTTCTTTCACTGCCTTATGTTTTCAATTCCTTGACATAAACCTATTTTGTTTTTCATTTCTCAGATCACCTAAACATTTGATAGAACAGCTAAAATCCTGTAAAGGAATAAACAAGCTACAATACTGATTTTGCTTGATCCCTGTTGAAAAATTTTCATTGAATGATTATCTTTGTCCAAAAGTAGTTAAAAAAACAACTCAAAATGATAAACTTCGTGAACGAATGATAAAGTTTGTTGACAAAATTTCCACTACAGAGGGCATGTTTGTCAACAAAATCTCTTGAAATTTTCAACAACACTTATCGATACCAAACCCCAAATGTTTGCATGTACAGATCGTTTCGTTGAAACTGTAGTCGTTGCCACACAGTTAATTCTCACAGTCATATCCTTCATGCTACCTAAAAGTCGATTGTAACCTAGACATCTATGCTTGCAACATTAGCGAAAGGAACCAATGTGACAACATGAGGGCCAAGTAAAAAAAAAAGTTTCTCATTTTAACTTTTCAACAAAAAGAAAAGGGTAAGTGCAGGCCTTTACTTTATTCACAGGGGAACCATTTTATCCTGTTCCCTATCACTTTCATCAATGGGTGCTAATTTTGCAAATGCATTGCTACAGACTTGCAGTGGTGATTTCTGTTGTCAGGAGAAGGCATTTAAAACAAAATGAAGAATGATAACCACATTCTGCATCACTTACAGTATGGGTTTGATGTTACTAAGTACTAATATGAATTAGTAATGTCATTCACTCAGCATTGATGACAACTGTGGTCATGAAGGAGGTACAGTAACTCACAAGTTGATGGAAAGTTCATGACACCAAATTGTGGTTACAGACCTGAGATTGTGCAAGTCAAAAAAGCCTCCCTAGGGAGTCAACTAAAAGAATAAAGTACTTTGCAAATCTTGACAGGGAGTTTCTGGCAACAGGGATACTCTCTGAAGGCTTAGAAAAAGTGATAACAGCTATGTTAAGTGGTTGCTCGGCATACCAAATGCTCCACAAATTGAAAGAGAATGAGAGCAAAGTCTATCTAGCAGCGACCTCTGCTATGAAACAGATCTACATTTTGGGAAAATTTCAATTGGAAATAAATATGCATTATTTTCTTAATATGAGTGATTTAACCTCTTCATATGTTCACATTCAGGACATGTAGAACTCTCTAAGTATCACATGTAGGGCTTTTGAACCCAGGACAGATCTTTGAAATGATAGAACTTATTACATTCATTTCATGTCACATTACATTGATAACAAGTCTCCCATGGGGCAATTCAAATACCAGACATCAGCTGCTTATCAAGTGCTAACAATGTTGACACTTTGAAGTTCTACCTGAAGTCAGTTGCTAAGATATCTTCCGTAATACATTTTCATACTTTGAGCTCTGGTGACCTAAAACGACCTTTGACCTCCATGAAAAACAATACGGATTGTGTCCTTGCAGTGAATTACCAACAAACCAACTCTGAAGTTCAAGCACCTTTTCCTCCACGACATACTGTGTTTACAAGGTTTTCACATGATCTTTGACCTCCACAAAAAATGACAGACATCATCTACTCAATAGGTGCTACCAATGTTAACAGTTTGAAATTTCAGCAACATTTAGTTGCTGAAATATCTCCCTCAATAGGTTTTCTTACTTTAAGTTCTGGTGACCTCAAATGACCTTTGACCTACACAAAAAACAATAGAGATCATCCACTCACCATGGACTACCAACACACGAGGTTTGATATTCCAGCACCTTTCCTTTCTTGAGATATGGTGTTTACAAGGTGTTCAAACAATGTCCTCTTTTGACCTCACATGACCTTTGACCTCCACAAAAATGGCAGACATTATCTTCTCATCAGTTGCTAGCAATGACAAGTGTTTGAAGTTGCAACAACAATCGGTTGCTGAGATATCTCCCTTAATAGGTTTTAGTACTCTAAGCTGTGGTGACCTCAAATGACCTTTGACCACCATGAAAAACAATATGGATCATCTACTCATGATGGACTACCAACACACCAACTTTACAGTTCGCACACCTTTCTCTTCATGAGATATCGTGTTTACAAACCAAGGCATCACATACACACATGCATGCACAAGCCACCACCATTGCATAGATTTCTTGCCTGCCTTCGTCAAGTACTTAAAAAGGAGATATCATCCACGATTCTCCTCTTGAGATAGCATGTGTCACAAACTTACATGCAGTACACACACACAAACAAACACACCCGGGTCCATTCAGTAGACGTAACAAGTATGACATAGATCCAAGCTACATTGAAAAATTATTTAGTGTTTACAAGCATGTTGTCACACAAACACACACAGACAAGCCATCCTGATTACAAAGCTTATGATTCAACTGAAACCTGTGATAATCATGATACCTATCACAGTGTCCAATTTAAAAAAAAATTACAACTTTAGGAAAGCGTGGCTTTCCTTCTCCTCACAGGAAGGGCAAAAACAAATAAGTACTCATGAAGATATTCCAACAGTGCATTCTAAATAACAAAATATGATTTGCCATTATAATCTTTACCATTACCTGTACATCTACGTAAGAGTCTCATGAGGTTACATTTAGTTTCTTCATTCAACATGATCACTCACCATGATCATTATCAGTGGTAGAACCACTGTTTTTTTTTGCCACAACAGTAGAAAAGATGAATAAAAGTTTAAGCTGGACAACTTTCAACTAAACACTTTTTCATACAATCAAAGCAGTTGTAACTGTATACAACATGTACAGTACCTCCTGCAGTCAAACTGCAGTCAACACCTGTTGCCAGTATTCATGAATGGGAGGTTTTGGCATATTGCCAAGAAAGATTCTGAGCCTACAGTTAGTTACTTTGTCACCTGTCTGGGACGTACTTGGGTCAAGTTGCCAAATTACCGTCAAAATTTCAAGAAATTCCCACAGTGACCCAGATACACAATGCTCTGATAAATGCCTGTGAAGCAGGCATCACACCAACAAAGTATAGCCCATGAGCGACTACTTCAGGACTTGCCATGAAAACACATAGAGAGCAAAACCCACACAACATCACGTATGTCACAACATAATCCTTACATGCCTAGCCTACTAACAAAGCCATCTTTCTACATTTTAACAGAAAACATCGAATGTACACATCTTTAAGTCACTATGATAAATGAACTATAAAATATCATTTAAATGTTCCTATAAATAGCCTGAAGTCCACAAATTTACAAATAGTCGACTGTTAACTGTGACGATGAGACACTATGCAGAAGTGGTTAGGCTAATCATCATGTTAGGCTATCACTTAATATTTTTGGGAGTTCACATGATCTTTTCTCTTACTTTTGACAAGACTTCTGCGCTTGTTAACTCCACGTAAAGATGTAACATAGTCAAGTTTACATAAAAATTGCAACATTCCATGGGCCGTTTAAGCTTTAAAGATATACAGTAAAGCAAAATATAATTACAATTGAAATACTATTAATCAGTACACCGCATGCATGTTGCTAGGCAAATGATGGGTTACCAGCCATTTTCCCCCTTGCTAATTTTCACCAAAGTGAAAGTCATTTCCACCAAAAGTACAGTATCTACCAGTTCACACCATTGAACTACTGTCAAATACCATTGTGATAGCTTGCAACTACAATCTTCATGTAGCAACAACTTTCATGTAGCAAAAAGTAAAAAACAGTAAGTTTTTCACGATAGCACGAAACCTAGACAGTGACTTAAAGGTAATGGCCCTATACCTATGCTAGCCTAAAGTACACCAAGTTATAAGTTGGGATATTTCAAAATGCTAATTTTGTATGGTATGTACTTTGGACCTGTAAGCCACAATTACCTCTGTTGGTAGTCTATACCATCCTCTAGCTACAGAAGAAATCAGAATTAAAAAAAATTGCGCAATATGGTGTATCTATCATTCCTGGATGAAATTAGGTACTGCGTGACAGGGTAAATTTCAACTTCCATCTGTGGTCCATTGTACAGTACCTCCTGCAGTGGTAATAATGAATATTATCTCACAATACAGGTTTTGAGATACTGTCTTTTGGATCATTTATAAGTAACAATGTTATCTGTCTACATCAAAAGAGAAATTGTAAATGGGCGTTTCGCTTGGAAAATATATGGCTCTGAAATTTCCAATGTTACAACGTGACGTTACAACATAACATCTTCTAAAATTTCTTCATTTTTTACATTTTTGACCAAATGTGCTTTACATTTTGAAAAATTGACATTGAGGTTTCTGTATGCAAGGAACAGTGAAAACAAAACACATGTATTGTGTAAAACATTGTTTATATTGTACCAATAATTCCACTGGTAAACAGTCCTAGTTTTCCTAAGTCAATCAATTGTACATAACAGTCAAAGTGCTATACATAGAGTTACATTATCTAGACTAAACATTTAAAGGATATATGGTACAAGAGCTCTCATGCTACTGTACATAGCTCCTGCAGCATGTGCACAAGCTGTTTGTCACACCACATCAATGCACAGCATGCATGCAAATGGCAGCATAACAGAGGTATCAACTAGCGTGTTAAACTGCAGCAGAGTGCTAATGTGGTGTGTATTATCGCTTTGGTGGATGTCCATTCCAACATGTCGACTGTCCTATGTGTACCGTGGTGAAGAAATATACAAAATCTTGATTTTGGGGGCTATATTTTGTAATTTGGATATAAACAAATATGGGCTCTGTGCAAGCTTCTTTTCTGGAGATTTATTTACAAGGTTTTCACAATTTGACCCCTGCTGACCCTTAAGCTCCTCCAAAAACAATAGGCCTCTTGTACTCAATGAGGTACACCTACATACCAAATATAAGCTCTGTACAAGTTCCCCTCCTTGAGATATCGTGTTTACAAGGTAGGCATAACAAACATACACACACATGTACACATATACGCCGGCATGAATGCATAAGGTTACCATTATCAGTGAAACCAAAAAGAGCCATTCATGAATAGAATAGAAGGGTACGGTATACTGAGTCAGTTTGGGGTGCCTGCATTTTACACTTAAGGTGATTATTTGATCAATGTTAGTTTCAAAGTTTGGTTAGCAAGACCTTTGTTACAAAAACTATGGTATGAAACGTGCGGGTAACGATGCTAATGACAGTGAAGGGGTCATGAATTTGCTAATGACAAATTTCATTGACCAATAGGAATTATCTTGGGAAGCTTTCCAGTTGTCCAAGAGCCCTACAATGTGGGACTATGCTATAAAATGAGAAATTTTCTAAAATTTTTCTCAATGTATCAATCATTGGGGTTATATTTCATAAGTTTAGAATCCTCAGTTTGTACAGCTGATTTTAATAGTTGAGGAATTACAAAGTCTCTTGACTTTATGCATTACTTTTTACTGTTTTTAGTTGGAACTGATGTGGTTTGTTCACATTTGTTGATTCAGTTTTACCAACATGTATTTTAGATATTCCCATAATTTTATGTGCATCTGAGCTTAGATACGTTATGCATTGAAGCTTACTGTAATTGATATCCTTTGTGTGTTGCTACTTTTTTTGGCTTTCACAATACTGTACGGTGTACTCACTATTATCCAAGGCCTGTCTGACCCTGTGATATGTTTTAATACATGAAGGCTTTCAGTACTTTCCTACTAAGTCTTATAAGCTTTGGCTTCACTCATTGACAAACAACAAAATGAATCACTCCTACATAAACTTTATATCTATGCCTACAGTACTTAGGCCTACTTCTCCTGAGTTGGAGGGAGGCAAAGCCCTTCAGACTGTTGAAAGTTTGGAACTTAGTAATAAAACCCTATGATTACAGGGGAAATCAGGGTTCATTTTCACAATTTATTTCACTACAATTCCCCACCGGTATCATACAATGAGTTATAACTAACAAATATGATCAAGATTATCTCAAAACATGTGGACAATTTCAAGAAACGAGTCAAATTTGCAAAAAATCAGTGAGGAACTCCAAAAGTCTGTAACATCCATAGTCATTGAATCAAATACGAATATTCAATACTGTCGCCTTTTCAAGGTATGAGGAGGTGTGGCTGAACAGTTTCATACGTAGCCTATGTGTGCTGTATGTATCATCAACTATCACTAGACTCTTGTTCACGTAGCATTGCACAATGCAGGAACAGCGAATATTCGGTTATGTTTACTCATAATGTCATCTCAGTCTCACGCTGTGATTGGTCATCGTATAGAGGAGACTGTCTTGTCTTGTACATGAACGTTTATTTTTTGCACCCGACAAAATTGAGAGTTCTCATTCAATAGTAATTAACGAAATAATTACCGTTTCTACTACCTTCAAACACCTCCCCAAAGTCTCTATATTTCGGTGAATAATCAGTTTAGAAAGAAAAATCAACTAAGGGTGAATTTTGATTTCCCCTTTAACATAATGCTAAAAGCACATTACAATTGTAGTATGGAGTATTTTGCAAAAAACTGGACATGAATGTGTAAATTTCAAATGTAAAAAATCCACTTTTAGTTAGGTCAATTTTCCAAGTGTTCAAGTCAACGTTCCAAGTTTGAAAGGTTTACTCGAAAAAAAAAAAAAACCTCTCATGGTTATTAGTTATGAACCTCAACATATTTTACATATATTTTTTCATTCCACTGATTGCGAGGATAAACCAAACACTATATCGATCATACTACAATACAAAGCAATAGTCAGGACAAATAGCCACCTAACGATACCAAAAACTGTATGTTACTGGATTACATGCAATAGATTTTCAACTGTATATTGGCCTGGTCACAAACATTACTAAGAAGGGTAAGCAACTGCAGGCATAAATTGAGATGTCACGCTCCAAGGTGGGCAGTAAGTCATGCGTGGTCATGGATATTTTTCAGAAGGGCAAGCAACTGCTTGCCTAAATTGAGATGTCACGCTTCAAGGCAGGCAGTAAGTTGCCCACCCAATATTTTAGGAAGGTAATTACATTACTACAACTTCCACATAAATATGTAGCATAGCTCCCAAGATGCAAGAGGCTAGATGTTGGTCCACCTCTGACCTGTCTGTCTGTGTACCGCCGGCCTGGGGGTGGGGTATAAGAGAAGGGGGTGTCCCACTCCCCATGTCGAAAATTTTGTAATTTTAGAAACTTGTCTAAACGCAATTTGGTGGCAATGTTTGTAGCAAAGAAGGTTAGGGTATTGCGACAACAAACGTAGTACTTGAAGGATGCACTGCAGCACGATCAGGAAATGTAGGCCTAACTTAAGCCCACTATGAAACAGTTGAGTTTGTGTGTAGAGTTGGAAGTTTCCGGTAAGTTTCCAATTACAATTTACAGTTCTTGATATTTGTGCGTGGCACTCCCAGTCCTAAGACTGGAAAGATTTGAAATGCGGGTTTTTCAGAGGGCTGGGCGGGTCAGCGGGTTTGGGTGTTCAAATGCGGGTCAAACCCGCGAAATACGGGTCACTTGGGAGGTATGTAGTTACCTCAACTAAAAAAGTAGCAGATTAGGCCTAGGTTATCAACTAAGTCTTGGACTCACTTAGTATTAGGCTAGTTATTACTCCTAGTCCTACTCTAGTCCTTGTGTGGTACTAGTAGAACTTACCCTAGCAGGCAAATTGGCGTGGCCGAAGTCCGAGTGCTCGCGTTCCTGAGAAGCAGAGGGACGTAATAGCCTAATGAGGAAAACGTCGAACGTTGTCCGTCTGATTAGGCTACTCAAACTCTTTCAGGCGACCATGCATGTGCCATAGCCTAATCGCAAATGCGTAGACCTGTAGGCTGTAGCCTGTACTGTTGGTGTTACTGTACTGTTAGGCTAAGTCACACACATCACGACATGAGACAGACACACTCACACAGCACTGTTGTTAGTTAGTCACTCAAACCTTGTGTTTACACTTGCTATACACTAAGCTTACGAACAGTTGATGAAAAAAGTATTGAACGCCAAGTAGGCGTTTGGAATTAATGTTGAAACTTTAATTGTGTCAAGTTTTCATTGAAACCAACCAAAAGGACCAAACACAACTTCAAAAGTTCAGTTGATGACTACACGTTATTTATGGTTACGAAAGTGCATATTTACTTCAGATTAGTTTATAAATATTATCTCACTCTAGCACGCATAGATGTCATCATAGTAGGGCCTAATTATTCCTTGAACAGTTGACGAGAAAAGTATTGAACGCCAAGTAGCATTATTCAGCTTTCACTACACTTCTCGCAAGGAGAACCATAAATGCCGATAATTCAGTTCGATCATTCTCATCTTTTTATCATGGTTCAATTTTGCCATGTTTTTTGGCAAGAAAAATTGATATCAAAATTACGGTAGTGAAAAAAAAATATTTTCATTAACAGCAGATGTTCTGGAATAAATTCCAATGTGTCAATGGACTAACTGCAAACATCTTTATCCCTGGCTTAAAGGCTGTATTGCATCACCCTAAGCTATATTTTTACCTCCCTGAGAGCAAAATTCTCAACTGGTTCTAAGTTACAGTGCTCTTAGATTAACAGCAAATTCGAAAGATGCAGAGCAGCTCGTATTACACAGCGTACACAGGGATGCATTGTTTTGATTACACATGTGGAGGAATTTAAGACAGGCTGAGGGAGGGACTAGAAGTAGGTGGTTGGGAGAATTGAAATTGTCTGGAGTGATGGGTTTTTGTCTTTAAGGAACGTTGTAAGGATAGTCCAGCCACAAATTTAGCTTGGAGATGTTGAAGAGTAAGTTTATCCGGCCAACCATTCTGGGGAAACTTTGATTCAGTTCCAATGTTCTCAAGATATTACCAGTTAGAGTTACCCCCTTTTCTACCAAGTGTGAACTTGAGGCAAGCAGGAGTGACATCATCTCTTCACATGGCTGAATAGTCTTTTGTTTTCTTTATTATTGAATTTATTATTTCGACCTTGAAATCAATAGGTGATCAGCTCAGGTACTGCTTATGTGAAGGTCGCAACTTAAATCTCATACCCCTCATACATCCATATTATGATAGCACTAGATATTGAAGTATTAAATTTGGTGTAAAGTTTAAAGAAAAACATAAAATGCTTTATTTTTGTGGGGATACGACATCACTCCTTCTTGCTTCAAGTCAACTGTTGGTAACAAATGTGGCAACTTCAACTGCTCATATCTCCGGAACCACACATGGGAATTGAATGGAAGTTTCACTGTAATGGTCAGATTAACTTAAACATATCAAAGCTATATTTGTGGCTAGACCATCCTTTTAAGGAACGTTGTAAGGATAGTATCAGTTCTGGTGTGGCAGGAAATACGGTCCGTGACCGATGGGACAACTCTTCCTAAGGACGCCTGTCCACGTTAAGGCGTATATGTCCTATATCCTACAGACACTTTTCCAACCTTTTGTGTCTCAGTAGATTGTGTCCGAGATTTAGAAGATTACATATAGTGTTTTGCCCACACAAAGGACGTGTGGTACTCGTGCTTTAGTTATACCAATTAGGGTACGTGAGTTAAAAAACAGTACATACCCACACCGGCTTGGAAGGTTACAGCGTTTAAACATCTGCTGTTGTTTGCCGCGGGTGTTACTTGCAAATCACTTTTATCGCCCTTGATGGTCGATGGTTCAAATAAAAAAAAAATCCAAGATGGAAAACTGATCTAGCTACATGTTATATGTTTGTATATGTCAAGACAATGGCCGTTAACATTGATGACTGAGCTAGCAGGCGATATTAAAAGGTAAGGAGGGGAAAATTGAAGAATCAAACAATGGAACCTCAATGAATGTGCGTGATGTTTCAATCGTCACCACCTAATAACTGATGTGCTGAAAGATCGTGTACGAAGAGGCCAGACAAGGTAATAATAACTGAGTCAAGACCGGCGTCGCAACCAATGTCGTCCTTTGTCTTAAGG
The DNA here is from genome assembly GCA_021234535.1 of Stichopus chloronotus. NCBI lineage: Eukaryota > Metazoa > Echinodermata > Holothuroidea > Aspidochirotida > Stichopodidae > Stichopus > Stichopus chloronotus. The sequence goes on along the minus strand of CM037837.1, from coordinate 24,148,285 downwards.
ACAGATTTTCTATTGGAACATACACTATTGTTTTAAGATGGATTGCAATACTAAAACAGTGTCTTTTCTCTGCGTGACTATTATTACGTTATATGGTATAACAAGAATCAGCACAAATGTATAGCTTAGCTAGCTTACAAAGCATCTGGGAATATGAAGGATAGTTGAAGGATGGCGTTGATTACCACTACAAGCATTACCAGAAAATTCAAGAATCCAGCATGTTGTTTAAAAACACCACTGTAAAGAAATATGTAATATATGATAATCTAATTACGCAGTGGCTTGTTAATTGCAAATGTAAAATGAAATGTGGTTGTATTGTTAAACAGCCACAGAAAACTACTTTGCGGTCAAAGTAGATGTTATGTGAAAATTAGATTTCTTACTGTCAATAGTCAGTTGAGAGTACAATGATGTTAGAGAGTTATGGTGATAGGTGGCATCAATGTTGTACATTGATTCCAAAGGAAATCACGTGATACAGGTTTTGCACAGATGACTTTATAAAATTATCCAAATCCTAACATTGTTCATAACTTTAATAACATGGCTATGTTAGCAGATGAATAACTATGCTTTAGCCCCAGCTGCCACTATTAAAACAATTTCTGGCTCGAAAATGTGCTATGATTCCCGCATTTTCAAAACTTTATGAAAGAACTGTCTATGAGTTTGAAAGTTGTAAAAAGTTGAGAAAACTTCTTCACGGTCTATTTGTCCAAATGTATCCTCGTTCTTTGCAAGGGCTCTATGCCACACATTCACCACAGACCCCGCTCCCCCTGATTTGTAAATATTTAGCAACCTCCCCCTCAAAAAAATCTTCCATCTATAGTAATTAACACTGTGAGATTTCTCCGAAAATAAACATGGCGTAGATGTTATTTTTCAGATTTTTATCAAATTGTTGAGCAGATGGATGATTAACAATAGAAGCATTTTTTTACCTTTAAGCAACACATCCGCCTATGATTATGGATATAAGTATAATTTACTGAATCCTTCGATGCATTTTCAAATCAAAACTACCCTCAACCTTGACGATCCGTGGTAAAAAAAGAAATCACAGTCAGCTGTAAAATGTTCAAGAAATTATACCTTGAGATCAAGGTTGATGGAATACCTCCGCTTTACTACCCGATGAGCCACTTATACACTCCTCTGTCAGTAGTTGTGAATTAAGTAAGTCATGCAATCTTGGTCCATATTGTTGCTGTTTTCGTTTTTTTCCTTCTAAATGTTTAAGCACAGCTTTCGTTACCCACACTGATCGAAGGGTATCACTTCCACCAGGGAGATGCCACTTGGGCAAGTGTGGCTTCATGCTCTCACGATAAGGAAACAGTATGAATGAAACTTATCATAATTATCATTAAAAACATTTCGTTAACCGTTAGTCCATCAGTAAATTAATGCTTACGTAAACCAAATTGTTTTGTATCCAAACCTGAGTATATTTACGGATATCGATGAAACTAATTGCATTGCATGTCATTTTGATCTATTTATGAATAACGTCAGACACATATCTTCTTGGCATTACGGAAGCAGTTGAATCTTCAAACGTTGTAGTTATAAGAAATGTTGAAAAGTTGGAGAAAGACAAAGCTCTTCCATTCTTCGGTTCAGACAGTTGTATGAACTTCATGGTAATCAGAGAAAAATAATTGCGACACGGATGCTGTTTTATGGTATCATAGGACAATGTGCAAAAAACCCAACAGTGAAGAGTGGGTAGGGAAAGGCAGATGGGAAGGGGAAGTGGGTGTACGGGCAACACAACTTTCAAAAATTGGCCAATTGTGCCTTAAATGAATATAGCACATGCATCTCACTGTTGCTGTTCTCTTTACTGTTTGATGACAATACTCGTACACCATATTAAGGACAATGATTCGTGTGAATTCTTCAAATAGAAGATCTCCCTCAATGCGCCATAGTTAGTGCACCCCCCCCCAAAAACAAAAAAACTAAAAAAATGAAAAAAGAAATTGTCTTATCTTACACGTCCACTGTAATAAAAGGAAAAACTGAAGCTGAATTTGTGATGTCATTTCATATGACGACGAGGGAAGAGAGACGAAAAACGAAATGTAAGCTTTGTTCTCCCTTTTGTTATTACTGTATGAAATTATGTATTTGTGTTTATTAAATTATCATAGTAGTGAAATTGACTCAGCTTGACTTAGCGATCTTAGTTGTGGAGATGGGCTTTAATTTTCTTCATTTAGGTGCGGTGTTATTTTAGTTAATGAAGGTGGAAGAAGAACTAAGGTTAAATCTTTTTTTTCTCTGTATACAGTAGCCATGTGTATATGTGTGTACTTCATTTAGATCATAAACACTTAAAGGGAAATAGGGCGTTTGTTTTTACAGAAAACATCCATATTTTTTAAAACCAATATTTGTGGATGCAGAATGATAGATTTTTCAAAATAAGGAAGGACAGTAGTCTTCTTTTCAAGAAATAAGTTTCTCACAGATAGAAATTCAGTTATTTGTTGCTCAACACTAATTTGTTCACCCAAACTTTTTAAAATTCAAATAATGCATATTCCGTTACTCATCTTATGCATAATGTTTGGAGGAGATGAAGCTTTGGCAGATGTTTATTGATGAGACTGAATGGTTTAACAATGAATAAAGCTATTTCTTTTGTATGTGATGTTGGTGTATTTCAAATGCCCTATTTCCTTTTAAAGCATTGAACTGTTTTTTTTTTTTTTGTTTTTTTTTTTGTAATTAAACAGATGGCTATACTAACTCAGAGACATGATGCTTCATTGCTTAATTGTATCACAATGTCTTTCACCACCATATAATTTGTACCGATTTGTAGGCGCGAACATTGTTTATTAGATACGGACAACTTTTCATCTTTTTGAGTGTACGGACAGGAAATATTATTCACTGGGCACAATTCCACCCGGATGATGGTCGTGCGGACACATTATCCGTGAATCACTATCCGTAGAACACCCGGACAATATCTTTTGTCACACCGGCAGAGTCTATGTTCAGCACTTGATGATTTGGGGCACACTCGACAAAGACCGCCATAGATTTTCTTTTCCTCTGGGGTCTGGGGTAATGCCCATTATCGTGACCGGGGAGGGGGGAGACCGGGGAAGTTTTAAGGTATTTGCAGACTTGTGGGTTATCGAATGAAGCATTTCTGCATATTCAAATGGTATTAAGTGTGCAAAACTTGTCAGACATTTCACTGTTCATTACAATGATCAAATGGATGATTAACAGGGGACCCACCATGACCTGGTGATTTTTGGCACATACTATCGTAATTCTATAGAAGTACGTATCATACGCATGTTCATAATTGTTATTGGAGGGGTGGTGGTGGGGGTGTGACTGTCTATAAGTGGGGCGCCATCATCTATTGACGACGAGTGTACAAGAAAATTGGGATTCTCGAGTACCCCCCCCCCCCCCCTCCGCAGGTGTTCGGAAATAACATTCCTCGTCCATCCTAAGCTGCATATACCCAGTCTTAAAATAAGGAATGCATATTTGGAATTTCTCAATTAACTAGATAAACATTAATCGATGAAAATGGTAATAATTTGAATTGCTTTTATCTAGAATGTTTCCGCTTATTAAATCGCATTCGACGATCCCTCGTTAACTTTTGAAATCATCTTAAGATCGACGCGAGCAAAGAATCTTAAGGTCCCCTGCATCTACTATTATACGGGAAGCCACCGTCATTTGGCGCGAACGGTAGGCATCGAAAATATTTTTACGGCAAAAACTCCTCCTAGATTACCTGAAATGGCGTTTCAAAACCGTTGCTTTTCTCTTTCCTTACGCCTCACCCAACACCCTACAGATAAATATAACTTAAATTCGTTTTAAGGAAATTTATCTTTTGGGTCAAATTTTGATAGGTTTCGGTAAGGAACGCTCAACCCATGTCCCCTTCCTGTGGCGGAGTAGCTACTGATGATAAATTGACTTTGTGGTAATGGAGAGGGATGGGACCTACAGACAATAGTTCCACACATCTTGGTGAAAAAAAAGTGACAATGTAGACGTTTAAGCACGCCAAAAAATATGCAGCAAATTACCGCCCACAGGTAAGTGTTGCGTTTGCAAATTATATTCCTTATATGGCATTAAAGAAGTCTGTTTTTATCTCTAATTTAAGAGATTGAAAAATATTTTTCACAGAGTAAGTTGGGAAGGGGGTAGATGAGAATGGAACATGCATGCATGACCGCTAATCGCATAGTACACTAAGGTCTTTGACCTGGAAGAAAACGGTTACACTTGAAGTCCTGTTGTCCTGCCACTACTAGACTTTGAGCGAAGGACTGAAATAAGGAAAGTAATGACTCCATTAAGGTTGCATATTTTCCCAGCATAGACTTGCGTATAGCGTATCGAAAAAAAAGAAGAAATGATAGAAACACCTTTTGTTTGGGGACTTGTCGTGCCAAATGTTTCTTTTGGTGACGTTCTTGCGCTTGAAATCGGTGACAGTGTCATGACTGATCAGAGGTCTAGGCAGCTTTGATATCTTGCAAAATTTAAAATCAAAATCGGTGTCCAGTCCGCATTAAACGCCCTGTTCTCTGAATCAAATTTACGTCTTTTCGCATCCATCATGATTTGTGAAGTTGCATTCTTCAAGTGGGAGTATAGCGGCACTGAGCATACAGCAAACAGTACACTTCATAACTAGCAGATCATTGTAGGCAAAAGCGTTACCGCGTCAAACCGCGATTAACACTCGAAATTAAGACAAAGACATGTGTGAAGACGATTGATAGATTTGCAAAATTCCTGGCAAAGCGGCATGTCATTAATTTGTAAACATTAAACAAGACCCGCAGGTAAACAGTTTGAGGAAATGAATAAATAGTGGTACAAGTTAAAAGTCACGGTTGACTGTCACATTAGTAAATGCTCTGCTCGGAGAATGGATGCCTTGCAGATGGACAATTGTATTACATCTCATATTTTTGACCCGCCTGATTTCAGTTAATGAGCCGGACCAAATTTACTGGCGAGCCGGATGTCGCACACGGGTCGCCATTTAAGAACCCCTGCCTGCTGTAGACTCCGATCGTTGGCCTTGAAGAGGGGGACAATATTTGAATTTTCAAAACAAAGTTTTTAACTTCAACTACAATCTGGTGCAACACTTTTCTCATCATTTAAAAGCATTGTTTTTCTATTACAAAAATGTGCTCTGCAAATGATATGGGGCATAAGCACAGCACGTCCCTGGACTTACACTTCCTTCAGGTGTTGCCGTGCCTACATCATTGCATGATACAGTTGGAAGTCTGACCCCGTGACCTCCAGAATTTTACTGATAGGTGCATTTTTAAAGAATTGCATTCTGGAATCATGACCTCTCTACATTGTCCCCACACTTACTACGCCAATGATCACCTATAAGCAAATATGCAACAACCTTAAATCGCTTGCTTTTGTGTCATATGAATCCTTTGGGACGGAATTGTCGGAAACGATTTGCAATTGAAGCCGTAGTAAAGAAGCCAGGAAGAGTAAACCTTTTCATATTGTTCAAGGTTAGGTAACAAACCCAA